>CM053593.1:89347034-89535889 GCA_028646575.1 Pseudocheirus occidentalis
AGTTGATGTATAGCTTCTAGGCATTCATTCTTCAAGTGTCTTGGAAGCATTTGGTGTGGGAGTTCTGACTGGGTTGTCTTCCTCGCGTTCCATGCTTTGATCCGTTTTGTCCACAAAAAAGGATTCTAGAGTTTTATTGCTGTTCTTATTTTGCTTCCTTTCCCTCATGTTGGCCAGTCAATTAATTGGTTGGGTTTTTTTAGCTCTTCGAAACTCTGCTTCCAGGAGGGGATGTTCTGTTCCAAATCTCTGGGGTTTTCCCAGCTGCCGGAGCTATTAGGGGGGTGTTAAAAGTCTCCCCAACTTTGGCTTGCTGAAAGCACATCCCAGGACCATCACCCAAGACCACGATCCCGATCCAGGCCACTCAATGAAAGAGCACTTGGCCCTGATAAATCAGTTCAGCCCCCCTGCAGAGTCCGCAGGCCAGGGGCTCTGAAGCAGCCCCCTGGGGTAGCCGCAGGTTACAGCAGATCCTGCCCTTCCCCCACTGCTTCCTTGCCCTGGGGGCAGATTGGCCAAACTGCTTTTCCTCCCCCAAATTTAGTTTCTAAGTTTCACTTTCACTGACAGTCTCTGATCCTGGTTTGCTGGCTTTGAAGATCCCCTCAGGTGCTTTAGATCTTCTCTGAAGCAGACTCAAGCTGCTGTGGCTTAGGAGGCTCAGCTTCTCCTGGTCACCCTGGGGCCTGGCCGAGTTTGGTTTTCAGGCTGGGCTGGCCTGCTGGATGAACCCCTCCTGCTGAGCTGCCCCTCTCCAATACCTGTTTTTCACGCCTTGGTAGATGTGGAGGTGTTGGAGGCTGTAGATCTTCTCTCCTGCATACTGGCTGCTGCGAGGCTCCGCTCAGCTCGGCTCCTTCCCACTGCCCTGGGCTGGGCCGGCCTCGGCACCTGGCCTGCCGTGATGAGCCCCTGCTGCCGAGCTGCCTTCTGTGAGAGATGTGTTTTCTGTATTTTTGTGAGTCTGAGAGTCCTAGACTTTGTCTGGGGTCATATTTTATGGATGTTTAGGGTGGTTGTGTAGGAGCTGCAGAACCTTGCTGCTTCTACGCCGCCATCTTAGCTCCACCCCCCACCCCCCCACAGGGTAGGTTTTTGTTGTTGAGTCTGAGATACCCAGAGGACATGTTGACATGTTGGTGTTGTGAGATGAGCTCCAGAGAGAACCTGGGACCAGATGGTTCAATCGATCTTGGAATCCTTTGCATAGCGATGATAATTGAACCCATGGAATCTGGTGAGATCACTAAGTATGAAGGTGAAGAGAGAGAAGAGAAGGCCCAGGACAGAGCTGTGGAGCAAAACCATATATAGGGGTTATAGATCCTATAAAGAAGAAAGAGAAGGATTGATAAGACAAGTAGGGAGAGGATCAAGAAAGAGCAGCAGTACAACAACCCCAGGAATAGAGAACATCCAGGAAGAAGGGGTCCTCAGCAGTGGCGGGAGCTGTGGAGGGCCCAGGAAGTTGAAGACAGGGAAGAGGTCTTTGGATTTAGCAACTCAATGCTAAGTGACCTTGGAGAGAGCTGTTTCAAGTCACATTGCAGCAGGCTGAGAAGTGACGAAGATGAGGAAGGACAGGCAATGAATGAGTGTTGACAGCTTTTTTCTGGAACTCTGTTGTACCTAGCTGTCTCTCTGAAATGCTTCTCCCAACTCCAGTGTTATCTGTTTACTTCAGTTATTAATATTGGGAAAGGGAGATAGGACCTCCAGCAAACATGGCAGTGTTTGACTTAATAAGGAGATGTAGTCCTTTTTTAATGCAAAATGAATACTCCTCCACCCTGAGAGGGCTGCAAGAATAATTGCTCCCAAATGAGAAAACTGATGCTTTGAAGGGTGAAGTGACTGACTCAAAAGTATTTCATGGTAGAAGCACCTTACAGATAGTTTAATCGGATTTCCTTGATTTCATAGATGAAGAAATCAAGGTTCAGAGAGTCCGAGTCCTTGTCCAAAGATCTCTGACTAGTCACTAACAGAGCTGGAACCCAGATCTAGGTCATCTCACTCCAAACTCATGGTTAGTTTTGCCACATCACCTCTATTGTGGGCATTACTTTAAATGTAAGTTATAGAGAAGGTAAATCTTCACGGGTAGAAGGAGTTTCCTCATTAGCAGGTACATCCTCTGTACCAGTGAAATCATAGGTTTCATCCAAAGAAGTTTCCTTCCCTGCTAGGTTTAAGTTGCTGAATATACGGCTGGATCCTCTCCACTGTCCTTCCAGCTAGATATGTGGCTGAAGGAGCCTTTATTACTGGCATCAACTTGAAGCCTTCTCATTTCTGAATCTCCCTATGCTTTTAACCTTCTACTCATTTGAAGCAGGCACCTGAGTCTAGGGCAGGGCTTATGGACGACATTTATCAGAATACGTGCGTGTATTACATGAAACTAAGCCCCTCCCTCAAAGTTCCTGTATATCTGCCCGCCGTTCACACGTCATTTGCATGTCCACTCTCGGCTTTTTTTCAGCTAGGTTGTTTTTTTTTTTTCAATTTGGTATATTAACTGTGCTGAAAGTTTTCAGTTCTTGAATTTTTCTCTGTTCCTTTGTTCCATTCACCTACATTGGCCCATGTTCTGCTTGGCAGAGTCATGGGGCAGAGAGCTATATAGTAGGCACTCCATGAATACTTGTCCTGGGAAGGGAGGGCAGGGGTGTGGTGAAGCCCGGGCAGGTCCCAGCGTGCACAACAGGCTGTTATAGCCTGAAGGGCCCAAAATAAGAAGAAGGCACTGGCCTTGTGCTCTGGGCAGTATCCCTCAACTATTCCAGGAGCCAGTTCCCTTCTAGTCACTGATAGATTTGTGTTGGATGATGAAATTAACTGAACCATTAATGACCACAGTGAGACTGGCTTCTGCCCCAGGGCAGGCTTTCCTACAGGCCTATGGAAGCTTCTGGGCTTCTTGATTCCTGGGCATCCGCTCCCCATTCCCACTGACCTCCATGTAGGTGAAGCTAGAACAAGGCAGGAGAGGCCAAGAATGTTTTTTTTTTTTTTTTTTACCATATTTCTTCCCTTTCCCTACCAAAATTCATGTCTCAGAACCAGTGACAAAAACCACCCAGGTCTCTTAGGGTAGCTTATAAGTGGGTGTTAGACTGAGTGTTTAACTTCCCTTTCTATATGGAAATGTGCATTAGCTATTCAGAGACTTAATCTCCTAATGATTTGTGTGTGTTTGGTAAAAGGGTAAGACTTCATCCCTGACTGGTACACTCAGATGTTCCCTTTGGTACACTGATGGCAGGATTTCAAAAGCAGAGGACTATTTAATTTAATTTTGCAGATGGCAAGAGGTTCTGCAGGAAGCTTGGTCACAATATGCCCCTCCCAGGAGGGTAGCTTCAGTAAATTCATCTTCAGCCCCAGAGGCTGAATTCTCTGAAGCTGCCAGAGGACCTTAGATGTGGCAGAGCCAGATCTTTTTGCCTTCTTAGCCTCCTCCCTCCCCCTCCTTCCCCTTCAATTAAAAAAGGGAAGAAAATTGCTTGCGTTAAAAAACCAATGACTGATGTCTGGAGAAGTGGGATTGCCATGGTTGCTGACATATGGATTATAACCAGCTACAGATTAACCCGTTCCCTCTTTAATTGTTTTATGGCCATTATCCTCCCCAAAGTGTCCCCCTGTGACCAGAAATTCTGTGTGGTATTTTCCTCGGGCTACATACAGTCTGTGCTCACTGTTGAGAAGTCCATTGATTTCTCTGGAAGACTTCTTGCCATATCCTCAGCTGCGGTATGGAGTTAATTCGTGAGGAACCTCTCTACCTTTCATTCTGATTTACTTCGTCATCTCAGCAGATGAGCACAGTTGACATTTTATTTTAACTCACTGTCACACAGAAGTAGAAATACTTCTAAGCTGAAAGTTTCCTGTCGTGTTCTATCTGGACTAGAAACCCAAAGTAGCTGGCCTTTGGGACTCAGATGCGCCCTGAAAAATGTTCTTCCCAGTTCTCTGAATGCTTCCTGGGTAAATTGGCATCCAAAAAAAAAAAACATCTGAGAGGTATTCACGTCTGACAGTAGAATAAATCTTAACTTTAAACTGGTATAGCAAGAGCAATAGATTTGGAGTCTGGGACCTGGGTTCTAAAGCCAGCACCACTCCTTACTACTTGTATCAGCAGCTACTGTGTGAGGTTTCCTTATCCTTATAATTTCTCACCTGGCTGCCCTGCCCTGAGGCTTCTCTGACGTTTCTGTCGTGTTCCAAGAAGCTCATTATTGGGAAAACATCATCATTTTAGAAGATCCCATCAGTTTGGGCCTTCATCATCACTCTCAGTCCTCTTGATTGGAGGTTGGAGTCATAAACTCCAGAACCTCCCATTTAAGGAAGGAGCTCCGTACATCTCTTTCCCCTCTGGCCACCCTACTTGGGGCTTTCTCTGACTTCTCCCCCATGCTTGAGCACCTTTCTTGACCCTCCTCCCCTTTTTAGCTTTCTTTTGTCTTATTTTCTGTTTGTACCCCCTGGAGCTTAGGGCAATGCTTGGAATGTGGTAGGCACTTAATAAATATTTATTGACTGACTGATTGGATGGGATGAGCTGAGGTCTCTGCCGGCTCTAAATCCTATGATCCTAAGTCTTGGCAGTGGACACAAAAGGGGCTTCTTCCACTGTGTATACTCCTTGATAAAGAATTCTTTGTTAACAAACAAACACAAATCTTTATAAATCATCCAGATGGAGTTGCAGGGGCTTATTTCCAACTCCTCTCAACGTATTTGCTTTAACTTGGTTGATAAACAGGGCACTCCTTGGCAGAGTCGTGGAGTCTCTGGAGTTTGCCCCTAGACTCATTTCCCTCCCCCGCCCCCCTTTCTTACAGACAGTCTTGTTCAGAACTGGGAGCTGGCCAAGGCTGCAGCAGAGGTCCATTGGTGGGTCCCCTCTCTATAGCCTCCCCACCTTTCCCTGTCAGAATACAGAGCAGCTTCTTCTGTTTGATTCAGAAAGCATAGACTGTGGCTCTGTGCTTCCTCAGTGTAAAGAGTTCATGGGGTCATAAATCTGGAAGAGACCCTAGATGTCACTTGGTACAGTATCCTTAGTTAACAGATGAACCGGGCCTAGGGAAGTTAAAGGATTTACCCAGAATCATTATCACATGAGAGAACATATATGTGAAACCCATAAGTGTTGGCCGTTACGATTGTGATCATTATTACTCTTACGGCTCCTGTGATCGTTGTTAGCCATGTGTGGGATTTGAGCTCAGGTGCTTTGACTCCAAAACCGGCCCTCTTTCCACATTACCTCCAATGAACACGTATTTATTGTTTCCTATTACTTTAGGTATCACAGTTTTAGGTGAATCTAGTGATATATTTATAAGGGATCCCCTCCTATCAGACACATGGGAACGTATCCCAGGGCTTCATATATTATTTTTACCTCTGGAAATGAAGTGTCTGACAAAAGGATCCTTGGAACATATCTTCATTAGTAGAAGCATTAATGTATTCTTTCTGTTATTTTTACTACTAACTCCAATGCCCCCAAAGCATCACTTTTGGAGCATTTTGTAAGATCTCTTTAGAGACCATAGCAGTGTGCAGTGCCTTCTCTTTCTACATAAGGCAAAACATCTTTGGAAACCACTGATGGATAATGGGCACATCTGGATTCAGCACAGCTGCACGCCTCTTTCCCAACTCCTTGGGTTTTCTTGGTGCTGGGAAATAAAGTGATGGTGTATTTTTCTTCCCAGGGGAGATATGGTTCCAGATGAGCCTTCCATAATTTCTGCTTGATTTTTCCAGAAGAATATAGATGTTGTGTTAGTGATTTTAAAAAATAACAACAAACTATCAATTGCTTTGTAAAACATTGGCCAGAGAACAGTTACCTGGACTGTCCTGGAGCTTTCACTTGTTTATTGTCAAATTGATAAGACTAAAAGAGACCCGAAGGCCACAGAAGCATTTTGTTTTGTGGTCTTTGTGGGAATTCAGTGTGAAATGTTGAATGACAGATTTTGGTCAGGGAAATACCATTAATGATATTTGTGATCTTGCTTTGAGGCAGAGGATATTCTGCCTGAATATTTTGCAGTTCTGGTCAACAGGAACCAAGCTTGTTGTTTCTCTTTGCTTGGAGAATTGTGCAATTTCTAGTGGGAACTCCCCTCTGCAGGCTGCTGAGTGGGTGGGGTAATGGAGAAGAGAGAACATTGGGCAGAAATCTTTCTTTAGGTAGTGACCTGGTGTTGATGGATGAAGAGATAAACATGGTTGGCTCTCTTTGGGGCTGGACTGAATGGATAATTAAAGCATGGCTCAAGAATTCATTAGGAATTAGAGGAACTTCCCCAGAAATGCAGCAATGCCTTGTTGATATGAAAATGACTCTTGTGTTGGGGAAAACCCAGTCTGTTGGGAAGGAGACTGAAGTGACTCAGGGAATCAGAATGGAGAGAGATATGTGAGAGGCCACATGGTATAGTACACACAAAGACCTAGGTTCGAATTCTGATTTTTTCCACTTCTTAGCTGTCTGACCTTCTATACCTCAACTCCTGTGGGCCTCCCACTTCTCATCTGTAACAAGAGAGGGTTGGACCAGGTGGCCCCTAAAGGCCCCCTGGTTGAATATTCTGATTCTGATCAAATTTGTTGGTCCTACCTGGTATTTAACACATTTTATTCAACTTGTTAGATCCTATAGAGAGTCTTCACCTAAACATAATCCCAGCCCAGATGATTTGTGGAGATGTAGAACAATGCTTTGATAGCCTTCAGAAAATGTGGATAACTGTAATGTGAGGACCTTCGTAGAACCCTTCAAGTCTATCAGGTCATCAGGCCTCTTCATCATGATATGAAATCAGTAGAAGATCTAATTATGACTGCCTATACTAGAAAGGCAAGCCAGAGAATCAGTCCAATATCTAGAATCCAGTTTTCCTGGATCCCAACCTGTTTCTCCCAGTGGTTCTCAACCTTCCTAATACCGTGACCCTTTAATATAGTTCCTCATGTTGTGGTGACCCCCAAACATAAAATTATTTTCGTTGCTACTTCATAACTATAATTTTGCTACTGTTATGAATCGTAATGTAAATATCTGATATGCAGGGTGTATTTTCATTGTTACAAATTGAACATAACCCACAGGTTGAGAACCGCTGTCTTAGACTATGCTGCCTTCCTCCTACACCCTTACTATTGCCCAGAGACCATGAATTTAGCCGATGCTTATTGAGAACCTGCTCTGTGTAAAAGGCACACTCTTCTAGGCACCACGAGGGATGATTGTTGCTGAGACTGTGAAGTGAGTGTCGTTTCAGTGGGGCTGGTTTTGTTCAGTTGGCTGGCTGACGCTGGCCACTAGCTTTGCTTTGGATTTTGATTTTGCTCCAAGCAGGTTCCAAATGTGTCAATCTCTGAATTTGGAACAGCAGAGTGATTTCTCAGAGGTGTGAAACAATCAGACAAAGCTTGCAGCTGGAGACTTACTGCATGTTTATGAACATTTTATTTGCTCTTGGTTGTCTAGTTCCTTTGACCTGAGTGAAAACAGCTGGTTGAGCTCTCAGCCCTTCCTGGTATTGGGAGCCTCAGACATGCCTGGTATAAATTGGGCATCTGGTACACTGTCTAGATCTCTACACCCACTCATCCACCAAATGACCATCAGAGCCACCTTGCTTATTTATGCTTGCTGGGGATTCCGTTCTTATTTATTTGACGTTTCAGTAATTTCAGCGTAGGAGTTTGACTCCTTGAACACAGGCTGGGGAAGCTACTAGCTGGGTGTCACAGGCAGGGAGTAGCCCTGAAACTAGAAAATCATCATATTTCCCAGGATCCTCCCTTCTTTTTGGCTTTATTCTTCCTTGGAACAGTTGCCAATAGCCTTGCTGTTCTTGAGTGATACTTAGAAAGTGGCCAGCTGAAGCTGGCTCTAAGGCAGATGGTATAGCCTAGTGGAAAGAATCTTGGACTAACAAGCAGACTTGGAAGACCAAGTTTCTCAACCCAGCCAGCACTGGAAAACTTCCATGCAGCAGACCATTCAAAGTCCCATAATGCCAAGCTAATTAGCATTTCCAGGACCGGTGGGCCATATTCACTTCCATCCCCACCATTTGTTTTTTTATCCAAACTAGCGATTTAGTTGTTATAGCATTCTCCATAAAGAAACTCCAAACGAAACCACTGGAGATTGGCAATACTGTACTACTTAAAATATGAGAGAATTTGCCTGTGTGCATTTATGTGTTTGTATGTCTAATATATCTTTATACACACATATATATGTATGTATATACTCCCTCTCCCAATCAAATGTAAACCCCTCAAGAGCAGGGACTGTTCCTTTTTGGCTTTTGTTTCCCTAGTGTCTCACACCAACTCCTGGCATGTAGCAGGAGCTTAAGAAAGCATGATTGATTGATTGATCCCACCTCCATCCCTACCACAAAGAGTTCAGAAAGTGGTGGTAGCTTCCTAGCCTGACAGAAGACCACTGGAAAGGGCCGGTAGTCAGGCCCTGGTTCCAGCTTAGCTATGTCACTTCTTCCCATGGTGTCAGAAGCTTATCACTTATGCTCTCTGAACCTCGGCTCCTCCATCTGTGAAATGAAGACTAAAGCTTCTATTCGTCCTGCTTCATCGGCAGCTTGTCTATGTAAAATGACATCCTGTAGTGGAAGACAGATGGCATCATTTACAATCTACAAAGACCCTTGCTTTATACAGGGTTCATTGATAGAAATCGACTTCTCTTGTAAGTGTGTTGTTGTTCCTGGGCCCAGCAGTCAAGCCTTATTACATCCTTACTGTGCTCAGTGATTCCGGTGCCCACACCCATAGTTGAGTCTAGTTATGCTATAATATATACCTAGAAACATGCAATTTATCTTAAGATGATAGCTTGACTTCTCTCTGTCTTAAATAGAATTAATACAGATGTGATAAGCACCTTTTGGTTTCCATGCCTGCAGGACTACTAACAGTGACTGAATCCTAGCATCTGGCTTTCTATGTTACTTGAGAAAAAAGTGGGAACTGAAATTCATCGAGGCCTTGCTAACCCCCATTGGTAAAGTTGCCGACTCACTCTGGAAGCCTGGTCCTCATATTCCCTTGCTCAGCTCTAGGCAATTAAAACCTTTGCTCCAGGGAAGCTTCCTCCTACTAAGGTTTCATTAATTTTACAAATTGCATCAGGGGATATTACATTGTGTACTCTCTGAGATGGTCATAAATAATGAAAAGAAACAACACTTGTCAAAATAAAGCAAGCTGGCTGCCTGGAGAACATTCTGCTTTACTTTTTAAGCTGGAGATTTCCCCCCATTTGTGACTTCTCTCAATTTCACCTCTGCCTTTAATCTCCTACATCATTCATGGGTGTGAGAGGACCAAAAATAAAGGAGTAATAGTCGGATCATCATGGGTTCTCTGTCCACTAGCACAAATAATAAGCCTTCTCTGACTTATTGGAGGTTTGGGGAGAGGCAGGTTATAGTAGTGAATAGTGCTCGGCTTGGATTCAGGAAGACCTGAGTTAGAATTTCACCTCAGACACTGATATTTGATCTTGGGCAAGACACTTAACTTGGAGCACCTTTGGTTTCTTTATAGTAAAATGGAGAGAATAATTTTATACCTTTTTGTTTGTTTGTTTGAATCTTCTTGTAGGGACAGCTAGGCAGTGCAGTGAATAGAGCACCAGCCCTGGAGTCAGGAGGACGTGAGTTCAAATGTGACCTCAGACACTTAACTCGTATTAGCTCTCTAACCTTGGGAAGTCACTTAGCCCCAATTGTCCTGCCTTGCTCTCTCCAAAAAGAAAAAAAAAAGATAATGAATAATATGGAAATATGTTTTACATGATTGTACATGTATAAACTATATCAGATTGCTTACTGTCCCAGGGCAGGGGGGGAGAAAGGAAAGGAAGAGAGGGATAGAATTTGGAACTCAGAACTTTTTAAAAAAATGTTAAAATTTGTTTTTACATGTAATTAGGGAGGAAAATAAAATATTATTTAAAATAATAAGATAGAGATAATAAAAACACCTTCTTCACAAGGAATGTTGTAAGGCTCAAATAAGATAATATATGTAAAGTGCTTTCCAAACCTTAAAAGCTATATAAACGTTAACTATCATTGTTATGACCCCCGAATTCATTACCATATAAGCCACCTGGTGATGAAAGTCTTTGAACTTAGATTGCCTTTTACTTTACTGACTCTCTTCATCACTAGACCCATCCTTAAAACCTTTGCAGACTCACAGCTGTTAGAGCTTGTGTTTCATTGGCACAACCTTTTTAGAGCCCAGGGTCACATGGGCCCCAAGCCACGTTGGGGCATCAAGCAGAGGAGGGGGAGGGTGAAACCTCTACAGAGGCAGCCTGGTCAGGAGAGAAGGACTCTGCAGCGAAGTGTTTTTGAACTATGGACAAGCACTTTGACAATTTGATCTATTAAAAGCTTGTGCTGATGAAAAAAAATTGAAGAAAAGATCAGTGGAACAAACTCGACAAAGAAGAATCAGAAATAGTGGAATTCAGTAACCCAGTTAATAAACCCCAAAACATAAATTACCTAAGAAAGAATACCCTATTTGGTAACAACTGCTCAGGAAATGGGAAGGCACTTTGGCAGATTTTGGGTCAAACTAATGTCATACTATTTTTCATGATAAATTCAAAGTGGACATGTGATCTGAATATTAAAGCTCATACCCTAAAAAAATGAGAAGAAAATTAGGTCATATATCTTTCACAGCTATGGATGGGTAGATGGGGGGTGGGGTGGGGCAGATGCTTAAGCAGACATAGGATAGAGGCAATTAATTACAAAAGATAACAGATAATTCTGAAGTTGAATTAAACATAAAATTGTAAAGCTTTTACGTGAACAAAATTAATACAACAGCTTAAGAAAGGAAGCAGTAAACTGGGGAAAAAATCTTGGCATCAGATATTTGTGATAAGGATCTGATATCCAGGATAAATAAACAATTAACAGAAATACACAATGCCAAGGGCTATTCCCCAGTAGAGAAGTGGTCAAAAGATATGAAAAAAAAATAGTATTGAAAAGAATAATCTCCTGTTATTTGGACTGTTAACCACATGAAAAAGAATTCTGCAAATCACTATTAGGAAAAATGCAAATTAAAAGAACCCAGGTGTCTTACCTCATATCTAGCCAAATTGGCAAAGATGGGAATACTCAATGTTGGAAGAGTTGTGGAAAGATGGGCACTCTAATTCATTGTTGGTGGAGCTGGCAATTAGAATGGCTATTATGGAAAGCAGTTCAGAATTAGGTTAAGAAAGTGACAAAAATGCCTAAATCCTTTGACTCAGGGATTCCACTGCTAGGCATGTACCCCAAGGAAATCATTGACAAAAGAAACAACCCCATAAACCCCTAAATATATATAGTAGCACTTTTTGTGGTAGCAAGGAACTGAAAACAGCAGATGCACATTGACTAGGGAATAGCAGTCATGATGCAAATCAAGAAGTGAGTCAAGAAATGGTAAAAATGATGAATACAGAGAAGCATGGAAAGACTTATATGAACCAGTACAAAGGGAAGTAAGCAGAACCAAGAATGCAGCATGCACAGTGACTATGACAGTATAACAGTGGAGGGGAAGGGGAAGGGGAAAGGGAAAGGTAATGTAAAAACAATGTATCACTAACATTGATTAAAAAAAATAAAATGTAGGAAAGAGAAATCCTGTCTATTAAGATAGATCCCCATGGATTCTGAATCTGGTACTGATTTCTGACTGTATAGCTAATTAGCACATCAATGCAGTTGAACACTTGTTGCCTTCCTTGGTAATGGTTTCCTCAGATCTTCCTTTGTCTCTTGATTATTCCTGACATTCCTGTTCTGTATTGAGAAAAGACAGTGCTTTCCATTGTCATCATTGGAACAACAACAACAAAGAATCCAATTTTGCTTCCACTCTGGATTCCGTTATGGGTTTTCCTGGAGAAGTGGAAATTTTCTTTGTCTGCTTTGGAAATCGTCATTACCACCTTCACCACCCTGCACTGACAGTCCTGTTTGAATGACTTTCGTTTTTTCTACAGGTTTACTTAGGTTGACTGTTTTTGAGTTTACTGCTCCCAAGTGCTAGTTTGGTTCAGTGAAAGTAACCTCTGGGTCATTTTTTAAAATCAATTATTCTCCCTCTCCTCTCCACCTCCTCCCCCTTATTGACAGGAGCTATAATTTATTATAACTCAGATTTAGCAAACAAGACTTGACTCTAGTTTAATCTAGCAGCCTTTAGATAGCTGGCCCTCCTTGATGTGTGAACTGCAGCAGCGGCACCATGTTTTGCCCTGTCCCTTCTCAGCAGTTCCATCAGAGCAGCAGGACAATGTGGTTTGCACTCATATTTTACTCCTACCTTATCCTTTCTCCAAATCTGCATCCGATCATTCTGGAGTTGAATCCTTTTGGAACCACTTCCTGAAATCTCTTTATAATTAGCTTAGTCCAGCCTTTGTTTTTCCATCTGTGATCAAAGCAGTAGGATGGCCCATGTTTCCTGTCCCATTTGAATTTAGAAACAATGTTATTTCTTTGAGTGATACTTAACATGGACCTGATTAGACTTGTAAGTACCAAGAAATTTCCTGCCCAATAGATTCTTTCTGACTTCTCCCGCAGATATTTTGTGCTGTAGCTTCTGTTTCCCAGGAAGACAATTAGAATTGTTAGTTCAGTCAATAAACACTTACTGAGCACCTACCAAGGTACTTTAGGCACTGTAAAGTATTCAGAGATGACATCACCCTTACCCTCAAGGACCTTATTGTCTAGTGAGGGAAATAAGAGCCATACATGAAAGGTTAGAAATACATGTATGATAAATGCTGAATGAATGGCATAGATAACAAATATTTGTAGGAGTCTGGATGGGCCATCTAGTTTGACCAACCATGAGGAAAAGGTCTAGAATAATAGTCTGCATTTCCCCACTGGCACAAAGTGAACATGGCGAGGTGTCTCCTCCAGAGCTACAGCTGAGTTTTAAGGCGAGTGAGCTGTAGATTGCTTCCTAGTTTCTCTTGTCTGGATGCTCTGAGTTTTCTTTGGCTACGAGGAGGCAGTGGGTGACCATAGGAGGTAAGGCATGCAAAATCAGGAAACCAAAACTTGAAAGTAAACTCTTAAGGCTTTCTCAAGGCAGTGCCTTTTGTTGGGCAACCCTGGTTCCTGGACTTCTTGTGATTTCCCTAGATTTGTGTGACTTTCAGGGGGACGTGGCCAACATGCAGAATGTGTGTGTGTGCATTTTTTTTCTTTCCAGCAAGAAGTGAAACATAGGCCATGTCAGATTCAATAATAATTACAAAGAGGTAGGAGAGAGTGGTTTGTGAATTCTGTCTTTGTTGGTCATGGGATTTATAGTCATGGAATCCTAGCCCTGGAGGAGACCTTGAGTCATCTCCTCTAACTCTAGTCCTGAAGCATGAATTTCATCTGCCACATTCTTGATCATGTGGTCATCAGAGTCCTGCCTGAACACTTCCAGTGAGGAGGACCCCATGATTTCCCAAGGCAGCCATTCCAATTTTGATAGCTCATGTTGTTAGAAAGTTCTTCCTCATATTAAACAAAAGTCTGTCTCCTAAAAGTCTGTCTTCTACCCATTTGTCTTTCATCAGAATTAAGAAACCTGACCATTACATGGAATGGTTAGGAGGGGATAATAAAGGGCCACTTTTCTCTAGAACCAATTCTAACCTCAGTCTCTCAAGGCAGAATCTTAGCTTGTATTTGGCATCTCCTTTCAGAAGAAGTCATAAAAAGTTTTAAAAAAAAATGGAATTGGGATCTTTCCTTCCTTCAAGGTGCAGTTCTGCCTGCTCTGAGACCTTTGTTACCCCCTTAGGATTGGAAGTATACCTCTCCCTTCTTGAATTTCTCCTGTTTTGAACCTCTTCTTTTTGTCTCATCATATTCTTATTTATCTTAGATTGTGCCGATCAAATGAGATAATGTATGTAAATGAAACATTAAAGCTCTATATAATTGCGAGTTGTTATTACAAATGAGAAGTGGTGTGTTGCAATAGATTGCTGTACTTAGAGTCAGGAAGACCTGCCTTTGCATCTTTCCTCAGACACTTGATTGTGTATTCTTGGGTTCGTGGCTTAAACTGTTAGAGCCTCCATTTCCTCATCTGTAAAATAAAGATCTGTCTCATGGGATCAAGAAGGGGATGTCCATAAAGGGCTTTGCAGATGTTGACACAGTAAATCAATGTGTTGGTGTCGGTTGTATTTATGTCTATCCCCCTGCTAGATTACAAACTTCCTTGAGGGAAAAGATTGTGTCTATTTATTTCATCTTTGTAGCAACTTGAGAGTCTGTAAGAACTTCTAAGACCCTTCTGAGGGCTGCTTTATGACTTTCTCCCAATTAATATGGCCAGCCTACCACCATAGGATTCCATTGCTCTAGAGGGGAGTCATAGCACAGCCTTACAAATGGATACGTAACATTTGCTGACCTGCAGCAACTGGAGAAGAAAGGAGGATTAGATCATCCTTCTAGGAGGTAGGTGAGAGATTTTATACAGGACCTATGACTTCAGGAGTGTAGGGAATTCCCATTTGGGAAACTCCCTCTACCACTACAGATTAGCGCCTACTCTGTAATTTATAGTCTTAGAGTTGGGGTCTGAAACCTTTTTGACAAGTGTGTCGTGGCAAGGATCTCTTTGGCAATTTGAAGCCTATGAGTAGACATAATGTTTTTAAACCCATAAAATAAAATACATAGGATTACCAAACAAATCAGTTATGTTGAAATAGTTGTCAGATTATTTGTTGTTGTTGTTTTTAAAAAATTCTGGGGCTCCAGAACTTACTCCCTGTAATATACTCCCTGTATTTCCCAGTTTACCAAGAGGTTAGGTGACTGGCCCAAGGTTAAACAGCTAACAGCTATGTGTCAGAGGTGGAGACTAAACCTAGTTCTTGCCTCCAAGGCTAGTTCTCTGACCACTAGGTCCTTTTGCCTTAAGTAAAAGGATAGTTGAATGAAATCAAGCTTTATTACCAATCTCCTGCCACAAGTTTTTCTAGGGAATAAAAGTTGGAATTCAAAATGTATGGAATGCAAAATTTGTTCCTGGAATATATTTTTGTCACTGGGAGGATTGTACTTTGGGGGGGGGGGGCGAAATGTGTGACGGGACTCTGTGCTTAGGCTTCCCATTCTTACCAGCCTAACAATAAACGTAAAAAACAAAAACAAACCCCACCAAGCCTCAGTCTCGTTCTGTGCCCAGTGCTATACAAAGTGAGTTAAACACAGTAGCTACCTGCCTGCCAGGAATTTATGATCTCATCTTCTCCCAAATCAACTCTTCTATAGCATTAAACGGCTAGAAATATGGTTTGTTTTGGCACCGTTTGCTTTTACCTATTTGGGTGTCATTCAACAGCTTGGTGTAATGGAAAGAGATTTGAACTTAGAGTCAGCTAGAGTTTGTTTTGTAGCTCTTACCATGAGCAAGTCAGTCGGTCATTTGCCCTCTGTGAGCTTCTGCTACAGTCTAGAAAGTAGGCCTGAGAGTTTATGTTTAATTGTTTTCCTTCTATTTTTTTCTTTTTTTTTCCCCCTCTCAATGGGGGAAGCTGGGCAGAAGGAAAAAAAATACACTTTTGTTATTTGAAAAAAAAATTAAATTTTCAAAAATAAAGTGGGCCCTCTCAATGCATTACCTACCTGAGAAAGCACATTGCCTTTAGTAGGTGCTCAGAAATATTTGTTACTTGATTCATTGATTTCATTCTGGTCTTTAGGGATTTCCTGCTCATTTAAGCCCCTAGTAATAGATCAGACAGATTAGATTAGGGGACATATCCCAGAGGAGCAGCCTGCCCTAGTCCTCTAGATGTTTAGTTCCACAGGAGAAGCTAGATTTTTTGGTTTGGGGAATTTCTTTCTTAAATATCCCAGTCAGGGCTGAGGGGTTAAAATGACTAGTTAAGCATTTGGCTTTGACGGGACAACTTGTTCATTTGGGAACCTTTTGTCTTTGTCTTGATTTTGAGTCACTTCAAAGAGCCTGGGGCGACAGAGATGATAAAAGTTCATTGAGAATTCCCCTTCACCCTAACATCCCCCCAGTTCTTATCTTTTGATTTCAGTTGCCTGGTTCTGCTGCTTTCCAGTCATTTGACTAGGGGCTGGAAGGCAGGAGGGAGGAATGAAGGAAGGAAAGGGGGAAGGGAGGGAAGGTCTACAGTTGTAATTGCTCACCTGAATAAAGGATTGCCAGCGAAAAGGCACTGCATTGTTGCTAATGATTAGCGTATTTCACGCGGGGATTTTCCACTCACAGAATTCATTTGCTCACTGTGGCGTCTGCATTGTTGCCTAAGAAGAACTTAAAAAAAAAATGTTTCCTGTCTCTTAATTTAATAGACCCCGGAATCCTTCTGCATAAATCTGCAAGACTGATCTTCTTTAAAAACCTTTTTCTCCTCTCTTCCACACTCCTGTCAAAAACTATCAATGGTTTCCCATTGCCTACTGCAAATCTAAACTCCTGGACCTGACGTTAATGTGTGTATGTATTTATTATAAATATAACATAAATTAATACAATATAAATATAAATAATGTTTTATTTCATTTCAGGAACATTTTTATCACACTTAGCTCCTCTCTTCAATGAAACAAAAACCCTGGTAATAAATTTGCATAGTCAAGCAAAACCCATTCCCTCATTGGCCATGTCCAAAACTGTAGTTCTCTTTACATCTTGAATCTATCTCTTCTTTCTTTGCCCTCTTCCCTATCTCCCATCTCCATGTCTTTGCACTGATCATCTCTCATATCTAGAATGTGCTTAATCCCGTCTCACCTTTCCCTCAGAAATCTCGCTCTTCCTTATGCTGAAGAAACACTGCAGTTATTTCCTCCAAGGGTAGGGAGCTTGGGGCTACATGTGACCCTCTAGGTCAGCAGTTCTCAACCTATGGGTTATGTTCAATTTGTAACAATGCAAACACACCCTGCATATCAGATATTTACATTATGATTCATAACAGTAGCAAAATTACAGTTATGAAGTAGCAACAAAAATAATTTTATGATTGGGGTCACCACAACATGAGGAATTGTATTAAAGGGTCACAGCATTAGGAAGGTTGAGAACCACTCTAGGTTCTTAAGTGTGGCCCTTTGACTGTTCTTGTCATTCTTGTACTTGAGGACCTATAGAGCCACACATAGCCTCAAGGCTGCAGGTTCCCCGCCCCTGTCCTACACAAAAGCTTTCTTATCCCTCCAAGTGTCATGCTCTAACTACCCCTGTATGTATTCTGTGTATATTTAGTGTGTCCTAAAAGTCATTCTTAAACTTTTCTGACTTAAAACTCCGCTAAGGCTTCTGGGCTATGCTATATATGCACTTATCTCCCTGATAGAGCTCAAGACGTGGAGTCAGGAAGACCTGAGTCTGAATCTTGCATCTATTATCTACTAGTAGTGTGATTCTGGACAAATGACCCTCTTCCAGCGTCAGTTTCTGTATATATAAAATGGGGATAGTAAGAGCTTTTACCTCCCAAGGTTGTGAGGCTCACATGACACAGTAAATGGTCAGTGCTATGCAAGCCAATATTAGAATGTATACCCAGGTCCTCATGAGTATGAATGACTCCCTGGAAGTGGGTTCATCTATTTGAATGTGTACTATTGAAAGTAATTGGGGGGAGGAAAATGCATTGTTTTCACTGATCAGGATACACCTATAAGTTTCAGAGAGTAGGTATTTTTCCTTCTCTCTGTTTGTATCCCCAAAGCTCGCTGGGTGCCCCTCACATCTTTGTTGATTGATTGATTAAAGGCATTTACTTTCAGCTTTGGATTCCTTATCTATAAAATGAGGATAATCATACTTTGACTTCTAGTCCACATTACAGTCTGGATCTGAGCAGCACATGAAATCACATCAGTCAGATGCTTTGCAGACTTGAAAGTGCAGTATAAGTGTCCAGCGCTGTCACTGCCATGTTCTCAGCTTATTTTCTGAGTTTCTCTTGCCTCCCAGAATAGACAGTAAGCTCCTACATGGGCAGGAGTTGTGGGTCCTTGCTTTTATGCATCCTCCAAGGCCTTCCTTGCCCAAAGCTTAACAGCATGGCAGGTGCACTACAAATACAGACTGATTGATAATTGGAAATATCATTGGAATGGTGCTCTAATCCCTGACCTGATACTCCCCATATAACCTTTTTTTTTTTTAAATGAAGGGCTTTGACTAGATGAGCTGGCCCTTTCCAGTGTAAGGATACTATCGCTCTTGTAGACAAAGGGAAAGGACCCTATGTGTTTGGCAGAGTATACGTAGCAGTTTGATGTGGGGCTTTTTTTTTGTAGGAAACAATTGTAAATAAATAAGAATGTAGATAATGAGATTTAGAACTAGGAGGGACAGTACTGATGAACTGGTTCACCCCTCTTTTTCCAGATGGAGAAATTGAGGTACGAGAATGATTTACCCAAGGTCACATAAGAACTAACTGCCAGAGCAGGCATAGCAGGACAGGCCTGACTCCCGAGCCAGCCATCCCTGTGTGGGTTACTGCTAGGTAGAAAATGGCAAGCCTGAGGCCCCAAGTTCTGTGGAAAGAGAAACCTGCACTCTGAAGGAGTGAGGCCAGACTTGGCAGCTCCTTCTGACCTTCTCCTTCCCCAGGATCTTTTTTGTAGAGGAAAGATTAAAGTACCGATAAGAGCTCTTAGTAAAAGATATGCAAAGTAGAGCCTGCAAAAGGAAAGGCCTCAATTGTGTTCTGATTTGACAGATACTAGAAAGGTAATGGGATTTCATTTTACTTATTTATTTTTACTGAGTGACAGCAGGTGTTTTAAAAAAGACTTAGACCAGCTAGAGCTGGATTTGTGAGAAAAATCCATTGGATTGTTATTATTAGTGGAGATATTAGAGATAGATGTCTTTTATGTATACCATTTATTAGCATTGTTTGAAAGAGGTGATGTGCTGTATACAAAACATCCGAGGTACACAGCCCAGCCCCTGCCTTCTGGGGATGGGGAGGTGAGACAGGGAGGAGAGAGACAAGACAGTGAGACATGGAGACAAAGACAGAAAGAGAAGAGAGCCGTTTGTCTAAGCTCAGATAGTGCTAACGTTTGAGGGAGAAACAAAGAGAAATAGAAAGTCATTTGTTTCCTTTTTCCATTACTGGGTATGTGATTTGGCAAAATGTGTTCAGAAAGGTAGGGAAGGGGGTCCACATGTAATCATGAAGATTTCCAGTGAAGGAAGAGGGAGCCGCTGACTCTGGAAGAGGTTGCCCTCAGCTGAGTAGCCCACCTTCAGGTGCCCACCTAAAGATTTCTTCCTTGAGCTTGTTCAGAAAGTTGAGAAAACCTTGACACTGCCCTTGTCCTGTTTGCAGTACTTCAGTGTCTGGTCCGAGTGGTCATCTTCAGGACCTCTGACTTTATTTCTGTTGAACGGTTAATGTCCTGAAGAAATTTGGTTTCCCTTTCTATCATCTTCTGTCTCTTCCCCAAAAGGAATGGGGATAACGGGGTGTGGCTAGTAACTCAGACTTGGCCAAGCCTAGAATTACATTTCTGCAGAATACTATGCTAGCTCTATCTGGTGAGCACAGATCAGAACAGAGAATGCCCAATGAACAGTGCTTGCCATGTTTTGACGTGTATGCCCCTCTGAAATAATGAAATGGTAATTAGCCAGTAGGGCTTAATGTCAGAGCCAAGCCTGGTGCCAGGCTACCACAGTTTTTCTTAGGTGTACTCAAGTGCATTTGGAAATTGAGGTACATCCTACAAACAAAGAAATGGAAACCATAGATTCCTTCTTTGTTTTTTGGTCTCCATTTTCTTACCGTTGGGATATTTCCCTCATAACTAAACAAGAACAAATCTAGTTTAATTTTGACCTATCTGTGTGAAACACTAACCACAGATTAGCTCTTATCCACAAGTATCTTCCTCCACTTCCTCTCAAAAACTGTGTCCCCTTTTCTTTTTCACAGAGTGGTTTCTGTAAAAGAAAGCCATCTTCCAGGAGAAGTCTAAAAAAAACAAATAGAAAGGAGGAGCAGAAGACATTAAATTTGTTTTGGTCTACCACTTGGTTTCCTTTCCTTCTGCCATGCCTTCCTTGGGCCTGCCTGGGTCCGTGGCTTCATAGGCTGGAGCCTGTTCTCATGACCCTGCTAACTTAAGGAATAATTGAGGTAAAAGATCACAGAGATTGACATTGTCCTCTGAAGAGTCGTTTTTGGGTATGATGCTCCAGGCTGGGTCACACAGGACTTCTGGTGTTCGTGTCACCTTCAGGGCAGAATTATCACTCATCTCTTGGCTATTATTCCTCTGGTACCTTTGGGCTGGGAGAATGATCTGGGAATATAGGCCTTCCTCCAAGATATAGCAGCTGCTAGAAACTGATTGGATTTTCTAGTGAGCTGATTGATTTCCCCAAGTACAATAAGAAGGGCAGACTAGAACCCCAAAGCACCTCATAGATTCCTGGAATCCACCTCACCCAGCTGTGAACTAGACTGGGAAAAATCTTATATGAGTTGAACCACTGTGTGGATTGAGGCAGGGGAGAGGAGAGATAAGGGAATCCCTCTTATCTTGGACAAACCCCTCTTTTCTTCTCTCCTCTCGCATCTCCACCCCTGTGGTCCCTCCCCTCCCCTGAGTAGAGCTGCCTGCCTCCTGCTTGGGCACGAGGCCCGGGTGTGCTGGCGTTCAGTGGCCCATTGTGTGCAGAGGCAGAGAGTTGGCATGTCTGCCATGCAGCACCCTCCCGCCCCCAACCCCCCTTATTGTTTTTCTTTGCTGCAGCGATGAAATCCTGAGGCAGCACATTCTGCCTTGGGCAGAGATGGAGCTACTTTCTGCCTTGATACAACCAAGTGGAACCAGCAGGTCTAGATTTTAATTTGTGTGAAGTGAGGATGTTTGTCTTCTGAGGGAGATGGCAGGGGAGGCTTATTGCCTCGACCTTCAGAAGAAGTGGGGCAGGGCATTACCCAGGGACAGGTGGAATTCGTCCTTGAATATTTTAGTTTATTGAGTTTTTCTTGGCCGGGTGGTGGAATTCTTGAAGTTTGTTCACTTACTTTAACCCAGTGCTGAATGACCTAGGGCTGCCTTTCACATGATTTAATTTTTAAAAATTTACTTCCTCTAAACCCACCCTTCGGAGTAACTCTAGGAAGTACGCACAGACAACAGACTCAGACAGGAGACTTCCAGAGTGAATCAGTGTGCCAGCTGAAATCCAACCATAATTAGCCCCCAAACTGGGGGAGTTGGGAAGGGGTACAGTTCTAGTGATGAGTGCCATGGTTCTTGAGACATTACTCCTCAATCATTGTTGTTTACCCCAGGAAAGGCATCCATATCAGCATCCAGTTTTCTTTAGTTGCCTATCTGTTGCCAACCCAATGAGACTGGATACAGTATCTCAAAGCACTAGGCAAGTCTTCCCCTTAGAACAATCCCTCCGCTAATCAAGACTCTGATCTAACCCACCTCAAGCTAGTGGTAGAGAGAAATAGCCAGGGGTCTTGCCTTCCTCAGCCCTACAGCTGCAGCTGAAGGATGGTAAAAACTGGTCTGACCCCTCGCTTTCCCTACTGTACAGCTATTGGGGGAAGCGGGGAGGTCAAAGGAAGTAGCAGCTGGAATACTGCCGATTACTGTCCCCATTTCCCTTCCCTCACCCCCGTCTCAATGTCTTCCCTTCACTTCAGATCCCTGAAAAAGTTGGTCTGAGGGCACCAGAAGATCTCCTAGTACATTCAGGGCCATCTTCTCTGGACTGCTTATTCCTAAGCTAAGACTAGAACAGAGGGAATATACCTTTTTAATGAGTGGTGAAGTCAGTGGCAACATCTTCCCGCCCTTTGCAAACTCTAAATTCTCTTTCTAGTGGCCTGGCTTTATGGGAATTAGCCTAGCTGGGCATGTAATACCTTCCCCTCCCCCCCCCCTTGTTCTTCTCAGGTTTGCCTGCCAGGGGGCAAAATATAAAGCATCACAAGTGAATCAGAGAGTTCTAATAGTCCTGCAAGTTATTTAGCCGCTGCCAAGCTAACTAATCCCACCTGCTAGTCTGCTGACTGACCAGGGAACTAACTGTGTCAGCCTAAAGAGTCTCAGTTTTTTATTTTAACTGACTACTCTTAAGTGACAGCAGTGAACACTTATTGCTGACCAGCCTTCCTCCAGTCCACAGCTAGTTCAGCTGATGGGTTACTGCCAACTTCTCATTAATATACAGGAGAATAACAGGTGTCTTTTGGAACATATTCTCATTAGGCAAGGCTATTGCTTTTCAGAGCTTTGGGAATCCCTGGGCACATTAGGGCCCATTATGTGACCTTTGCCTAGCTTTCCCCCATTCCCCACCCCCTCGAAACACACACATGCACGCATGCACACACATATGCATACATACACACATACCCATCCAGACAAAAGGGCTTTAATAAAGGAGGCTGATCTGCTGCCTTCCTCTTGGTCCAGCCCGCCTCAAGCTAGTGGTAGAATGGAGAGAAATATCCCTGCAGCTGCAGGATGGTAAAAGCTGACCTGAGTTGGTCATCTATCCTGCTGTACCATAGAAAAGGCTGGGTGTGGCAGGTCAAAGGAAATAGCAGCTGAAATACTGCTGATTACTGTCTTCATCCCTCTCTTCTTGTTCACCTCTTCACTTCAAACCTCTGGAAAAACTGGTCTGAGAGCTTCAGGAGATTTCCAGGTACACCCAGGGGCATCCTTTCTGGGCTGTGGTATTTCTAGGCTAAGACTAGAACAGAGGGAATGTGCCCTTTTAATGAGTGGGGAAGGCAGTTGTAGGGAAGGCGCTCCAAGGAGGAGTGCCCTGGGGCTCAGTTTCAGTTCAGACAGGGTCATTTTGGGGCCAGTTGGCACTGGCAGCTCCAAGGGGAGAGAGGAAGGGAGGAAAATGGTTAGGTAGCTATGAAAACCCAGAATGAGTCAGCTTTGGGGCCCTTCTCCAGAACAGTGCCAAACGGGTGCTTTTTGCCCTCACCTTGTTGCTCGATAGAAGGCATGACAGTCAGCATATGGCTCTGATCCTGGATTTGCCTCCCATTCACCACCAGCCCCTATGCAAGCCTAGTCTCTCCATGCATACACAGTTCTTGTCCTCAGATGACTTATCAGTGCAGAGGCAATACAATTCCAGACTGGAAGCAACAGAAATACTTGGAAATAAACTTGGAGAGGAAGCAGGGAAAGACAGAAGATGGGCCTTGATTGGTTGTTTTCCTTGTAAATGGACAACTTCTTCCCCCTCCTAACAGGGCCCAAAGGATTGATGGAGAAGGAAAGGGCTGCGATGTCTGAGACTGGATGCTGCGTTACACAGCTCTGGAGTCCTTCTGTAAGCTGGAAAGCAAGCAGTCTGGCTTTGGCAGTGCCTCCTTTCCTGGCTGTGCCAGCTCTGCCTGCCACACTTAGATGTGATTGACTTCTCTGACAGTGAGGGATTTGCAGTCCCGCTCAGGCAGCAGGTTGGGATGGTAGGCAGATTGGGTGGCATCTGGAGCCACCAGTATTTCAGGTCAGGAGGGATTGTTTGCCAATTCTGTCTAAAGATGGTCAGAGAGGTCTTGCCAGCTGAGCCCTCACCTAGCAGTTTGCCTAGGCCTGACATGATGGAAAAAAGGAGACATCAGTGGGAAGGAGCCAGTAGGGATTTTGCCACTACATAAACAATATCCCTTTTGGATTTAGTGACTTGACATTTCTTCAAAGACTCTGGAGAGAGCGTATGAGTTTGGTTCATAGATGAAGCAGTGGATTGATTCTAGAATCACAGTTTTCGAAGTATCAGAGATCTTGAGCTGAAAGGAACCTTAGAAGCCATAGACCCATCCTACTCCCCTTTTAATTGCTGAGGAAGCTGGTGTAATGTTAATGGGATATAAGATCTTCTCTGCCCATTAATAGGCCTCACCTGGAGCTCAAAGCTTGCTTATAGGAAGGCTTTCACACCTTTTGCTAATGTCTAACTAGGCACTCAGGAGGGTTGTGATGCCCTTCTGGCTCTGAGAAGTGTATAAATACTTTGAGTTGGTATTTTCCTTTGGGGGCTTGCTTATGATAAGGAGCTGGTGATTGTCTGGTCAAGATTCTGAATGGCTATATGTTAGAGCTCCCTGACTGCTCAGATGTAAAGGCTCTCTTGATCCAGGGATGTATGTAAAGTAAATAGTTGTTTGGCAGTCAGAGTCCTGTCTGTTGGTCTTTATTTCTCTGCTTTTATATTCTCTGAAGTTCAGGGTGCTGACTTTTCCCCTGAACTAGTGAATGTAATTAAAGAGATTGTTGACCCCTTAAACAGTTATCTTTCCTAGTAAAGTAGATCCAAGAACCCATACCAACAACTGTTCTGGGTATGCCAGTGTGGTTGCCACTACAGCTGGCCTTAGGGAAATTAAATGACTCATCTAAGGTGACACAGGTTGTAGTTGTCTGAGATGATATTTGAACCCATGGCTTTGACTCTAGTTCTAGGATTTTTTTTTTAATCATACCATCCTACCTCCAAATTTCATTTGTTCTTAGTTGTATCTCTGTATTATCTTGGGCAAATCCTCTCTTAAGTGTGTTTCAGTCAAACAGCTCTGTGGCTGTAACTAATCACTTTTACCTCCCTGGACCCCAATTTCCTCCTGTAGAAAATGAAGGGGTTGGCCTAAATGGTGGTCTGTGATTCTGTGAATCCTTTTAATTCTCTCTCAACTGGGTAAAGAGAAAGGTATTAAGACAATGTCTGAGTAAGAAAATGTCTACAAAGTTGATCCTTCTGGCCTTTATTGAGCACACCTCTTAGTCTACTACATTAAATGGTGTCCTGAATGAGGGAGTGGTATTTCTGGAGGTTTTCCATATCCTAGAACTTCTGGGTAGCTAAGATGGGATGACAGAGAATTTGCTTCTTACCTTAATTACTTTTAGCCTCCCTGGAGGACAGATAAATGGAGAATGGGAACTCTTCCAATTTAGTAAAAATTTATTAAGGGTCATTCATGGGTGTAGGGCCTTAGGGATAAATAGATAAAAATTATAATGTTCCTGCCCTCAAAGATATTATGTTCTCCTGGGGGAGTAGAGGGAAAGGAAAGGCCAAATGGAGGAGAAGTAGGGCCTGAGCTGAACCTCAAAGGAATATAAGGAATCTGAAAGGCAGAGATGAGGAGGCTATGTATTTTGGGCATGGGTGAGGGTAGAAAGGTCATGTTGTTTGATTGCATGGAAGCAGGTGTTTGGAACACATAGAGTTTAGTGAATGACTAGCTGTCCACTTTGTCCAGAACTTAGAGTAATAGGAAACAGGGCTGGAAAAGTCATACTTGTACCTTTGGAAGATGCTTTTGGCAGCCATATAAAGAATAATTCAGAAGGGGGAAGCTGAATGTGGGGAGACCAGTTAGAAAGATATTATAGTCTAAGAAAGGGCTTGAAATAGGAGGGTAGCAGTATGAGTGGAAAGAAGAGGATAGATCTAATATATGTGAAGGTACAATCAATAAGCCATGGCAGCTTATTGGATATAGGGGGGCATGGTGAGGAGGAGAAAAACCAAAGATAACATCAAGATTATGAGTCTGGGTTCCCTGGAAGTGGTGGTACCATCAATCAAAATGGGCATGTTTGGAAGAAAGACGGGCTTATTAGGGGTAAGAATGACAAGTTCAGTTTTGGTCATGTTGGTTTGTTTGATGCTTTTAATCTAACCTTGTTCATCTCTTTCCATTGCAGAGATCCGTGCCCAACTCACGGAGCAGATGAAATGCTTAGACCAACAGTGTGAGCTACGGGTTCAGCTGTTACAAGATCTTCAGGACTTCTTCCGAAAGAAGGCTGAAATTGAGATGGACTACTCCCGAAACTTGGAGAAGCTTGCAGAGCGCTTCCTAGCCAAGACCCGGAGCACCAAGGACCAGCAGTTCAAGTAAATTGTTTCATAGTTTTTCATTTTGGATTCTTCCTGGGGAGACTGAGTTTGATGGCCTGTGATTATTTCAAAGATGATTAGATCAGCATAGAAGAGTGCTCAGATACTTTTCCAGGGTAGTCTTGTATTCAGCTTGTCATTCTGAATAAATCAGAATAAATTGTAAGCTATAAAAATGATGCAGTGTCCAATAGTTTATGCTTGCAATATCTTATCTACCTTGTTTTTCACCTATAATGTTTCTTCTAAATTAATAATATAGAGGAGACAAAGAGTCCTTTATCTATCTCTTGAATGCCTCCTCTGAATCCAGGAGCCAGGTTGGATGAACTAATATGACAACACTGGCAGAGTTAATCTGAGAGTTTTCTTCAGATATTATCACATCAAGATCTCTTCACCATAATTTTCTTTGGATTTGTCTTTGGTTTTAGCAAATCTGACCTAGGTAAAGTTAGCTTTTTCATAAGTGATGAGTTTGGGAGTGATTATCTGTGGCAAATTTTGGTAAATATGGAGGTAGTTCTCAGGTAGTACAGATTGAACTAAAACTGAGATTCTCTAATCTGTCATACAAAAGCATTTAAAGTAGTATTCATTTAATTACAGGGATTTATTACTGGTTTTATAATAAAAATTTGAGTTTTAAATATCTTCAGTGTATACTTACTTTCCTTTATCTAAGTGGTTCTGATAGATGCACAGAATGTTTTAGAGTTGGAAGTTGGAACACTTAGAGTTCCTGTAGTTTAGCCGTATTACTTTACAGATAGAGAGGTAGAATCACAGAATTTTTGAGGCGAAAGAGACCATGAAGATCATGTAACCTGTGTTCGCCTTCTATGAGATGGAGAAGCTCAGGCGCAAAGGATGACCCTGTTAACCAAGCTCCCATAACTATTTGGTGATAGACCTAGAACCCAGGCTTCTTAGGGTGGAGTCTTGTATAATCAGTATAGAGTACCCTGGCCTTAGGAGCAGAAGGATTTGGGTCCATTGTGAAATCTGATGCTGACTCTATAGCTGGGGACAAGTCACTTGACTTCTCTAACCCAATTTCCTTAGCACTGTGCTTGGCACATAGGAATTGTTTACTACGTGCTTCTTAATTCCTCTCTAAAGGGGAGATCATAGTGCTTTGCCTGCCTGCTTAACAAAGATTGTTTGTCCAGGAAAGGAGATGATATCTCTAAAGCACTTTGTAAACTGTAAAGTGCCATAGAAATATAAAGTGGTAACAGTATGATCCTAATAGTTAATGTACCATTGCTGCCTCTCCTATTCTGTGCCCATCTTAGAGAGGTTACCTTGAATGAACTCACCTGGCTGAAGTTCAGTAATTAGGGTATGTTCTCAGAAGAGAGGGAATGAATATTTACTCAGTGATAAGGCATGCTAGTGAACTCCATTTTTATCAGCCAGTTATTCTGTCCCAAATGTTTTAATGCAGTTTAAAGCTTTAATAACTTAAAAAAAAATCTTAGGGCAGTTGTAAGCTTTGGTAGCTTAAAACTTTGGTAAAACTAAGCAATTGGTTATGTGGGACTGGAATTCAGGAAGGCAATGAGGACTGGATTTCAAAGTCATCTGCCATGCCATGGAATGATAGATAATTCATAATTCCACCATGGGGAATAGTCACCATGGCAAGAGACGATAGAGAAAAGAGATAGAGAAAAGAGGGACAAGGACAAAGACTTAAGGGAGGAGACACCCACTTTTAAAGGGAAGATGGGTGATGGTCCAGGAAAGGAAATTAAGGAATGATCAGGTAGAACTGAGAAGAATTAGGAGAAAGTAGTGCCATGGAGTTCAGGGGGAAGAAAAGGGCTGTAGGAAGAGGGAGGTGGTTGACAATGTCAGAAGCAAGAGAGAGAGGTCAAGTAGGATAAGGACTGAGAAGAAGCCACCACGTTTAATTGTTAAGAGATCACTGGGGAGCCTTCAGAGCAGAGCTTTGGTCAAGTGCTTGGGTCAAAAGCCATATTATAAGGGGTTGAGAATTGAGTGTGAGGTGAAGACATGGAAGTAACAAGTAGAGACAGTTTTTCCTGTGGTATGGCTGTGAAATAGATGAGATAGAAGATGGCACTTTGAGGGGCTAAGAGGGACATGTGAGGGTTTTTATGGAGGGGAGGAGGCATGAGCATATTTGTGGGCATTAAGGAACGAGCAGGTGGAGAGGGAGGGGTTGATGATGAGAAAGAGAGGACATAATCAAAGGAACAAGCTTTTGGAGATGCTGAGGGGTATGGGATCAAGGGCCCAAGTGAAGGAGCTGGTTCTTGTAAGAATAAAAGCAATACTTTGCTCAGAAATGGGAGCAAGGGGTGAGGGAATAGGATAATGTAGCATGGCTTTGAGGTGTGGACAGGGGATGGGAGAGACCCATGGCCGATGGGTTTTACATAACCTCTCGGGGCCTCATTTTCCTTATCTGTTAACTGAGAATAATTTTCACTTTACAAGGTTATCAAGATCAAATGAGTTAATGAACATAGTGTTCTTTGCAAGGTTTAAAGCCCGATAAAATGTCAGCTACTACTATCTCCATCACTGTCATCATCATCATTTCAGGTGCCCCTCCATCAGTTTTATCAGTAAATTTTGTTTTATCAGTAAATCAGGAGGTAACATCTTTTGCTGAGAGGAAGAAAACAGTGGATGCTAGATGGCATAGTAGAAAGAGTGCTGGATCTGAAATCATGAAGACCTAAGTTCAGATCCAGCCTTAGTGACCCTGGGTAAATCCTTTATTCTGTCTGCCTTAGCATCCTCATCTGTCAAATGAGATCATCCAGGACTGGTGTGAGGATAAAATGAGGTATTTATAAAGTGCTCCATAACCCGAAAATGGTATATAGATGTGAGTTATTTTTATTAACACCAGTGCTAATAATATTAATATCAGGAGTTCAGCAAAAGAAGATTTGGAATAGCCAGAGTGGTCTGTGTAGGAGTCAATCAATGAAAAACCAAAGTTTTGCTTTGTGATAGCAAGGGCCCAATTGATAAGTCACAGATTTATAGAGAAACCAGTTAATGTGGTTGTGTAACTTCCTCAAGCAGCTTTTAGCAGTATATGAGTAGGAGACAAGAAGCAGGTATAGCAGGAAAAAACAATGGCTTTGGAACCAGAAAATCCAGGTTCAAATCCCCAGGGCTGCCACTCATTACCTGTTTGGCCTTGGGCAATGTGCGAGATGTGGAAGGGAAGTTAGTTACTCTGGGCTGGCATTTGTGTCCTACATGGTGATAGTGAAAGGGTGACGGGTACAGAAGTAGACTAGAGTATTGTTGAACTGGTCACCTACTATTGTGTCAAGACTGTGAAAGAAGACAAACAAATGGGCCAGAGAATGGGGAAGGATGGAGGGGCACCTGAAATGATGATGATGACAGTGATGGAGATAGTAGTAGCTGACATTTTATCGGGCTTTAAACCTTGCAAAGAACACTATGTTCATTAACTCATTTGATCTTGATAACCTTGTAAAGTGAAATTTAATTATTCTCAGTTAACAGATAAGGAAACTGAGGCCCCGAGAGGTTATGTAAATTACATGGCAGTATAATACCACATAGGGATTGGAGTCAGGAAGACCAGGGTCAGAATCTTGCCTTATGCTTAATAGCTGTATGACCCTGGGCAATTCCCTTGGACCGACATTGCCAGTGAGTGATGAAATAGGTCCAGAATTGACTAGGAGGAAGAAAGTGGCCTGGATTGCTTTTCAGAAATGTAGAAGAACTTTTAAAACCTGAAGCTTCTCCCTGAAACAAAAGCCCCATCCTTGTGAGACCAACATTCTTCTGGCATTTTTGTATGGTTCTGAGTCATGGAACACCACTGTCTCCAAAGAACTGAAATTGAAGATCACCCAAAGGGCAGCAGAGAGGTGCGTGGAGGGAGTGAGCAGGATATAACATATTACAAAGAAAGAACTGGAAATCGTAAGTGATGTAAAAGGTGCCATCAGAGATGGAAGTGGTCTAAAATGGAGATGAGCTAGCCCTGTAGTGGTGGGGGGAGTCGCCACCCCCACATGCTTCGTTGGCATCCTTGCAGTATGGAGAAGAAGGCCTCTAGAACACTGGGTGTTCTCTTAATGGAGAAGAGTTCCACAAGGTGAGCAGACATGGATGGGTTGCAGTCTGTGTCATATTAAGGAATAGTAGCACTGACAAGATCTATATAGACCCATTTTAGAATAATGGAGTTCCTGAGGGCACACTGCAAAGGAAGGGTCTAGGAAACTACTTTTCATTTGTTTTGTCGTCTTCGGTAATTCTTTTATCTATAAATGTACTGCAGGCCTCCAAGAGAATGGATGTTCCTTGAGACCTGGACAGTCTCCCTTTCTATTTCTTTAGCACAGTCCCGGGCATACAACAGGCACTTAATAAGTACTTGTTGGCTGATTTATTGATGGCCTGGAATTGATAGGACTGAGATGGTGCCAAATGCAGTTTTTTAAGGGGAGCTTGGCAAGACTGGAGCCCCATCTCCAGGGTGAAGTGGTGGAAAAGGGAGGAGTAAACATCTTCATGCCAGCAGTGCTTCTTTTTTGCCCAGGTGCTTCAGTCACAGAAAGCTGATGAGCAGGAGAGGATGATGTCCTCTGGTTTCTTCCTACCCTTCAATGCAGATGAGGATGTATAGAAAGGGAAGAACTGGAGCCTGTAGACAGGGACCGAGTCTGACAATCTTACAGTAAGGTCCAGTTCTGAGGTCTGGAGGAAAGCATCAGCCTTTGGAGAATGGGAAGAGATGGCATCACTGTGGGGAGGCAAAGCAGTTTCCCATCCCCTCCCTTTCCAGTGTGTCCCCTGCAGCCCCCTTATTCTAAAGCAACTCTGAGACCATGTCAGTGTTGACATTTCCTCAGATGAAGCAGACTGCACCGCATCTGTGTATGCCCACCTTGTAGAACTCTGGTCCACACCTTCCCCAAAGTTCATCCAGAAGCTCCCTGTGGATACTCACTGCCTCCTTCCAGAGCTGTAGCAGCTGCTGGCCCAGCAAGGCCATGAGAGTGCCCATTGTGCTGTCAGGAGGGCAGCCGCTAGCAGCAGCCCTGGGCAGGCACATCGAGGGGAGATGGAGACTGTTCGCCCTTAGGATAGAGCAGCTGCCTGCCAGGGCCAAAGTCAGTCCATATGGATCTGCCCCACCCTCTGCAAAAACCGTTTCTCATCCTGGCTGGGTTTCAACCACACATATTGGGTTAGGCTGGATGTTTCATTAAAACTCCTAAGTGGCTGCATTTGAGGGCATCTGCCGCTGAACTGCCTTTTTCCTCTTTTCCTGGAAAACTTCTTCCTCTGGAAGCTGTTACCCGGTCACCTTGGGGCTCCCTCCCTACTCAACTTTGATCCGGCTCACCTTTGGTCCTCCCCCATACTGAGCTTGGTTGCAACATCCTCATTAAAACTCCCATGTCCGTTGCACCATCCCCACCTTCTCTTCTCTCCCTCTCATTCCTCTCTGAAAGCTGATATTTATAAGATATTGTCGGCTTTGTTGTCGATGGATCTTCTCATTGTCCCTCAGTAAAGCTATAGATGATGGCTTCCCCTAGCCCCTTGACCTGTGGCACAACAGTCTTTTGTTGTCTGTCCTTCCTGACTGGATAGATATCTAGATTTCTATCCTCTCAGATTAATTTCTAAAAAAGAGATGGCCTATTAAATGGTGGCAGAAAACCGTCACTGTGAAGATGTGATTGCATTTACATGGGGCTCCTGGAGGAGCAGAAACGTCTTCCTCTTTTATTCTGAGGCTTTGATTGCCTCTTTAAAGTAGGAGCTGTGTTAATATTGCCCAGCAGGGCTTTAATTGATGCTGCACTGTATTTTTTCTGCTGCAAATTACCTTTCAGTGGCCTCTTGCTTGATTTTTGATCCCCTACTTTTAATAGCTAATCATCCTCTTTTTTCTTGAGTTTTTAAAGGAATTCTCCTGCTATCTTGTCCCCTCTGGCTCTCACTACTCTTTTGTAACCCATTAAGCACACCTTCATCATCATCATCATCATCATCAAGAGCTCATTAGCACCCCTGGTGCTAGCATTTATGCTAAGTATGAGCCGTCATCCCCATCCTTGAGGAAAACAGAAATAAGAAAAATAGCAGAAATTTATAAAGTGCCTTAGGGTTTGCACAGTGCTTTTACATTCGTTATTTCATTCCATGTTCAAATTCCCTCATAATGTGTACTATAAGAAATTATCTCCTTACAGATGAAGAAAATTGTTTGTGACTAGTTCGTGCCTATAGAATTAATAAGTTTTTTTTGTTGTTCCATTGTTTTTTTCAGTCGTGCCTGACTCTTTGTGATGCCATTTGAGGTTTTCTTGGCAAAGATACTGGAGTGGTTTTCCATTTCCTTCTCCTATTTATTTTACAGATGAGGAAACTGAAGTAAACAGGGTTAAGTGACTTGCCCAGGGTCACATGGCTAGGAAGTGTCTAAGACCAGATTTGAATTCAGGAAGATGAGTCTTCCTGACTTCAGGCCCAGCTCTATCCATTGTACCTCCTAGCTACCCTTAGTAAATTTTACAGAGGCATTATTTAAACCTAGATTTCTCTAGATCATGCTGCCCCTAACTCCTCAGGAGTTTATAATCCAGTTGAGAAGTGAGAAGTATGCACATAATCACAGTACAAGGCAGGCTGTAATCAGTTGTAGAATAGAAAATGAGTACTGTAGCATTTCAGAGGACACAGCAATTAACTTCCAGTTGGACTGGCCAAAAAATACTTGATGGAAGAGGTTGGCTTTGGGCTGGGCCTTGAAGATGGGTAGGATTTCAGGAGGTGGGGAAGGTGGGGAGAGAGACTGGGGGGAGAAAGGACATTCCAGGCATGCCTAGAGGCCAACTAGCATTCTGTAATTCGCCTCTCCTTCTCAATTTAGCTCCTTGAGGAGATCTCGTACACTTGGTGCCTAGATTTTCTTGCCTCTGACCCCTGTCTAAACCCTCTGCAATTTGGCTTATGATCTCATCACTCAGCTGGAACTCTCTCAGTGCTACCACTGCTCTCTTGGTTGCCAGATCTCGCTCCTCATCCTTCTTAACCTCCCTGTAGCTTTTGATGGACCCTTTCCCCATTCGTGACTTTGGTTCTTCTACCTGTTTGACTAGTTCTCCTCAAACTTTTTTATACAACCTTCATCCTTGTCATTCCCTTTTTCCTGGAGCTTGTTTATAAAATGAGGGACTTGGGCTAATTGACATGGTTTAACATTTGTTATCCTTTGAAAAGCAGGGAAACATAAAGCATGTTCTGGGTACTATTACTAAACAAATTGGGCCTGAGCTTAGTCATGTTCAGATAATTGTAATAATTCACATCTATATTATGTTTTAAGGTTCTTGAAAAACTTTCCTCACCCCAATCCTGTCAGGTAGGTACTTCATTATATCTGTGGACCCATTGATGTATCTAGAATTAGAGGATTTCAGAGGTGGAAGGAACCCAGGAGGTCATCTAATCCAACCCACACTTAAATATGAAATCTTCCTAGAACATACTCAAGCAGTTGTCTAGTCTTTTCTTCAAGAATGTAAAGGGAACCCACTATCCTTATAATTGTGAAGAAGTTCTTCCTTACGTCAAGCTTAAATCTGCCATTTTTAATCCCTCATCCATTACATGCTACTCTTAGTTCTCTCTTCCGAGGCCAAGGAGAATAAACCATTTCCTCCAACTGGAATTGTGTTTCTTTGGCTTCCTATTCACTGTACATCACCTCCACAGTGAACTGTGGTCCAAATCTGGGCCCACTTCTTGTCCATATGCAATGTTTATCTAAGATATATGCACTGATAAACTAGCTTTATGGGCTGTATATTCAACTGCTTATTGTGGTCTCGACTATAGGCGTTTTTAATACATTTGGTTTTTCAGTCAGCTAACATTCATTAAGCACCTACTGTGTACCAGCAACTGGGCTAAGCACTAAAGATAAAAAGAAAGGTAAAACAAATTGTCTCTGCTCTCAAGGAGCTTACATACTAATGGGGGAGACAACATGCAAACAACTGTTAAGGAGCAATCGGCAGGATGAATTGGAGGGTAATCTCAGAAGGAAGGCACTGAGATTGTCTGCTTCCTCCAAACTCTTTTGAATGATCATGAATCTCATGGTAGTTTTGCACTGTTCAGGGACTTGAGACAGTCAGTGCAATATCAACCCCAATCAAGAGCATTTAGAGGTCCTCACCATCTACAGGGTATTCTATTAGAACTTAGCACTGTGCAATCTCCATGCCAATAGTAAACATTTTTGGTGAGCATACCTCCATTTCATATACCTCACAGGCTATTAATAATTAAAATATCATCAATCAAGATCCTCTCCTTGCATCTTTTAAGGAGTCTTTTGTGATTTTAACGTGCATGTGAGATACTTCGAGGAGAGCCTGTAAGAAACCATTTTGCTGTACTGAATCAAAAGCTTTTTTTATTGGGGCAGCTAGGTAGCTCAGTGAATAGAGTGCCAGCCTTGGAGTCAGGAAGACCTGAATTCAAATTTGACCCTGGACACTTGACATACTTACTAGCTGTATGACCTTGGGCAAGTCACTTAGCCCCAGTTGCCTTGTTTTTCCCCTTCCAAAAAAAAAAAAAAAGCTTTTTTTATGGTCAACAAATAAGCAGAATGGGGTCTTATTTTTCCTTTCAGCCGGTTAAGTGACTGCACAGACGTGGTGTGTTGTATAACATTATTTATCAAAGTCTGCCTGTTCCTTTCTTATCAGCCCTGCTCGTGATAAGTGTTTAGATTATTTTTACAAAGATTTTTGTAGAGACTGTAAAGTAGGCATATAGACTAGTAATTATTGATATTTTTTTATCAACTTTTTCAGGAGTGATAATGTCCATGATTTTTCCTAAGCATTAAATAGACATTATTCTTTCAAGCCTTGAGACTCAGTTCTTCCACTTCATTAAATTTGTGCTCGGTTTGGGTCTCCTGTCCTTCATCTATTTGTTTGAGACAACTGCTCATCTTTGTTTTCTTTAGTCACGTCTGTTCCCTTACATGACATCCTAAGGACTGTGATGTTAGAATCCAAATGTAGAGCCTCCACTGTTATCCATGGAGAAAGCAGTTTACTATGGAAGTTTGACAGATATTTTCCATTTTTTATCTTCTTCTTGTCCTCCTCCCGGTTTTGACCTTAAATGCCTTTGGGGTGATCTAGCTTGAATGGGCCTTTCACAAAAATTTCCTTCATTTGTTTTTTCTCCCACAGCTTCTTACTGTGTTATTGCCCATAATTTTCTACCGTTCTCCTCCATAAGATTTTATAAACAAATTTGTATTGTCTTTTGCTGCAATATCTCTCTGTCGTGTATATAGTATAAAAATGATTATCCCCAGTAGAAGTTTTAATTTTATCCTATAAGAGGTGTGTGTGTGTGTGTGTGTGTGTGTGTGTGTGTGGGTGGGTGGGTGGTGTGTGTGTTGGGGTGGTAATTGAAGGTGTTTTAAGCAAGGAAATGATACAGTAAAAGAGTGTTTTAGGTAGATTTATCTGATGGGGAGGGGGAGAGCATGGCTTATATGAGAGTGTAGAGCCTAGAAGTGAGGAGGCCAGTCACTGAAGAGGCTGTTTAAGAAAGCTTAGATTAGGAGGGTGATAGTGGTCATGGGAAAGAAGGAACAAACAAAAAGATATTGTAGAATAAAAATCTGTAAAACCTAATGACATATACTATATTTAACAACAAGGATTTTTAAGTATCTACTATGAATAAAGCTCTGATGGGCACTGAAGAAAGACAAAATGGAAAACACAGGTGTGGAGATGAGGGAAAGGGTAAGAAATTATCCCAAGCTTCCTTGTCTGGGTGATTACAAGAATGTTGGTGCCATTAAGAGAATAGGTAATTCAGGAAGAATAGCAGGTTTGGGGTTAGAAGGAGGTGAGTGAATTGGATTTTAGAAATGTTGAGTTTGAGGTAGCAGCAGGACTTCTAAATGGAAATGCGCCAATAGATAGCCATAAATTCACAGCAAAAAGGGGGTGGGAGAAAGAGAGAGAAACAAACAAAAGAGGGAAGATGAGAGAGAGGAGAGGGAAAAGAGACTAAGAGGGTGAGGGAGTGTGGTTGAGAGAGCTCACAGAAACAGGCAAGATGCTTTTGTGTCATCTATGGCATTTGACCTTTTGGGAGGGAGAGAGGCTTGAAAAACAGAACAGTGTTGTTAATATGCTATTTTCATTAAAATTCCAATTAGTGGTGCTTTAGAAAGGTTCTCCTGGAGTGTAAGCTCATTTGGGAGTATGGAGGTGGAGAAGAGGTGGCGAATGTGGGGTGCCCTTTGACTCTTCCCCCTTTATTGGGAGGATGTATGTACTATTGAAAGGGGGATTCTTGAAAATTCTGAGCTTCTGGTCTTGTTTCGTACAAATAAATGGGCACATTCTGTACTGTCACTTTGTTCCACCCCTGATGTGCTTCCTCCTCTGAGGTTGAGTTTGGAGCTATTCATCAACCACACCGGACGACTGATGGCTGGAAAGCAAAAAACCTATTGGCCTAGGGAGTGCACCACAGCTGTGATTGCAAAATAGGAAAGGGGTGGAGGGCCAGAAAATTCCCCTCAAGTATGGGGTGACACCATATAGGGAACTAGGCAGCAGCACGTGGCTTCTGGGAGAACCCTTGATTTCTTGGGACAAGTGTGTCAGTCATCCGTTTTGGAATGATTAGTTTCCTTGGGGAAGGTTCCCCCAGATGCAGCATCTGGCATTGAGCAAGGGTTTGCTTCCCCTCCTCCTGTTCCAAGATGCCTTCACTGGTCACAAAGTAGAGGTCCTGTAGCAAGGTGACTTAACTGATTTGGCCCAGATTAAAGAGTGCAGTGTGTCTTTTAGGTGAGTTCTGATTTCCAGGGATCCTGTTGGGTCCTGCTCCAAGCTCTTGGAGAATTATGAAGGCTCTGCAGATATGAAGAGGCAGTACAGGGTAGACATGAAGGGTGGAAGACAGGGAGCGTGAGGTAGCAACAGGACTTCTAAATGGAAATGCACCAATAGATAGCCGTAAATTCACAGTGAGAAGGGGGTGGGAGAAAGAGAGAGAGAGAGAACAAACAAGAGGGAAGATGAGAGAGAGGAGAGGGAAAAGAGACCAAGAGCGTGAGGGAGTGTGGGATCTCGATTTTGAGGCCCATCAGTATTGTGGGATCCAAGAATTCATCCAGTAGCCATCAGCAAGATAGCCATGCATTGCTGTGTAGTTTTGTACATGAGCCAATCACGTCAGTGCCATTTTCTTTTTCAGAGAGAGCTGGCCCAGAGCCAGAGTGCTGGCCCTTTTTTCGTCCTGAGGACTGATTTAGGCAATTGTACTTGGTGACCTTAACCCCCTCTCGTGGGCTTTGTACTATTGCTCCATTGCATAGGACATGGTGAGAGCCACAGGGCTCCTCCTGGAACTGTATGGGCACTGCCCTATAAATACTTAGTAATTTTAAGCTTCCTCCCATCCCTGAATAGTTATGCTATGAGGTTCCATGTTGCTCAACATAGGTTCCCATGTCACTTTGGAATTTTTATACTCACAACATTTAAAGGTAGGGAATTTGTCAGATAATTACCCTCTCCTTTCCTTGCCCTTATGTAGTCAGTAGTTATTCCTAATTACCAAGTTGTTATGTTCCTATAAAAGCATGAAGTGGAGGCTAACAGGTCCCAAATGCAACCTAGGAGAGTGAAAGAATATCAGTCCCACACAACCTGTCCTCAGCACATGGAGCCTTTATAGAGAGCCGGAGGCAAAAGCAAGGCATGCATCTCTCTCTGTGGAGTATGTGTTTGCATTGTTTTTGTTTTTGTTTTTTTCTAATATCACCATTCTCTTCCTCCCCCCCCCCCCACAGCTATTTAGATGTTTTCTTTTGGTATGTAGGATGATAGAGGGTGAGTTGAGAACACAGTCTTTTCTCAAGAAAAATGAGTATGAGGTTAGGTATCTAGTGGAATTCCTTGCCCTGGAATGTTAGTAGACTTTACTTCAGTCTTTCAGCTTGCCAGGGCACAGAAACAAAGCTTCCAAAGCCAGAGAGAAAGTTTGCCAGAAGGGTTTTCAGTATATGTCTTCATAGTTCTTGTTAACCTAAATCATTCCGTGGGTCTTCAGGAAGAGATAGGGTGTGGGAGCAAATAGCTGGATTGAATATAAGTGGGCTATAATAGGATCTTCGGTTCCCGATAATTTGCAACCAGTTAAATAAATGAACTTCGATCTTGTTCTTTAAAAGTAAGAGCTGTGTTGTATTTATTATTAGCTTGATATTTAGTTGTATTGGGTTTAGAAAGTAGGGAAATACTTGAGCTTTTCTTTTTAAGGATGTTAAAATTAAAAGGGGGATTTAAGGCTATTAATGTAACAGACAGGAATTTAAAAAAAAATATGAATGGTATGCCCAGAAAATCACAAAAAGAAAGATGTATTAGCCGTTAGTTAGAATCAAGATCATTTCAATCAAGGAAAATTTAAAGAGGAAATAAAATTTTTCCCATCAGAAATGATCCCCAGGATCAGACAGAAATAAGAATTTAAGCTTAGAATTTATCCAGGTTTTCAAAGTTTAGTCAGAGATTGTAGCAAAAAAAATTTTGATCTTACATTATACTGCAGGGTGATACAGGGTGAGGGAGTTAGAGCATGTGTTATTTTAAGTAGCTAGTGACCATCTGAGAAGCTTTGGAAAAATGAGGAAAATAATTTTCAGGCAGATCCAAAATAAAATCTTTTTCTCTGGTTGTAGCACAGCTGTCACCCAGTCTTCAGCATCCTACCCCCCCCCCAAATCATGCCTTCTGGTTTAAACTTGAGAAGAAGGATCAATTCAGAGAGACCTTTTCCTTAATGTATTCTGAGCACAGCTGGGTCAAGGACCAGGATTATTCTTGGTAGCGGGATGCTGAGCAGTTTGCTGATTTCTGCCCAAGCAGACTGTCTGGGGCATCCTAGCATCCAGTTCCGATGTCCCTTGCCTGGCAGCCTCTATGTTAAAGTAGAGGTTGCTGAACAAGTCTGGCAGCTCTTAGCTTGAGCCCTAGTAAACAATAGATGTTCATAACTAAGTTCTGGGGGGGGGTGGGCAGGATAGAGTTGCATATCTGTTGATGCTGACATTCTTTGAATTTATGGGCAGCATCTTGGAGAATTAGTGAAAGGGGGAAGTCCCTGTTGATTTGAATATGCTTTGTACAGGTGGAAATGAAGTCTGGAGTCTATTTCTTCAGAAGACAAAGTACAGGATATTGAATTGGGTGCACACTGAACAGAGAGGACAACCCAGCCAACCAGCTAAGAGGGAGCACCTCAGCTTCGAGGCAGATTTTATGTATTGAATAGCTTTGCTCAGCCATGGTCTCTTAGCTCTTGCCTTATTTCAACTTAGCTGGCTGTGGGTGGGAATGTGGGTGTCCTTCCCAACCACAGACAGACACACATCTATTTGCATACAGAGCCCAGTCTCCTCCTAGTTATTCCCATCCTGATTCCTAGGCCTTTGTTGGGCACTGAGGCGGGGGTCTAACCTAATGGTACTTTTCCAGTGTTTGTTTTTGGAGGGAGAAGAGAGGGGACTGATTCTGGGGCTTTGCTGCTGTGTGTTCTTAAAAAAAAAAAAAACAACAACAACCCAGATCCACCAACAATAACAAATAAATGCCCAGGAGCCTGCAACAAGAATTTAACTGCTTAGAAAAAAAAACCCTACCACTTCTGAGGTCGGTGTTAGAAATGAAGATTTAACATTACACTCACTGAATTCTCAGTGGTCAATTAAAAAGCTGGATTTTTACCATTAAGCCCAGATCAGAAAATATTGTATCATCTTTCTGCTTGGTTTGGGGCTCCCTGGTGACATAGAGAAAATGGTGCTGAAATCTTCAACAAGACCATTCTTGACTTTGGGGTGCAAAGAGCAGAAAGGCAGAGATTGACTATCTCGCTCCACAGGCAGGCAGGCAGTGAGCATTTATATTAAGCACTTATTACATACCCCATGCCCTGATATGTGAATATTGTTTTAAGAGATGTGTGTGTATTTGCAATGTAAGTCTACAACTCCTGAATGGGCCTTTTTGGCACGACCTATGTATTATACATGTGAATAAAATAAAAATATATTAGCCTTTACTAGGTCAGTCATTACCATCCTCAACAAGCATTTATTGAGTGCTAAAGTAATTGGGATACAGCCCTTATTTCTAAGGGGACTTACAACATAATTGAGAAGTTGAGAAATAGCCATAAAAAAGGATAATAATAGGTGGTAGTGTATGGTGTCAGATTAATTGAGGAAGTTGGATAAATGATTCTAAACATCCATTACTACCCCAGAGTCAGGTCTTGTCAGGTATTTCTTAGTAGTAAAGTCCCCTCTATTTCTTGGAGACAATAGCAAGTACTTGACGTGAGAGAAGACATTTTACTATCCTGGACTCTTGTGCTCTTTTAGACAGTGAATAGGGATCCTCCTCATGCAGAGGACTTCAGAAAGAATACTAGGCGCTGGGGAAGATGGTTAGATAAAGACTGAATCCCCAGGAAGGGCCAGGAGGCATCCTTCCAGGTGCCCCCACCCCCTGGGTGTGGTCTGGCACCACACAGCCCATCACATGAGTTTGAAGCCTTTCCAGTCTGCTCAGCCCCCTCTAGCCTCTCTGTTACTGTTCTCTGGCTGGGAGTGGAGCTGAGGCAACCAGCAGCCCCTTTGGTCTCCATCACAATTGTGGTTTGTAATTACAGTGACTATTTTACCAGCGGCTGATCTAACTTGCTTCACGTAGGACCCTTGGATGAACTTGAGCTGGGCTCCCAGAGGTGAAACTCCCAGGGAACACTCATTGCTTTCTGAATTCTCAGAGCATTAGGCTCTTGTTGAACTCTTAGCTAGCTCCCTGTTCCAGCCCTCCTGCTGATTCTTTCTCCTTCTTTGCTTTCTTCTCTCTGGCTCCTTGACCTCTTTAATAGTTGCCCTGCTTCAGCCCCAGACTTGCTATCTTCTCTCTGGCAAGGGGTTCCTTCCATGTTCCTCTCATGGTGTGACTGGCCTCGTGGTTCACATTTAACCCTCTTACTCCAGCTCGAACACACCCATTCTCATTTTCTACTTCTCTGGGCACATCTTAACATAGACCGTGCGGCTGATTCCAGCTGTTCTGAAGCTTGCCTACGGTCTAAGCTCAGGAACAGATGGGCCAAAAGCATCAGAGACACCTTGCCAATTTCCACCCCATGAAAACAAATCACTGAAAAGCATCAGGAAACCAGCGTATTATTTTGTTGTGCTCTCTTTTTCCTTTCCATCACATTCTCACTCCTGCTTTCCTTCCTTCTGACTGCCTTCCATGGATATTTAATCTGACAGGGGTTCATTATCTCAAACTTTCTCCACCTCTGCATATAGAATGGATGGCCACATTCTTCAAGATAGGAAATTATTGGTTAATGTGAGATCAATCCTAGTTGGTTTTCCTTCTTTGTTTCTCTCTCTCTCTCTCTCTCCCCCTCTTTCTTTCTTTCTCTCTTTCTTTCTTCCTTTCTTTCAATTGTCTGGGCTCATTCTGAGGCTACCGCAAAGACTTAGATTTGGCATTACAAAGAAATGAAAGCTGGGGATCTTGAATCCAAATACTAACTACTACCATGATTTGAGAGATAAAAGAATGACACCCCCTTGAGGAGAGGGACCATGTTTTCCGTCTTTTATCTTCCACCACACCTCTATTTGAGTGCTCACATATGCACACAAGTAGTATATAATGAATAAATAGTATCATAGTCTCATCCATAAGATGGCCCTTGAGCTGAGCCTCCAAGAAAACTAAGAATTCAAAGAGGAATTCTACAAGTGTTGTTTCACCTTTTGATATTTGTAGTCCCGGCAGCCAGATTAGTTCACATAGTAGGCTTTTAATAAGTGCTTGTGGATTAATTTCGAAGTAGTCCCTTTCATTTCTCTTCATCTCAGTTCAGAACTACTAGAAATGCTCAAAGTTACAGGTTTTCAATTTTTGGAGCCCCAGCTTAGAATTGATCATAGGATCTTCTCACTGTTTCACCATCATCTATCAGGCAATTCATGAGCACTCATGACCTTCGACGTCCTGTACTGGGTATTATGGGACTATTATATAATATGGAAAAGATTCAGCCCTGATTCTCTGGAAAGTTGTGTGAGCTAAGCTGCTTAGAAACAATCGATTCTCTCTCTCTCTCTCTCTCCCTCTCCCTCCCTCCCTCCCCCTCTCTCTCTCTCTCTCTCTCTCTCTCTCTCTCCCTCCCCCCTTCTCTCTCCCCCCCTCCCTCTCCCTCTTCACACACACACACACACCCACCAAAAATACCAGTGGTTTCCATTACACTGGGGTTGCGGAGAAAGCACTTTGTAACCCTCAAGACAGTATAGAAATATGATTGTGCATCATCTTCATTTTTATCAGAAGAAAAACCTAGAGTGAACATTTTCACTGCCAAATACTCTGTTCCCCACTGCTCATATTCCTCACAGGCTCAAGCATTTGCTCTTTTCCCCAGAGTATGGAACTGCCCACAGTACACCCTGACAAGGCACAGAAGGAGTTAACACAGGCCACTGAAAGTTTGAGAAATTCAAGGGTCTTTTTACAAATTGATGGCCTGGGTGTGGCCTGGACCTTCAGTAGGTAGCCAGGGCCAGTCCCAAATTAGAATAGGGTGGGATTCAAAGCTGTGTTTTTCCTGCTCCCTTGCCTTTCATGTGTAACCACATGCAGTGTGTCAACATGCTTCCCGGCGCCATTAGGCACAGGCAGTTTGCTCACTCTGGTTTCATGGGCTCTCGGTATTCCTGCTATGTGTTGTCTTAGAATAGCCTTGAGCTTTGTGATACAGGAGCTTAGACAGCTGAGCAGGGTCCATTAACTATTTCAGCACCAATGGTTTCTGGATATCAAGGCTCAACTGGTTTAAAAAAAAAGGGGGGGGCAGCTACCTCAGTGAAAATGACACTAGGCTGAGAGTCAGGAAATCTGGATTCTGGTTCTAGCAAGCTGGTTATGTGTTCTTGGGCAAATCATTGGATCTCTTTGAGCCTTTTTTTCCCAACTATTTGTAGAATGAAAGGTTTAGTTGGATGGTTTTTAAGGTCCTTTCCAATTCAAAAATTCTAAGATTCCTTGATTTTTTTTACACCCTCCAGTCTTATCTTCTTTACCTCTGAATAAATCCATCTTTCTTCCAGTTCATAGATAATAAAAGCTGCCTGATGGGATGTTATTCTTTTGGGTCTGGGAATTTAAATGGAAATAAATGTTAAATCAATAGCTCTGTCACTGTCAAAATTACTTCTGTTTGTTGTACTGAGAAAATAGGGATTGTATTCTGTGAAAATTTTGTAATATTGTGGCTGTTACACTGTTGGGTAATCACAGAATTGAAAAATGCTAGACAGGAGTTGGAAGAGATCAAGCTCCTCCTCCATTCTAAAGCCAGCATTATCTCCAAAGGTCAGTGGTTGAGCTCAGGCTAGGTCTTGTGTTTTCCTACTTGTGGTCCATTGCCTTCTCTGTTGTTCTCACGTGGCTCAAGACTTTAATTACATGCCTCTCTGATTAGAGGTGGCCTTAGAATGTGTGCATGGAGACACTTCATAAGTCATAAGTTAGAAATTTCATTGTCTATACAAATTACCTGCAGCTTTTTTTGTAGTTCCACATTCCAGCCTACTAACTTGAAAATTGATCAGGTCAACCCTTACTTCATCAAGCCCATTCAAATCATACTGGTGAATCTTTGACAGTTAATAGTACACTTTACCCTAGCATACCCAAGCCTGTGAATTATGGACATAGTTTTTTACTGAAAACCCACCCACAGAAAGAGTAAGACAACAAACACACTCATAGAGCTGCTCAGTGAAAGCTGTAGATATTAAGTATCTAATCAATTTTAGGCTATTATATTGACCATTCCTAGGACTCCAATTTCTGTGTCATCCATTGTTCATTAACTGTTCAGTACCAGCCTCACGCATGATGATAAATATACTATCAAGCATACCAAAATGTGGGCCTTGATCTCTTCAGAAACTTCAAAAAACATGACAGATAACATGGGGGGGGGGTGATACACCCATATATCTGTTTGACTTCATTCTATAAAACTATGTTGTTCGATGGAATGAAGTCAGGGTACTTCTTTGGTCCTTCCCCTTGATTCTTATGAAGCGTGTCCCTTCTAGAGGTTTGAGGGAGGGCAGTGTTGATCTTACCGAAACAGCCACCCTTCTTATGTAGCTTGATGGTACTGGATACATTTGGACTCAGCTTGCCCTACAGGAGTAGTCACTAGCTCTAAACCAAACTTTATTGCTGATGTCTTCTCCTAAGGAGATACCCGTTCCTAAGATGATTCATGCTTGCTGGTTTTGAAAATAGGTTTGTGAATTTCTGAGTAACTTCTATTTCTTCCAGTTGAATATACTGGGGATGAGCCAAGTTGTTGACTTCAGTTCTCTCCATGGTTTAATTCATTTAAAAAATCTGCTATTATGACTGTACTTTTCTTTTTCTTTATCTTTGTCATGTGGTATAATTACTTTAAGGGTTTCTAGTAACATCTTAATTAACCAAAGAAGGGAAACTTAAGATATGATTGTAGAATTGTAGAGAATAAGTTATTCTATGGAATGTGTAGATCCAACTGCCAGCCTGGTGTACGGGTCTTAATTTCTTTTAGTTGAAATATGAATTTAATCCTTATGGTTCAGCATTTTTTGTGTGTCTGCTGGTCTTCACAGAATGGAGATGTTTGAATTAAATTAGTTGTCTAGGCCAGGCTATACTGAATATATTCCAGGGACTTTCAGAAAAAAATATTTCTCTTATATTAGAGATGCCTTTGCATCTTGCTGGTCTTACTAGCTTAGAATGCTTGGTCCCTCCTTTCTAGCATTTAGAGCAGGGATTCTTCACTTTTTGTGTGTGTCACAGACAATAGCTTTGACATTACAGTCTGTTGAACCCTATGGAATTCTTCTCAGAAGAATGTTTTCAAACCCATATAATAAAATATATAGGCTTATTTGGAAAAAAAAAGCAGTTATCTGTCTATAGATTAACAAACCCTAACCCTAAAATCTATGCATATTTTAAGAGCTTATCTACTATAAGTTCTGGGAACACAAAAAAGGGCACAATCTGCAAAGTTTCTGCTCTCATGGGCTTCATATTCTTATGGGGGAAAGAATATGTAAATAATTGGGTACGTATAATAAATATACTGAATAGATGAAGGTGATCCTGAAGGAGAAGGCATTAGCAGCTTGGGCGGGGGGGGGGGGGGCAGGGTTTGCTGCAAGAAGACTGGAAAGACCTCTGGGGAAGGTAGCATTGGAGCAAAAGGGGCCAAGTTAAGGGAGGTAATAGGGAGCCACAGGAGCTTCTTGGGATTCCTACACTTTAGAAAAATCATCTTGGCTTCAGGAGTAGAGAATAAATTGTAGGCAGGCCAGTTAGATGGCTATTGCTGTCATCCAGGCAAGAGGGGATAAAAGCAAGAACTAGAGTTGTAGCTGTGTGAATAGAGAGGAAACAGTGTCTACAAGGGCTGTTGTGAAGATACAAATCACAATTGGAGACCAGGTTGGCTATGTAGGATGAGTGAGAATGAGGGCTTGGGCATGACACTAGAGTCATGAGCCTGAGGAGCCAGAAGGATGTTGGCACCCTCAGTAGTGATAGGGAAGTTCAGAAGAGTAGGGGATTTGGGAGTAAAGATAAGGAATGCTCTTTTGAACATGTTTAGCCTGAGATGCCTATAGACCATCCAGATGTCTAAGAAGTAGTTGGAGATGTTTGAGCTAGGCAGAGAGACTAAAGATAGATTTATAGATCTGGGAATCATTGACATTTCAGGGTTTTTAGACCTTTTTTTGTGTCATAGATACCTTTGGCAATCTAGTGAGGCCTAGGAATCCCTTCATAGAATCATGTTTTTAAATGCATAAAATACAAAAGATTTCAAGGGAGAGCATATAAAAAATTTTTTTTAATATTAAAGGCTCTCAGGTTAAGGATCCCTTAACAGAGAGGTGATAATCAAAGCCATTGGAGCTGAGGATATCATCAAGGGAGAGAATAGAGTGAAAGTAGAAAAGCTGGGGGGGGTGGGGAGGGACAGGACAGGACAGGAGCCCTCCTATATTTAAAAAACATGATATGGATGAGGAACCAGCAAAGAGGAATGAGAAATCAAAGTCATACAGGTAGGAGGAAAACCAGGAAAAAGCAATGCCATAAAAACCTAGAGAGCCAAGAGGAATTGACAGTGTCAGATGCCTAGAACACATCTGGATTTCTTGGCCTTCCTGGTTTTCTTCTACCGTGCTCCTGTGTCAGCATCAAGGCTATGGATGGCATGCTCCAGGCCTAGGTCTAGTAAAAAAGGCAGATAGCAGGATTTTAGGTAAAGGTCAGCATTTCACAGTCAAGAATTGTGAAAGTGAAATCAAGAGCTCCATGGACCCCAGGTGAATAGATTTTATGGGTTAGGATTTGTTTGGGTTTTGTTTTGTTTTGTTTTGTTTTGTTTTGTTTTGTTTTTGAGAGAGAAGGAGAGAGAGGAGAGAACAGTCAGAGACGGTACGTACAAGTAGAAAGATCAGCTAAAGCCGTAGGTCAGAGAGTATCCAAACTAGAAATAGGTAAATGCAATATCAAAGAGTGAGTCAGGTTAGGAACTAGGATACGTGTGAACATGGGCGAGGCAGGCCAAGAATAAATGGAGAACGTGGATAGCAAAGATTAGGAATCCCAGCAAGGTGTGAGGAGCAACAGAAGTCAAAACCCAGACAAGGATTTGAGGAAAAGACAATGCAGAATAAACAACAATATTTGTTAAATAAATTTTGGAAGAAAGATGTTGTGCTTTAAGGTAGGAAATATTTTATACCAAAGTAGGGTTATTCTGTTGTTAGTTGTATGATTGTCAGTCCTAGCCATGAGAATCTATGAAATTGGTAACTTCCTATCCCTTAGTACTGTTTTGATTAATTTAAATGAGGCTTTTGATTTAGACACTAAAAACCTCGATTCTTTCAGTTTTGAAAAGGCAAACAAAGGTCATGTTCTCTTCTTGCTTTCCTAACCTAGCCACAAAGTGTTCCAAAAATCACACGGTCTAGGTATTCTTTTCCAGGTTCTTAGGGTCATGGGGGGTAGGGGTGAGGGTAGAATTCTCCCTGGAGCTCTTCTGGGGGTGAATGGAAGACAAATTCTCCCACACCTGTGTAAAGTTATAGAGGAATTTCCTCCAGGTCTTTAGATCAGCCCAACCTGTGTTTTATCTGATCAAAAAGTTGAGATGGAGCTAGATGGGGTTTTGAGCCCAAGGAGCTGGGTTCATATGCGGTTCTACCACTGACTTCACTTCAAGATCGTAGACTTCACTGTTCTTTCCTATAAAGTGAGACGGCTGGACTAAATGGCCCCTGAAGTCCTTTGACGTTCCAAGTCTATAATCCTATCCCATGATACTATGACCTTAGTCCAGCTTCTTTCCTCAAAGTGAATTCCCCTGGAGTGGCTTTAAGACATCCCATTTTCCTTGTCCAAGGGTCAGTATGGTTGATTCATAGCCACAAGAATTTTACTGCTATTCAGTTCTTCCCCCAAACTTGATTATAGAGGTTAGCTTAAACTATTTTTGGGTGACGTGGGTACACCAGTGGTTTAGTCCTTTCTAATCATTTGCCCAGACTACTGAAGGCAATTCTTAGCATTAACTTGTTCCTAAAAATGAAATCTCTCTTCACCAACTCCATTGACTTGCAAATTAGAGTAGAAGTGATTTTCATATGTACTCTATATTATTTTACTTTTCCCCTCAATCCAGTAAACATGTTTTAAGTTCCTACTGTTTATAGGGCATTTGTTTGAGAGTATCCAAAAACATTCCCTGTGGGGCAGCTAGGTGGCTCAGTGAACAGATCACTGGCCCTGGAGTCAGGAGGATCTGAGTTCAAATTTGGCTTCAGACACTTAAACACAGTACTGTCCTGTCCTGTCCTGTCTAGCTGTGGGACCTTGGGCAAGTAAGTCACTTAGCCCCAATTGTCCTGCCTTCCTCCTTCCAAAAAGACCAAAAAATCTAACCCCAAAGGGGAGGCTAGGTGGGTCAGTGAATAGAGCACCAACCCTGGAGTCAGGAGGACCTGAGTTCAAATCTGGCCTCAGACATTTAACACAAAACTAGCCATGTGACCTTGGGCAAATCACTTAACCCCAATTGCCCCTCCAAAAAAAAGGAAAGCAAAAAAAACCCTCTGTTTTTAAGGGGCTTATGATTTAATAGTGTTATGTTTGTAGATGTGTATAAAGAAGTCTGATACGAGGGAGACTGTGAGAAGGGCAAAGGAGGGAGTTGGATAACAACTACAGAAAACATGAAGAGAAAAAACACATCACTTTCAGGGGCCACCTGGTCTGGGTTTTAAGGAGAGAGAAGATTTTAAGTAGGTTAGAAATATGGAAGACATTCATTCTAGGCCAGGATGCTACTTAGAAGGGGCAAGACAAACATCAGAGAAAGCTCATATTTAGTTTGGTTGAAACATAGTATATGAAAGGGAATAAGGTAGAATTAAAATGGAAAGATAGATTAGTGCCCGACTGAGAAATGGAGCAGCATATTATGGACAGAGAAGTGGACTTGGAGTCAGGAAGTCCTTGGTTTGAGTTCTGTTTCTGACCCAATAGCTGAATGACAAACTGGATTAAAGTTGGCCAGCTTTAAAGCTTTATATCAATGATAGTTATTGTTGCTGTTGCAATAACTGTTATTATACATGTGGAGGTCAGGGAACCATAAAATGTAAAGGCTAGGGGTGCTCGAGACCCCAGAATACCAACATGCCGGTTCCTGCCGATTGAATTTGACTCAAGTCTTCTTTCAGCCAAAGTAAAGCAAAGTTTATTAAAGATTAGCCATAATTGGTAGACTCTTAAGGAACCTAGGTATCTGTGACACTTGTACTGGACAAGCGGGCCAGAATAATCTGACACAGAGTGTGTCTTCCCTTGATCATTCTCTGACCTCTTCATGGAGGCAAGATAGGTCTGATGTACAGAAAGGTTGTGAGGGGTGGTCTAGAGGAGGAGTTTGGGGAGGGTCTTCAGGAGGAGTCAAATGAGGTCAGACTCCAGTGATGAAAAATCAAAGGTGGGAAGTAGCTGGAGGCTACCCGAAGATGAGACAGTGGAAGCCTAGGCTAGTTTAAGGGTGCATAGGTATTTTGGGAGGATCAAGGGTTGGGGTTAGCTGGGCAAAGGAGGGCTAGGCTAATAACCAAAGATTTAGGCTGAGCTTTAATGAAAGGCTTATGGCCTCAGACAAATGCCTCATCAAATGGGAAGATTCAGTCAGAGTTCAAGGGCTGTTCCCGGAGCCTGTACCTCATCATTCAAAGGGTCTTAAAGGTTGGGCTAAAGATTGGGAGTTTTATCTTGTAAGGAGCTGGGAGACAGAGAGGTGACAGAGAGACACATGCTTACACATTGAGCCAGAGAGAGAGAGGGACTTTTTTCGGGGGGGGGGGGGGGAAGCAGTCGAGGTTAAGTGACTTGCCCGGGGTCACACACCTTAGTAAGTATCAAGGATCTGAGGTCAAATTTGAACTCAGGTCCTCCTGACTTCAGGGCTGGTTCTGTATTCACTGTACCACCTAGCTGCCCTGAGAGGTGCATTTTTAAAGATGATTTTGGCAGCATCATGGAGGTTAGATATATCAGAAATGGCAATAGCTGGTTATTACTGTAGCCCAGATAAGAGACAATGAGAGCCTGATCTAGGGTGACAACACTTGGATTATAGGGAAGGGATGGATGGAAGATTATATTGTAGTATCGACAAGCTTCACAAACAGATTGACCAAAGGGAGTGAGAGAAAAGGAAGGAAAAGCTAGAGAGGCCTTCAGTGTTTCGACTCGGTAACTGGAAGGACAGTGATGCCTTCAAAAGAACAGGGAAGTTATCAGAAACAGTGAATTTTGGGAAGATTATGAGTTCAGTTTTGCACATGCTGAGTTAGAGGTATTGGTAGGACTTTCAGGTAGAGATACATGGCAGGTAGGGATGTGGGGCTAGAGTTCACAGGACAGATTGGGGATAGATATATAGATTTGAGGATCATCTGCACAGAGATTCACTGAAGGCATGGAAGTGGATGATAGTAACAAGGAAGAAAATATGTAGAAGGCAAAAGGGCTAAGTATAGAGTCTTGAGGGCCACCAACACCTAGGAGTCAGGAAGAGGAAAATGTGTCAGGGAAAGAGTAATCAGCTAGGTAGACAAGATCCAGGAAGGAGTTTGTCACAGAAACTCAGAGAGAACATTTAAGGGGTAGAGGTGGGGTGGTGAACAGTGGCAAATGCTTGCAGAAGGTCAAGGGAGTTAACAATTCAGAAAACACCTTTAAATTTGTCAATCATGTCTTTGGTGACCACCATAAGAGCAATTTCAGTATTGTGGTTAAGAAAAGAAAGCAGGTTTCAAAGGGGTTGAGCAGTGAATAAGTGGTAAGGAGGTCGGGGCAGGGAACTTCTTCTTAGAAATTTCACAATAAAAAGATGACAGCTTCATGGGGACTGGGCTTGTTAGTGTCAAGGGAAAGTTTCTTATGAAAGGAAACTTCATTTTCAAGATATATAAAGAAATTATTGAAATATAAGAATAAGAGCTATTGTCCATTTGATAAATCATCCAGAGATATAAAGAAGTTTTCAAAGGAAGAGGAGTCATATAAAAATACTGCAAATCAATACTAATTTAAGAAATACATACTAAACCAATTTTGAGCTTCTACCATACACCCTCCAGATTAGCATGGTTGGACTAAAAAGGGAAATGATGAATGTTGGAGGGCTATGGGAAACACACACATTAATGCATTGTTGATGGAGCTCTGAACATGGTCCAGACATTCTGGAAAGCAGTTTGGAACCTTATCCAAAAAGTAACTGATCCATGCATACCCTTTGACTCAACAATACCATTATTAAGCCTATACCCCAAAGAGATCAAAGGAAGAAGAAAAGGACCCATATGTACAGAAAATGTTTATAGAAGCTCTCTTTGTACTTGTAAAGAACTGGAAACTGAGTGCCCAATAATTGGGGAAGGACTGAACTAAGTATGGTATGGGAATGTAGTGGAATGCTCTCGTGCCATAAAAATGATGAAAGGAATGGTGTTAGTGAGACCTGAGAAGGCTCTGTATGAACCATTGCAGATGAACCAGCAGAACAGTTTCTACAATAGCGCTGTCAAAACAAACAACTTTTAAAGACTTGAGAACTCTGATGAATGCAGTGATCAACCATGATTCCAGAGGAACCTCCTCATAGTGAATGGACTCAAAGTGCAGAATGACACAGTTTCTGGACACAACCAGTGCAGGAATTTGTTTCACTACCTTATGTATTTATTTTAAAGGGAGGTGAGAGATTGAAAAAAATAAGATTTTCATTCATTGAAAAAATAAGATGGAATTTTAAAAATAAAAAGCCATATAGAGGTCAAAAAGAAAAGAAATAGAGGAGACCTGAGACTATGATAGGCAAAAGATCTTGAAAAAGCCAGCAGAGGACTGAATAAAGGGGGGAGGGGGAGTGTAAAGGGAAAGAGGGAAGTTGAAAGAAGAAGAGAGAAGAATAAATGGAGTAAGGTCTCAGAGTGAGAGGAGATGAGTTCCCTGGAAGTTAATCCCGGAAAGGAGGAGAGCCCCCTCCTACTCTGAAACCAGAGGCAAAGAGGAAAGGATGAGTGAAGAGAGCTTAAGTTGTAGGGAAAGGGAGGCTGCTCATGACAGATGGCCTTCATCTTTGGCAGAGTGGAAGGTAAGGTCACCTGCTGAGAGAGAAGAAGGGTTGGTATTGAGGGCTTGAGGAGGAGGTTAGGAGCAGCTGCAGTTAGCAGTGTAATAAGGCCGCAAGAAATGAACAGAATTACTTTCCTTCCAAGAGGGCCCTGTTGAGGACAGCAGGAATCTGGAGGGATTCATTCAGCTTGGTTCCATGGCTTCCTGAAGCAGTGTTCAAGATTGGCAGCAAGGAGAGAGGTGACCACGTCAACAGGGTGCCAACCAGGGGCAAGGCGTTCCAGGAAGACAGTGCACCCCTTCACCTGCTCACCATGGAGCCAGACCTGCTATGGGGGGAGGGAACTGAAGCTAGAGGCATGGTCCTAGACCAGGAGATTGAGGAACTGTGGAGAGACAAACCCTACTTAGTTCTCAGTGGAAATGTAGAGCAGACTCAGGCATTAGCTGTGGGGGAAGAAGGCTCCCATAAGAGAGGGGAATTTCAGTCTGAGATCTTGGGGAGCAGTTGTAGGCAATGGCTGGGGAAGTCTGTGGTCTGATCATCTCTGTGACTGGCTGAGGTAGAGTGGAGGTGGAAGTCATGGGAGTTGAAAATAAAAGTGGGGCCAAGGTATTTAAAAATCCATCAATGTGCATACTGAAGTCACTGACAATGATGATGGGGCTGGAGCAGGAGAGGAGAAGGGAGACTCCAAACAAGGGCAGAAATTGTTGAGGAAGCTAACAGAAGGATGCCAATAGCAAGGGTTAAGGGGCAGTGATATGGGTGTTTGTTCCTTTTTGCTGTCTTGGGAGGAGGTCTTGTTATTGGAAAAGCTACAGCTACAGCCACACTAAGGAGAGAGAAGGCTGCTGGCTGCCTGTCTCTGAGAGATGCCCTGCCCCAGGCTCGATCAGTGCTGTACTGAGCAACCCTAACAGGCAGAATCTCCTCGGTACCACTTCTCAACTCTGTGGCTTTCCTTGCTTCTTCAGCGCATCCCCTGCAGAGCCAATCACCGGGCTAGGTTATCTGGGTCAGCAAGGTATTGTGCTGTCAAACTAGGAATCAGCTCCAGCTTTGCATTTCTATCAGGTCTGTCTGCTTCTGTCAGCAAAATGCAGAATAGAAGGAATAAGCCAGCCAGGCTAATAGCACTCATTGGAATAAAATAAGCCCCTTGGCTTCCTCCTTTAGTTTCATTTTAATCAAGGTATCAAGAGGGAATTAAAAGTTAAAAAAAAGAAATCTCTCCTACTTAGCTCACCCTTCTGCACAGCATCTCTCCCTCTCCTTCCCTCCTTTACCTCTTCTCTTTCCCTTTCCCTCTCCTCTCTTCTTCTCTCCCTCCCTCCTTCCTTTCCTCTCTCTCTTTCTTTCTTTCTCTCTCTCTCTCTCTCTAATCCCCATTCCTCATGCTGAGCTTAATCCAGGCCTCTTCTACACATACATGGTAGGTGCTCTACAATTATTTGTTGAATGAATAAAAAAATCAAAGTCCTTTGGGTTTTCTCAAAACCGTATGGCTGTTACAGAGTGAGGAACAGCATACTTCTCCTTTGTGTTTCTTTTCCTCTGGTCATATTAGTTTATGATGCCATCATTCTGGGAAGTGGGGGCAGCAGGCAGGTGTGTTGGACAGGCTAAAGCATTCTGAGTCTCCTTTGGATTTCTGTCAGCCTTCCTTCATGGCTCCCAGGGAGGGGCCAAGGCTAGGCCCCTAGTCCCAAAGGGGAAGGGCGATAGCAGATTAAACCCTGCATTTCTTCCACGTCTTCTCATAGACGTACAGCTGCTTTGTTAATTGCCTGTTGCTTCTGTTTTATCCTGACTATTATTTTCTGAGAGGCTGTGCATCTGTAACAGGCTGTGCTCTTGGCCTTGACCCAGCACTGGGTAAGGCCCATGTTGGACACTGATGGAAGCCGAGTCCTGGTTTGTTTGGAAAGTGCAATCGCGCTTTAATATAGTGGTGCAAAAGTTCAGGAGGGAAGCCTGTTAAAAAAGCAGGTCCAGCTATATGAAGCCTGTACCATACAATCTGTCTGCAAGGCTGAAGAAATAACAATTAGTAATTGGAGGCCACTTCACATTTGGGGATCTCCTGTGCAGGATTTTACAAGCATTAATTCCCCAATCCTTATAGTTCCCCCAAGAGGCACATGGACAGTGAGGGGAATGTTTCCCTTTAACAGATGAGGCCCCAGGCCTAGGCAGAGAACATGGATTGTAGACAAGGAGGTTAGACTTTCACAGATTCAGCGCCTTGATCTGATTGTGTACCCTAAGTATCTTAGAGCACTCTGTTTGGGCATTTGCCTTCAAGTTGGGTTGAGTCACTGGATCACTGAAGGGAGAAAAAAATGAGCTAATATATTCCAAGATAATAGATTTCAAGCTTATGATTCAGTTGCACAGCATCTAAGCCCATCAGGTAATTCCTTCCAGGCCATTTATAATCTCTTCCACAGATGCAGAACCAGCTTGTGACTTTCTGGGTCTCTTTCCTTTTGTCTCTAGCTTCCTTTTCTTTCAAGTACAGTATTATGTTTTCCTGCTTTTGCTGCTGAATTTTTTTTTATTTTGCTAAGAAAAATACTTCTCTGATTATTTTGTCTGCTTTTTAGGGATTAGATATTGAAGAGGTTTGCAGCTGTTCGACACATTCCTAAGGGATGCAGACTTTTTCCCTTTAAGTGCCCAAGCATTACACAGTGTAAAGCTCTGGGGGTGGGGAGAGGGAAGAAGCTATACAGATACATGTGAGCAAGAAAGAATATAAAGACAAATAGCCATCTCTTAACCGGACTAAGATCCCTTGGCTCCATCCACACCGCACAGCCATTTGAGTCAGAAACTACTCGAACAGAACCTCTGTATGCTCCCTGTGCAATCCCATCTCACTGACACACGCGCTCACTTTCCTGCCTGGGCTGCTCCGTCTCTGGGACTTATCCTGAGACTTAGAGCCTTACCTTTGCCTGAGTTAGCAGGCAGGTCTCCTGTGTTTGTGGTTCCTTCCTCCTGTGCTCCGTGCCCCTCCAGCTCTTTCATTTCCCCCTTCCCCAATCCTTGCCTGATCTGTCTGAGAAAGGAGCAGTCTTGAAAAACTCAAAGCATTATGTGAAAAGCTCCCTGGCTCAGTGGGGGCAAGGACGGAGCAGCTCATGAGAGGCTTCAGGGAACAGGCAGCAGAGTGTCATGGAAAGGTCGATCAGTCAGACCGTATGCCTTTATCAATCAAGGTGCTGGGCTCTTTGCTGGAGGATACAGGAACATAAAGGAAATGCCTTCAGGAGCTTACGTTCTGTTCTGGGAGGCAACATGGCACATGAATAAAGATGGACGCTATAAGTATATTCAGAATGAATACAGGGTCATTTCAGTGGGAAGGCACTAGCCACCAAGAGGGTCAGGAAAGGCCCCAGAGAGGAGGTGTGGCACTGGAGCTGAGCTCTGAAGGGAGCCAAGGATTCTGAGAGGAGGTGAGGCACGGAAGAACAGAGCTAGAAAATAGGGTGCCATGTGTGAGGAACAGGAGGCAAGACAGTTTGGCTGGATCAAAGTGTAGGAAAAAAGAATTACGTATTATGAAGCAGGAGAGGCAGGTTGGGACCATCACGGACTCTCCTGTAACAGAAGAGCGACACCCTCTCCCCACTGGATTCCCCCCCCTCTTCCTGAGGTCGTCTCAAGCTTTGCATCAGCACAGATGCGCCTTCCTGCTCCTTCAGCTCTGTTTAGAGTGTGCCCATATCAGTCATTCAGCATTTATTAACTGCCTACTGTGTGCAAGGCTCTGTGCTAAGCACCGCGAATACAGATAGAGGCAAAAGACAGTCCCTGTCCTCAAGGAGTTTGTAGGGGACCACATGCCAGCGTGTTGTTTTCAGAGGAGTAAAAGAAGACTTCCTGTGGATGGAGGGATGTTAGTAGGGACTTAGCAGAAGCCTGGGAAAGCAACAGGAGAGCAGAGAAGGGAGAGCTTTCCAGGCATGGGCGACATTACAGAAAATGTACCATTTGGAGCCCGGAGATGAAATGCCTCGTTCATGGAATAGCCAGGAGGATTAGTATGTAAGGAAGATACACAGAGACAAGAAAGAGGAATCAGAGCTCAGAGGGATATTAGTGGTCATTAAATCTAACTCCTTCATTTTATGGATGAGGAAACTGAGGGTCAGAGAGGACCTTCGGCAAAGTCGCTCTGGTGACTTCAGCAGGAATGGTTCCGATCCACCACTCTCTGGTGACTAAGAGTTCTGGTGTAGAAGGGCATTGTTCCAACCATGTCCTGGGAATAAGAGCCCCAGAAAAGAGGGCTACAGAGTCACTAGAGCAGGAGGCAACTCCCTATGAAGTCACAACTCATAGATATGCTTGTTTTCGAACCCAAAGTGTGTTTTGTACTTGCAATTTATTTTGAAGCTTGCCTTTGCTCAAGTTGGCAAGGAGAGCTGGCAGCGTGCTATACGTTGGCGTTCCCCTCTGAACATGTGCCTTTCCCCTCCATCTCTTCTCATTCCCCGCTCTTCCAGTCCTCTGCCAAAAGAAGGGAAAAGGCAGATTTGTAAGAAAGCGTGGCAGCACCCAGGGGGTGATGAGAGGAGGCGGAGCAGGTAGGATGACCAGTAAGGAAGCTGGTAAAACGGTTTACATGAGGAGAGACAAGGGCCTCGGCTGCGGTGGCTGCCATGAAAAGCAGGGACCAGATCGTAGCTTCTGAGAGCTGGAAAGATTCAGCTTGTCCATCTAGTTCACATCCCACAGAGGCCTTATATGATCCTGGGCAGTGGGCAGCAGTTTAGGTTTGAAATGGAAAAGGCAGAATTTGATTCCAGATCCATTGCTCTGTCCGTTCTATCATTCTGCCTCCAGCCTTCAACAATTGAATGAGATTGAAGAGAGGAGATGACTCTGAGGTTATGAGTCTACGTGACCATTCCCAAACTATTCCAAGCCCTGTGCCAGACACTATACTAACTAACCCTGGGAGTTCAAATATGAGCAAAAAAGAGCCCCTGCTGTCAAGGAGCTTACTTTCTAAACAGGGGAAGACAGTAGATTGAAAAAGAACTAAAATGCTTGGTTGGTAGGAAGAAGGTACTTATTGAGGCATGGTGGTAAAGTCTGGAGAATCAGGAGGGAGACTAAGGAAAGGAATGATGACTGGCCATCAGAACATCTCAAAATGGAGGTTGTAGGAGGGACCCCCACATGGGAAAGGGGCTGCAGAGATGGAGGGATCCTCCAAGGTGAGAAGGCGGCAGAGGGAGAAGGGTCCTCCGTCCAGGGGGAGGGGCATCCTCGCAGGGAGGAGGCTGCTGAGGCCAGACGGCAACGTCCAGAGAGTCAGGAGGGTGTTGGGAAAGGAGTGAGGGGCTGAGCACTCCCTGAAAACGTGGATGCCAAGAGGAACTCGGCAGGGCCAAAAAACACCATCTACTCAAAATCGACAAGAGAGAATTCCTAGGTGTTCCCAGCTTGCTCTTTCCAGTCCTCCATACCTGAAATATAATAATAGTAATGATGAGGATACCTGGCATTTACACAGCACTTACTACATGCTGAGTACTGTGCAAAGAGCCTCACCACTGCCCTGGGAGGTAGGGGAAGGGGCTGGGGGCTGAGTTTTGTTAAATGCCCTGCCCAGAGTCACACAGTTAGTGAGCGTCTGAGTCAGGACTTGCAGTCAGGTCTCCATGAGTCCGGGCCCATTGGTCTATCCCCTAGGACACCCATCTCTGCACTAGCTAATATAGTACCTCATTTCTTTACCTGTTATCTAATTAATATCATACGATACAACTTAGAATGTGATAAGGGTAAAGAAGAGATCCTAATAAAGCACTATAAGAAATAAATAGGAAAGAAAAGGTTCCTTTCAGCTGGGAGTCTATGTGAGGGGTGCCGAGCATAATGGGTAGAGGGTTGGCTTTGGAGACAGGAAGTCCTGGCCTCGGGCCTGGCCTCTGATACATACTGGCTGTCTCCATGGACACGTTTCTTCATTTCTCAGTGGCTCAGGCAGCTAAGACTCTAAGTCAGATGCAGGTTACCAGTTTGGCTTGGTGGAGGAAAGTACTTGGATTCTGAGAGTTCCCCAAACTAATGAAGTGACAAGTCCAAACCAGAAAAAGGCCAGCTATCCCTATTATTGTTACAATCCTCATTTGAGTACATTTAATAGCCCCTCTGTTTGACTATAATTTTCTTCAGGTCAGGAGCTACCTCATCATCTTTGTATTCTTGGACAGCTAAGTGGTGAAGTAGATAGAGTGCTGGGCCTTGAGTCAGGAAGACCCAAGTTCAAATCCAGCCCTGAGGCTTATTAGCTGTGTGACCCTGAGCAAGTCACTTAACCTTGTGTGCCTCACTTTCCTCATCTGTCAAATGAGCTGGAGAAGGAAATGGCAAACCACTTCAGTTTCTCTGCCAAGAAAACCCCAAATGAGGTCACAGAGAGCCTATAGTAAACAATAAGTATTTGTGGAGTTGAAACTTGAAATTTAACAGGGATGAAAAGGGGGCATTAAGGGAATTCATTAGATAGTCTCCATTCTGACACTAAAGTAGTAGATGGATCGCAGTAAGGACTTATATGAGTTGCTGTGCTAGGCGTTGGGAACCTGAGGACAAAAATCAAAGTAAACTTGTCCTCGTGGATCTTACAATTTGCTGAAAAGATACATTTTTTACACGAATAAGTAAGTATAAAACCATTTCAGAAGTGTTTAAGTACTAGTGACTGAAGGTCAGCGAAGGCCATATGAAGCCTTGAACTTTCAGGACATAGGAGTCAGCCCATGAAACAGCCCTGGTGTAGAGTGTGGAATGCCATCCATAGGGAACAGCAAGTAGATGAATTTCTCTGGCACATAGAATGTTTGAGGGGGAGCAGTGGGAAGCAAGCCTGGAAAGGGAGACCGAAGGCAGATTATGAAGGGCTTTACATGCCAGACTGGGTAATTGGTGTCTTATCAAAAGGCTGTAGGGAGTCATTGAAGATTATTTGGCTTGGGAGTAACATGGTAAGATCTCCAACTTGGGAATCCCAATTGGGTGGATATTAAAAGTAGGGAGACCAGTTAGGAGATCGTTGGGGTCATCTGGGCAAGAAATGACAAGAGCCAGAACTAGAGTTGAGTTTGTGTAAGCAGAGAGAAGGGGATGAATTCTAGAGGTAGAATCGGCAAAACTTAGCAGCCAATTGGCCATGAGCAGTAAAGGAAAAGAAAGAATTAAGGACGAGTCCGAGGTTGCAGACTTGTACCCTTGACTCAAAAAATAGTGGTATCTCCGGCATAAATAGTGAGATTAGGAAGAATGGCGGACTTAGGGAGGAGAGTTAATGAACTGTGTTTTGGACAGTTTGAGGTACCTCTGAGGAACCTAGTTAAAAATGTCCAAGATGTGGTAAGTGATGTGGGACCAATGCCCAGAGAAGGATGAAGGCCCCATAGACGGGGCTGTGAATCATCTGCTGAGGCTGAGGCTGTAACTGAAGCCTCAGGAACTGATGAGATCACGAAGATAGGGGATCTGGAGTTGTAAAATGAGAAAAGAGCAGAACCCAGGACAAAGCCCTTGGGATATAGCCATTGTGCGTGCGATTCCACAAAGAATACTCAGAAAGAGTAATGAGGTGGTAGAACAAAGGGAAGGAAAGGGAATGAGTATTTATGTGGTGCCTGCTATGTGCCAGGTTCTGTGCTAAGTACTTTACAATTATCTTCTCACTTGATCCTCCCAGAAATACTTCAAGGTAACTGCTGTTATACCCATTTCACAATTGAGGCAATCAGAGGTTAAGCGACTTGTCTAGGGTCGCACAGCTAGTAAGAGACTGGATTTTAATTCAGGTCTTCCTGACTCTGGGCCTCATTCTCTGTCTACTACACCACCTAGCTGCCTATGAGAACCAAGAGATAAGCTGTATCACAGAAGGAGAGAAGAGTATCCAGGAGATAGAGGCGGTCAGCAATGCCAAAAATAGTGGAGAGGTCAAGAATGATGACTGATGAAAGGCTATTGAATTTAGTGAATGGCAGATAGAGAAGAGGGATCATCCACCAGGGAGCCTCTATTTTCTCATTAAAATAGGAGTTGAGGTGCTCCACTCAGGAGAGAGGAAAGCATGGCACAGGAGCCTTGAGGAGAGGACAGATGATTTATAACAGATTTCAAACACTAGGTCAGCGACATTCCTGAGTGTGGCTCAAAAAATTAAAATGTCGTTTGGAAATATTTAACAAAATAAATTTTAAAAGATTAGAAAATGGATAACTCAAATAAGTAATTTTCTAAGTCATAGTCACCTCTGGGATTTTTATGTATGGTTTACTGTCTCTCTTTCTATTTGAGTCTGACACCCCTGAACCACTATGGAGAGTGACAGACAAAAGACATGGTTGTGTGACTTAGCTCCAGCGAAGAGTCAGTAGCACTCAAGTAGTCATTCAGTCAGTCATCCAGCATTTAAATGTTTATTCTGTGTCAGGCACTGTGCTCAATTTTGGGCATACAAAGGATGACAAAAGTCACAGTAGAGCAGATGGGTGGAAGGGCATCCAGGGTTGAGTTACAGGTGAGGTCTTGATGAGAGATGCCGAGAGTGGTAGCAGGGCTGCTGGCCCAGAAGTGACTGACTGGTCCTTCATCACAGGGACTAGGAAAGGAAAGGACAGATACCCTGGCAAGAGTTATGGAGGTGGAGGAAGGAGTGGAAATTAAAGTCATCTTGAGTTAATAGAAACGTAAGGACATGCTGTGGATGGAGCATAATAGAGTCAAAAAGGGAGGAATACAAGAATTACAGTGTAGCGTTGAGAACCTTGTTGAAGTGAAAATACGTGCATTTGTAGTAATCTGGTCATCCTAATTCTCGATTTTCTTCCTCTGCAGTTTTAGTGAAAGATAGTGGGAGCAGCAGACTGAAAATGGCAGATTGTCAAGGGGTCAAGGGTGTCAGGATTGGAAGAGACAATGTTGTTGAAGTGATTGGCTTTAAGACCAAGGCTGGGCAGGGAGAATAACACTGATGGACTGGAGAACAGTGATATGCTGATGAGATAGGGAGATGTCATAGAACCCTTCCCCAGAGGTAGGAGACAGAGAAAGAGATTAAAAACAACCACTTTGTTTTAATCCAAAACGTATTTTCCTTCTTTTTTGAGGATTCCCCCAAGGATCCCAAAAAGGTTCCTTAGGAAACATTTAGTCTTGTTCATTCTATTTCCTGAAATCAAGGCAGTCTCAGTTACTAGTCTGAGGTCACACAGAGAATAAGTGAGAAAGCCAGGATTTTGAATGCAGATTCTTTGCCATGGAGTTAACTGACTCCTGTCATCTCTGTCATTGGCTCCAGAATGACCAAGAGAAGGTGACCTAGGGAGAGGGCAGGGGATGGAAATAAAAAATGTTTGTAAAAGTATCTGATGCCCTAGAGAAAAAATACAAAGAAATTAGGTCTCTCATCTAAGACAACATCCTTATTTTTTCAGAAGAAGAAACCAAGACTTGGAATGCAGAAGAGATTCATCCGAGGTCATATAGGTAGAAAGTAGTTGAGTGTGATTCAAACCCAGGTCCTTCGATTCCAGACCCTGTGCACTAAGTCACTAAGAATGGGCGATATCCTTATCATAATTGTTTCCCACTCATAGTGAGAAGCTTTGTGATGGCCCATCACCAGAGGGTGACGGGCCACCCTTTCTGACTAATGGCATCTATTTTAGAGACCGTGAGACACAGGGGTAAGGATCTCTTTGGCTGTGGAAAAATTTTTTCTCTGTGTGATGACGCTAACTGGCCTCTAAGGGAATAAAAACCCAATCATCTCTTCATCATTCATTCATTCAGTAGACGTTAGGATCTCGTTTTAATAGCACTGTGCTGGGGACTAGAGGAGATATGAAGATCCTTAAGGTGTGGTACTTGCCTTCATGGAGCTTCCAATCTAATAGACATCATGAATGATGTATGAATTTTTTTTTTCCAGTGGAGAAACTAACATCCATTTCCAAACAGAATTTCTATACGAAGAGGTTTGCCAACTGTTATCTGCGACCTGGTTTGTTTGGGACAGGCAGTGAAGCCTAGTGGCAGGAGCACTGAATTTGGAATCAAGTCAGAGGATGAGTTAGAATCCTGACTCCACTTCTTACTATCTGTGTGGTGGGCACATCACTTGGACAGCACAGTTCTTCTCCCAGGCCCTCAGTTTCCTTCTTGGTAAATTGAAGGACTTGGGCTAGACAATCTTTCCAGTTCTAAGTCTGTGATCCTATGATAAATGTTTGGGTGGAGAGGCCTTTCAAATATCATTGGTTACCTAGGCCTAAATTATTTCTCTGTTGGAATTTAGGATTTTTTCAAATTCAGCCTTTTCAGATAATAAACACTTTGAAAAGTGGTGATTCAGTGTAGGAGGGGCCCAAGAAGTAAGTTAATTATATGAATCTCTGACTCCCAAGTAGCATTTCATGGACAATATTGTTGGAGCTTTGTGTATTTTAGTTTCCAGTGAAATTCTATCTTCTGTAAGTAGACAGTGATTTGAATGGATCAAATGCTGTACCTTAAGTGCCCCACCCAGGATCCTGGAGGACCGATAAAGGAGAGTTTCAGGTTGGGCTCCATTGTTCTTGGTATGACCCAGATACTGGGCTCTTGGGAGATAATGATTTGGTGATCTGGTTTGTCCTGAAGTCCATTTGGGTGGGGAGCCAGTCTTTGTTAATTGTTATTTGTACTTTCAAGCCAATTCCCTCCAGAAGAAATCATGGGTGCTTAGCACCCTAGATTCTGGAATGGAGGCTTACCTTGATTCAGAGGAGCAAGTTATTCCTACTGCTATTTTCTCTGCATTTCAGAGTCTGAGTGGGGAGAGCGGGGAGAGGGAAGAGGCCAAAGGGGAGAGAGCAGCTTGTGAACCATTTCAGAATTCCTGTCCAAAGAGCAGCCCATAATCCCTTGCTTTCTGTGCTTCTTGTTAGACACATCCAAATTCCAAGTGGAGCACAAGTTACTCATATTTTCTAGCGTATTATGTTGCCCGAACCAGTGCTGGAGGAACAAGACTTCTGATGCAGAAGATAGCTGCAAACTCTCTTTTTTTAAAAGAGCATGCTCACTGTTGCCTTTAAATGATATTATTTGGCTTAATACGTATGGTGAAGTTATCCTTGATTATTCTTGACTCTCTAGTAAAGTTTTAGAAGTCTTAGGATCATCCTTTAAGAGTGTGTGAGTATATGTGTATGTACTCAGATCTAGTTTCTGTGATTATTGCCCAAGAGCACAAGTATGGATAGCTTCATTCTACCAAACACTCCTAAGTTCAGGCATGCTCTTTTTAAAAAAAGAGAGTTTGCAGCTATCTTCTGCATCAAAAGTCTTGTTCCTGGCACATAATGTATCATAGCTGCTTCTTTGTGTAACCTAAGATTCTGAGCACCAAAAATTTAACAATCTGTGAGAGCTGGTACAAGCTGGCTTCTAACCCGGCCCTGGTTCTAACCTTTGTATTCATGTGGGCTGGGTTGTCATCCTTGAGATGGCTCCTTCTTTCTCACCATTCTCTCTCTCTCTCTCTCTCTCTCTCTCTCTCTCTCTCTCTCTTTCTCTTTCTTTCTCCCTCTCCTCTTCTTCTTCTCTCTCTCTTTCCAGGAAGGATCAGAATGTTCTCTCACCAGTCAACTGCTGGAACCTCCTCTTGAACCAAGTGAAGCGAGAGAGCCGGGATCACACCACCCTGAGTGACATATACCTGAATAACATCATCCCCCGCTTTGTCCAAGTCAGTGAAGATTCTGGAAGGCTCTTTAAAAAGGTAATTAGACGGGTCCTTATGTATAGATTCATGGTATTAACATACCATGTAAGTAAATGCAAAGCCAAACCAACCCTTGATAGCCTCCTAAGCATATTTGCAGTCGTCTCTTCCTCTAGTGAATCCAAATATAATGAAATACATGAAATCCCCATTCATTTCTCTTTGCCGGGGATGAATCAGTAGCAATCATGGCATATAACTCTCTGCAAGGTTGTCACCTAAAGGCCATGCCAGCACAGTTGCTAGTGGGCAGGCTTGCAGCACAAATTCTCCTTTATATCATCCATGTATTGGTTGCTAGTTCTGTTTTGGTGATTTGCAGTAGAACATTACTTTATTTGGGAAACTGTTCAGTCTTGAGGCCCTTGAGTATGATTTCATGTTCTCTTATTCTAATTCACTTTCCAAGCCCATATACTTCTTGGTTCAGCTCTCTTTCAGAGACTTGATCCAGAAGTCTTTTGGCTGTGATGGACTTGGAAACTTGGTTATCTACTAATATTGCAACATTTTTTTCCTTCCTGTGCTTAGCATGATTGATTTATGGATCTTACTCGGTGACCCTTAACATGGACCAGTTTAACACGGAGATTCTGTCCAGTATCACCATATACATTAGATATGGACTTTTGGGGACCAGAGGATAACAGTGAGCTAGGCATGCCTTAGAAATCATTTTCCAGCCTCCTCATTTTACAGATGAAGAAGCGACTTGTCCAAGTTCTGGGCAAAGCCAAGATTTGAAACAGTAATTTCTGGTTCCAAATCTAGTGCTTTTAGCATTGTGCTTTCTACGTACAGACCAGGACACTGATCTCTAAACTCTTGTACTTTGAGTTCTGTGTAGCGTCATTTTTTGAAAGAAAGCAAGTCTGCTTTCCACAGTTGAAAGCTGGCTGTGTATGGTGGCAAATGCCCTTCATCCTTGTACATGACATATTGTCATTCTTAGGAGATTTTCAGAAGGGTGGTCTTCCTAGGAACACTGGAGGAGGGAGAATTTATAGGTTTCCTGTTGACAACACTCTCAAATTTTGGGAAAAAACCAACTCTATTAAATATCCTTATAGTGTGGATATATAGCCAGAGCTTTCAGTCGTTTGTTGTTTCCCATATTTTTAAGGTGAAACTTTTTGGCCCTCTTCCTGGTTAGATCTTGGTTCAGAACCTGGTTTTTTCATTTTCTCACCATCCTAAAGAAAAAAAATTATTTTGAATCTTTTTTATTCTTTTTATTTCTTTTCCCATGTCTTCAGATCCTCTAGAAAAAGTGTCAAGCATACCTGCCTGTAGAACCAGATTAAAATGTAATTACCAAAATGAATACAAAATAATATATATATATATATATAGTGTCAATGTGATGCCCCCTTTCTCTTTGAGTTTGACCCCACCACTACTCTAAAGCTTAGTACATTGTGATCCTTGAGACAGCAAATGGAAGGAGAAAATGAGTGGGACCCATGGAGATAATAGTCAGTTGGGAAAAGTGCTGTTATACAATTAGTCCACTGGATGTTTTTCAGCCACGGAAATGTATCTATCACACAATCCATAGATTCTTGGCTTCTTAGAGGCAGGGCATGAGGGATATGATCCTCCAGCCAAGCAAAGGGAGATGGTTTGACAGTTGGATGTGGTCCACTTTGATGTTTCAGCCTCTTGACTGTGTTGGGTAGATAGATAGTTGTGTTCCATTTCAGAAGCAGGTGTGCCAGGGAACCCTTTGATATGTTCTTAATGGTGCGGAGAAGCAATTGCAGGCTACATCAGAGGACGCTCTTCACCCTTTTCCACATCTGCCCCAGTTCTGTTTAGTATTGCTTTTCATTATTCCCCTTTACATGGTGACTTGAATGTAAGTCTCATTCAAGCATAGTCAAGTGAAATCTTGACAGTGATTGGAGGTGCTTCAGTGAAACCTTCAAATATGCTTGAGGTCTCTTGGGGAAGGGAGCCCCAGCCTCTGCCCTGTCTGTGATTCTGGGCAAAGCTTTTTAGGAGAGCCATCCTATCTCAATTGTTCATTATTTTCCCCCAGCCAGAGAAATTGCCATCAGGTCTGAGTTAAGAGAAAGCCGTTTACGGCCCTCAGTGCTGCTACGTGGTATTTTAGGATCTTTTTGAGGCAGGTGACCCCCAGGGATCAATACTACAAACATCTCCAGGCATCAGCATGCTCCCTCAATGTACTGCCATCAGTCTCCTGGCACAGAAGCTGCTGCAGACACAGAGGTCTATGGTTCTCTCAAAGCACAATCCACTCCAGCATTGACAGTCTTAGCCATGGACTCTGGGTTGACTTCCCTGAGCTACATAAGCATTTCCATTCCTGATGGTATAAAGGAGAGGTCCCTGGTCCTAATAGGACCTCTTCGTGAGCTTTTCAAACTGTTTTTAGCAATTAAACTGTAGTTGATGAGAGATTTACACGAGATTGTTGACCAGCAGTCAAATTTCATTCTCCCTGATCCATTCTAAGGAGTGGACATTTCTTTTCTCTCACCAGTGGGAGTCCAGTGTGGGCAGGGAGTTCCTGGGAAAAAGCTGACCTGGGAAATCCTGGGAACAGACCAAATCTACCCCACCTAGATGTGAATGACTTTGCTTTTCATTGACTAGCAAGGAAATCACTCCTTCTTAGTAACCTCTAGGTCATTTTGTTAAATAGTGAAGTATGATATGTGGGCAAGTATGAAGTGCCACATGCCCATTATAGAAACCATTCCCATACCTATATCAAGACCCTGAGAAGGATAGGAACCCCTCTGGTTGGAATTTCATAACGAGACTTACAGGCTCAACTGGCTACCCCTACCAGGTCTTTGTCAAGCTCACTCCTGGCTTCTTCCAGGTCAGCATCCTTTTCCAGAAAGTCTCCCTATTGAATACTTGATCAGTTAGTCAGTAACCAGTAGTGTGAACATGAGCAAGTGATTTCTCATCTCTGGGTGTCTGTTTCCTCATCTGTCAAATGACAGAGTCAAATCTGATCATGAGTTCTTAGCCTGAGGTCCATGAACTTGGTTTTCTTTTTAATATGATTGATTTCCTTTCCAATATGATGTATTTTATTATGTGCATTTAAAAATATTTTTTCTGTGAATGAGTCTGAAGCTTCACCAAACTGCCAAAGGGGTCTGTCACACAGGAAGGTAAAGAACCCTTGAATTTGATCATCTATGTGGGCCTTTCTAGGTCCAGGGTGCTTTGATTCTATGAGAAGAGGAGCAACTTGTATTCAAAGCTCTGGTCTCTTTGTTGCCAGACCCTATAATGCATAGTAATTTGTGATAGCAGAGATAAAAGCAAATGAGGGGAGAGAATGAGCAGGACTAAGGGAGAAAATAGTTCTTTTGTCAGACATTTTAGATGGAAATGTTGTTTCACAGGCTCTCACAGTTTGAAAGGACCTTGGATACCTCCTGTTCCAACTGATCCTTGAATAGAAATAGAAATAGAAAACCCTTCTACAGCATCCTCAACGGTGAGCATCCTGCCACTGCTTGAAGACCTTCCATAATGGGCAACAAAGAGCACAGTTCATGGATAGCTATACCAGGGAGATCCCAGGAGACAATGCTGTTCCTGAGGTCATGGCTTTTTGTGGTATCAGAGCCCACTTTTGCTGGCTGACATATTTATTTCACAGGGTGTCTCAGAACCCAGAAGTTGGAATTGGGTCCACATGTTGGAGTGGGAGTCCACAAGTGCAACTTGCTTTTCAAGTGAATTTGGATCCAGCAACACAAGGGCCAATCCAGAGTTCTCTCCTCTGGTAGGAATGGCTCATGGAGACTTCTATAATGCTAATGGATTTGAATCCACTGGCTAGTTTTATAAGCTTACAAAGATTATTTGAGAAATCCATTTCCAAATCTACTTGAGCCAGCTCGGTCTTTTTCCAACTATTTTCCAACAGGAAAATCCTTATATGAATGATATTTCTGGAATTCATAAGCTGGAGCATACTAAAATTTTTCCATATCTTTGCCAATAATTCCAGGTATTTCACATAGTCTTAGAATACCCTGCCCTGCATTTTTTTTTTTTAGTCTCAGACCTTTGAAGGAAACAGTTCGGTTCAGTTCAATTTAATTCATTTATCAAGCACCAACTAGATAGGGAGTTACAGAAATGAATAAGCATACTCTCTACTCTCCAGAAGCTAACACATATAAGATGGGCTTAGCATAAATAAATATATTTCAAAGAAGAACATGAAAACCAATTCTGTATTCTTCCTCCAATAAGAGAAATGTGGAAAGGCAGTGGCATTTAAGCTGGCTGCAGAAGAATGGGTGGGATTTCAGCTGCCAGTGGTGCCAGGGAAGGGCATTCTAAGCATTGAGAATGTTGTAAGCAAACAAAGTCCATAAGCTGCAAAAGCAGAGAACGTGCTTGGTGAAGACAAAGAAGTCTAGTTTTCCTGAGAGATAGAATCCATAGACTCATTAGTTTCAAGCAAGAAGGGACCTTAGAGGTCATCTAGGCCAATCCTTTCATTTTGCAGATGAGGAAACTGAGTCTGAGGGAGGGTGAGTCACTTGACCAAGATCACATAGCTATTATGGCAGAATTTGAACTCGGGTATTCTGACTCCAAGTCATTTCATTGCTATGAAAAGGGAGTAATGGGAGATATGGCTTAAAAGGTAAGTGGCAACACAGTTGTAGAAAGGCTTCAACGCTAAGCTGCTTTGGACTTGATTTGGTAGACAGTGAGGAGCCCTTGAGGGTATTTGAGCCAGGGAGTGATGTGACTAGATCTATGTATTAGGAAGATTAATCTGGCAGTGATATAGAGGATTGTTTGGGGAAGGGAGGAGGGGGAAGGGTGTGAGGAGTAGGAAGAATTGAAATGCAAGTATTTGACATAGTGGAATATTCCAGGCAAAAAGTAATGAGGACCATATCTAGGGTGTAAGAGACCAGCCTTTGGCACCCCTCTGATTGTTATCCATACCAGGTGATTGGATGAGCAGCTGGAAGTCATAAATGAAATGGGGCAGCATGTTCTGTCTCCCCAGAGTGAGAATTCATAGCAAGAGGAAGGTCAGGGGCTGCTTGAATGTGGAAATTGGCCAAGAATCTGGGCCACAGCTAATGCAGACAGATTTCAGGCTATCAGGGTAGCAGCACAAGAGTTTTGTCTATGCTGCTGGGCCCCTCAAGGGATCCCCTCCACTGCCCCCCTGGTTTGCGGTTCTTGCTGCTGAAGCAGCTTTTACATTTTGCATGAGGCAGCAGCAGAGATTCCTCCAGCTAAATGGGACATCTGGGAAAATCAGCCCCTCAGCCTCAGCCCAGAAACAGACCTGCTTTGTGCAGGGACTCAAGGGAAAACTACTCATTTGGCGTCCCAGTGCCTCCTTTCCATGTAATGAAAGCTAAATCTGTCTGACCCCCTTGGAGCCAAGGTTTGGGCAAATATTATTGCTGCCACCTTCGTTTGTTTAGCGCTCAGGCTTCAAAAACAGTGACCAAAGCAGCGCAAAGTCTAACTGCCAGCGGCCTGGGCTTTCTGTTCCATTTGGTCTCTATAGGGGTTGTGTGTGCTTAAGAACCCATTAGAGAACAGAAATAAATCTCCCCCTACCATCCCCTGGTTCCCAGCTAAAATAGACTAGGATCATGGCTTTTGGGAAGATGGACCTTTTCTCCCGTCCTTCAGTTGGAGGACATAAGAACTGTCCATCTTTCTGTTGTCTTGAGCCCAGCATTTTGTAACTTCTGATACCTCCTCAGACTTCAGCAAAGACCAGTGGTTTGTTCCAGCAGTCCCCAGACAGATTTCTGAATCAGACCCTCCTCTTCTACCTAAGCTCTTAGTTCTCTTGTCAGGGACTTGACCTTTTGGTTGACAGTTCCTTTCTGTATGCTTGGGCACCATAGTTTGGGGGCTGGAAGGGATCTTAGGGCTCATCCTCTAACAGATAAAGAAACAAGAGAGGTGAAGTACTTGCCCAAGGTCACCCAAGGTAACAAGAGGTAGAGCCTGGGTTCAGACCTAGCTCCGTTGTCTGAGCTAGAATTCTTTCCACTCTAGTCACTGGCTTCTCTTAGGCCAGGTGCTAGGTAAGCATTTTCTTGCTGGTTTCAGTCTGGATGGAAATCCTGCCTGTGTGGGTTGTGTCTGCCCCAGGTGAGGTCGAGGAGGCTGTGGGCAGAGACTGATTCAGCAGAGGCATAGAATCCTAGGATTAAAGGGACCTCAATGTTTTTCTGCTTCCCAGATTTTACATACTAGGCAGTTGAGGTCCAGAGTAGTAGTGCCTGATGCAGGGACATGCCATGGGGCCTGGTCCACGCTCCTTAGGCCAGCAGCCCAGGGTTCTCTGCTTCAGGCTTGGTGATGTCTTAGTCTCTGAACAGTAAGCAGCCCTGCCAGAAGAGAAGAAGCTGCAAGGAACAAACTGAGGAGAAACTGTCCAGGGCTGTCAGTGTCACTAAGGGCACCCCCACTGACACATGTCTCAGATTAACATTGGTAACTCAGTTAAGAAAGAATTGCCGTGACTATTCAGATTTCCTTTGGCACATTCTAAAGGGTGCTAGCCCTAAGTGAAGAAAGATAAGAGATTCCAGAAGACAGGGACCCAACCTATCCCATCTCTTGGGACTAAGATAAGGTTTCCCACTCTTTTCATCCAGCTACTTGACATGTGGGAGTGGAGCAGCTGAAGAGCTGCATCTGCACTGGCTTTGGGGATGACCAAGAAAAAGAGCAGGTGTCACAACAGGGCCCAGCAGAGTGTGACGTGTGTCAGAAAGGCCCATGTGTTAAGTGAATGATCAGTCAGGTGGAGGTGGAGGTCATGGGGGAGGGATATGAGTTTTTCTGAGCTGCGTCTTCACATGCTGTTCTCTTGAGGCAGGGTTCAGAGGAGGATTGGGATATCTGAAGGAAACAGTAGTATGACTGATTGTGTCTTCCCTCCCCTGTCCCTGAATCTCTGTTGCTGGAATTTCCATCTGATCCTAACGGGGTTTCGTGGGACTCCGTAGCCAGCTGTTCCCTTTCACCACAGTTGTTGGGCTTGTCTGGGTAGTAGCAGGCCTGGATTCATCCAGTTAAGCTTTGCTTTCCCTGTGTCTGATGAAGAGATCCTCTTTAGAGAGAAACAGTAGAGGTCTGGTTTTGTTTGAGCTGGGATGGAAGGCTGCCAGATGCTTCAGAGGTATCTCCACTGATAAGATGAGTCAGGTTCAGTGCCAAAGAACAGCCTCAAAGAGCATCTGGAGCCATAGCTGCTGTGACATCGTGCCCACAGCTCCCAAGTCCTGTCCCTTGGTGCTGCTCTCAGGGTGGTCCCCATCTTTCTTGGAACTTGGGAAGACACAACACAAAGAGGGGGTCTGTATCAAACATGGCTGATTCTTTTGCCTGAATTGGGTTTTTTATTGTGTTTTACCCATTAGATTTCTACAGTGCCTTTCCATTAAGAGCTCAGTGTGGTAGGAATTGAACATCCACAGGCCTAAATTATGTTACACCCTTCAGATTAAGGGGAAGAGAGGCCCTGAGGAGGGGGGAGGACAAGGAGAAACATTCAACAGAAACAGGAGTGGACCAAGGACAAACATTATCTAGCCATCTGATATTCCAGTGTTGTCTCAGACCAGCCAGTTACTAAGTTGAACAGCTTCACAAGAGACCCTGGGCTGGATCCTAGGGAGGGATGCAGGGAAGAGAGACAGAGTTTTTTGCCTTCAGACATCTAATCTCTTTGGAGAGATCAAATATATACACAAGCAGCCATCCCAAGACAGCATGTCTTGGATGTGCCTTTCTGCTCCCATTGATTGAGCCTTCTCTGTTTGGTTAAACCGCCTGAAGAGTTCTCTGCAACTCAGTAATTTCCACTGCACACAAAGCTGTTAATGGCATTGTAGGGGAACAGTGACTGTCTGCAGGGCAAGTCCGTTGTAGGCTCGGTTACAGCCGCTCTGTGGAATGTGGTCTCGAGCACTTGACTTAACTCTGTACCCTTGCAGGCCTGGGGCAGGAGGAGGCAGTGGGATGGGTTACACGTGGCTTCTTGCCTCCCTGGCGAGTGAAGAAGAATAACTAAGTAATAGAACTCCTCATCCAACACCTGCTGTCCAAAGTCCGTGAGTAAATACTTATTACCCTGAGTGGAAACAGTACCAACAAAGGTGGAAGCCCTGGCATGCAGCCAGTCTCTGATCGCAGCATCAGCAGCAAGGCTATAGAAGTTCTGTGTTGGTAAGCTGCCTGTGTGAGTGTGTTATTAGTGGTGCAGTCAGACCCCAAGGGAAGACCAAGTCTCTAAGCTCCAGCCAGCATTGCTACCCTGTACCTTGGCTGCCCTGCCAAGGGAGAAGGGGCCTCATATCCATTTTTGTAGGGTTGGCTCCTTTGGATTCCATTGGCCTTTGTCAGGAGGGCTTCTTCAGTGGTTATTGCTTGGCTATATTGAGTACAATTCTTTATGACAAAGACATTTTTCTTAGTCTTCTTTTGAGGTAGCTCCTTTATTTTGTTTCATTTTTCCCCATCCTCTTCTTCCCTCTCTCCTGGTGATGTTTGTATTTAAACTGGTTTCTCAGCTGCTTTTGACCAATCCTAATCTTTCTCTCCGCTGAGTACCTCTCTCAGGCTCCTCCTTCACTACTGAAGAGGCCATTGTAATCTACTGGAAAGATGACTTGCCTTCAAAGACTTAGACTCTGGCAGCTACTGATTTGTTTGTGATCTTGGGCAAGGAATATCACCTGTGAACCAAGCAGCTTAGAGCAGTGGTTCTCAACCTTCCTAATACCGCAACCCTTTAATACAGTTCCTCATGTTGTGGTGACCCCCAACCATAAAATTATTTTTGTTGCTACTCCATAACTGTAAATTTGCTACTGTTATGAATTGTAATGTTAATATCTGATATGCAGGATGTATTTTCATTGTTACAAATTGAACATAACCCACAGGTTGAGAACCACTGGCTTAGAGCCAACAGGAAAAGTCCTAGATTTTGAGTTAGAAGAGCTTGATTCAAATCTCTGTTCTGCTCCTTACTTGCTATGAGACTATGTCCTGGCTGGTACCTGTAGTCCTGAGCTCATTCTATAGCTGAGGTCTCCCAGGTTTCTTTGGCTCTTTGAAGGGTTGTGTTCTACCCACTTGCTGGCATAGCTCAGGTCATGCTTGTATCTTCTTTCTTGGAGTGTTTCTGTCTCATCAACTGAGTCATTTCTTAGCGTTAGGGCCTTGGCAATCAAAGATTGTGTTCTAGGAGCAATCCCGAGCAGGATTCTCCATTTGATAGCTTATTAGAATATCACCCACACCACCAGTGCAGAACATCTCTGATCAGCATTGAGTATAACAAACCTGTTTAGTTTATCTACCCAGTAGTATGATGTTTAAGATCCTTTTCACCTCTAAATTCTGTGCCGGTTTCTTCATCTGTAAAATGGGGATAATAGAACTTACCTAACAGCATTGTTAGGAAGAAAGCTCCTGTAAAAACTTTAAGATGATCTATGCATTTGAGCTTTCATCATCATCATTGTCATCATCATCATCATCAGTTGTGCTATTTTAGGAAAATCTCTGAACTTCAGGGAGCCTCCATTTCCTAGGGCTAATTATAGCAAAGCTTGATATGAAGCAATTTGCTATTTACAAAGTGCTTTTCTCACAATACCCTTGAGAACTAGGTAATAATGCCAGGACTGCCTACTTAGCAGGGTGTTTGTAAGGATCAAATGAAACAGTTTATATAAAGCACTTTATAGCAGGAAAGAGCTACATAAATGTTATTACTACGACTCGGATTGCTAACAATATCAATAGCCTACTTTTCTTGAATCTAGTCATTATAAAATGATAAGTTACATTTAAGTTATTGTTAAATATTCATGCATCCACTCTAAAACATTTATTAAATGCTTTCTGTGTACAGAGTACTGTGCAAAGTGGAGCAGAGTAAGATTTTGAATGAGCTGTATAGTCACAGAGCTTAGTAGCAGCATGGATTCCCTTACACTGATTTTTCTCTCATCTTTGGCCATTTTATTTTAGTTATTTTTCAAAGTTTGTAGATGTTCTTTGGTTTTTTTATACCATAGTCATTTCCTAATATATCGTTCCCCAAAGTGCTCTGGAATATTACCTTGCAACAACAGCAACAGCAAAAACCAGTTAAGTAAAATCCACTGACCCTGGGACCAGATCTAATAATGGTTGTACCATTCTCTATCCCTACTCCTCTACCCCTGTTCTGGGAGGAGGGCAACCATACACCAATTTGGGGGACTAATAAAATGATAGGGACCCAGCAAATCCTCCAGTCTTGGCTTTTCATTTGGTAAGGAGAACTTCTTGTTGGCATGCCCTGTGTGGAGCTGGGACCCCTTAGCCAAGAACAAGACTGAGGCAGGATTCCTGGGCTCTCTTTTGTTTCCTTCTTTTAGCGTCTCCATTTTAATCAGGTTCTGTTAGGCAGTGATTGGACTTTTCTGATATTCCTGATAAGAGTTTCCCTTCATGATCTTCGTGATGGCTCGAAATATGGTACCCTTCTTCTCTCATTTCCTTTCCTTTGGCTTTTTTTGCAGCACAGTCCTCTGGCATCTTTGGGAATCCAGATTCTTCAAGATCAGTTTTCAGCTCTGGCAGCGGCTCCTTGAATGCCCTTAGGAGATTTCTTGCCCTGTGCTGGGCATCTGTTTCTCTCACTGTAGAAATGTTGAGAATGATCTGGGATGTGGAGGAAGTAAGCCATATTGTGTATGGAAAGTGCTTTGAATTCCTCAGAGCTCAGGGCTCTCTCTGCTGGGGCAAAGTGATGTCTGTTTAATGTTCTTGCCTCTGGAGATGGAGCTTTATCTTCTTGGATGGAGTCATACTTGTCGCCCACAGTGAGGTCTTGTCAGCAGCATCTGATCAGATGGGGCGGAGGGAGAATATGGACTGGGAATTGGGAGCACAAGCCTCTGGCTTTAATCACTTCTTCACGGAAGCCAAGAGAACCTGAGCCTTCTCTACAAATTGGCCTCACTTCCTTTCCTGTGATGCCTCTTCCCATGACCCTCTTTTCCTTTTGATGCTCTGCTAAGGGTGGAGAGTAGCAAACGCATTTTCATTCTACCCTACTTTCTAGCTACTTGGTCCTAGAATACGTAGGCCAGAGGAAAACACATGACCCATTTCCCTTCCCTCTTTCAAGGCCTCTCTGAGAAAAATGAGCATTACATTAAAACCAGAGTGGTCAGATTGCTGGGTCGATTCAGTTCAACACCATTAAAACAACAACAACAACAAAACACACATTTAGTGTTCTTTAGCGTTGTTTTTGGCTGAGATGAGATGAGTAGAAAATAAATTTAAAACACAGTTCCTGCCCTCAGTCTGTTTACAGTCTAACCACAGAACGAGAGCATATTCTCATGAAATTGTTAATGCATCACCTTATATTAGTAATCAGTTATTAAGTATTTATTAAGTGCCTACTCTGTGCCAGCCATTGTGCTAAGTACAAGTACAAAGAATGAAATAATCCCTACTCACAAGAAACTTAGATTCTAATAGGTGAGATAAAAACATAAAAAGTTAATAAATGCAAATGTATAGAAAAATACAAATTCATATAGAAGCATGAATACATACCATACAAAGTAGACAGTTGGTAATTTGTGAGGGAAAGCATTGGCATTTAGGGGGAAATCAGAAAAGGTAGGAAGAAAGAATACTAAAATAATCCTTGTTGAATAAGTAAAAAGAAGAATGGGACAGACCAGAAAAGTGTTCTCAGAGGGGCTCTCAGGGAAGGCTTCATGGGAGAGGGAGGATGAGGCCTTATCTCTTAGTCCTATAGTATCAAGGGTTGCCAAAAATCCTACCTTAAATCCACTGATGTTTTAACAGATTAAAATCTCTTTGAAATGGAAAATTCCTTGATGCGGGTCTTCATTGGCTCACATTTGGTTGCAAAGTAAAATTTAACTTCATTAGCTTGGGATTTCAGATCTTTGATCATCTGGCTCCAGCCTCATTTCATCCTATTCCCCTCCACGGTCTGTGTTCTAGCCAAACTGGGCCATTCTCTGTTTCCAGATCTTGTCTTTCCTGTCCTCATTTCCCTTCCATATAACCATTGTTTTTGGAAAGCATGTATCCTCCGACTGCCCTGTAGACCAATCTGCCATTCCCTTGACTCCCCAGACATGCCCTTCCCTCGCCACCACTCTCATGTTTGTGTTGTCTGTTATTAAAGTATAATGTCCTTGAGGATAGGAACTATGGCACTTTTGGATTTATGTCCCCAGCACTTAACACAATGCCTAGCATATACTGAGTGTGTAAGTGCTTGTTCATTCATTCATTCATTCATTCAAATAGATAATGTTCTGTTCCTAGAGTAAATCCCCTCCACATCTCCACTTGGCATTTGTGTGACCTTAGCAAGCCATTTTAACCTCTCTGGGCCTTGGTTTCCTCCTCAGTAAAATGAAGGGATTGGCCCAGATGCTCCTAAGGTCCTTTCTATCTCTGAATCTATGATCTTTTATCTCCCCATTTAGACTGCAAGTCATATAAAGGTAGGGCCATGTTATGGTTGACCATGTCTCCTCAGAGTCTAGCCCATAGTGGCAGCATATCTTAGGGATTTAATAACTATATGTTGAATTGAATTGAATTACTACCCCTCAGGGCCTATTGATTGAGCTATGAGGAGACTGGAGTAGCTATTATAGTAGAGGTTTTTTGTGGGATGGTGGTAGGTGATGAAGGCTAGGAAGCCCTTGAATCACTGGTTGTCTGAGGGGTTCGGATTATAGGTAGAGTTGACAATTTTTTAGCAAGAAAGCTCCATGCTGAAAAGTCATCATTTCAGAAGGTTAATCTGGTGGCCATTATTCACTAACATTTAGAAGATAAACAGATGGCTGAGAGGTTAGTTGAGAAGTTATTACAGTAATCCCTGTGAGAAATAATGTAGGCCAGGGCTACCAGGATGGTAGCAGAAGGAAGGGAAAGGGAAAATGTGATCCAGCGGAAGATGCCTGAAATTTGAGTCATCAGACCCAAATTTGAATTCTCATTTTGCGATTTCCAAACTGCATAACCTTGAGTTAGTTACTTCACCCCTCCAGGCTCCAGTTTCCTCATCTATAAAATGAAATGGTGGAACTAAAATATCTATAAGGTCTCCAAAGCCTGTGAACTTGTGAATTTTCACCATTCTTCTCCCCAGGGCTATTGTGAAACTAAAAATGAGATGATGAATTAAGAAAACTTTGGAGAGACAAATTTTCACTTAAGCAAGGAACACTAAAAGTTTGCTGATCAGATAAATAAGAGAAACAACTTTACATCCATATATTTATTTTATAAAACTTCACGCCCAGTTTAAAAAATAAAAGAAAGATGTTCTTTTTTGAAACAACATGGAGTTATTCATGGTAATTTTTATTCTACTTTTCATTTGGTGTATATCAAATATTACCTTCTTTTTTCCATTCCCACCCCCATCCATTAAAGACACACAATGATTACTCCCTATGCCTTCCAACTATATACCTTCACAGCAGAAGGTGGGAACAAGTCTTACATGCTGAATGCTAAGTGGTCTGTCTTCATCGGAGCTGTAAGCTGAAGCCTCAGTGGAATTTTGTCCTGTCCTTCTAGTCCCCTTCACAGAATAGTATATGGAGAAGAGGGATAGAAATTAATTATACCTCCTGGCATTATCAAAGTTATCAGTGCATATCACCTCCTGGGTCAGAGAGATTTAAAAAGGTGTTGTAATCAGAGCAGATGATTTCTGACACACTGGATGGGCTTCCTCCCCAGTCAGAGGTAATGATGTGATCAGAACAGTGGCCTCTGGCTGGATACTGCATAGCTTGGGGCTATACAGAGTCCCGCTTCATTCCCCTTCTAGCGTGGGTGGAGAGCAGGGCTGCTACTCCCTGTGGAGTGAGCCTTGCACTGTAGTTGGGCCTTTTGGAGTGAAAATCAAGTGTTCTAACTTAGGGCTCCTGGGGTCAGGCTACGAATCTTTGTACCTGAAGGAGGCAGCAGGATTTCTTCATGCGATGGAGCTCTAGGAGGTATAACTCATTCAGCTTGAACCTCAGTGAAGTAGAGAATTTTACAAGGCTCCCTTGAGACCACTCAATGCAAGAGTCATTTTCCAAACGTCAGTGCTAGTCCCGGTGTTGAATGCAGAAGTAGCATAGTAGCTTCATGTCCAAAATGTTCAGTAATAAGACATTTAGAAGAAGGGGAGATGGGGGTGTGTGTGATAATAATAACTAGAATTTCTTAATACTTTAAAGTTTGCAAAGCACTTTACATAAATGATCTCATTTGACCCTCACAAGAACCCTAAGGTATGGGGTTATTATTCTCCCCATTCTGCAGATGAAAAAACTAAGGCAAAGTGAAGTTAAGTGACTTACCCAAGATCACACAGTTAATGTCTAAGGCAGGAGTAATACTCCATTGCTGGTTGACTGATACTGTATCCACTCCCCAACCTGTTTTGAGCATGTTGACTTTGAGATGCTTAGGGGACATCTAATTCAAAATGTCCAATAGACAGTTGATGATTCAGGACTGGAGTTCAAAAGATACTAGGGCTGGGGAGATTTATAGATAGATATAGCTATATGCATATATATGTATGTATTATACAAATATATACACATATTTATATTTATAATATGTATATATTTATACACATATTTTAATATTTATGAATATACAAAATAAGAGGCATGTGGCTTAGTGGATATAAAACTGGTCTTAGAGTCAGGAAGACCTGAGTTCAAGTCCTGTATCCCAGCACATACTGACTGGAACCCTGGACAGTTAACACCCCAGTGTTCGTGGCAGCTTCCAGAGGCCCTAGGCTGCAGAGAAGGTGCTGGCCTGCATTGGTAGAGTTTCCTTATGGATTCTCTACTTGTCACCACATACAAAAAGAATGCCAGGTAATAGGGGGAAGGGTGTGGAGCCCTAGCAGCTGGGGGGATCAGGAAGGACTTCATGTAGAAGGTGGCATTTGATAAAGCTCTGTGCAAAGTATGTTACAATCCATTTGGAATAAGATATTTGGGTATTTTTGACTGAAGCTTGTTCCTTTCTTTCCTCTCTCTCATTTTAACTATTTTCAGCTTGGAGCTAGCTGCTGCTCTAAAACCTTTTGAATTCTCAGTAGCATCTTTCCTGGCCATTGGCTGTGTGCTGGAAAGGCTGTACTTTCAAAAAGCATCTGAGAGATACAAGCCTGGATTTGACTCTGGAGTCTAGTCTATTCTTGAATGAGACAATGGAAGTTTTTGATATTTGCAAAATCATAGAGGGAAAAGAAGGTGGGGACTGGAAGAGAAGGGAGCAGATCCACTGCTGGACAACAGTCTCACTCATCTGCAACAATAGACTTCGAGGCTCTGTGTTGTGGGATTCAGAAAATGGAGCTCAATCTGGGGGTTCTCTTCTGTTTTTTGTTCAACATCAGCATACTTGTCTAGGAAAATATTTATCAACATCTGAGGGATGCATAGGGTTAATAAATGGGTGTAAAATGTCTGGCAAGCCCAGGCCCCTCTTTGATGCCAAGGGCTCAAACAGAAGTTTGGCACGCTCTAGCTTAGACACCCTGACCCCATCTTCTCACTTGCCTTGCTGATCATCACCCCAACAAAGCCGGCTGCTGAAGCCTTAATGCCTCGAGGAATGCGGAACCACCATGGGAGCCCCATCTGAAAGCTTGGAGAATGTCTTGATTAAATTAGCGTCAAAGGGGCAGAAATGCACCCAGGCACAAAGGGAGTTTTGAAGAACCCGGCTGGGCCTTGAGAGAATGAATGTTCTAGTTAAGTGTGGCCATGACCTGTAGCACTCCACATGCCAGAGACACAGTTCAGTTGTCTCCACTGCTGGCTGTGTGTTTGCTGGGGAGTGGGGGCAGGGAGCTGGGGCACACTCAGCAGATCTCCCTCTTGGGCTGCCAAAGTATTGATAAGAGCCTGAAAATGCTAATGCTGTTTAGCTGGCACACTGGCAAGCTGCTGTTACAGTCATCTCCCCATAACTCCAGCAGGCAACCTTAGCATTATTGTTCTTCCAGAAATGGGGAGCAAGATGGGTTTCCTCCTCCTGGGTGTCCAGTCCTTGCTCCTCATCTCCTCTGGGTCCAGTAGCCCTCCTGAAAGCCCCCATTGTCCGCAGCTTCTTTCTGCCCCTTCCCTGGAGGACTCCCCAAGAAGAATGTTGACTGTGCTCCGAAGGGCAGGATGTCAGGGTAGTATCCCGTAGAGAGCTCCTTCCATTGTCACTCAGGCTGCACTCAGCCTTCTGCCGGCTCCCCAAGGGCCTCACACTGAATCAAGGACATAATGGATTAGTGGAGGCCCAAGCAGGGCAGTATGGTCACTGCCTAACCTAGTCTGGGTCAGTACTGGCTCTGCTCTGGGGAGTGTCTCTGCCCAGCTTTCCAGATGATGTTGAGATTTGCCATGTGGGTGTCCTTCCTTCTTACCATTTAAGGCAGAGCTCCACTCAGATATCTTGTTTCTCACCTGGCTTTCCTCACTGCTCTGGGACTTCTCTGATGGACTTGGCCACAGTCCCACTTGGCTACCCTCCTCTTCCTCCCTCTCTCCCAGCATCCTCTTGTGTCTTCTCCCATTAGACACTAAGTTCCTTGAGGGCAGTCTTTCTTTTTTCATATTTATGTCCCCAGTGCTTAACACAGTAGGTGCTTAATAAATGTTTATTAATTATGACTAATATTCTAGCGCTTTACATTTCCAGTTTTTACATACATGGTTTTCTCTGAAACAGAGTTAAAACAACTTTTTCAGCAAGAGGTAACTGAGGATTTAAATGCTCGTACATCAAGGAGATTCTTCTGTACTCTATTTCACATTTTTTATGTTCAACTCTGTGATTTCCTTTCCCTTTCCCTTTCTCTTTCCCTTTCCCTTTCCTTTCCTTGCTTTTGGAGGGTAGAATGTAGGGCACTTGGGGTTAAGTGACTTTTCCCAGGTCACATGGTTAGTTTTTGTGTTAAGTGTCTGAGGGCATATTTGAACTCAGGTCCTCCTGACTCCAGGGCCCATGCTCTATCCACTGAACCACCTAGCCACCCCCTACTCTGTGATCTTTTCATCCTGATCTTCTAGTTAACACATTGATACTGGGACCCTTCTTTACGTAGGGCCTTGTGTTAGTCACTGTGGTAGATGCTCCATTTTATCTCAATTAGTCAATCAATTAAGCACCTACCACGTGTCAGACACTCTGTTAAGTGCTGGGGATATAAGTATGAAGAGTGAAGCAATCTCTTCTTCAAAGGTTTTATATTCTCGTGGGAAAGACAAGCACATATAAAGATCTTCACAGCATGACATTAATAAATGCACGTGTGTGTATAGATGTATGCACACACACATTAGCTGAGTGCAAGGTGGTTTGGGAGGAAGGGCACCAGCAGCTGAGGAATTGGCAGAGCTTTCATGTGGAAGGTGGGCCTGAGCTGCACCTTAAAGGAAGAAGTGGGGACCCTCGGAAACAGAAGGAGAGAGGCAGCTGCAGAGATGGGAGCTGGACTCTAGTGAGTCAGGAATAAGGAGGCCAGTTGACCAGATTGAAAGTGTCAGAAAGGGATTAGTGTCCAGTGATATTAGAAAGGTGGTTTGGGATCCTGTTGTGTGGGGCTTTGGAAGCTAAGAAAGAACTGATGATTTTATCTTTGAGGACATAGAAAGTCACTGGATTTGGTTTGAGTAGGGGAGTTACCCGGTCAGATCTTCCCTTAGGGAAAGTTCCTTCAGAAGCCTGTGTGGGATGGACTGGAGTGGGAAGAAATCTGAGGTGGAGACCATTTAGGAGGCAAGAGATGAGGGGAACTTGAACTAAAGGGGTAGTTGTGTGGGTGGAGAGGTGTCAGGTGAGAGGAATACTGTGAATATTGATTGGGTGATCAATTGGATATGTGGGGGTGATGGAGAGTGGGGAGGCCAGGGGAATGCTGAGCCTATGAACCTGAGGCTCTAGACAGAGGACAGTGCCTTTGGCAGAAATAAGCAAGGTTTTGTCCGTTGCCAGGCTGATTGTAACCCATCTGGGCCTTCCCATCCTGTGTGGCTCTTGTCGATTAATTTGCCAAGATGCTAGGGGCATCCCTTGCGTTCTCTTGCTTGTTGTTACCAGTCTCCCATTTTTCCTGGTCATAACATTTCTCTGATGACAAATATCCTTAAAACCAGGGCTCCTTCAAAATGTGCATAATGTCCCACATTCTGCTTGTGCTCCCATGTACTTCCCCACTGCCCTTTGGGTGTTCCTGAATATCCATTTTTTCAGAGACTGTAGTATTCTATGATTTAAATTTTTTGTTTGTTTGTTTTGGCAAGACAAATGGGGTTGAGTGACTTGCTCAAGGTCACACAGCTAGTAAGTGTGTCAGGTGTCTGAGGTCAGATTGAACTCAGGTCCTTCTGACTCCAGGGCCAGTACTCTCTTCACTGCACCACCAAGCCTCCCCTGTTCTGTGACTTCCAACCACATAACATCCCTGGAAAGAGATGGAATTTAGTTTGGGGGAGAAGGCCACCCTCTAGGACCTTGAAATTAGGATCACAAGAGATGACGCATGAAGGAATGGGAAAAGGGGGGAAGGGAGGACAAATATTTATGTAGCACCTTCTGTGTGGCCTGAAACTGTGCCGGGTGCTTTTCACCCATGTTATCTGACTGGGTTCCTACAGCAGCCCTGGGAGGTGGGTGCTGTCATGATCATCTCTCATTCTGCCGGTGAGGAAGCCAGGGCAGGCAGGTGAAGTGCTATCCCAGGGTCACACCGCTCCTAAGTGTCCGACTGGATTTGAATTCAGTCTCTGTCCGGTCCTGCCCACCTCTGTCAGCACCACCGCAGCAGCTGCCTACAAAGTAAAAGTGACAACAGTATCAGACAACATATAAAGCGGTGTTATTCTGTGCAAGGGAGTCAGATTTGGGATCGTCTGAGCATGTAGGGTTTGAGCTGAGTTAGGTGAAGTCAGCAGTCATTTATTAAGCACCAGCTGTGTGCTGAGTGCCTAAGCCTTGAAGGGTGAGTAGAATTTCAACAGAGAGAAAGGATTCAAGTATATTTCAGGCCGGGGCCTTTTGACTGAGTTCAAGTTTTACAGAATAAATCTGCTTATTAAGGGTCTTTGTTCTATGAAGTTTGGATTCAGTCAAAGGGCTGCACTTAAGGACCCCATGTGGCCTCAAGGCCACGGGTTCCCCACCCCCCAACCTCGGCCATAGGCTAGATTAAAGAAGGGAGCATTAGAAAGATAAGTTATGTTCAGATTGTAGAGGGCCTTGAACACTAACCTAAAGAGTCTGGATTTTATTTGGAAGGCAGGGGGGAGTTATTAATGTTTTGAAAATGAAAATTTTCAAATTGATTTCCCTGCCCAAATGGAGCAGGGAAGTTGCATGATTAGCACAGTGCCGTTTTGTGAATGTCAGTTTGCCTGTGGCATCTACAGTGGGTTGGAGGAAAATGAGCTGGGAAGCAGGAAGGCCTGTGGTGGAGCTTCTAGGGGCAATCCCGATTGAGGAGGTGCAGACTCCAGTTAGGACTGGGAGGGAGGAATGGAAAGATTCTAGAAATACTCAGGAAAAAACATCCGGCAGACTACTCGAGGAAGAAGGAGCACAGTGTTATGCCTTTCCATTGTGACAGCCAGGTCCCAGAGCCCGCTTCTGGGCACCTTTTCTCTGGAAAATAGGGCTGAGGTCAGCCAGGGTGACTCCAAGGGGTGATTCTAGGCACACGTGAGACAGCTTCAGCCTCACTAACCCTTCCCAGTGAAGACCCAAGGGGGAGAACGCCCAGACCCCAGTACTGTGCCCCACACTCTTGACTGGTCTCTTCCCTCTGAACTCATGGCCTTGACTCTCACTGCACACTCCACTCACCACCAGGCATATGTCAGTGTGTTCAGTGACTTGTTTTCAATAATTTCATTTGTGACAAACTCCGTGTGACCCCATTTGGGGTTTTCTTGGCAAATTTATTGGAGTGGTTTGCTGTTTCCTTCTCTAGGTCATTTTACAGAAGAGGAAACTGAGGCAAACAGGGTCAAGTGACTTGCACAGGGTCACATAGCCTGAGACCAGATTTGAACTTGGGTCTTCCCAGCTCTAGGCCCAGCATCCTGTTCATTGTGTTACCTAGCTGTCTTCTGTTCAGTGATACATTAGCTCCGTTCTCACTTGAGAACTGTCTGAAGCCTCAAAATGATGGATCCTTAATCTAAGGCTCACGGCGTCCATAAACTTAGATTGGAAAAAAAAATTACAATAATTTTTATCAACCCCTAAATGAAATTAACCATTTCCTTCGTTCTTTTTTTTTGCTTTTTGGAGGGCAGTTGGGGTGAAGTGACCTGCCCAAGGTCACACAGCTAGTTTTTGTGTTGTGTCTGAGGCTGGATTTGAACTCAGGTCCTCCTGACTCCAGGGCCAGTACTCTATTCACTGCCTACCTAGCCGCCCCCTCCTTCATTTATTCTAAACTGTATTTAAGGAGGAGTGCCTAAGCTTAACGAGACTGCCAAAGGTCTCCGGGACACCAAAAAGACTAGGAACCTCTGGTCCGAATGACTGGTGCAGGCGGCACCGTCCTTCCTCCCACCCCCGCAGCTGTTCTTTGAAGGCACCACCTGGGCCCTCTTCCAGCTCTGCCCTACGCTGGAAACCTCACCTTCTACTCCCCATTTCTCCTTTCTGCACTGACAGTTAAGGGCTTGGGGGATTTTGGATCTATTGAAGACCAGCATTTTTAGACTCTTGTAAAGAATCAGGGTGCTCACCCTAAAACAGAATCATGCAATGGAAGGAGATCCAGGCTCGGAGTTAGAACCTGACTCTGGGGCATATTACGTGTGTGACCTTGGTCAAGTCCCTTCCTCCCTCTGGGCCATGGTTTTCTTCATCTCTGAAATGGTCGAAAGGGGTTGGACTAGATGACCCCTGAGGTCTAGCTCTAAATCTGAGTTTTAAAAAGCTCTTCATCTGGTTGCCCTCTGTTTTGTACTGTTGAAATGGCAGGTTTTAACAGAGTGACCACAGTCCAAATAAAAAGTTTTAAGGAGCTTTAATAGTATTTAAATTTATCAGCTGGGCTGTCTCAGTCCCTATTAGAGAGAGAGAGAGAGAGAAAACAGCCCCCAACACAGGAAGTGCAGGCTCTTATATACCCTTCTACCCCAACTGGGTTGCTAATCAACATAATTGATCACCAAACCAACCACTTACTATCCAGGTGCAAACAATCCGCCACTGGGAAAAAGGAAGTGTGGTTACCTCGGCACTCATATCCTGGGGTTTGGGGAAGTGGGCATAGGGCATGAAGATCCGAGCCCTCACAAAGAAAAAGACAAACTACCCAGGCTCGCTCCCAGACCAGCCCACTGACCCCCATCCCGGGCCCACCTCAAGCCCACCAAGCCCGCTGATTTTCAATTCCACAAAGCCTCACCCAACACTCTCCTAGCCCATCTCCTGACTCCCATCTTGAGTCCACAGCCCAACCAGTTCCTGGCCATTTCACTGTATCCATGGTGCAGCCAAACCAGCCTTCTCTCTGTTCTGTATACAGGTAATCCATCTGCGAGCTAAGCAAACACTTAAATGCATTTTCATTCCCTCCTTCATTCATGCTTAGAATGAACTCCCTCCTCACCTCTGGCTCAATCCTTTACTTCCTCCAGCACTCAGCCCAAGTAACATCTTCTACATAAAACCTTTCCTGATCCCTTCAACTTCAAGGCCAGCTAGATGGCTCAGTGGAGTCAGGAAGGCCTGAGTTCAGATCTAATCTCAGACACTTACTAGCTGTGTGACCCTGGGCAAGTCACCTAACCTCTGCCTGACTCAGTTTCCTCATCTGTAAAATGGAGATGATAATACCACTTACCTCTCAGCCAGTGTTGTTCTAAGGATATAATGAGGTCATAATTAGTTGTAAAGTGCTTTCCAAATTTTAAAGTATGGGATAAATGCTAGTGATTATGCAAATACTAGATATTACTGCCCTGCCTAACTTGTATTGGTTTTATACTCATGCTCTGTGTCCTTTTATATGTACCTCTCCCTCTCTCTGTCTCTGTCTCTTTCTCTCTCTTTCTCCCCCCTTCCCCCACAGGATATAAATTTCTTTGTCATTGTGTCCCCAGCATGTAGCACAGTGCTTTGTGCACAGTAGGAGCTCTGGGACTGATAGGAGAACCTGAGTGGTTTTGGAGAGCTCCAACGCATCTCCCCATCTACCCTGAAGCATTGTAGAGACTCTGGAGAACACAACTGAGTCACCCTCTGGGGACCCAGTGGCCCCCTGAAATTTGACATGGGGTGATGTGTCATAAATGCACATTTCAGAAATGCTTGTAATTAGTGCGGGGATCCAGCTTCCCCCAGCCCTGCCCCATTACCTCCTTGGTGGTTTGTGGTTTCAGAAAAGCCCCACGGAATGGAATGAGGAGCTGTGGTTACAGCCTCAGGTTATCTTTCCCTCTGAGGGACCTTTGTATGAACAGAAATCCTAGCTCACCTTATCCTGGGAGCTGGGAGGGTCTGAGTCGAAAAGACAACAACCTAGCATGACCCTGGGCCCTATTCATTCAATAAGATTTTTTTTTTAATACTAGCTATTTATTTGGGGGGGTTGTTGTTTTTTTTTTTGTTTTTTGGAGGGCAATTGGGGTTAAGTGACTTGCCCAAGGTCACATGGCTGGTTTTTGGGTAGAGTGTCTGAGGCTGGATTTGAACTCAGGTCCTTCTGACTCCAAGGCCTGTGCTCTATTGACTGCGCTACCTAGCCGCCTCCATTCAATTGATTTTTTACTGAGCAGCTGAATAGCTCATGTTTCTATAACTCTTTAATGTTTACAGAGCACTTTCTTCACGCATCCCTGTGGGTGAGTGGTGTGAGAGCCTGGCTGAGGGACCATGCAGGCTGTGGGCCTGCCTCTTTACCTCACGGCACCTGTAGTTGAGGAGTTCAAAGTAGATGATCCTGAAGGTTCCTTTTTACCTCCAAAGCATTTCCAGAACATATAGGAGTATTCTCACTACCCACTTTACAGCTGAGTAAGCAAGGCTTTCGTAGGTGCATGACTGACCTTTGGGTGCCCACCCAACTAATAGAAAACATCGAGGAATTGGACCCAGATCCTCAGGCCCTAAGTCTTCTTTCTTCGGTCCTCTTTTAATTGTCACGGGGCCCCTGCACAGTCCATGTCCTCAAGGAGCACAAAAAAGTCAGGGAGCTTGGGCAGCAGGTTAGGAGACAGATAATACATACCACCATCACCCCCATTCCCTGGCTCCCCCAGCTCTGGTTGCTGCCCTCTCTTTGCTGAAGAAACCTGACCCCATTTCTCCCAAAACCCCACTGCATTCAAGCCCTAAGGAGATAAGGCATAGTCAGCTAGTAGCTCTGAACTCTGAGCAGTCCTGTGTGGCTTTCTGCTTCCCCTGGTTGCCTCTCTTGGCCCCTGGAGATGAGGGCAGGGGTCTAAAAAACCACACATTTAGCCCATCTGGAGCCCTTGCTCCCCTCTACTCTTTTCTGGCCTGGTCTTGCAGGAAGATTCTCTGCCAGCAGCTCCAGGGGCACCAAAACATCTGAGACCCCTCCTACTTTGCCCTGTTCCTGGTTCCTCTTCTCTAAAGTATTTAATCAGCAGTTTTCCTGGTGCCCCAGGCATTTCCTGGGCTGGCACTCCTGCTGCTATGCTTCCTACCAGGCCATCTTCCTCTTTTCAGTGTTCCCACTCCCAACTTTCAGATGAGCTGTTACCTCCTGGCCCCCAGCCTCCTCCAGCCCCGACTATGGGAACTACAGGCAGTTTCCTCCGTCTCTGTCTGTCCTGCTACAGCACGACTGAAGCATGGTTTTTCTGGGGGGGGGCGGAACCTTCCCGTTTCTCCCCAGCCTCCTCCCTCCACTGCCAAGCCAAGGATTCCTCATCTTCTCCAGTCTCTGGGAGAGCTGTGCCCTTGGTTCACCTTTCTGCCTTTTCTCTTTCTCACTACTCCCAGCCTACCTTTGTGCCCATCCAAGGACCCCTGTGCTTCCAAGTATCTCATTTTCCTTTCAGTGTGGTTAGCCCTTCAGCCATTAGGACTGGGAAATGGTGGATGGCTCAAAGTAGTAGGAAGAACACTGAGTCAGAGGATCTGGGTCTGAATCCAGACTCCACACCTATGTAGCCTCATCTGTAAAAGGAAGGGCTTGGGCCACCTGATTTCTAAGTGCTCTTCCAGTTCCAAATCCTGTGCTCTCGAAGGTAACTGAGACCCTGGAATGACCTCAGGAGCAAGAGCCATTCATCCAAGAAGAATTCTGGGCACTGGAGACATCATCAGCCCCTGGCTCCAAAATTGCCTTCCTGGGGAGGGATAGTGGAGCACCACAGAACCCATGGTGGCTGACTCCCCCACCCGTGCACCCATCCTTCTGGGAAAGGAAACAATGTGGGCTTTAAAAGACAGTCCAGTTGGAGGGTTTGATTTGACCTTTCCCAGCAATGACGCACACTCCCCAAGCAGAATGGCCACTCTGAGCAGAGTATAGCCTACAGCTGGCCATCCCAAGAGGTAGAAATGTAAGTTGCCTGAAGCTAAAAGCAGGCACCATAAGCCAAGGAAATGCAGGGAGGAACTGACCCCTTTGCTGCCTCTTCTTGTCTCCTTTTCCCAGGAAGCAGAGACTCACTGTGGTGCTGGTGCTGGTGCTGGTGCTGAACAGTCTTGGCTGGCCTGAATGATAAGAACTTCCGGCGGACTAATGGGGCACAGCCCTGAGAGTCAGGGAAGGCAGACTTGCAGTGCATTGAGCACACTGTCAGACCAGAGAATGGAGCTCACTCCCAGGGGAATGGCTGGTGTCATGCTTTACCAAGTTGAACAGCGCACACATTCCAGAGCACAGGGAAATCCCTTCTTGAAATAGTTCATAGATAGAAACAAATGCAGTCAAGGAAAAAGGCCCCCCCAAGCACTGAGCCTGGAGTCAGGAAGACCTGAGTTCAAATCCAGCCTCAGACACTTCCTAGCTATGTGACCCTGGGCAAGTCATTTATTAACCCTGTTTGCCTCAGTTTCCTCATCTGTAGACTGAGCTTGAGAAGGAAATGGCAAATCACCCCAGTATCTCTGCTGAAGAAACTCCTAATGGGTGTGGCTGGACAGCAACAAAGTACAGGTTGAATTCTCCCAGTAGAATGTATGCAGGGGCTGTGCTTCATTTTGTCCTCGTATGCCATGTTTAGCACACTATCATACCATAGGAGGTACTTAATAAATGCTGGTTGAGCTGAACTGAATTATCTCATAAACAGCTTTCACCTGTATTTATCTTTGCACCCAGTAGTTCCCAGTTGCTCAGCCACCGTCTAATACAGCTGAATGATGAGAAAATAAGTCTCTCTCTATAACAGAAAGAGCAAGATACATCCTGAAAGATCTGCATTCAAATCCTGCCTCTGATGCTTATTAGACTTGCCACCATGAAAAAGTCCTTTAAGGCCTCTGGCCTTTAGGCTGCTCTGTGTAGAATTAGGAAGTGGGCTAGACCACCTCCAGGGTCCTTTCTAGCTCCAGGTCTGTGACCCTGTGACAGTAGGATAGCCTCACAGAGTTGTTTCTGCAAGGATCAGTTGTAAAGCACTTTTATCAACCTCCAGGTTCCATAGGAATTTCAGCCAGTTCTATTGTTATTACAGGTTTTCCCTGCCTCTCTCAACCATGTACGTGTTTTTACTTTTTCCTTAGGGAAGCCTCATACGATTATTCAAATTTCTATTTGACTGAAAATAGACAAAAGGCGATACTGAATCACTCACTAAACATTGAGCACCTACTAAGTGTCAGGTCCTGTGGGGATACAAAGAAAGGCAAAACAGACTTTGTAGAAGGAGGCAGCAGAATTCCTGGGAGAGTGTGGGAGGTAAAGGTAGGGCTGCAGCAGGGTTAGGCCCCTTCCCCATTTCTATAAGAGCGCGCACAGATGAGCAGGAGCCTCCCAGGCAGCCAGACACACCTCGGCACAGTGAGCGGAGTGGCACAGGCCAAGGCCTGCACTTGGCCAGAACTGGCCCGGCAGCTGTGAGTTTCAGAATAAAAGACTCTGGTTCATCCACATTGGTTCACTTCCTATCCCTCAAAATGAGCATTGTTAAATATTCCACATCTTCAGCTCTAAATTTAGGTTCTTTTTTTTTTTCCAGGCTAAGGTTACTACGAAAACATTCAGAAAAGAGTTTTGCCCAAAGTAATTTTTCCCCTCCTTCTTTTTGGTTTCCTGCAATGTTTAGATGACTCATTCTCTTCCAAGAAGTTTTAAAAAGAAAAGAGATGCATGCTGTATGATAGCACACAAAGACAGTTCTGTTTATTCTCCTTTTTCTTCCCTGCCCAATATCTCCTTGCTTTTTTTTTTTTAATGGGGAAGGAAAAGGGCTTTGCAGCTTCCATTGTATTATGTACAAGGCTTCAGCAGGTTTTGTTGGGAGGGGGGATGGGCAATAAATACCCCTCTTGTCTTTGGGTGTGGTCCCCTTGAGATTTCTTTATCAGACCCTCAGATGCAACCAACATAGAAACCTGACTCCAGAACTAGGGGGGAGGGAAGCCACTAGCAGTTCCCCCCCAAATGTGTGTCTAAGATTTTTGTCCTAGCAAACCAAAGGGCCTTCCCTTTATCATCTGAGAAGGAAGAGGCTTTGGCCACTTCCTCCTTGTCTTAGAATTGCTCCCCCACTACTGGAAGCTTGCTTCTCCCTGGGCTAGAGTTACCCAAGCATCCCCAAGCCCAGTCCTCTGATGTACTCTATAGGGAACTGAGGAAGGAGAGCAGTAAGCCACAGTTGCCCTGGCAGGCAGCCTGTTCACATAAACAGGGATGTCTTCGGGAAGGTTCTTCCCCCAAGTAGCCAGGACACAAAAGGAAACATCTACCCAGGCTTCGCTGCGATTTGATTGGTTCTACTTTTGTTTCCTTTCTTTCCCTCTACTATCTGACTTAATTTTGCGAGCCGCAGGCTCACATAACAGGATAGAAGGAATGGGAGCCTTTTCCTGTAACTCCTGCTACAAAAAAAGAAGATGGTAAGAGGCGGCCAGGAGCTTGGCAAGGGCAGCTGCCCCTGAGGCCAGGAGAATGATAGGGTGGGAAGTGATACTTGTGGTTCATATCCTGACCCTGCCTCTGACTCTCTGGCTGCAGATGGATGAGTCACTTGCTCTTGCTTCCCCTCCCCAGGCTAGAGATGATGATGTTTGTGGAATACATTGAGATTCTTTAGTCTGTATAGGACTTTAAAGTATACAGAGCACTCTGTGCACCTTACCTCATTGGTCCTCACTGCAGCCCTCTGAGGTAGGTGGTATTCTCATCTCTACTTAAAGATGGGGAAACTGAGGATCAGAGAGGTGAAGTGTTTTGCCAAGGGCCGCAAAGCATATAAGCATCTGAAAAGGGATTTAAACCCAGGGCTTCTACCTCCTCCAGCTCTCAGATCTGCCGGACCAAGACCTTTCATAGATAAGAGACATCTCAGTAAGTGGCTTATTCTAGCGATTGAGACCCTTGGAAGAATGATTGAAACAATAGAAATGTCAGCCCGGAAAGATCTTCCCGAGGCCTTCCTACTTGACAAGGGAAGGAAACTTGTTTGTTGCCTCCCACTGCAGTGTTGAGAAGTAAATCAGTTGATAAAGCAACATTGACTAGTGTATCCTGGCAGCGGATCATATAGAGTCATTGAATTTTAGAGCTGGAAGACGTCTTTGTTCAGCCTCCTTGCAGATGGAAAAACTGAGTGGTTAAGAGACTTATGCCAAAGCACATTCACAGGCAGCCGCAGAGCTGGGTTCTGTAGTTGCTAGGTGTCCCGGGCAAGATGCAGATCTAGGGCCCCTCCTGACTGATGGTCTGGTACACCATGTGATGCTCCCGTCTAATGCTATTTGAAAAGAACGCTCTACCTAATGAATAAAGGAAGTTAGGGTCATGACTTGCCATGTTCCTGGCTCATGGGGCAGTTCCCTCTGCCAGGAGCATCCTCTGTCTGGGAGCTAAGCTGTGCTGAGAGTGTGCAGAGTAATATTTAACTGACAGCAGGAGAGTCACTGTTAGGATCTGGGGTGTGTGTGTGTGTAAGAAAAACAAGAAGAAGCTGGCAGAACGGGTGAATTATTGAGGACTTTTCCCTTCACTGGACCTATTAATATGGTGCCAATCTGTCTCATTTCCCACTCCCCTGGATTTGGCATTAAACACTCCATACAGAAAGTTGGTCTTTACTTCCTTCATTTCCTCCCTTTCCCTCTCTTGTCCTCTCTCGCTCCCTCCCCTTTTTCTTCTTCCTCCTTTTCCTTCTCTCCCTCTCTCCTTCTGTCTCCCCTTCCCTTTCTTTCATGTTCTTCTTGTATAAATGCCATATAGAAAAGCTCTCATACATAAGCTACCTTTTTACATAATCAGGTGCTTCCCTAGTATGTTGGAAGGATACATAAAGAAGAGATCAAATTTGTAAGTGGAAAGTCTTGTAGTAATGCGGTACTAGAACTCTAGACCATTGATTCCCATGGTCTGCTGCCATTCTGGATCTGAAATCTTAAGGAAAGGAGAATGTGATTTAGTGTGCAAGGATTCCTAGTTGGCTTCTCTCTGCATGAGAGAACCATAAGGCCTTAAGCTCTCTTCCTCTCCTCCTTTTCCTGAAAAACACTAGCAGTGGGAACTGACGTAGGTGACTAATGGCTTACAAGGCATTTTTTCCTTTTTTAAGAAGACACTATAGCCAGATAGCACTAACTCCTGGAGAAATTCAGGAAATAGTTGTATATGATCTGCAGTTCAGGAAAGCTGGAGAATTTGGCATGGTCATTAATAAGGGTGAAAAAAATCTGATCAATAAAATATACAGTTCCATTCATCTGTATCACCTGGGGATCCCCACCATTTCTATAGTGAATACTTGCCTGGATGACCTTCAACAAGGCGCTGAAGCTCCCCAGGTTTCCATCTTCCCTCTTCTGAACCATGAAAGGCTTCAATTACAGGATCTAGGTCCCTGCCAGCTCTGAATGATTTGTACTATCCCTTGGTATCAAACATAGCACATGTTGGGGAAATGCGTGTTTGTGGCCAGGGAAGGGGGGAGGAGGCGTCCCGAGAGCCTATGGGGAGGGAGAGGGGTGCTATCCATGAACCAGAGAGACACCTAGATGGCCCAGTGCATAGAGGGTTAAATATGGAGTCAGGAAGACCCAAACTGAAGTCCTGCTACAGACACCAGCTGTGCGACTCCTGAGCAAGTCAGTCTATAAAGTAATGATGGTAATTGCCCCTGCTTCACAGTGTTGTTGTGAGGATCAAGTGAGATTTCATTCATGTATACATATATATATATATATATCCAATGCTCTTTAGTGACAAGACGTTGGAAAGACCTGTGCAGGGATGTGGTGTGGCAATAACTGGGCCATGAATAATATGTGGGAACTCCCCAACCAGTATAGTCTAACATGAGCCCGTGTGCCAGTCATTTCTTTTTGAGATCTCGCTGTTGGCAGAGTTTCATACTGAGACCTGAGCTGAAACCAGGCAGACAGATATGACTCCATTTCCCCAGGACTCTTTCTAGCTAGTTTTAGGTGCTTGGAAGCCCTTTGAGAAGAGGAAGTGTTTTGTTTTTGGAGCATGCTGTCTGGTGTGTTCCCTGTCGCTTAGTAGATATTGTAAATGGATTGATTGGTTGACGGGTCCGTTTGAAATCCTCGTGTGTTTTTCTGCTCGTTAGAGTCCGTGTCTGCCCTGCTTCTCTCACCAGACCTCTTGGATGCTCCCCAGCATCGGGCAGGCAGAGCTAGTCCCACCTAGCAGGAGTTCTTGGGTAGGTTGTGGTTCTGGCCTAGCTCCCCAGGGACCAGCTGAAAAATCAGAGACAGTTACCCATTTCCCTCCACTCTTATCACCTCTGCTTTGCTCTGGATAAGGGCGCATTTCATTTTATTAAAACTCCTTGAGTAATCTGACTATAATTGGGTCTGATCAGAGCGGTTATCTGATTTGCTAGGTTAAATAATGGGCCTTAATTGAGTCTGTGTTATTTGTAAAGCCTGCCTTGCTCTTGCCTTTGTTGCCAGCCCCTACCCCCACTTCCCAATTAACCTGAGTTTTTCTTTCTTTGCAGAGCAAAGAAGTCGGCCAGCAGCTCCAGGATGATTTGATGAAGGTCTTGAACGAGCTGTATTCGGTAAATCCAGCAGGCTTCTTGGCCCTTTTTCAAGCAGAAGGAAGCAGCCTCTGGCAGCTTGCTGCTGCAGTCCTGTCCCAGCCTAAGAACTGATTGTGGCCTCAGGGGTTGGGGTTGAGGACATATTCCCCACTGGGCATATACTGCACCACCTTTCTCCTTTTTCTGATACTCATTTCCAGTCTTGATTGAGCAGCAGATTACCTCCTAATCCACCTCCCCACCTTCATCCCAAGATCCCTTAGCCACAGTTAATCCTGGCAGTGGCTCCATTTGGGAGGATGGCTTTTAGAGTCAAACTGGGACCTCCAGGACCCAGGAGATAACAAATACATCCCCGTGACAATTGATCGTGTTCACAGCAAACTAGATTGCTTGGGCTTAATGGGATGCAACCCAAGCTGCCTTGCACCATTCTGGTTCTGGTTGGGGAGCTTCATTACAAGATCTCAAGTGGAACTGCAAATTCAAGCCTAGGCAGACTTTAGTAGAGGCAGTCTAAGACCCTGGTCAACCCTAATTTGAGAGGCCAGTTACAGAGAGAGAGCTTTGCATGCTCAAGGCTGGAGTCTCAGTGAAGGAGACCTATTGCCAGCCAGGAAAAGAAAAGACATTGTGTTCTGAAGTGACGTCTCCTTTAGCTGTGTGATGCCTGTTGTTAATACATGTTCCTGCATGCCCAGGGAGGTTGTGTCTGTGTGTGTGTGTGTGTGTGTGTGTGTGTGTGTGTGTGTGTGTCTCCTCCCAAGCTGTGTTTCATTAATTATTGCTTTAACATCATTGTTTAATTATTGTCACACACACACACACACACACACACACACACACACACACACACACAAAACCAAGGAAATCACTGTTGTTGTGCAGACAACATCTTAATTGCAGGGCAAGTCCCTGGATCCTGAGCGTGGCTCATTTCCAGAGATCCCTTCTTCAGACAGACTATGCCCATGTTCTGAGTCAGTCCTTGAGGTCACCCCATCCTGATTTGGGAGGGATTGGTTTTCTGGATTTATTTGTTTATTTGTTACGCTTTCTTTATCCTTCATAGGAAACATGAGGGAAACATGAGCAACTACATCTAGGTTCAGAATGCTTTGCTTAGGCATGGGCATTTAATAAATGTTTGTCGAACTGAACATGTTGAATCAGGATTCTATTTTCTTCATCTAAGAACATAGGTGTGGGTTCTTAGGCGCTTATGATGGATGGCGACTGCTCAGCCAGGAAATATGGTAATGTAGTCAGCAGATGTAGCCCCACTGCTGTTCTTCGGGCTTTGGATTCTTTCCCCACTTAATGCTGTGTGGACTCAGCTGCTTGGAAGCCGACAGATAGAGAAAGTCTCCTTGGATTATAGGTTTAGATGCTGAGTCCCCTTTCCTCTCAACTGAAATTAAGGCTAGTTTTTGTTGTTTTGGCTTTTTGCTTCTTGTTTCTTTTGTTGTTGTTTTGTTTTGTTTTTAAATAGAACCGTGCTGATGTGAACCATTTTCAGACTGGATGAATTTCCTGGACCTTTTGTCTGTTCAGCTCTTTCCTTCTGCCTTTATTTTTAGAGTGTCTTCTAGGCACTAAGAAGAACTATTACTCCATCCTCCTGGCAAAGTACTTGCCAAGATAGAAAACAGTACAGTTGCTCAGTAGCTGAGCCCTTTAAAAAATTATTTAAAATATCTTTGTTTAGCAACCCTAGGAATCTCCTGACTTGCCACTCACTCTAGGCAGGAGCACTTGGATGGCTGGTTTTCATTTCAGGGTGCCAACTCAGGGTTGGTAGGGCAGACAGTCGAGGAAAAAGTGCATGTTGACCTTGCTGAGGTGCTGCTTTCCACACACACACACACACACACACACACACACACACACACACACACACACACACACACACACACACCTCACCCCAGTCTATGACTTCTAATGGGAGATGGTGAAGAAACTTGTTTAAATTGGGATTTTCTTTTGGCAGGAGGCAGGGGAAAGGGCGTGAGTGGAACTTGAGCTGAAGTGAGGAGAAGCCTGGGTTTTGCCACTTTGGTTTAGGGAGAAACTTTCTGGCCTCTTGCTCTTCTGTCTCTTTTCTCTCCAGCCTTAGCCAGCTGTTTTGTTGGCTGCTGGGAAGACCAGATGTTTTTGTGCAAATTATGGAGGCCAGCCACTCATCCTAAAAATGAGAGCCAGTTGGGTGTAGTGTTCTCCTGAACCAGATGCAGATTATTCTAGCCTGCCTTGGGCCAAAATCAGAAATTTCCCTAAAAGCTAGCTGAGGAATCCATGACCTTTCCTGAGAGGTTGAGTTATCAGATGAATTGAACACCTTTTAGGACCTGGAAGACCTGAATTCTAGCCTTGTCATTACACTCTAGCTGTGTTGAGTAGCCCTAGGAGAGCCCCTTAAGGCCCCAGGCTTTCTCCAGCTGGATAATGGGAGGATTAGGGGGGCCACTCAGCCTCCCTTAAGAATCTGAACCAACGAATGGCATCGTTCTTTAGAAATTTTAAAGAAAAGAAGCTTATTTTCTCCTGAGGATAGAAATGGGTTTGTGACTAGCCCATCCCAGCCATATGAGATAATAATTGTCTAAAGTTGAGAAGCTGGGATTCCAGCCATGTAGCAGTCACATCCCCTCAGAGGATAAGCAAGGAAAGCAAAGCTGAAGGATCCATGGGAGGAGTGCCCCTCCTCATTCTTTTTCAGTAAAGGAAAGAGGAGGAGGGGTACTGAGTTCTCAAATTTCAGTAGCAGTCCTGGCCAAAGGACTTGGTTTGTAGGGATAGATGGTGTAAAAATAAAAACTGGAAAGAGTAATTACTGGCCTGGGCATCCAGAGACCTGGGCTCTAATCCTGACACAGTCAGGTCTCCTTTCTGGGTCTCCATTTCTCCATGTGTAAGAACCAGATATTTCTGAAGTCCTGTCCATTTCTTATGGCCTCAGATGCTCTGATTGAAGAAATTTGGTACATCTTAGAGTTCATGGCTGCTACTTATAAACTGGGCTTCTCCTTGAAGGTGGTCCTTGTACTAAGTGGTACCCACGTCTTAGGAATTAAAATATTTGTGTGTACAATGATGTAAGGAGAAGAGACTGGCACTTTTAATTACTAAGGAGAGAGACGTTGGGGTTGGAGGCACTGGCTTTAGAACACCCCACTTTGTGTGTCTGTGAGGCTTCTTTCTTTATGGACCAAGGAATGTGGTCTGTAGATGCCGTATTTGGTGTCAGAGGCCACCTTCCAAGCACTGCTGTTTCAAGCCACCCTGGAGAATTTTTCTCTACATACCTTTTCCTCCAAATGAACTGACCAGTTCTTATTCTTTGGCATAAGTGGTTTTCATTTTCTGAGTGATTTTCCAAGAATGCCTTTGAAGTCAAAGCCCATTGTTCCCTTGGGGAGACCCCAAGATAGTCACTGCCTCAGTCACCATGCTGATGGGCAGATCTTTAAAATCAAGCTGCCAGGAAAGTCCCCTAAAGGCCTTTAGCTGGAGAGATTGAATACCAGAATTGTTGGTTGAGTCTAAGGATCTGTGAAGAGAGGTTCTTGGAGTTGAAAAAGAAAGAGATGGTAGAGAGATGGCCGCCATGTTGGCCCAGTCTGTTGTTGCACTGGGGGTTATGAGTGAGGTGGGGGGGTGATGTTCATGTTTCTCTGAACTGCGTTGAATTAGATCCACCTGACTTAGAGTAGTATCTCTGTAGAGCTATTGGTATCTGTTCTTGGCCTTCATCTCTCAAGGTAGGGATGCTTTAGCAGCAGACCCACCATTCTCCCAGGAAAGGAAACTCTTGCTACCAAGGCAAGTTGGCACCTTCTCTGTGACCAGGTGTAATGCCATGTACCAGCACATTCCCAAAAGAATTCATTACAGATCACAATATTCCCAACATTACATCTTATCACAGAAAATCACAATATCTTGTTCATAACAGCTTAACATTAGAATGGCCACACAGTTTTCACTACAGTGGCCACAATATTTAGGACAAAGCATTCAATCAATCATAATACAGTAATCAATACTCACTCATTCAGTCAATTCGAAATATAATCCAATAATCAGTCTTCTACTCATGTGGCAAATCAGTATTTAATCATTCAGTCAATTCACAATACAATAATCAAACTTCCCCTCATGGGACAACCATTAACTTAATCAGTCACTAATCTAGAGTCCTGATTATCAACTATCATTAATCACTAGTACAGTCATTAGAAGACCACACAAACCCTCCGCCCCCTGGTATCCAGCCAACCTCAGTTTCTTCCAAGGGGAGGCCTTTTTTTCATCTTGACCCTGGGTGGTCTCTTTGATTCCCTGGATCCCCTTCTGTGGGCCCAGCTCCCTCCTGAATCCACCAAACAGTCACCTGGATTCAGAAGCAGACAGCTGCCAGGTTCTTGTCCAGTCCTCAGAGGTAGACAGCTCCCAGGTCCTTGTCCTGTCCTCAGGGCAGTCCCTGGCACACACTGAAGTTCACAGGGTCCAGCACATCTCAAACCCTTCACCACTTCTCTTGCTTGGAGCTCAAGGATCAGCCAGGCCACAAACAAAGTCTTATCCTGGTCATGCTTCTTCAGTCCTCCAGCAGTTCAGCTGGCACTAGGACCCAGAAGGAATATTGGCCTTCCAGGCAGCCTTCCAGACAAGCCCTTTCAGCCTTCCAGGTACAGCAGGGCATTAGAAGGTTAATGGATTTGCTCACAGTCTCGAAGCCAGGACGTGTCAGAGACAGGACCCAAACCCAGATCTTTCTGGTTTGGGTCTCTAACTACTAGTCAGTGCTGCTTCCTTCTCTCATACCCCATCCCCCTTCCTTTCAGTTTTGTAGTTAATAATCTATATACTTGCTTCCTTTAAGTCAATGTAAGAATTCTTAATAGGCCAGGAGACGCTGTTGAGTTTTTGTCTTCATAGCGACCTCAGTCAGTCCTTACAAACATCTGGGGTGTCAGACAGTGCTCGATTCATCCGGTGCAGCTGTGCATCTAGGCCTGTCATGGCCTCTGCCATTGCCTCCCGATGGGGCTGAGTCCCTGACCTTCTCTCAAGTCTGGTTTCATGGAGTGTGCAGGGTGGGTGGGGGCCCCTGCTGACCCCTGTATCTCAGTCACTGACTTACTGTAAGGCCACCTCACCTTTCTAGGTCTTTCTTCCTTCTTCAGTTCAGGCTCACAAGCGTTTCTTAAGGATTTGTATCAGTGCCAATCACTACAGCAGGCGCTGGAAATACAGACAGTAAAAATTATAATTACATTGATTTGATGCTTTGAGGTCTGCAAAGTGCTTTAACGAGTATCTCGTTTTATCTTTATAACAACCCTGGGAGGTGGGTGCTGTTATCCCCATTTCACAGACGTGGAAGCTGAGACAGACAGGGCTTAAGTGACTCGCCCAGGATTACAGAGCTAATGATTGCTAGGGCTGGATTTGAACTCAGCTCTTCCTGACTCCAGGCCCACTACACCACCTATGTAGCCTTATGAATAAAACATTCATGAATGATTACCCACAAGGATCTCACATTCTCCTGATGAGAAGTAACATGGACACAGATCAGTAAACACAGAATGTGTGTGCAGTAAGTACAAATGCATCAGGCTGCAGAGTAGATAGAGAGCCAATCTCAGAGCAAGGAAGACCTGGGTTCAGGTCCTGCCTCTGACAAAACCTGGCGCTGTGACCTGGGCACTTCCCCGTGTTCTGGACAGCTTTCCATGTTGCAGAGATGTAGGCCTGTATTTGTTCCCCATACCATTGACATCCCAGGTCTTATCCAGCTCTCCTTATCCCTAGCTTGGAGTGGGGGGCGCTAGCAAGCAGAAGAAGGTAGGAGGCGGCCGTGGATCTGGGTGGCTTGGAGGGGGTGGGGGCTTTCTGAGAGGCAGAGGGAAGGAGGGAGAGAGTTCCAGGCTGAGGGCAGAGACTGTCAGCAAGATCAGGAAAGCCCCCGTAGGCAGAGCCCCGAGGGTCTGTGTCAGGTGGAGTTGTACAGGATCCAGCTCTGACCACATGGCCTCGGATTACCGTCTCAGTTTTTTCATCTGTAAAATGGCTGCTGCTGCTGCTGCCCGTCGGAAGAGACGGTGCCTTGGATTCTGAGGTCTCTGCCACCTCGGATTCTGTGATCTCACGATCCTCCGAGTCCTGGATACCCTTGACTTTCTACAGCCAGTCTGGTAATGCCTCTCTCTCCCTGTGAGTCTCAGAGGGCTATATAAATTATTCAAAAAGTCTTTTTAATACTGCTGTGCTCTCTGGTATTTAAATATAGCTTCTGCTGTAACAGAGCCGACCGTCTCCACTGCTTCATGAGCAAAGAATAGCTTGTGCACTTAAGGAAAATGGTGCAAAAGTTCAGAATAAGGTGAAGCCAACATTAGAACATCATGCATCAGAGATGAGATGTAACCTGAACCTTGGTGTGCTCCCAGGCCTCATCTCAGCAGCCTCCCAGGCCCCAGACATCCTCTGGCAAGTTTATTCTATTCTCTAGACCATGGGAAATGCTGAAAAACCTGCTCATTTGAGCCCCCAGATGAGTCCTTTTCTAGGGTCCCCCAGTGTTTCCCCAGCCAGTATGTCTTTCTGTTTCTGACACCTGCTGGCTTTCACTCTCTTCCTGGTCATCAGTGCCCAGAGATCTGCCAGAATATGAGCAGGTACTGCCCTGGCCTCTGACACAAATGTTGAGGAGGTCGCCTGGCTCCCCTGGGACGCGGACCTTGACTTCCCTTCTTCTTCCTATAATAGCTCCCCTATTGGATATTCTTAGAATCTCTCCTCTCTTTTCTACCTCTGTGTTCTCAGCCATAGTCATACCCCATCAAATTCCATTGCCTCTGAGCATCAGATTGCAGATTTACCATTCCTCCTTCAGTAATTCCTGCATAGAATTCCTCCAACGACTCTGGCTTCCCTACGGAGGCAGTGTAGTGTAATGGAAAGAGAGCCATACTCAGAGATATTCTGGTCGATGTTTAACAACCAGCTTGAGAGAAAAGGGTTCTGCACACAGTACGCATTTTTAAGTTTAATCATCTTTATTAACATTTTCTCCACTACTTTCTTACATCCAGACATTTAACGAAACAATCAAGCCCTATTTTGTAGGTTGTTGATTTCTGAGGTGTAATGCTTACACAAAAAATTTAATAATCAGCTCCCTTTGGTTCAAGCTGACTCCAGCACACCCTTGAATGCACTGGACTTGAAATCATAAGGTCTGGCAAAATGGTCTCCAAGGTCCTTTCCAGCTTTTAAGACTATAAAAAACAAATAGTTCTAGCCCAAGATGCACCAATGGTAAAGGGAGTGACCTTTAACCTCTCCATTTCCTCAACTGCAAAATGCTACATGGTCCCCGAGGTTCTTTCCCACTTAATAAGCTATGAGTCTAAGTTGTGACTGTCTGGAAACAGGAAGTCCCAGAAGGAAAGAGCCTCTGTGTGGCTCTAGGTCGCAGTATGTTTGGGAGGATATGAAATCAGCACTAAGCCTCGGCTTCCAGGCTCCAAGGCTTCCTAGCGTCTTTGAAAAGGAGAAGGGTGTGGCCTTCACAGCCCTGGATAGTTGCCATGATGCAAAGTTGTGTTCCTCTTCCTTTCCCCTGCCTTCTCCAAACTGCAACCCCGGTTGTCTGTAACATGGTTCTTATTGTCTGGTATGCCAGATGGGCCTTAGGCTTAGCAGGGGTGACTTCTCTGGGACAGGCAAGGCACTCCTGGCCATGGGGCTTAGTTAGGTGTGTGGGAAAGAGTCCTGGACCTGGGTGAGAGTCCTGATTCTGTGGTCGATGGGCCACTTGACATCTCCATCTTTGGGTGTTGAATGGATGGCCAAATGTAGAGCCAAATCCTGTGATCCTCTGCCTCGTAACATTTCTCATGTGAATTACATGTCCAATCCCAGTCCTTCTCCCTGAGTAAGAAGAAGGCCCACCAGTGTTCTGGGCCAGGTACCAGTCCGCAGTTCAAGGTCATGGTAAAAATAGATTCAGAAGCTCCAGACCAGGTATAGAAGCAGAGTGAGGCAGTCCATCAAGCCTGTGGGTGCTCTTACTGGTTGTGAAACCTAGGATCTCATCACTCTGGGAGGTGTCTTGATTCACCAATAGATAATTTTGGTAATAATTATATTATATATGTAGATAATAATAATTTAGTTAACTAAAGAGTTCCGATTCATTCAGGTTAGTTATTAGCCACGTGTATACATTTATTCATTAATGCTGTTAAGTTAAATTTTGTTTTTTCAGTTAAGAAAAATCCATTTTCTCTCCCTTCCCTTTCTCCACCATTGAAAACAAAAGCAAATAATGAAACCCTTATAATAAATGTGCAGGATCAAGCAAAACAAATTTCCGCATTGTCCGTGTCCCAAAACTGTCTGTCTCAAATCTACCCCCATCACCCCTGCGTCAGGAGGGGGCGCCATGTTTCACCATCAGGAGGGGGCGCCATGTTTCACCATCAGTCCTCCGGCATCCTGGCGGGTCCCTGCATTGACCAGAGTTCTGAAGTCTGTCTCAGTCGTTTGTTTGTACAGTGTTGTTGTTCCCATATGAATTCTTCTCCTGGCTCTACTGGCTTCGCTCTGAATCAGGCCATACCAGTCTTCCTACTGAACCACTCCTGCCATCCATTGACACTATATTTACATAGGTTTTCTATTTCTGCCCCCAGTCTTGTACCCAATCCAAGGCTTAGATGTAATAGTAGTAATAATAATGACAGCCTTCATTTATATGGTGCTGTGCCAAGTGCTTTACAGTCATTATCTCATTCAATCCTCAGAACACCCTGGGAGGGAGGTGTTATACAGATGAGGAAACTGAGGCAAACAGAAGTTAAGTGACTTGCCCAAGGTCACTCAGAGAGTAATTTTCTGAGCCTGGATTTCAACAGAAGTCTTCCTAACTCCAGATCTAGCTCTCTACCCACTCCGCCACCAGGCGAGAGGTAGAAGTGTCTGAGGCTAGATTTGAACTCCCAATGCTCAGCATAGTGCCCCACTGGCACGTAATAGGTATTTAATACATGTCAGTTGACTCCAGGCCTAGCACTCTATCCATTGTGCCACCTAGCTGCCCAGTATCAGAGGCCAAAAGGAAGCCAGACATCAAAATGAAAATAATTTTGATAAATTCTATTAAAGGTTGCCACTCTAAACAAAATGACCGAATGAATAAGGAAATAAAGGTACATGCTCTTGGTGCTACTTAAATCCAAGCTGAAGTTTCTGGTCCCTCAGGCTACTGCCATTTCCTCTCCCTTCTTCCCTATTCCACATCTGGCACAGCGACTCTGCGGCCATGTGCTAGAGAAGCGCCTGTCGTCTGTGGACTTCCTGCCCCACATCGAAAGGCTTTTCCTTATTGCCCTCGTCTGTACTCTACCTTCTGTCGTGAAGATACAAATGGATGATGAATGCTTTGCCAAGATAAGGAGCAACATCTACAAATGATAATAAATAGTGATAAATAATAAATGATGATCATGAATAGTCATTGCCACAATAAGATACATGGGCCAGGTTCAGATGGTGCTTCTGTTGGCTCCAGAGTGGTCTTTAGTGGCTGTATGAACATGTACAGAACTCAGCCCCACTGACTGGGTTTTTCTCTTAAGGATGTGGCCAGGGGTGTTGCTCGGGGTAGAAGGAGACTGAGCTGAGCCATAGTTTGTCATTGACCTTCTCCTGGCCTTGACCTTTGGTGGTTGCCTTGCAGGTAATGAAGACGTATCACATGTACAATGCCGACAGCATCAGCGCACAGAGTAAACTGAAGGAAGCCGAAAAGCAGGAAGAAAAACAGATTGGCAAATCAGTGAAGCAGGAAGACCGTCAAACACCTCGATCACCAGACTCCACCTCCAATGTTCGCATTGAAGAGAAGCATGTCCGCAGGAGCTCAGTAAAGAAAATTGAGAAGATGAAGGAGAAGGTGTGTGTGTGCATGTTCTTATCAGGGCCCAATAAGTGATCAAGGGGTTGGGGGCCCAGAAGGTGACCATCAGCCATTTGTTTTCCCATTGGTGGGTAATGACCAAGCTGGACTCCTTGCTGTTGTATACCCCCCTCTGCCCCTCCATTGAAGTGTTCATTATTTAGCTAGTGATGTTGAGCCTTTTTACTGACCTTGCCCCGATCCTCTTATCAGCCAGGTCCACCACCATCACCTTCCTTACTGTTGAAGCAGTCTTGTGAATATTGACTGGTCCAGGCAAGGTACTTGATGGGTGAATGGGGAATGTTAAAGAATGGGGCCATGTGCTAGAGAGGTGCCTGTCGTCTGTTTAAGCAAGCTTTTGCTTGCTTTATTTTTCATTCACTAGAAGTATTTTGAGGCTAATAAACTGGTATCTCTTTGCTAAGCTGTCCAAAGATTAGCAAAGCCTTCCTCAGAGTCAGAAGGTAACCACTTTGCCTAGCTTTGATGTCTCCTCCCTTGCCTGCCATGGGGCAACAGCTGTCCCCTCTCTGACTCCAGCAAACACAGTCAGAGCTTCTAGCAATCAGGTTAAGATGCCCAAAGGGTCAGAACATCTGGAGCTTGGCTTCTGGGAACATAAGGGTGGTATAGGGGGTGGAGAAGGACCAGCAGAGTGTTAACTCTTACAAGGTGGAGGAATTATATTATCAGGTAGAGCCCAAAGGGGACACGTATCTAAGATGGGAGCCTCATTAACCTTTCCAGAGTGATCTACATTATGCCCTTGAATTTTCATTAAGTAGAATTAGAACCCAATTTAAGGGAGTATCGCATTGGGATTAGCAGCTTAATTGTGCCTGCTTCCTGAATGTACTGTTCCTTTCATCTCTCAGAGAACACACTCTCCTTTTTTTAAAATAATTTTTTTTTAAAGTCTGAACTTCTGTTCTCTTTCTCAGCGCCAAGCCAAGTACACAGAGAATAAGCTGAAGGCCATTAAAGCCCGGAATGAGTACTTGCTGGCTCTGGAGGCGACTAACGCATCTGTCTTCAAGTACTACATCCATGATCTCTCTGACCTCATTGATGTAAGTGTCCAAAGCTGGGGCTCCCACCAGTGCACCTCACTACCATTGGGCAGAGACTCACTGGGGCCCCTGCCTTGTCCTTCTGTCCCTCGAAAAAGACAGCAGCACATGGGATTAATGAGCAAGTGCTAAAAAGAGAATAATGTTGTGCCTTGTATTTGGATAGCGTGTGTGTGTGTGTCTGTGTCTGTGTCTGTGTGTCTGTGTGTGTGGTAGCACCTTGAAGGGGTGCAAAGCATTCTCCATAGATCATTTCATTTGATCTCAGCAACTCCAGATAGGTTCTATGATTATACAGATAGGAAACTGGGTCAAACAGGAGTTAAGTGACTTGCCCAGGGTCAAGTGTAGGCAAGAATCAGACTCCCAAGTCCAGTGTTGCATCTGCTACACAGTGTCACTACATTGTCACCATTGATCCCACAATGCTGTTCAATCCTTACAAAAACCACGTGAAGGAGGTGGGTACCTGTTAGCCCCATTTTTACAGAGAGGAGATTGATCCATAGTGAGGTCCATTGGCTTGCTTGAGCTCATACAGCAAGTGAGGGACAGAGTCCAAGTGTCTTGACCCCTGATCCTGTGCTCTGCATTAGGACGTTAGGATGTGGCACAGAAGGAAAGGGTGATGCCCACAAGACAAGGATGGCCAGGGAACAGAGTGTCCTGTGCACAAGGCAGACTGGATGGGTTTGACACCTTGTGTTGTTAGACGTTCTCTTACAACTGAAATAGCCAGGAGAGAAATAAAGCACGCCCAGAAAGCAGAACTTTGGAAAAGGAGGAACTCGATAATTACCAAGACAGACCGAGCTCAGAATGCGGGCCTCGTAAGTGCAAGGCCCCTTAACTGGTCAGGTCAGTGGCACAGTGGAGAGAAGGCCGGACCAGGAGTCAGGAAGACCTGAGTCTAAGTCCCACCTCAAACATTTACTACCTGTGTGACCCTGGGCAAGTCACCTACCTTGGCTTGCCTCGGTTTCCTCAACTGTAAATGGAGATGAAAATAGCACCTACTTCCCAGGGTGGTTGTGAGGATCAAATGGGATACTCTTTATAAAATTTGTAAAGTGCTTAGCATGGTACCTGGCACATAGTAGGCACCTATAATAAATGTTTGTTCCTTTCCCCGGGCAAGCCACTTTATTCCTTTGAGCCTCAATTAAAAAAAAAAAACTATCTGATTTCCACTTGAACCTTTATTTTGAGAGTGAAAGGCAATCTAGGTGAGAAAAGACATCCTGAGGCTCAGTGATGGGTGTATGTAGGTGAAAATAGAGGAAGTGATTCACAGGGAGGGAAGCAGAAGCAAAGGAGTTTGGGGGGAGGTGTCTGAGGGTGGCAGAGTCAGAGCTGCTCTAGTCTGCCTCCCCCACCCCCACTCCTCAGCTGGCGCCAGTAGAGGCCGGGTCTTGTCCCCTGCTGGGAGGCGTGGAGTCCTCCACATGTTCAGGCCCCTCTTTGTCTGGCGATGCCAGTCTAAGTGCCATTCTTTCTCTACCCTCTGGGGAAGCTTGTACTCTGTGTTAGGAGTGAGCAGTGTTCTTTGCATGAGGGTCAGAATCAGTTCTCCTTCTCTCTGCTCTGACATTCCCTTACCTATGCAGCACAAAGTCAGACCTGCCTTGATGATGGCCTCTCCCCTTGATTGGGGGGTTGTCTCCTTTCGCCTCTAGGCTCCAGGCATGCTTCCCAACCAAATTCACAAAGTTGTCACGTTGGTTCCTTAGGGCTGGGTACTGAGCAACCAGTGAGGAGCCCCTTCTAGGCCTCTCAAAGGCCTTGGCATCCACAGGCCTTCTCACTGTGATGAGAAAACTCATCTCAACACAGAATAGGTTCCAGAGGCCTTTCCAAGAGCACACGATTTGGCAGCTGATCCTCCTAACCATTTTTTTAAAAGCATTTGTTAAGTGCCTGATTGCACAGGAGAGTTGTTCTAGGTGATGTATGAGAGAATTTTATAAACCTAATATGTGTTCTCTCAACATTCTCAACTCAGACAGTGCTGAGCAAGTTGTATTAGTGATGCTTCCAGTTGTAGCCCAGGACAGGGCACTTGATAGGATGCTCTGATTTCTCTGACTTCCTTTTTTTTTTTTTTTTTTTTTTTGGTTCCAGTGGGTGAGAGCAATCTGGTACAAATCTTAAGTGGACTGATAAACTCTTAGTGACAAAGCTGGGACGAAGGTGTTTGACTCTACTTCTCTTGGCTTTGTACTTATGGGGTGGGCACTGATGATCCTGGCATGAGAAGGTGGCTCTGAGGAGGCCAGAAATGCTGCTGTCTTAATCCCAACTGTGGGGGGACACGGGACGAGTCACGTTTTTATCCATCGCCATCTGTGACGTGCACACTACCCTACACACTTTTCCAGAGTGTTGGAGCTTGAAGGGAGTGTGAAAGCAGTGCTTATTTTTGTCAGTGCTATCTATGTACATTGCCATGAGACTCCTTCCTCCCCTTCTGATAATTCTGTGAAAGATTGAAACCCAGATTGTCAGAATCCATGTGAAGCATCTGACACAGTCAAGGAAATCCTTGATTACAGGCCAGGAAGACATTCTGAGCTAGCTCCCTTCTCAGTGTCTGAAGGCTGTCACCTCACTGGAATGTCATTTCTTCTCCCCCATGCTCCTGTGGCTGTCCTCAGCTCAGCAGATGGATGAATGAAGAACAGGGCATTGTCCCCACATTTAATAGCTTGAGTGTTCCAAGTAGAGCTTGAGAGTCTGAGAGTTCTGTGGGCCAGAGGCCAGCCTCAGGCTGCAAATACGTATTCTTATGTGCACAACCTTCAGTTCGTTTTAAAAGATAGTTGAACAGAACTCTGTAAGAAGTTCTTCTGGAGGAATTCTTTTTCTCTTTCCCACAAATTAGAAGTATATATGGTCAAACACTCATTTCCTTCCCCACTCCCTTTAACCTCTCCATGAAGTTGTAAAAATCTTCCAGTTAACAAAGGGTTAATGAGTCATCAAGTCATGCGTGTGGATGAGCTATCATTAAATTGTTATGAAAAATTGATTTCCCCAGAGAGTGTTTCCATGAAGCATTTATATAACCTAGAAAGGGCCAGGGTTACCCAGCACTCCTGTAATCAGAATCATTTGGGCAATGAAATTCTCGGAAGCCACTGGAAGCCCTCTTTGCCCCTGGTGTAAGGCAAAGATGTCTCTATTTGCCCAAACCTTGCCTAGGAACGAATGGGAATGAAATAGTCACATTGTTTACTTAGCCTTGCCAGAAATTACTTTTTTTCTCCAAGATTCAGTCTCCAGCCCTTACCTGTAGAAGGCATATGGCAGGCTGGGCCCAAGAACCCTGTTCCCATGCCTTTAAATGTCTAAAAAGAGACTCCCTGTATAGAGAGAGCCTGGTTCTTTAAGTGAAAGGAGAATGAAGGCAGTCTTTCAGATAAGCACCGACAATGTATTACATTTCCAAGATTTATTGTTGCTGGGGGTTTTGTTTGTTTGTTTGTTTTTGTAATCAGCCAATTCACTCTTCGAGAAACACAGTGAGTAAAAAGAATCATATTTTATAAGAAAAACATATTTCATATACCACCCTGAATAAATTGTTACCCAGCCTATATCCTGTTACTAAGTCAGCCCGTGTCTATTTATAAGGTTGCCTAAGGGGAAGAGTCAGAACTTCTCAAATTAATTCTAATTTTAGTCATGATACAATAGAAAATGCTAGGTTTGGAGGCTAAGAACAGTTTGAATTTCAGATCTACTTTTTTGGGGGGGATTGGAGGCAATCCAAGTTAAGTGAGTTTCCTAGAGTTACACAGCTACTAATTGTCTGAGGCCAGCTTTGAATTCAGGGCTTTCTGACTCCAGGGCCATTGTTCTGTCCATTACACCACCTACCTGTCCCCATCCTGCTCCACTTCTTATACCTTTGGGACCTTGGGAAAGTTGCTTAACTTCTCTGGGCCTCTGTTCATCTGTAAAATGAATATGAGGGGCTTGTGTGACTTGAAGTAGACTATCTCTAAGTTCCTTTCCAGCTCAAGATTGTCTCACCCTCATCATTAACTATTATGTGCAATAAATCTTGAAATGATATGAAAAAGTCAAAGACCATGGGTCTCTGGCCATTAGTAACTTACATTCTTGTTGGTCAGAGAAGATCCAATCAATGGAAAATTAATGGTTTAAGGCAATGACTTACAACATTAATATGGCCCTTAAAGATGAGTGAAGTGCTTTTTCTTACCATCACCCTGTATATACTGGATACTGTAAGTGTTATGATTATCACTACCTTATGGATGAGGAAACTGAGCCTCAGGTGACTTGGCCTTGGTAGCTCAACTAGTAGGTGTTAAAGTCAGGATTCAGACCTAGTCCTGGAGATTTTTCCTGCTGTGGTATGCTCACCCACATGGTATAGGTTCTGACAGATTAGTGTTTCAAACAGTAAGCATCATCGATGTCATTTATGTAGATTTTTAGCAAAGCATCTGATAAAGTCTATCATACTGTTCCTGTACAAAAAATGGAGAACTGTGGGTTAGATGAAAGTTCAGCTAGGTTGATTCCCAAAAAGTAGCCATTGATTACTTCAGTGTCAGCTTGGAAAGGTCTCCAGCAGACCAGCCCAGGGAAGAATGCTTGGCCCTGTGCTGCTTAACATTTTTATTCACAGCAAATTGGCAGGTGACACAAGGCTCGAGTGAGAACATTAAACTCAATTTAAAAAGAGGAAATTTAGTAAGGATAAATGTAAAGTCTTATATTTGGGTTAAAAAAAAGTCAAGATTGCAAAAGCAAGATGGCAGAGGTATGTAGAAGTAGTAGTTCATCTGAAAAAGATTGGGGCTCTCGGTGGACTGCATGCAGCAGCCAAGAAAGTCATAGAGGCATCATGTTCTAGGACCAAAGAGTTTCTGGTCCCACTGTCCTCTGCCCCAGTCAGAACACACCTGGAATATTGAGTTCACTTTGAGAACCGTAGGACATCGATAAGCTAAGGAGCTTCTGGAGGGAGGCCGCCAGGATGGTGAAGGGTCTCAAGTTCATGCCATATGAAGATGGCTTGAAGGAAAGGGAGAAGGTTTAGGCGGGGGATGTGACTGTTCAAGCACCTGAAGGATGTGTAATTCAGTGTGTGGTTGAGATAGCTAGGTGGTCTAGTGAAAAGAATGCTAGACATGGAGTCAGAAAGACCTGAGTTCAAATTCCACCTCAGACACGTACTGTCCTCTCTCAGCCTTAGTCTCCTCACTTGTAACTGAGGATAATGCTTGCGTCTGTCTTACAGGGTTATCATGAGGATCAAATGAGTCAAGTGTTTTGCCCTGCCCTCTTAACGCACTGTATAAATAAATACTTAGTTGTTAGTCTCTGAGGTCAAAACTAAGACCATTGGTAACACTTATTAAGAGGCTAATGTAAGCTTAATGTCTGGGGGGAGCATAAATTCCTAACAACTACAGCTTGCCTATAGTGGCGTCTGTTGGGGGGGGGGGAGTGGGCAATAGGCTCCTTCTCACCAGAAGTCTGCAAGCATAGGCTGGTTAGGATGGAGAGGAGCATCTCAGTACTGACACCGCTGACAGTGGTAATGATAGCGTTTATGTAGCACTGCACGGTTTGCAAAGGGAGGACCCAGGGGATCCTTGAGTCTTGTTCAAGCATGGTTTAAATTAGGGAGCCCATTGGGGTCCTTCCTACTCTGAGATTCATTGATGGCAGAGCGATGATAAGCCGACATTTATGGAACGCTTTAAGGTTTGCAAACTGCTGTGCAGATTTCTTCTTGTTTGCTCCTCACATCCCTGTAAGGTTATTGTTATTGTTACCTCCATTTTACAGATGAGGAAACTGAGGCCGAGGAGTTAATTGACTCACCCAGGATGCAGCTATTGTCTGAGGCAGAATTTGAACTCAGGGCTTCCTGACTCCAACTCCAGTGCCTTATCTGGTGCACCACCCAGCCATCTTATTGTGAGACTTTGAATGCCAGGCTGAGGAATTTAGATTTTATCCTATAGGCCTTAGAAAACTGTTATGGATTTTTGAATAAGAGAGTAAATTGATTTTTAGAAAGACTAAAGTGGTTACAATGCAGATTGAAGCAGGAAACTAAAGGAGAAAAGGCCAATTAGTAAACTAATGACATGGATGTAAGGAGCTGTATAGTAAGTTAGATGGTAATGAATTGTCAGCTACAGTCAGCACACACTTATAAGGCTCCTGTTACACCCACAACACCTGGGCAAGGTCTGGAAATACAAAGGTGAAAACAACATACAGTCACATGAGAGAGAGAGAGAGAGAGAGAAAGGGATGGAGGGAGGGAGAGAGAGAAAAAGACAGTGAGACTGAGAGACAGACAGAGAGAGAGAGAGAGAGAGAGATACACATATTACTCCTAAATCAAGTTAAGTGACACAGATATAGGAAATGTAATGAGCACATCAAAAGAGCCCTAGAAGGATGTTATAAACAACTGAAAGGAAAGGCCTTGCAGGAAGCAAATAATTACTTAAGTTCCTGTAGTGCTTAAAGGTTTTCTCTCAGTCTTATGAGGTAGATATAGATAGTACAAAAAAAAAAAAGTATTAGTGTTTCTCCCTGTATTTCACAGTGAGGGGACTTCATTTCAGTGAATTATAGTAACCTCCCCAAGGCCACACATGAATAAATGTTGTACAGGAACACGGCTCTGTATCTCCTGATTCCAAACGAATGTGCTTCCCACACCTTCGTAGTGCATGTGGAAATGTCAGGAGAGACCGTCTGAGATATGGAGAGCAGCATGTACAAAGAAAGGCACAGGGGTGGGATAAAGCAAGCCAAGGTCTGGGAACGATGAGTGGTCCAGTTTGGATGATAAGTAGTGGACGTAAAGGAGGTAGGCTTGAGTCAGGTTGTGGGGGCCTTGAACACAAGCTAAAGAGTTTGCAAGTAAAGGGGAGTCATCGAAGGTTCTTAAGCAGGTAGGTGAGTGACATGGTCAGGCCTGTGCCTTCAGAACAACAGTGGAAAGAATGGATTGGAGAGGGACAGTCCTTCAGCCTAGAAATCATTTAGGTGGCTATGACAATTGTAATGACAAAGACTGCTGCCACCTTGTAATCTAGGGTGGTGATAGTGGTAGTACTAGTCGGAAGAAGGGGCCTAATGCCAGGAATGTAGCAGAGGTAGAAAGGCTAGCACCCAGCAGTTGATTGGATGGAGGGAGGCCCTCAAGGTCAGAAGGGAGAGAGGTGGTGCCAGAGATGCCCCTTAGGTTGTTAGAGCCCAGAGAGATGAGAAGCATTGCAAATGTTTATGGACAAACCCCTTCCATTCCAGTGCCCCTCCTCTCTTCTACCACCCTCAAAAAAGACCTCATTTGCCCCACCTTATAGGTATCCCAGTTGCTGGAAAGCCATTAGCCCTCTGGCTCTATAATGAACTCATAAAGCCTGGGGGAAGTCGGGGCTTCAAGCCCTGGTGGCAGTGGTACTCTCTGCCTAGGGAGGAGAGACTGCCAGCACGTACCTCTCAGCAATCAGCGTGCTTTGGTCTGCCTTCCATTTGTTCTCTCCCAATTGAATTCCATGTCCTTTAATTCTCTGCCTTTAGTTAAGCTCTCAACTGCTGTTCCTGTACAGCAACCTTGTACCTGCCAGGGCCCATTGGCACTGACCCAGGACCCAGCACACTCTCCAGTAATAGCTTATATTTATTTTCTGCTTGCTGCGTTGCAATGTGTATTATCCACATTATCTCACCTGAGCTTCACTGCAGCTCCATGAGTTGGCAGTGCACATAGCCCCATTTTACAGACAGGGCAACTGAGGCTCAGACAAGCGATGAGGTTTGCCTAGGGGCCCATACCCAGTAAGGGGTCCTTTGTCTCTTTCCATCACTGCACTACCCCATTGGAGAGGGGTTTGTCAAACACCTAGAAGAGCAGCCACGCCAACCACTCTTTCATCCCAAATAGCAGCAGCTCAGAGTGACGTGAAGGAAAAGGAGAGTTAATGAAGTTTCGATTTATGTGACAGATTGGCAGTCAAGCAGGTGTTCTTACAGGAGCCTTGAAAATACCTTTCTGGAGCTGAATGGGCTGCTGTTCCTGTCAGTCACCCCTTAATAATAGTCCATAAACATTTTAAAGCACCTACTGTGTGCCGGGTACTATTTCAAGCACTAGGGATACAAGAAAGGATAAAGCCAGCCCCTGCCCTCATGGAGCTCACAGTCTAATGGGGGCACAGCCAGCATACAAATACACCTTTGACATATTTACCAAAGGGAAGGCACTGTAGTTGGCAAGGTAGAATGGGAAAAGGCTTCCTGGAGAAGGTAGGATTTTACCTGGAACTTTGGGGAAGTCAAGAGGTAGAGATGAGGGAGGGGGAGCGGTCCAGGCGTGGGGGCAAACTGGAGGAAACGCTCAGGGCCAAGAGATGGAGCATTTTGTTTCTGAGATAGCCAGGAGGCTGGTGTCCTCAGAGCAAAGAGTGGAGCAGGGGGGTGCAAGATGTAAAAAAAGACTATAAAGGTTGGTGGGGAAGAGGAGGGAGGTTGTGAAAGCCTTTGACTACAGAGGATTCTGGGTTTGATCTCGGAGGAGAAAGGAACTACTGGAGTTTATGGAGTAGGGGAGGGACATGGTCCGACCTGATCTTTAGGAAGAATCACTCAGTGGCTGGATGCAGGTGGATCGGGGTAAGGAGAGTCTTGTGGCCGGCTGGCCGGCCTACCAGCAGGCTGTTGCAGTAGCACAGGTGTGAGGTGGAGGGGCCTGCACCACGGAATGGCAGTATCGGAGGGAAGAGCCAGGTGAATTAAAGAGATTTTGCAAAGGCCAAATCAACAGATTGGCTTTGGGGGATGAGAGATAGGGGGGAGCTGAGATGACACATAGGTACATTGTGAGCCTGCAGGACTGGGAGCATGGCTTTGTCCTCAGCAATAACAAGTCTGAAAGAGGGGAGTTGGGGGGCGGTAACGAATTCCATTTTGGACGTGTTTAGTTTAAGATGCAAAACTGAAGGTCAGCAATGTTAGGGCTAGATAGGAACATTTGGGCATCATCATCGAGATAATTATTGTATCCCTGGGAACTGGAGAGGTCACCAAGTGAAGTAGCATAGAGAAAGAAGAGACCAGTATTTGACTGGTGCTCTTGGACGTAGGAATCCGGGGCCCAAACAGGACCCCTGGAGCCCCCCCGTGACCACCACCGCCTTCCTACCCCCAGGCTGGAAGTGAAGTCATCCTTTTTCCATCCCATCACTCTTCACTGTGTAACAAATAAGGGCATTGGTGTCATTTACAGCTTACATTTATATAAGGCTTTTTAATTTGCAAAGCATTTGTATACATTATCTCACATGAATCTTATGTTAGCCCTATGCAGTGGTTGGTGTGAGTATGTGGGAAATGAGGCAGCTCCAAAAGGCATGAAGGGACGCTGGCCATGAAAAATGTCCTGGCAGCGGAGGGGAGAGAAGGGACACGTTGTAGAGGACAGAGAGCCCGTGATCTGTGCAGCCCTGGGCTTCAGGACACTTGCCTTGGACTAACCTGGCCCACTGGCCCAGGGCGGAGCAGCTCTTCCTCTTAGCCAGCCCTGGCTCCTTGTTACTCCCCAGTACTGGGCACCCCCACCTTTACTTCTGTGTATCCCCTGTGTCTGGCACCCGTCCTCATCTCTAAGCCTTGGGATCCCACCCTCTCTCTGTTCAAGGTTGAGATGGATTACCATCACTGGGGGACCCTTTCTGATTCTCTCAGGGGTCCCCTTCAGCCTCCCCAGATTTACTTTATATGCACTTGGTACAAATGATCTTTAACTTCTCGTCTCCCCTAGGAGGGCTTCTTGAACGCAGAGGTCATGTCTTATTTATCCGTATACCTCCCCCAATAGGCTTAGCATAACATATTTGCACATAGTTGCAATTACACTCGCCATATTTTCTGAACCAAAAATTGGGGCATGTGCTCTAATAAAGATGTTCCTTTTACAAAGTCTCTTGAAAAGTACACTGACTGTTCCAGAAAATCTGGGCTGTATGGTGGCCATATGCATAGTGGCCTCTTAATAAATGTTTAAATGGATGCAAAAATAAGTGTTTCTAGAGTCATCAAATATTGGAGTTGAAAGGGATCTTGGAGCCCATCTCCCCATCCCCACTTTGCAGATGGAGAAGCCAAGATCTAAAAAATGCCAGTCGTTTGCTTGAGTTCACAGAGCTCACTCGTGGCAAAGCCGGTGCTCACGACTCAAAAGCCGCTGCTCCTTCTACCACCGCACCACCCTTCTTGCCCCATACACAATGCTTTTCATTTCTGTTGTGAATATTTGTCTTCTGAACTAATGTTAACTACAACTTCGAACTCCTTGGGGCTTGGAACTAAGTGTTTCTAAACCATGTACCCCTTCATCACCACACTCGGTGATCAGGACATAATAGTGTAGATGGTGCTTTGGGAGTCAGGAGGTGAGAGTTCATTGTATATAGTGGGTTTCTAACAGATAGTGGTTGTGTTGTATGGTTGATCTTATAAACATTGTTACTGTGCCTGGCCCTGCAGTGATAAACCTTAGTGGAGCCAGCTGAGGCCCACTCTTTGGTGTTGAGTTTTAGTGGCAGAGCAGAAATGAATTTAAAGGCTCTGCCTCCAAGAAGCCTCCAAAGGCATCTCCGAGTCAAGGAGAGATCTGCCTCACAGTAGTCTAACCGGACTGACCACCTAGGGACTTCAGTCTGGGGATCCTTGCACTGGTAGAGACTGATAGAGATTTTGGAGGCAGGCCGGCTGTTTATCTGCAAGATGGTAGCGTCCTAAAATGAAAGACTGGCGGTATAATTTGGAAAAGTCCTGTCCCAAACTCCATTTGAACTCTTCACTCATTAGATGACTCAGTTGTTCATTTCAACATCTTGTTTTTGACCAAATGAGATGAACTTGGAACAAGAAATTAGACCTCAGCTGTGTCATTCTTATGACATTGGGTGCCAAGAGGACTGGTCCTTCTTCTATTTCAAAACCATTTCAGAGCAGTCCCTTAAAAGCAGCTTCTTTGAATCCCACTCACTCTCTGGGTCTTCATGTCTTTCCACAGCAGTGTTGTGACCTAGGATACCACGCCAGCCTGAACCGGGCCCTTCGTACTTTCCTCTCGGCTGAGCTCAACCTGGAGCAGTCAAAACACGAGGGCCTGGATGCCATTGAAAATGCCGTCGAGAACTTGGATGCCACCAGTGATAAGCAGCGACTGATGGAAATGTACAACAACGTCTTCTGCCCACCCATGAAGTTTGAATTCCAGCCCCACATGGGAGACATGGTGAGTCCTGCCCCCCAGGCTCCTCCACTATCCCACCCAAAGGGTGGCCAACTCCCCTGTCTGCATATCTGATGTTGGTTTTGTGTTGTTTTGGGGCTTGCCTAACAGATGTTCCTGGCCAGCTTCCCTCTCCTGTCAAGTTTCTTTTCTGGAGTTTGAATGAGTGCTTTTCCCCCCTTGTCTGCTTAAATAAAACCAAACTATCTACAATGTGTTTCCATTACTGTGGGTTAGGAAATAGGAGCTTCAGAGCAGATGAACTGATTTGGGGGTGAGATGATGCTGCCCCATGCAGAGTTAGAAGTGGGGAGAGGTGCCTAGGAGCCCCTAGGTACGTTGCCCTATCTCCCAGCCTCATTCATTACCTAGTTCTCATCCATCCTCGGCTGAAGGCTCCTGGCCAGGGAACAAGCTCAGAAGCTACCTGCCTGGAGCAGTACATGTTTGGGTGTTTCCTGAGATTTCTTTATGCCCACCACCTTTTCTCCAGAGAGGAAGTTCTGGATGCCACTTGTAGCTGCATCAGGAGGGAGCTTCATTCTCCATTTTCTAGAGCATAGCTAGCCTTTGTTACAGATGTGTCAGCCACCCTGATGCTTCTTCTGAAAGGATCAAGCTCCATGGGTGTCAAATTTTCCTTGAAGGTTTCTACTTCACCTTCACATCATTCAGTAGCTTCAGATCTTTGTCCTCTCCCAAGAAGAGGAGAATCCCCTTCTGATGTAACCTGATAACCAAGGGCCTTGTCAGGCATCTTGCAGCTTCTGACAGGCCCTACTCTTAGCCGGCTCTCTCCCCTTGGTAGAAAATGAGTAGGAACTGTGGGAAGAAAAAGGGTCCCTCTGGCTAGAGAATGACATCTTCTTTTGTAGAATGAGAAAGGATAGGGGAGTACTGGCTGGAGTCTGATGCAGCTAAAGCTGAAGTGCTGGTGGCATTTTAACAGGAGGCGTTGAAGTTGGCAGAGAACCCACAGTGACCCTGGAGTTATGGAGAAGCTAGGCCCCCAAATCATATGCCAGATGTACTCAGAAATACTAAGAGTTGATTGGCTCTGTTCTCCATGCCCCCAGTGGCTCCTGGGTCTTTGGATGCCTGACTGGTGACATCAGACAGCTGGAGATTCTCAACCTTGGCCATGGCCTGTTCTGGCCGCCTAGCTTTCTCTATTGTGTCTATTCCTTCAGGAGCCAGAATGAAGTCAGCCCTTCAGATCTGAGAGCCGGCTAAGGCCAGCCTCTCAGTTGGGGGAGGAGGTCAGGTCAGATGGTGGGATTGAAAGCCAGAGGAGGAAAAGGTTCTTGCCCAGCTCCCTTCCCTTGAAAAGTGTGTCTGTTTTCCCGAGCAAGAGAATGGTCCAGTGGGTGTTTGAAAACTCCCACTCTTTGGGAGGGGAGAAGGGACCCATTGCTATTCATAGGATTCTCTGTAGATGACTGGGCCATGGGAGGTGTAGCAGCAAAGCAAGTGAAGCTGCCTTATTGTAGGGGCTGCTTGCCAGGCCCCAACTTAGCCATGGCAGGTGGGATTAATGCTGGATGCTCTTGAGGAGGCAGTGACAGAGCCCCTAGTCTTCACTGTGCTTGGGCGGCCTCATCTGCCTTATCCTCGTAAGAGGGCCCAGGCTTCTGACTCTCACCCAGACTGTTGAAAAACCAGGGTAAAAAGATGGCCCTTTGGAAAACCCCAAACTGCAGCTACAGAGGCCTCAAACCAGCCCTAAACTGTGGTTGAAAGAGAGATTCTGTCCATAGTCTGAGTGTACAAACATATGCTGGCTGCCACTGGCACTTCTCAAAGCCAGATTAGCCGTTGTAATTGGAGGGATGGGGAAGGTGGCCACTTGGACCTCCAGAAGGAGGTCTAGATTTGCCTGACAAATTGAGGTGGGCTGGGATACTCTCCATACTGACTAGGCCTTCCCTCCATAGAGAGCTCTCATCCCTTCTAAGCAAGACCAAGAGGTGGGTCACTAGTCATCCCCATGTCCACTGGCTTGAAGTGCTTTCCTCTTCTTTCTCCTCTCACCAAAACTCAGTTCTTCGTGAGTTGGCTTTGGAGTTTCCACGTGAAGACTGGATGGGTAACCCTTAAATTAGCTAGTTTTATTACCAGGGGCCACAACTCCTGATGCTCAAGAAGTGTGGCCTGTCGCTGACCCTCTCTTTGGTGTTGCTTCCTCTTGGCAGGCCTCCCAGCTCTGTGCCCAGCAGCCGGTCCAGAGTGAGCTGGTCCAGAGGTGCCAGCAGCTGCAGTCTCGATTGTCCACCCTGAAGATTGAGAACGAAGAGGTGAGTTTCCTGGTGCTAGAGTCTCATCCCCTCAGCTTTCTTGTCATACCTACTTCAGATGCTTTGTCTGGGGATGGCTGGAGGGAGCATGCAGAGGATGTCTCGGGCCCTGGCAGGCGTTTCCTTAGCAAACAGAGGCTTGTACTTTCCTCTAGTCCTACATCCTGCCCTTGAACTCCAGGAAGTCACTCCGGCATGGCCAAAGGCTGAGCTCTATTCTGAGCCTCTGAGAAATGTCTTTTTTTTTCCCTCTACACGTTTCATTGGAATGGCACTTGGCAGCTGTGTGAACAATATTGTATCTCTGGAACCACCCCCTCGTCCCTGGTTTTCTCCAGCATTTTCAAACAAACACGGGCCTTTGGCTTTGTCAGTTCAGTTGTCTCTGCCCTGCCTGGAGGAGGGCTGCTTCTGTGCTTTCAGTAACGAGGGGAAGAGAGAAGGGAAGGGAATGAGGAATGAGCCTTTATACAGCGCCTGCTGTATGGCAGGCACTGCTCCAAGCACATTTTATAAACACTAACTCATTCGATCTTCCCAACAGCCTTGGGACGTATGTGCTGTTACTATTATTCCATTTCATAGTCGAGGAAACTAAGGCAAAGAGATTTTTTTTTTTAATGACTTGCCTCGGGTCACACAACTGTTTAGGTGTCTGAGGTCAGATTCGAACTCAGGTCTTCTGATAAATTCAAAGGAGTGGCTCAATCCATTATCCAGCTTCTCGGCTCAAACAGCTTCCTATTTTTTTCATCTCACTTTGTGTCGTTTTTCTAGGAAAGATCTGGAAGGGGTGACGATGAACCTCCTTATTTTACAAATGAGGAAAAACAGATTAAATGGTTATACGGTGAATCCTAGGCTGGAACCGGGCCTTAGGACCCCGGTCCCCAGACTTACTTAGTCCGTCGGATCTTACCCTAGATCAGCTGATTAACAACCACAGCACCGACAGCCGGCACTTGAATAGTACTTTAAGTCTGCATTGTACTTTATATCTCTTTTGACCTTCATAAAAACTCGGTGAGGTTGTGTTATCATTATCCCCGTTTTACAGATGAGGAAACCGAGGCTGAAGGAGGTTGAGTGGTTTACCCAGGGTCACATAGACATTATGCGTCTGAGGCAGGGCTTGAATTCAGATCTTCTTGACTCTAAATCCAACGCTCTTACCCGTCTGGTTGCCTCAACCAATCAAGAAACATTTATGAAGCACCTCCTCTGGGCCAGTACTGTGTTGTGTGCCAGGGATCCAAAAACAGAACTTCTCAGGATGTAGTAGTGAAGGAGTGCCCTCTTTTAACCTAGCTTTAAATGTAGTGCAAGAAAATAAATTGCCACCAGTTACCTCCTTTTGGAGTCATGCTTCCCTCTACTTGGATTGCTTTCTTCCCCTTCCCTCAGTATCTCCCACAAACCCAGGAACTGTGACAAGTGATTAGCCAGGCTGGGGATGACCATTTTCAGGCCTTTGCTCTGGCTGAGCCACACACTCGGCATCACACTACAGCCTCTAACCCAAGCCTTCAGATACCCTCAGGCGGCAGTCAGGCCCCCTCACCATGCCTCTGCTTCAGTATTCTCCCCTCCCCAGTTTTATGCCTTGTTTCATCCCCTGCCTCGTCCTCCCTCTCCTGGGCATAACAGGTGAAGAAGACGATGGAAGCCACCCTGCAGACCATTCAAGACATCGTGACCATTGAGGACTTTGACGTGTCTGACTGCTTCCAGTACAGCAACTCCATGGAGTCTGTCAAATCTACTGTCTCAGAAACCTTCATGAGCAAGCCCAGTATCGCCAAGAGGAGAGCCAACCAGCAAGAGACGGAGCAGTTCTACTTCACGGTAAGGCAGGGAGGGGGTTGGTCTCTGGTGTGTAGGTAGCCTCCAGACTCCTGCTCTTTGAGGCCGTGGAAACCTGGAGTCTGATTTGCTTTTGTTTCCTTTCCCTCTACAAGGACTTTTGGATGGGCAGCCTCATACCTTTGGTGAAATCCTCTGCATTTAAAGCCATGAATACTGACCAGCTAGAATATGGTCCAAGAGCTAACTCGAGAAGAGGAAGGCATTCCCCCAAAAGTTCAAATAGGAAGACACTCATTTTCACAAGCCTTTTAAATAGCCAGCAGGTTTCCATTTAAAAGATTTCCTTTTCATCCACATAGGATCATAGGGATGGAATAGATCTTGGGAGGTCATCCCATTCACTCCCTAGGCTCTAAGATCTCAGCCAAATGAAACTCTATCCTGTTTTTAAAATCTGTAGCCTCAGGAGAGTCAGTGCCAGTGTTTTACAACCATTATCAAAAAATTTTTCTTTGAGTCTACCCTAAATCTTTCATGTTACAGTCTAAATGCATCATATATATATATCCTTTTTTTGCAGAAAGTATCTAAAATATTTTTATCTATGTATTTCAGTCTCCACTCGGCCAAAATGGCATTTTAAAAATTGTACTAACAGTCCTTTGAAAACTGTCTGGCCTGCCATTGGCTTTGCTTTTTAATAATTAAGTTATTTTGGTTTAGCCAAATAGATGCCTGCACTAAAATTTATTTCCTAATCTTCTGACAACCAAGAAAGGAGAAATTAAGTTTGCAGATGTGAGATGAAATATAACCAGTGAATCTGCATGCTGAGTCTGAAAAGAATTAACTTGTTTCACAGTCAAGAAACAGTCTATGCCCAGTAAATTGAATTTCTCCTTCAACTGGAATAATTTGTGTTTAATTCTCCATTAAATACTGCCCATTCCCTATTAAGAACTAATGATTTGCTTTTTTTTAGAAAAGCCCCTTTAAGGAATCTGTTTTTTTTTTAAATTAGTTACCCAGAACCTTTTTCATTTTATGTTAGCCTAGAGTTGGAAAAACAAATAAGTAGGAACTTATCCTATTAATACAATAATGAGTCCTGTTATCTAGTTAATAGTTCAGTTGTATGAAAAAACATCACAATAAAATTTGTACAGGGGGATTGTGCTGGGTGTACACTGATGTCAGTAAAGGGTTTGGATGAAACATTAGAATGAAGTCCCTGGGTATCAGAAGGATTTGCATATGCCGGACAACTTTAGAAAGAAACTGAAGAACCTTTACTGGAGATTTTTAGCGAGTGATAGGTTTCTGTCTGGACTGTTGAGATGTACCATTGCTTTATAATTGACCTAGTGATCTTGGGATGTTCCAGACAGTTTTCATATCAGATATTCTTTTAGTCCAAAAACTTAAATCAACACTTTCCAGGCATCAGTCAGTCAGCATTTATTAAGTGCCTGCTGCATGTCAGTACTGTGCTAAGCACTAGGGATACCAAAAAGGGCAAAAGACAGTCCCTGCCCTCAAGGAGCTTACAGTCTAATGGGGAGATTTGGAGGCTGGAAGGGAGACAACATGCAAACAAAGGTATACAAAGCAAGCTACGTACCGGACAAATAGGAAATGATTCACTGGGGGAGGCACTGGGATTAAGAGTGGTGGGGGAAGGCTTCTAGTAAACGGTGGGACCAGGGAGGCCCATCTTCAAGGAGGAGGGGGCATTCCAGTCGTGTTTGGAAAGGCTGCTTTTCAGTTTAGGGATGAAGCTTGTGCTTATTCAAGATGACTTTTGTCAGAGTTGTTGATCAGTTTTAGTTCTTATTGCTGCCTTTATCTTTAGAAACAGCTTTGTGTAAAAGCAGTCCAGCCCAGCTCGCACTGGGGCTGATGAGTGACTGTCCCTGAGCCTTTGTCACAACACGGTGCTGTCCAGCTTTCTTCCCACCCCTCTTGTAAAAAGATGGCTGTTTATTAAAAATGCTGCGTTGTGAGCAAATTACCTCAGTCGACAAGAATCTCACAAGTCTTGACTTGTAATAAGTTTAAGAGGGAATTTATCATCTTCATTGACAGGCCCTCAGAACGCTCCAAATAATTCATAAAATGATGACAGGCAAGCTGAAATGGACAGTCACACATGGGGTGGGGGTGTCTAAGCAATGCCACTCTCTGGATTAGGAGTGCATTACCACATCTCCCCATGATGGCCAGACCACCAAAGCTAACAATTCTGCACATGTGGGTGTTGCCTCTGTTCCCTCCAAGGTTATCTGCATTTCTCTACGTCCTTTATTCCCCCAAACCCATGTGCAAACATGTGTGCATGAGCATGCATTTGAGTCAGAGCAGTGGAGTCCTGGTAGAGGCTCATATCTGTCAGAAAGCTAGGGAGAGGTCATTTGTCTTGGCATCTCCTTTCTGGTTGCTCACCTGGAAACAAATGAGGCCATTAGGAAGACTCCTTAACCACCGGTGAATGTCGTCTGGTTGATCTACCCAGATGGCATCATGGGAATTAGAAACATAGTCCATAAAAGTCATTTCTTTGTAGAGATGTAGAAATAGTCCTTCAAGGAGAATTTCGGGGCTGTAGAGCTGGAAGGGGGAGCTTAGAGATCTCATTTTACAGATGAGACGGCCAAGGCTTAGCCCGGGTTGGGTGATAGGGCCTGAACTACAGCCCAGGTGTATACAGACTAAGGGAGGGGAAAAGGCAGCACCTCGCAGCTACTTCCTTTCCCAGAACAGACCCATTCTGCACGTTTTCTCTAGTGTGAGCTGCATTAGGTGCAAAATTTTGTTTGACTGACTGCAAAATGAACCCAGCACATCTAACCAGGCCACATTTCTAGTGTTCACTTTTTTTAAAGACCTGGGTTACAGTCTTGCCCTTGACACTTCCTGGCTGTGTGACCCTGGGCAAGTCCCTTAACCTCTCTTTCTTCATCTGTAAAATATGAGGCAGGTCTTGATGGCTGCTGAGGCCCCTTCCAGCTCCAATTTTATGATCTTATGACCCAGCAATGGCGGAGGCTATTTCTTCACTCCTTGATTGAATACTACAAGGAGTCTGAAATTCACTTGCCTTTAGACATGTCTTTACTCCATTCATTCACTCACACATTTATTAAGCATATAGAATGGTTTGCTAGGAGCTCAATGAGGTTGTTGTTGTGTTTGTCCTTTGTTCTTGAAGAGGACTGTGATATAAGGCAGTGATGACATGACTTGCAGCTGACTTTGATTTGAATGTCGTAGGGCTGTGCAAGGTCACCAGCCTCCATTTCTCCTCCAGAGCCATCTGGGTCCAGTGGCCAGATATTCATCAGGATGACTGGAGATGGCCCAGGCTCTGTTGGGAGACCCTAGCTCTTATAAGATAGAATGTTTAGGTAAGGACTTCACGGTGCTGCTCATGGTCACAATGCCTGGCACGTGATTGGGGACATCTATGCATATAAATAACAGATACACAATTCCATAGGATTTAGTGACTTCCAGAGGTATAAAACAAAGTCTATTCATTTTACCAGAAAGTGACGGGAGCAGAACATGCCACTGGCCTAAGTACGATTGTAGCTGATGTATCCACTGTTTCCTCCAAGTATGATCCTGGGGGTGGGGTGGGGAACACACTTTGGATAACTGTGTAGGGCTCTGCTCTTCTTGACCCTGAAAGGTTGTTTGGATTGACCTCCATTAACTACCTGAGATCCTGCAATCAGATTAGGGCAAGGGAATGAGCCAGAAGGAAAAAGTGTTCAGGGACAGTCAGGAAGTAAAGATGCCTCTTCCCATCAGCTGAACTAGAGACCTGCTCCTGTTGAAGGTTTGCTGTTGTATGAATTCCATCTGACAGCTGTTTTCTGCCTGAAGGGGGGAAAAAAGGATAGTCAGAAGAGGGATTTTATCGTGCTTGGATTGTGATGGGGAAAGAGTCCACATAATAATATCCGTGTCTCTGAGCATGGCTTAGAGGAAAATAGTTTGGGTGCTTTCATCTCTTCTCTTGCCTCTCTGGGTACTTCTGACCTTAGAGTTGTGTGCCTTAAGTCCTATAGGGTTTATATCCCCTCTGTAAGTAGAGAGAGTCTTAAAAAATTTAATTTTTGAAAAGCATGTTGAGTGCCTCCATGATTTAAGTAAAGGGCCACCAGCTTCCATTCCATTTTCTTAAGTCTGTGTATGCCAGGAGGAAGCTGAGACACCAAGAGGGTGTAAAGTTTGATAGAGTAGGTATTAGAGAGTATTTAAAGAGGGAACATTTATAGATACCTGAATACCCCAGCTTTTCTCATCCATTCAGAGAAATTGAGGTGCCTGCCCTTTGAGCTGATGTGGTTCTAACCCAGTTGTCTGCTTGCCTAAGGCTAGTTGCAATGCCTGCTGGGTGAGAGTATTTCTCCTCATTCATTTTATTACCAACCTAGCTTCCATTCTGGATGACACACTTGCTAATAGCTAACTATAATCCTTGTCTAATTGATGCTTCTCAATTGAGGGAAAGAAAATAAAATCTCTTGCCTTGGAGCCAACTCTGATGGGGGTAACACTGATGCAGGGAAGTCTTATGTATGAAATTCTCTTATCTCACTAACCCGAGGCCTGTGTAATTAAGTAACTTGCCCAGGATTATACAGCAAAGTCAAGACTAGTACCTCAGAGCTCTGACTCCTAATCTAGTACCTTAAGAGGGACCAGGACCTTGATCAGGCAGACCATCAACCCTTATATTCTGACTGGTCCCCAGGACTGCTAACTATTTCAAATGTATGCATATATGCCATGAGTCACAAGGAGGTGGGGGTTTGGGGGAACCAGATGGAGATGGGGTCATTGGTCTCAGTGGCTTCTGGGAACTTCCTTCTATTTTTGGCCAAGTGACCTTGAAGAAGATGTTTCCCCCTTTCTTCCTTTGTTCTTCCATTCAGGAAGAGGAAAACAACAGAGTAGTAATATTTCTCAGGAGTTGGGGAAAATTAATTAGTTAATGTTAGTAAAGAGCTTTGAAGAAAGAAATACCAAGAGCTTAAAAGTCACTAATAATGAAAGTCTCAGTAGGGGCTTAGAGATTGGTCTTTGTCATTCTCTGGGAGATGGGAACCTGCTAGAGATGCAGTGCTGTTCCTGGTTCTTTGACCTCTTTCAGAAATCATCTGAAAATCCATCTATTCCTTTTATGACTTTGACAGCCCCTGCTTATTCAATCTGTTCTGCATTTAAAAAAAAAATCCAGTGGCACAGTTCCCAACTCACTCCTTAGGGTAAAGACATGATTATTCATCTTATTTCCCATATAGTGGAAAGCTGGTTACATAGACAAGAGTGTAGAAATTTTAAGTAAAATGGATGAAAATCATTCATGGAGTAGAATCAGAACCATTTCACTTTTCTCCTAACTGGCTCACCCTCAGGGAGAGCTGCCAGGCCACTGTTACCGGCGTGCTCCTATGGTATTAGGGATGCAGGTCATACCTTGACACTCTCTGAATCCTTTAGGATTTAAATGGAATTTCAAAAGGTAATCAATCATACCTCTTTATCTGATAGTTATTTATTTTAATGAGGTACTGACTGACAGCTGGAGCTAACTAGTGAACTGTGAACATGAATGAAACAAAAGGTTTCCAGAATCACAACCACCAGCATGAGTGAGAGCAGGGAATTTGCATCTATCCCCTTTCAGGATTCTGGCTGTTTTCTAAGCAGTCAGACTGGTTAGGGTTTCAGCTTCTTGGGGAGCATTTCCTCATTATAGAGCCTTCTCCGTCTCCTGGGTGACTGTCTCTGAGAAGGGGGTTGGGGGGAGGGAGGAGAGTTAGCACCGGGCTATTTGCTCTGGATTCCTCAGGCCCTAAGCTGCTCTTCCAGGACTCACAATTAGGCACCAGTTGATGATTAGGATATCACCCAGAAAAGATTGACAGCAGGTAGAAGAAATTTCGGTGAGAACAGATGGAGCCTGGAAGCCAACAAAGGAACCTATTATCATGCAGATGTTCCTTTGCAAGAACACAAGGAGGCCTGAGGGCACAAACCGGAAATGATCTCCACAGCACTTTTTGTTGTTGAGTGGTTTTCAGCGCTGTACAACTATTCTGGACCCCTTCGGAAATTCTCTTGGCAAAGATGCTGGATTGGTTCACTGTTTCCTTCTGCAGCTCATTTGACAGAAGAAGAAACTGAGGCAAACAGGGTAGAGTGACTTGCCCAAGGTCACTCAGCTAGTAAGTGTCAGAGGCTAGAGTTGAACTCAGGTCTTTCTGACTCCAGGCCTGGTACTCTATTCACTACAACCACCTACCTGCCCTAAAAGTGACCCTGTGGACTATGACATACCAGTGCTGTCCATGGGGTTTTCTTGGCAAAGATACTGGAGTCATTTATCATTTTCTTTAGTGGATTAAGGTAAACATAGGTAAGGGCCTTGTCCAGGGTCAAACAGCCAGTCAGTGTCTGAGGCCTAATTTAAACTCGGGTCTACCTGATTCCAGGCCCAGGACGCTATCCAGTGACCCTCCTTGCTGTGGCCTCCTGAGAGTGCGGTGGCCTCTAAATGCATTGAGTTGGGCTGTGCTCCAGTGGAAGCAGTGCTGGGTCCAGATCTGGAAGGACCTGAGTTCACATCCTGGGGGAACTTGTGCAGATCATTTGTCCTCCCGGGTCCTCAGTTTCCTTATCTGTAAAATGAGGGACTTGTACCTAGAGGATTCCTGGAGTCCTCATCTCTGAACCTGAGAGTGTGGGAGCACAGAACAGCTGCCATCCAGAGCAGCCTCCTGGCTTTGGGGCGAGCCTGGCCCTCCCTCTTTAAAGGTGAGCTCCCTATGCTCCCTGGCATTTCATCGAGACTGCCTCTGCCACAGGGACAGTCTACAGGGACCAGATGAACTTGGATTCCAGGTGCCAGGCCTTCCTAGTGTTTGGGGACACCTGCTTACTCTGAAAGGCATAGTACAATTCCCCACAGATTGATTCCAGTATCCAATAAATATTTATTTTGTGCACATGGCACAGTGCTAGGAGGGCCATTGAGGATACAGAAGCAAGGTGGAGGGTGGCCCATTTATTGGAGAAAATTATACTTCTTAGTGTCTTAAATCTAGATTTATACCCTCCTCACCAAACTGAGGCCCAAGGAAGCTGAGGACCTTCCCCAAGGTCACACATACAGCAAAACCAGGTTTGTCTCACTCTAGATCCAGTACTTTGTAAGGGACTGGAGGGAGGTCTTCTTTAGCCCCTCAGCTCAGGCCCCTTTGGGAGTCACTGAATTAATAACAGAATTGTTTATAGCACTTCTTAAACTGTGCGTTGAGACCCCTTAGGGGGTTGTGACTCACAGTTTAAGAAGCAGTGAAGCAGCCACGCGTGGAAGAAGTTTAAGAAGTCCTGGTTTAGAACATGCCGGTAGTAATGTCAAGATCACAAGTTCCATATGTGCTAGAGAAAAAAATTCTGTCACCCGGTATAGATCGACTGGACCGCGACCGGTTGATGCTTATGTAGTGGGTTGCACCCATTATCTCATTGCATGGTGTTCTCATTCCCATTTTACAGATGAAGAAACAGAAGTTAGAAGTCAAGTGATTTGCCTGGGGCCACATAACTAAGTTTCTGAGGTCGGCTTCTAACTCAGGACTTTCCATCTCCAGGTCTAGCACTCTGTGCGCTAAGTCCTGCTGTCTCTTTGATCCCTGAACCGAGGCAGATATCCTGCCAGGTGCAGGGAGGGAACACCTAGTGAGAGGTTCTGAATTGCTGAATGCATTAGCACACACAGTTTATAAAATACTTTCCCTTCAATTCACCCTACCACATGCAGGGCTGTGAGCACACACGCACACACACATGTACACACGCACGTGCCATTCTCCTAAGGGAGCTGGTGTTCTGCCGGGGTGGGGAGGGCACAATGGGTGTACAGCTTGCAGCTAGTTGGCAGAGTGCAAGACTTGAATTCAAATGTGGTCTCAGATATTTAGGAGCTGTGAGATCCTGGCCAAGTCACTTAACCTCTGCCTGCCTCAGTTTTCTTATCTGGGTTGTTGTGAGGATCAAATGAGGTTATCTTTATAAAGCACTTTTAGAATCTTCAAGTGCTGTATCAATGTAAGGGAGTAGTATTACTATTTATTTATAAATAGAAAGGAGCTGCTGCTCCTACTAAGTATAGGAAGGAGAAAATAAGAGAGAATGCTAAGGTAGGTGAGGGGGAGGAGATGTCTTGCCAGACTTGTGGGAGAAGGTGGTAGCTGAGCTGAGGATTCTGGGAGGGGAACGCCTCCCAGATTGGGGTCTGCATTTTAGCCTCGGAGCCCTGGGGAGCTATGGAAGGTTTTTCAGTGCAGAGCTAAAGGGATTATAGATAGATAGCCTTGGGAGGGGCAGTGCAGGCATTGAGAAAGGCAGTCTGGGGCTGTGGGTGGACAGTCCTCCACGGAATCAGGAGTGTCTGAGTTCAGTTCCAAACCACCACCACCCTCGTCTTCCAGGCACAGAGCTGACTATGCTATTCTGGACAAGTCACTTGAGTCTCAGGGTCTCCAGGCAACCCCTTAAGAGCTGTTGCTAACCTGTTGTAGTAAAGTCTTCCCAAGAACTTCCAATACCGGTGAAATCTGCATTGGCAGAAGGAATTTCCTCCCTGGGAATTCCTTATCCCCAGGACATCACAGGTGCAGAACATCACAGCCCTAGCCTCTCTGCCCCCTTCCCCCCCCCCAAAAAAAGAAACAAACTTAAGAAGATCAGCCTTGTTCAGTGAAAGGGGGGTGGCAGGAGTTGGAGTTACCATGTCTGAATTTGAAGCCCAGCTGTACCACTTAGTGCATATGTGACCTTGGTCAAGTCACTTAAGTTGGAAGAGAAGAACCCTAAGGACCCACCCAAGCCTAGAGCTATGATCCTATGTATTGAAACTCTGAAAAGTTAATAAAATAAGTAAGTTAGGACTCAGTGAAGCCAATTCAGCACAATTCAGTTCTACAGATATTTATTCTAAACCAGCCAAGTAAAAGGTACCATCCCCTGGATTCCACCCCAGGATTTCTGACCCCCATTTCAGGGCTTTGCTGTATTAAAGCTGCCTCCATTTCTTAGTACATGGTCTACTGAAATAGGCCAATGTCACCGTGTCTGAGTAACAAGGACATTGCACCAAAAGAAACCCAACACCTTTTTTTTCCTTGCCTCTACCTAAATACTCGGCCAGAATTTTAGAGAGAACTAATCCTTCAGCCTGGCTAAGAATCATAGGCCGGTCCTACTGGGCCTGTACCCTGTTTCCTTCTTCCCTTTTCCCGTCTCTGTTCTTGGAAGTCAGGAGAGAATCTGAGAAGTAATGAACAGTCCATTTTCCAAATGCTTCAGAGTGAAGCCTGTCATGAATACCTCTCCCTGCCAGCTCCTTGCGTTAGAGCCTTCAGGGGAAGGAAGCTGCAGAATGAGATGTGGGTGACTTCAGAGAGACGGCAGGTCTTCTTCTCTGGGGCTCAGGAAGCTGGAACAGCTGACCTGGAAAGTGGTTCAGGGACAGGCTCCCAACTAAATGATGACTGAAGCAGTATAGATTGTCTGTCTAACCTGAGAGCGTCCTTTATCAAAACAGAGGCCAGAAAAGGTCTGCCATCTAGGACAAGGCTAATAACATTAGATTTGAAAACAGTTCCCATAGTGGAAAGAAAAGGAGAAAAAAGCCTGGAACTTGCAGCCACTTGCCCAAGGCACACCTGAGTGAGCCATCTAGCCTCACTCTAACTTCCAAGCTCAGGCAAGTCCATTCGGTCATTGGATAGCATAGGTTGAGAGAGGCAAAGTCTGAGCACAGCACAGCAGTTATCTTGGGTTTTTAAAGCAGAATTCATTTCCATAACCTCATCATGTGTGCAGAACTGGGAGGGGGGAGGGCCTCAGCCCCTCCCTGCAAATGCTAAGAAATTCCAAGGCTTCCACAGAGTCTAAATGCAGGCTAGGGGAAGGAGGAGACCAGGAAGGAGAAAGAAGCTGATTGGGGTATGACCTCAGAGGAAGATGCTTTGCATCCCAAACTTATAATTGGGGCAGAGGCTGGGCCTGTGATTGGGGTCCCTCCTGGTACACTGGAATGTGTGCTTTGGAGCTGGGGCTGGGGGTGGAGTGGGGTGGAGTACCCTGGGTTGCAGCAGCTGTAACAAGTGACAGATGTGTGTCCTCACACATACATGGAGAAGATTGGCTGAATCCAACTAGGTCTTTCTGCTCTTTCCTCTGAGGAAGCTGAAGCAAAAGAATGAGGAGAGAAACCTAAGAGGACTTGGAGAGGGAGGGAATACAGTAACCATGGGCCCAGAAAAACAGACTAGACCCTGTTTGTGCCATGTGAGCACTGGCTCCCGTTCCTGCAGCCTCAAAGAAGTTAAAAACAAAACAAAGGACGAAGGATGGCTTTTGGAAGTGATTCATGTAGCTGATTTGATCTCTTTTTCTCTTTCCCCTGGCCTGGTTTGATTGTCTCTCTCCTCTTCTTCTCCCTCACAGAAAATGAAGGAGTATTTGGAGGGCAGGAACCTCATCACCAAGCTTCAGGCCAAGCATGACCTTCTCCAGAAAACCTTGGGAGAAAGTGAGTAAGGATGAGCGGTTTGACCATGGGGGAGGCGGTGGTCCTAGGCCCCACTGAATTAAGTAGTGGGCTTCATGCCTCAGCACCAGCTAAGCTGGGCAAAATGGGCATGTTCATGTTTTATGAATATATTTCTTTTTCCAGTCTGTTTGATACAGGAGCAGCATCTCCTCCCCCTTTTCCCCCTTCCGTGCCCCCTTGCAAATGACTGCTTGAGTGATGGCAAAAGGGGAATGCTTAATGAAGCATTAATGGGCATCATCTATTTGTTTAAATGGAGCATGCTTGCTCTCCACCCACCCCCCTTGGCCTCCTCTGTCACAGTTAGGGTAAGGAGGCTGATTGATTATATATCATCCCAGTGCCTTGTTAGAAAGGCTGCTTCTTCCATGCGATGCTAAGCTGGGTACAAGGAAGTTTTGAAACTGGAACTCCCAAACGCACATTTTGGGTCCCAAATGATCCTTTGGGTGGGCCCTCTCCAGAAAGAAGGGGGAGAAGGCAAGGGCAGGATGCTCCAGACTTTGGGACAACCTGCATGTTAGCATGAGAAGAAAAACAGGCCACTTTGCAGTTGTCGTTTGCCAAGCACCACTGCCCTTGCTTTAGGTCCCGGGGCAAAGGCGTTGATGAGCCTGGGCTGTGTCATAGGATGACCCAAGCCAGATCCCCAGAAAGTAGCAAGGCGGGATTCTGGGCAGATGCTCTGGCCTTTCTCCACAAAACTGACAGATGGAGAAGAAAAAGGTAAAGGAGTGTCCCGGGGCGGCCCTCTGCCCAGCTCCTTGGCCGCACCTCACGCTGGCCCCCAGCTTCCTGTGACTACTAGGGATTCCCAGGCTTGACATGCCTCTGAAGGCCAGGCTCCATCTTCCTCTCTATTTCTTTATTCTCCCGAGTTAGGAATAGATGGAGAATAAAGAGGGTAGATCGCAACAGATCACAGAATGTGGGGGTTGGGTTCTTCACTCCTACCAAGAACAAAGCTGCATTCATCCCTACAGGTCTGCCTCTGAGACTGACCTACAGAGTGTGAGTCCACACACACACACACACACACACACACACACACACACTCCAGATATGTACATACTGGTGTGCACATACCATATACACACAGCACACATACAATACACACATACACACCTGTGCATACATGCCACATACATACAGGCACATAGAGGTGCGCACACCACATATATCCTTAGCCACCCCCACATCATTAAAGGCACTTCCACCTCCTCTGATCAAGATTTTTAAACATTTTCTGCCCTGTGACCAGTCATTTATTCCACTCTGGGCCCTCTCCCTTTGGGCATAGCCACCCACTCCCCCAAGGCACTGATCAGCTTTAGACATCAGGAGCCAATCTCTGTAGACAGAAAGCCTTTGCTCCTAGGATATCAGATTACTCCTGAGATGTCAGAGAGAAAGAAGGCTCAGTCCTATTTTCGGCAAGCTAGAACTGGGATTTCCTTCGAGCAAGCAAATTTTAAACAGCCTCTAGATATAACCTTATTGGTTGAAGCTGGTCCAAGACCTGAAGGCATATGTCTACACACATGCCAAGTATATCGAGTATGGGAAAAGGACGGGTGACCATTTATTATTTTTGCAAATTACCTTAATCTAAAGATGACAAGTTCCAGCCATTTAAAAAAAACAGCAGAAGATTTTCCTATCTGCAAGTCATTATGTTTCTGGCTTCTACATGTATTTGTCACCATAAATGCAAGCGCTCTTGTTGGGATAATTGATGTGTATGAATATTCCAGGGTGGAAATGGGGCAGATGTTGAAAATAATGGCTCAGAATAATATTTTTGCAGATGAGAGGTTGGTGTCAGGAGGGGGAAGGGGCTGTGCAAGACATGTTTAACTCTAATCAACAATTAGCACCCTTTAAGGGGGGGAGGGGGAATTGCTATCAGATCCCCCAGCCATCTTTGCCCCTTTCAGAAGCTTTTCTTAGAGTGGGAAGGAGTATGGGAAGCTAGCTGTCCTAGCTCAGGCATGTGCTTAAAGGGTCTTCTCTATCTATCCCCCCTAGACAGTCTTTTAAAGACAGGTTTTAAGGAGAGCTTATCCGGCTATGCTGACACTGCCTTTTCCCACCCATCTTGTCAGGTTGTTAGGTTGAATTAAAGTAAATATAGAAACCAAAAGCTACACCCCACTCCCTTAGCTGCCCACCCCCAGCTGACGACCTAAAATGCCCCAGTGTTTGCCAGTCAACAAGGACTTCCAGTCCAGGATGAGTTTCTGATTTTCCTTCTAGCCATGTGGAATCTTTCTGTCTTCACCCCTTCTCTGCTCAGAAAAGCAGGAATTGGCGGACTGAGGAAAGAGGGGCTCACGCCATGGAAGCCCATCTCAGGAACAGGCCTTGCCCAAGCAGAGGAGTCTGGGCTGTTTTTCCGCATTTCCTGCTCCAGAGGAGCCTCCCTCATTGGGCAGGGTTGTCTCATAGCTGGGACTCTGGGGGGAATAAGCTCAGAGTTCTCTTTCTCCAGAGCTACTGTCTTCCTCTCCCCTCAGCCACCACCCCTTGACCTTCCCACTCAAATGCGGTTCAATTCCTTCACCCAGAATCAGGCTTCTGACCTTCCCTGCCCAGTGCCTCACTCTCCAACGTAGATCTTTTGTCTTTCCCACAGGTCAACGGACAGACTGCTCTCTGGCCAGGTAGGTGTGGCTGGGGGCAGTCCTGGGCAGGGTTAGAGGGGAGGGGGAGGCTGGGAACATTGACTGGGTAGAGTGTAGACTGTTCTCAGTCTGAGTGTCGAGGAGCTGTGCTGAAAAAACATGCCATGATTTTACAAAGGAGGACCCTTCTTTCTCTCTGTCCTGCTGACCCCATCTGGTCTGAAGTGGAACTGGAATTCTCAGAGAGTCTTAGCAATGAAAGGAAGCCCCAGAAATAGCCTGTGTAGGAAAGACAAGATGCCTGGGCATCCAGGAGGCCTAGCGTCAGCTTCAAGATCACAGAAGCCAAACGAGGGGCCGGGGCACTTCTGTCACCGAGAACATAGATCTGAAAAGAAGTGCTTGGTCTCTGAGGACATTTCTCCTGTACTAACAAAGAAGACAGATCTTAATTAGTGGCTCTTTGCCAGTACTGAAATATTCTTCAGAGCAAAGCAACAACTTTGAGTAGAAATCCTGCTCCCCCTTTAGAATCCATAAGCCTTCTGAGTGATTCAGTGCCCTGAGGAAGCCCTAGAGATCCCCCAGGAAATACCACTTTCCCAAGTCACAGCACACGGTAGGCCTACCTTTCATGCTGCTGATAGTTCTCAGATGCCTGGAAGCATGCTGATTTAAACTGTGAGAAAGCTTTGATGGACAGGCCTCCTTGGAGCCTTCTGCTTCAGCCCATCTTAGCAGCTACTAGTGTCTGCCAACACAAAAAAGAATCCAAAGGCCATTTGTAACTATGGACCCATTATTTAGAGATCACTTCATGTGGCTGTCATCTTTAGTAAAGATTCTGTTAGTAATACTAATCTCTCTAATTGGAAGGAAGCAGGAGGAGGGAGTTTCTTAAAATGTATTGTGAGAGAGGAATCAAAGATTACAACAAGCCTACCTCAGCTCCTTAAACCAGAAGGGCCCCTCAGAGGGCCATCTGGCTCAGAAGAGTCCAACTCAAGGATGCCTGTAACCCTCAAAACTCTAGAGTTTTTCCCTAACCAGACTGAAATATAATTGGGAACTGTTTAACAAAGTAAATACAAATACAACAAAATAGAGATAATGTTAATTTGTGGTTTTCTAAGTCGATTTGTGGTCAGAAGGGATCTCTGCTCTAGCTCACTCCCCTGCCTTCCACCAGCATTGACAGCTAGAAACACAACTGCCTGAACTGTTTAAATTTTCCAGAGAAGTGGATTCTCTAGCCTTCTTTGGTGACAAATCCCATGGTCTCCCAGTTCTTACGAATGGGAAATCCTACTCCTGCAAGTAGAGCTTTGCCTGTTTTCTCAGCTTGAATTTAGAATGATAGCATTTTAGGTCATGGAAACAGGAGAAACCTAGTCATGTCCAGGGTTAGTGAACATTTATTAAGCCCCTGTAACTAGGTGGTGCAGTGGGTAGAGCACTGGCCCTGGAACCATGAAGACCTGAGTTCAAATCCAACCTCAGACACTTAGTAGCAGTGAGATCCTGGGCAAGTCACTTAACCCTCTTTGCCTCAGTCTTCTCATCTGTAAAATGAGCTGGAGAAATATAATGGCAAACCCCTCCATTATCTTTGCCAAGAAAACCCCAAATGGGGTCATGGAGAGTCAGACAGGACTGAAAAAAGATGCCTGAACAAGGACAAAATGTGCCAGGCATTGGGCTGAGTTCTGGGTGCTGGGGAGGGGGAGGGGCCTCGGGGTGGAGGGTACAGATATAAAAAGAAAGACAGTCCTCTTCCCTGAGGAACGTGGGGAGGAGTCGGTCAGAGAAGTCCTGAGGTAGAGCAGCCAGGTGGGAAGTGGGATGTGTGAGTGGGGCTCTCTCCTCCAGCCAGAGGGACACAGGGCCCTGAGAAGGCCGAGTGCTCAGGCTGATGAGACCACGAAGGATGGTGGTGAATCCCGAGAATGAGAGGTCAAAGAATTTCCAGAGTAGTGAGGGCAGCTCGGTGAGGAATGAGCCCTGTGCCGGGGAAGGCACTTCAGAGACCTCCTCATCCACCTTTCCTAAGTTGGACGACACCTTCCTCCTCAGTGACGGAGTAAAATTTTGCACTGGACTTTGGAATAGCTCATCTTTCTCACCTTTTCCTCTTTCTTCTTTCTCTTCCACTCCTGGATTGGTCGTTGTGGACTGGTCGGGCACCATAGCCGACGGAGCTCAACCATAAGGAAACAGGTGAGGACCTCCACTGGGGGTTGGGGGCTGAGGGCTGGGGGTGCCATGTTTGAGCACCAACAGACAAGCAGGTCCTTCTCTGGTTCTACCCAGTTTATGGGACCTTCCCTTCTGCTCAGGGGCAATGCTTAAAATAGACATACACAGTCTGAATATTTCAAGAACCTGGGACTTCAACAGTGTGGGTATCATGATGATGATGATGGTGGGCAACATTTATTTGGCACTTTAAAGTTTGCTAAGTATACTTTTTTATTTATTTTATTTTTAATTTACAGGATAAAACCAGCATTTCCATAACAGTACACATTTTTAAAAAGCACTTTACATATTATTTCATCCTCACAATAGCCCTATGATATAGGTGCTATTATCATTTTACAGATGAGGAAACTGAGTCCCTAAAGAGTTAAGTGACTTGTCCAGGGTCACACAGATAGTAAGCATGGCTGGATTTAAACTGAGGTCTTTCCAAGTCCAGCACCTCATTGCCAATTGTATTTATATTGCCAGCTGATAGACACATTTCTGCAATGCAACACATAACCTGTCTGGCCCTTAGATTTTTTTTATCAATTACTATACTTGAAAAAATTCACTGGGATGACCCTTTCCCAGTTTAGATAAGTCAGTCTTAGGAAGACAGATCAACATTTCATCATTGTTCTCAAAGATGTTTCTGTTTGGGAGGACTTTGGTGTGTTCTGCCTTAAAGAAGCTGTGTCCGGCCCCTCACTACAATGAGCCATTGAAGGAACTTGAGTGAAAGTTAGAGTTATGGGAGGTGTGATATAGTCACACACACACACACACACATACATAGATACATGGATGGATAGGTGGGTGGGTGGGTGGATGGATGGATGGGTAGATAACGTAGGTGATAGAGAGATAGAGATAGGGGGTAGATGGGATAGATTCACCATGAAATAGTGGGACTGCTGTTATTTTAACAGTTTCAGTTGTGATAATTGTGTCCGGGCCATCCGTCCTCATCTAAATCATTTACCCTTCTCTGTGTTTGATTAAATGACTAAGCACCTGCAGTTCCCCACACTAGAAAGCGTTCACAGGTCACCCCTCCGGGACGTTGTGTGATATACAGGCCACACCCATCACAAGGGCTGCTTCCTTTCAGTGGGACCTTGGGCATGTCACCTGACTTTGATCTTTTAAATGAAGGGGTTAGACTGATTGATCCCTAAGATCCCTTCTAACTCCGGGTTATGTGTATGGGTGACCATGCAGCATCTAATCACATGGTTGGGGAGTTTATATTTAGTTTGTGGTTTATGGGGGTTTGTTGTCTATTGATGGTGAGCATCGAGGGTATTTTTAAGCATGTTAGGTCTAGAGGGAGGACAAGAGGACAAGAAAACAGCTACTTAACTTCCAGCTGTTTCCCTCTTGTATCTTACTGTTGTACGCAGCTTTGCTCCTGGGAGTCAGTAATCCATTTATATACCAACAATAGTAATAACCAGCAGTCCTGCTACTACTAGTCATAGCCAGCACTTACATAGCACTTTGCAGAGTGCTTCATGTCTTGTTTCATTTGAGCCTCATAACAACCTTGGGGGGGGTGTAGGTGCTCTTATTGCCCCATTTTACAGATGAGTAAACTGAGATTCAGCGATTTGTTCAGGGACACCTAGCTAGGGAGTATCTTGAGGCAGGATTACAACTCAGGTCCTCCCACAGCTCTTGGTCTTCATATTAGGAGACAATCATACGGATACTCCAAAAATTCTCTTTATCTTTGGAATATGGTGTATTATAATACTTATTATTATCATTATTCCTGCAGAAGCAGATTTGTCATTACAATATTTTTTAAGGCTAATATTGAAATGGATTTGTATTTTCTGACTCTAGACTCAGAGAACCTGAGTTCAAATCGTGGCACTTTTACTACCTGTGACCTTGGGCAAGTCATTTAATATTTCCTAGGCTCACTTTCCTCATCTGTAAGATAAAAGGGTTGAACTAGAGAGCCTCTGTAGTCCCTTCCAGCTCTGTGTCTTTGCCCCTATGATCCTTGGAGGTTCAGTGAGAAAAGGACAAAGATGAAATGTGGGGGGAAAAAAAAACTGTCCTGTGGTCACAGAGGGAAAAAAAGATTCTAAATACTAATAAATCGTTCGTTCAATCAATCAATCTACAATGGATCAGCCACCCACAGGTAATTGAAAATTGCCCACATACAGGATGACCCAAAAGTATTTGTGCTATTGTACACTATAATATAGTTTTATGGTTTAGTAGCTTAAAACCGCATTAAAACTTTTGGGACAGCTTCTGTAGTTCTTCAGGGCTGGCACCCTTTGACAGTGATTTCAGCCTACCCTGGTTAAAGTTGGATCATGTGTAGTTAATCTGACCTTATTTTTTTCTTTTTCCAAGAATAATTTGGCAAGCCAAGTGTGGCCTTGGGATAAGATAAGGCCTGCTCATTTGTCACATCTCTGCCATGATTGTTTTTTTCTTTCCTCCCTTGGCTCACAATTTAGTGAAAATACCATCAGATAGAACTAAGATCTTTTGGGGAGAAGTGCTAAAATTTTTTCATGATGTCATTATTGTAAATTATCCTTCCCAGGCCCCTTCAATTTCAGTTAATGGCAAAGCCTGGGGTGCCTCCTCCAGGGGTGATTGATTGCATTTACAACTTAGTGATTTAATAACCAGAGAGCTAGATGGGCTATCTAGGAAGGAGGAAGAACAGTCCTTTTATGTCCAGTGAGAACAGGGATGAATCTGAAGTTTCATTCCCTGTGTGCCAGAGCCCTTTAGACACTGTTGTGACTGAAGGTGAGGAAGCCATCACAACTTCATATTGGGAACCAGTCGGATCAGGCTGGAAGGTAGCATGTGCCACTGGTTTGCTGGTGCCCTGTTGTGGGAATGTCGCCCATCAAGTTTTCATCATGCTGTGGTCTTAGCACTTTAAAGAAGTGTGTTTGTGTAGGGCTGGGTTTGCATAAGAATTCCAGGATATACCCCAAATCCCAAATAAGTTTTTGTTCTTCTGACCCGCTTCCTGTATGACAAAATTAAACCAGTGGTGGTTTTGTAAAGCATTTTCCAAAAAGTGATTTGTTTGATCTAGTTAAAAAGGCAAACAAGTAGAGACCGAGGGCAGATTGTGCAGGATAAGTAACAAATAGGAGTAAGCTAATGGCTACTCAGCCAGTGAAACACTAAATGGTTTTGTCATATTGAAGGATCCTCGTAGACTTTAAGTGTCCTAGAATCTAGCCAGAATGAGAAAAGGGGGTGGGAGTGATTTAAATTAGTCCATCCCTCTGCCTTTAACTAAACTGCATTCATACTTTTGGAGACAACTTTTACTTATCCTTTTCTTAAATATTTCTGGAGGAGACCATTACAAAGTTTCTCAGGCTTTATACTCAGGAAGTCCTGCCTGGGGTCCTACAGTATCATTCTCATGTCTAACTCAGATCCTTCCTAACGTACTTTTAAGCCCATTTCCTCTGATCTTGTGCTCCTTGGAAATAGGAAACACTTATCCCGGCTTTCAAATTCAATTTGCTCCTGATTTCTCAACAAACTGCTTGAAACATATAAATACACAGTTGGCCATCCTTTCATGCCTCTGGAGAGGATCATTTTTCCACCTGGGCAAAGAGTTGGTTTCTCAACATACATCAGAAGGTCAGGAATGAGAACGAGAACTCCCATCTTGTAAGTGTTGAGGGTTACTTTCAGTACCCTCCCCCCAGGTCTTTTGAGTCATATGGAAGCATTTCTGTTTTAAAAACTCTTCCATGAACTCATCCAGATTCAGAGTTCATAATCCCCGGCTTGAGTCAAAGATTCCCTTGTTGGTCAACTCTCAAAATAACTAATAGAAACCAGAGAGACCTCCAAATTTCAGCCATCAACAAATGGTTCCATTAGCCTCCTGGTGACTGAAGCCTACTTAGTAATAGGCCTGCAAAGAAGTGTCCCCTGCTTACCTAGGCAAAATGCCGGGTGATACCAGTTGATTGTAAAGGATGAGCATTGAATTTAATAGCTTTCTTTAAGGAGAGTAGCCTGGTGAGAAATATTTTTGGGCTAGTAAACTCTAGCCTATTTGGATAACCGTAAACCACATGATATGGTCCTCTAGCTGAGCATTCTGGGCAATAGCCCTGATTTTGAAATAATATTGACTTTTTTCACAACTTCCATGTGAAGGAGTACCTTATCTCTTCCTCCCATTCAGCCTCATGTCAGCAGTGAGGTCTTATTAAGTACCTCATTGCATTTGGTATCACTCAAAGTATCATGACAAGAGTTACATCAGTCAGAGACCCTAAGTTCCTGGGGGACATGAACCAGTAATACAGAGCAAAGTGGGTTCAGACAGCAGACTGAGAATAGGAAACAAGCCTTCACAGTTAAAGTGAAGCAAGAGCTTCTCATACATCCCAGAAATTCACCAGCTCTGTGTTCAGGATTAATGCATGCCTTTGGAACTGAGGAGCTTGGCAGATAGAGGAAGATAGATGTGGCAAGGGGAAGCCATCCAGAGCCTCCGTGACTCGGACTATCTTACTCTCCCTTGAGTGTGTGCTGGAGAACCAGGAATGTACAATCACTTCAGGCTAATCAGCAGTCATTGGTGATGCTGACACAAAGGACAGGTTGGTCCCTAGAGCTGGAAAGCTATAAAGAACAGATGGGTTTTTCGGGTCATGAACATAAACATTTGCTAGGACCTTCTTGACTCCTGCTCCACCTTGGCACAGGCAGTGTACCCTTTGGCAGGGCTGCTAGCACCCTGGGAACTGGGAGCCATGCCAGTCCATCCCTTTGCCTGACTCCCTGGAACAATACACCTGCTACCCTCCTAGTGCCCAAATTTATGGGTAAAGCTGGGTATCTAGAGCCAGGAGAGAGGAGTAGGCAATCTCTTGAGATGGACAGAGTCCACTAGGCCTCTTCGGCCTGAGTTCTATTTTCTTTATTTCTCACTAGTTGGAGCCTTACCCTTCTGAGCTAGAGAGTACTTCTGCCTGACTCAGTCTCTTAGGCTTGGCTTTGTATGCATTTAATTTCCTTATTAGTTCAACAAGTATCTATGGAGCATCTGTTGTATGATAAGCTCTGGGCGTGATGCATAGAGGAACAAGATATGGTCCTTGCCTACCTGTAGATAAGGCCTACCCAAGTAACAGGAAAACCATGTGGAATGTTATTATACAACAGGAAGAGGCACATGGTGCTGCCTTCTCAATTTTAGAGGAGTCAGAAAGCACTTCTGACTGAGGAGATCAGGGGAGTCTTTGGGAAGAAGGGAACATGCTCACTTGGACTTTGAAATATGGGCAGGAATTAGGTAGAACCAGGGAGAGGGAAAAGTGGATGCCATCCCAAACAAAAGTAACAGCACAGAGAACAAAGGCCCAGACAGGGGAAAGCACAGGACAGGCTCAGAGAATGACCAGTAGCCAGCTTTGGCTGGAGAACGGAATGCATGAAAGAGAAAGTGGGTAATACGGTTGATATGGTAGATGAGACCAAATCAGTGAGGATCTGGATGCCATGATAAAAAAGAACAAAAGCAAAACGACTGGTTCGTGATCTGTTTTTATGTAGGCATGTCTGTCTACATGTGTAGACATATGTGTGTGTATGTGTGTGCATGCTTGTGTGTTAAAATGCCTTTATCCCAGAATTTTCTCTTCTCCCATCCTTACCAAATCCCCATGCCAACGTTCACTCCACAATCTCTCGACCAACATGCCACATTTTATAGATGGGGCATTTGGTGACAAGGTCATATGGCAGATGGTCAGATTAAGGACTGGATTCTGGGTGTCCTGAAAGCTTGTGTGTCTGTGTGTCTGTGTGAATATATATATATGTATGTGTATATATATATATATATATATATATATATATATATGACATATATATATAAGGCAGTTTGGTATAGTGGGTCAGGAAGACCTGAGTTCCATTTTAGTCTCTTTTGACCCTGGGCAGGTTGCTAAGTTCTCAGTGCCCCAGGAACCACCTCTAAATTGTTAAGCAGTTGCCAGTCTACATTAGTAGAAGAAGTTCTTCACCAATATCTCTCTATGCCAGTGAAATCACAAGTCTGATTTTTTTTAATGACAAGTGGCCCCTTTTGGTATGCTACTTGTTGACACATCCCCTGGTTACAAGTGATCTGCAGAGCTAAGCAGAGAACACACTGAACTATTGGCTTTTTTCCAGACCTCCTCATCCTTCCTCAAGTGTCTCACGACACCCCTTCCCTCCAGCCTATGAGCCAGCGCCCTTTCCTCGTTCTTCACCAAAACCAGAGGCTGTTCACCAAAGCTGCTCCTCCTCTGCTTTCCCCTCTTCTGTGTCTCACATCATTCAGATATGTTCCCCTTGTCTTCTGCACCGCTCTCATCCTGTTAGGAGGCAACCCTGCTCCTTACTAACAAGATATGGTCCTTGCCTACCTTGCCAGATCGCCGTTGTCTCTGCCCCCACCTTTACCTTCACTTTCTTCCTGTCTACTTGCTCCATCCCTCCTGCCTACAGAAACCCCGATGTCTCCTCCATCCTTAAGAACCCCTCACTGTGTCCCTTTCAATACTGTCATCTGCCTCTCCTCCTCATCCGGGCTAAACCCTTGATAAAAACAGCAATATTCGGTCCCTCCACTTCCTCCCAATCTCTTCTAAGTCCTCTGCGATGTGACAGAAAGCAGCCTCTCCAGAGCTGCCAGTGATCTCTTCATTTCCCAGTCTATGGGCTTTTCTTAATCCTGACCCTGCCTAACCAACCTCTCCCTGCAGCAGCTGACGCTGTTGGCTACCTTCTCTTGGGTAGTCTCTCCTCACTAGGCTTTCATGGCGCTGCTTTTGCTCTGACCAACCTGGTTGCTCCTTCTCCATCCACTTTGCTGGATCTTTACCCAGTTCACATTCACTAATGAGGTGTGCTCTTTGTACCCTTTGTTACCACAGCCCCTGCTGTGCCTTCAGTTACGCTTGCTGATCCAGTCTGTCTCCTTAGGTCCAGTGATGCACCTCCAGCTGCTTCTGGGCCTCTCAAACTAGAGGTCCTATAGGTGTCTCAAACTCAGGGTATCCAAACTAGAACTCTTTCTCTTTCCTCCAAAACTCTTCCCAACTTACCTGTTACTGTGGAGAGCAACACTTTCCTCCCAGTGCCCCAGACCCACAACTCTGTGCCGTCCCTGCCGCCTCATTCTCCCTGAGCTCACGCATCCCAAAGGCTGCCGAACCTTCTCGTTTTCCCCTTCACTATGGCTCGTCTGACATTGCCACCCCTGGTACAGGCCCACCCTCCCCCTCACACCTGGACTGTTGTACTAACCTGCTGGTTGGGCCTCTGTGTCTTTCCACTCTGATCCATCCTCCACTCCGCTGCCAAGGCCCCCCACTGCTCACCATGGCACCTTGGACTGCAGTCAGGAAGACTAAGTTCAGGTCTGGCCACTTGGTAGATACGTTAGTCTGGGCGAGCCAGTTAGCCTCTGTCTCCCCCTTCCCTCCCCTGGTCTGTAAACAGGGGTGATGATAATAGCCCCCCACCTCCCAGGGCTGTGGTGAGGGTCCAGTGAGAGGACAGTCGTAAAGCACTTGGGGCAGGCCTGTATAAATGTTAGCTTATTATTATTCTTACCTCCCAGGGCTGTGGTGAGGGTCAGATGAGATAGCATTTATGAAGTACTTTGTAGACCTTAAAATGCCGCACAAATCCTAGTTGTTACTGTTATATGAAGCCCTTTGGCACTTAAAGTTCTTTGTTACTTAACCCCTCGCTACCTTTCCAGTCTTTTTGTACTCAGTTTCTTCCACAGTCCCTCTGTTCTAGCCACACTGGCACTGGCCTGCTTGCAAATGAGACATTCCTGTCTCCCACATCCTTCACATTAGCTCTCCTGGAATTCTCTGCCCCCATTTACCTCTACCTCTGTTTTCGTGATTTCCTCTAAGTCTCAGCTCAAGCCCCGCACATTCCCAGCTCCCTTCCTCCTCACCCTGTACCTGCTAATGCCTTCCTTCCCTCTACTCTGTGTGTGTCTTGTGTCCCTTTAGTTGTTTATAGGTTTTCTAGTTTTATGCCCAGAGCTTAGCACAGTGCCTGGCACAGAGTGGGTGCTTTAAAAAAGTTTTCGTTAGCTTGTTTGCCCAAGCTGTCTCCAGGATCCTAATGCAGCCTCTGCCTTTGTTCCTTCAGGATTCAAGTCAAGCAATTCCTCTTGTAGTGGAGAGCTGCATCCGCTTCATCAGCAGACACGGTAAGCACCCTGACAGCTGTATCTACTTGTGCCTGCAGAGGGGGAAGAATCCTCAGAAGCACCACTGGCTTCTTGGCATCCATCATGGTGCTCCCAGAGCAGAGAGAGAACCGCTTCTTACTTGCACAATGGTCACTAATACAGAATGGTAACACTCAAACTTTGGGATCAGAAATATCGCATGTCCTAGCTCAGAATGGCCCACTAATGCAGTTCAGCAATGGCATTCCCTCTTCCGGCTTGAAAGCAAAGGTTGACAATCGTTCTTGTTAAGTGAGTTGGTTTGGTGTGGATTTTAGTCTTTATTCATTGGCAGCTGGGTGACGCAATGGATCTGGAGAGAGGAAGACCTCAGTTCAGATTGGCCTCAGATCCATACTGGTTTGTGACCCTAGACAAATCACTTAACCTGTGCCTGTTTCAGTTTCTGTCTGCCTCAGTTTCCCCAAGCACCTACCTCCCTGGCTTACTGTGAGGATCAGATGAGATAATATTTATAATGCACTCAGCACAGTGCCTGGCACCTACATATTATTATAGTTATTATAATAATTATCTTTTTTCATAGAGCCATTTCCCACTTAGTTACACTTAACTTCATTTCACAATCACTGCTGGACTATTCTGAAAACAATTCCCCTTTTAGCTTCAGGTTGATCCTATCAGGACAAAACTTTTGGCTGTCTCTGTCTAGTCCTAAATTTCTGAGACTGAGAGGCTTTCTCTGTGCCCTGGGGCCAAGGAGAGCTTTCTGGTTCACTCACATGTTTCAGTCGGGGCATTAGAACTCTTTTGTCCGGGACAAAGTCATATTCAATCTTTGAAATTCTACCCCTAGTCAATCATTGCATGCAGAGGAAAATAAATGGCAGCAAATTATAGGAGGGTGATTTAAGTAAGGAAGAAAAATTTCACATGTGTAAAAGATTCTCCAGATCCCTGCTATTTCTAAGAATGGGATAGACATCCACATGTAGGGATAGGTCCCCATGTATGAGGAAAGCCCCATACGGGGTGAGGGCTATCCTTCTGGGGCTCAGAGGGAAGTAGAACAGAGATCCAGCCTCTTCCAGCCTTCCTCAAAGAGAGGCTTTCATGTCCCAATGAGGAAGGGGTCCCATGCCAGTGGACTTGAGCACAGTTCTTACATACCTTGAATGCTTCAGGTGTAGGCTGATCCCATGACGGAGGAGGGGCAGAGGAAACTCTCTGAAGAAGAGGAAGGGAAGTTACTTAGGTAATTTTATGAATCTGGGATAGCACAGTTGTGGATATTTTTACTTCAGAGATGCAAACCACAACCTATCTGGCCTTCACAGCTTGTGTGACTGGTCTTTGTCATCCTATAAATCCTCACCGGGGGCACAGCCAATCTATTGTCTGTATGTCACCAATTCACAGAATTTCAGAGTTGGGAGGGCGTCAGAGGCCATGTAAGCCAGCCCATACCTGAAAAACCAATCCTCTCTACAGTTCTCTTGGCCTTCCTTGAAGACCTCCAGAGAGAGGCAACCTGCTATTTAGGTCCCAAAGCATTTCATTACCTTTGGGCTTGCCCTGAGGGCTAGGGAGTTACTGTTTTTGTTTTACTCTCAACTTTCAAAGACTCAAACTAGCCCATTATCTCAGTGATTGATGAATTCCTGTCAATGGTGCACATCCAAGCCTATTCAGACCTGCTTGTCCCGTGTACCTATCATCTGTGGGTCTGCCCAGTGCACTGGAAGCCTTCTCTGCTTTCACCCAGCTGGGCAGTCTCATCCACTGAGTACCCTTTGGATCTAAGAAGACAAGCTAACTAGCCCCAGTTCCTCCAGACATCCTCATTCAGCATTAACTTGAGGCCCTTTGCTGTTCTGGCTGCCCTCCTCTGAACATTCTCAAGCTTGTCCAAGGCTCTCTGATTTACAGCAGGAAGATACAGTGTGATTCCATCATTTCACAAACAAAGAAACTGAGACCTCTAAAGATTAAGTGACTTGCTCAGCATTCCATCAGTAGTCGCAGAGTTGGGATTTGAATCCAAATCCTCTTGCTCCAGTACCTTCCATACTTGCCTTGTGTAGTGCTGAAAATGGAACACTATACTTGAGGTATGGAATGATTAGGGCCAAGCACAGCAGTGCCATCACCTCCGTACTACTGAAATTTATTCCTCTTTTTATGGAGCCAGAGACTGAATTAGCTTTATTGGCTGCCAGATTGCACCACTCACTTATATCAAACTTGTGGTTCACTAAAACGCTAAGATCTTTTTCAGACAAAGTGAATGAAGTCTAACTACATTCCTTCATCTTGTACTTGTGAAGTCTGTTCTTAAACCCAGTTGTGTAGCTTTATATTTGTCCCTATTAAATTTAATCTTATTAGATCCAACCCAGTATTCTAGCCCTGTCAAAATCTTTTTGGATGCCAATTCTCTCATCCACTGGGTTAGCTCTTCCTCAGAATTCTGTGCCATTTCTAATTTTGAATCAAGCACAACTCTAATAGCAATGCTGTCTATGCCTTTATCCTTATCAGAACGTTAAATAGCCCAGGGCAAAGCACAGACCACTAGGATACTTTCCTGGAAACCTCCATCCAAGCCTATATAGAACCAATAATGATTGCTCTTAGAGTCCAGCCTTCCTACCAGTTTTGAAGCAATCTGATTGCATGGTAACCCACATCTCTCCATCTTGTCCACAGCATGAGAGACTGTAGTAAAATCCATATGGGCTCTGCCTATCAAGGAATAGAGCATGCCCCAAGGATGGCCATTTAGCCCAGCCACAGAAGGAAATAAAGTGAGTCTCACACGGCCTCTTCTTGCTTCAGGTTGTGATCTTGGCATTTTTTTTCTAGGTGTTCATTAAGAGTTCCTTAATATGTTCTAGGCTTTTGCCAGAAATCAGAGCCAAGTTCACTGACCTCCAGTTGGAAGATGTCATTCTTTTTTTTAATCTAGACGGTACTGGCTCTCATTCAGTCCTACAGCGCCGTTGTCAATCTCCAGGATCTGTCCACATGGAGAACATGCAAGCTCTCCATCACTTACCTATCTCATTTGGCTACACGGCTGGCCAGCCAAACAACTCCTTTTACAGTCGTAAATCTCTATGCCCCCCCCTTTTTTTTAGCTTTATTTTTGCCCTTTTTAAAAAACATGGTTATCATTTCCCAGTATGCCCACCCAACTCCCCCTTTGCAACATAGAAAAACACAGCTAAATGAAACCAAACAACACAGCAGCTGCATCTGACGGCATATATAATAAGTCCACAGCTCCAGTCCCCACCACCCCCAGCCCTCAGCGAGACGAGGGCGGTGCGTTTAGTCATCTCTGATGATGCCTTTTACATCACAGCTCTTGTGGAATTCTTGATTGCAGCTGTATTGTAGTCTCTTCCTGCCCACTGTGTGTCTTTCTCTTATTCCATGATAACCTTCGGTTTAAATTTTTCAGAAATTGTTAGTGTGTGATTCACAGTCAGTTGGATCACCAGAGGAATATGCATATGTGTGTGTATACATACATACATACGTATGTATGTATGTATGTATGTATGTATGTATGTATGTATATAAAAAAGATTATCCATTTCTTCCAGGAGTAGCTTAGGCTCATTAAAAGCACTGGAAAATCACCCACAGTAAATCCAGCCCTTTGGGTTCCTTTCCACTTCTGCTTGCAGGACTCCTTAACCTTTTTTGTGCCTTGGACCCCTTTGGCCATAGTCTGGTAAAGCCTATGGACCCCTTCTCAGAATCATGTTTTTAAATGTGTAAAATAAAATATCTAAGATTATAAAGGAAATAAATCTAATTCAAATAAAGTTTTTCCCATACAATTTCCCAGGCCCCCGGAAATCCATCAACAGATCTGTGGCTCTGAACCCCAGTTAGTGTCTGTACGAGACGTATGTGCTGATGCACCAGCTTTCAGGGTTGTCCATCCAGCCACATATCAGTGCTTGTGCAGTAGGCATCTTTCCTCTTTTTGTTTTTGTCTTTTTTTCTGTATGGATAGGTAGGCCAAACTAATTTACCTTCACTGCCTTTCATTATTTAATGTGATGCTTCTGCTAAATAAGATTTTTGAATCTTATTTAGGAGGCTCTTGAAATCTAAAGCTTAGTATAATCAACACATTGTCATCTGCAAGTAGAAGCAATGGGATGGGAGAACCCCATTGTATTTAAGGAATTCCTCTTCAGTTTGGACTATGGCATATATCCTCAAGGACGATGGCCCACGACTTTACCAGGAATACATCTCTTTATTTTATGCCTCACTTGATGTTACTTGAGGATTGTCATTATTATCCCCATTGTATGACATCTTTCACAATCATGTATGACTTTGACATGTGTGAGAGAGCTGCCTTGTAGAGCATTTACACACACAGGAAAGTAGGCATATGGATTGGTAGTTACTGATATTTTGTTGGTCCACTTTTGTCACTAGTAATAACGTCCAGTTTTTCCCCAAGCATTTAGCATCCTTCCTTCTATATCTTGAGAATTGATCTCTCAGGACCCTCACAATTGTCCCCTCTAACGTGGGCTTCTTCTGTAGAGTCTAGTGACTCTACTATCAGAAATCAAGAGGAGGGCTTATTACAGGAATGTGTACAGATATTTGCCTGTTTTTGACCATCATCCTTCGGTTTTTGTCCTCAAAGGCCCGTGGGGTTATCTCATTCAACTAGATCTTCTGCTAAACTTTCTGTAAATGTTATTCCTTCCACTGCTTTTCACCATTTTGTGTGATATTTTTCATAATTTTCTACTATTGTTCTCTGTGAGATTTTACAGGTGATTTTATATTCTGAAGTCTTGTTGCTCTTGGCTGCTGCATCTCACCATAGAACAAAGAAATAAGTTAGGAAAAACCTACCAACACAGTGACTATATATGACAGCACATCTAAGTCTGCATCCATCATCCCCCACCTCTCCCCAAAGAGGAGGGAAATGTGTTTTGTCATCCCTGATTGGATGCTTTATGCAATTTCTTTTGTGTAATGAAGATCCTGTTGGCAGTTAAAGTTTTCCAGGGTTTTCTTTTCTTTCTTTTTTTGGTGTGGTAGTGATTTAATGATTAACTTAATTATTTTTGTGGTGCTAATGAATTAAAACCAGTGGTTAAACTTCCAGGAAACTGGATACTAATGTCTTTTCTCTTGTCCATTTTCCACTTTTCCAACCTGTTTAAATAAGTCAGGTTGAATTTGCCTCACATATGCATGTCACATCTCATTTTTATTCTTTCTTCTAATTGCTCTTGATTTGAATCTTTGCTCCAACAAGTTGATGGTCTCATTAGCAGCTAATCATTTCCTATCAAAATATGATCAATTTCATTTTATTGTTGCTTACCATATCCATTGCTTCCAAATTTTTTTCTTATTCTTTGTATATAGTTGTTAAACTTCTGGACAGACTACAAGGTTTTGTCCTCTCTTAATTCTTGCTCCTGAAGGAAAAGTATATTTTAGATAGTCTTAACATTAAAAAAACCCCAAAACCAAACACCTGCTCCCCCCATAATCTTTTTTTCCTTATGTTTATTATGAAATATTGATATCTCAGGGTGCCTTTGACATGTCCTGTTTTAATAAGCATTGATTCTTTTTTTATAAAATACATTTTGTTTTTGCATTTTGTCTTTATATCACAGTTGTTCAAGGGGTTAGAAAGAACAGCCCCTCATCCCCACCCCAACTGAACCTTCCCTGATGACAAAGAGTAACAATCAAGCAAAAACATAGGCTATGTTGACAAAAATCTGACAGTGTATTTAACTTTCTGTTTTAATAGTCCGGTGACCATCACTGATTTATCGGAGTTCAACTTTCTTTTTTGGTAATATGTTCATTTTTATCATTTTAACTATCGTGTGTATTCTTCTTTTGGTTCTACTTAATTTGCTCTGCAGCAGTTCATATGTTCCTTGGAATTCCTCACATTGATAAGTTCTTATTTTTCACAATAATATTACACGATATTTCTGTGTCATAGTTTTTCAGTCATTCCACAACTGATAGGCACCCACTTTGTTTCCAGTTCTTTGCTATCACCAAAGTGCTACCACAAATAATTTGTTCTATATTGAACCTTTGTTTCTATCCTTGACTCCTGAGATCAAAGGGTAGTTATTTTTCTTAAATAATTCCAATTTACATCCAGAATGCTTGGACTAATTCACAATTTGTCTTTCCGTGACTTTGACAATAACAACTATTTTCCACTTTTTATCATCTTTGTCAGTTTTCATGGTGTAAGATAGCACTGATTTTTTTTAAGAAAACATAAATATTTGTTTCCTCTCCTTTATACAGTAGGCATATTTATCAAGTATTTGTTTTGTGGCAAGGCAAAATGACAGGACTTTGTGAGGAACATAGATGTTTTAAGGCTCTCAAAGGGCTTACAATCTTTTGAAAAAAGTTCTGAAGTAATATAAGATATATTAGTTCAGTACAACAATGCACAGAACCTCACAAGATATGATTAATGGCCAAGTAAATGGTAGAGACATTAAGTGTAGCAGGAGTTTAGATGAAAGATAATATGGGGAATAGAATGGTCTCAGAGGCTGGCTCCATGGAGGAACGAGAATCTGAGACTGATCTTGAGGGTGTCTAGAATATATCAGCGCAGCAGGACTACTCAACCAGAATCAGGGCTAATGGGAGGAGCTGTTAACTGTCCATTTTGATTGCCACAAGAAATCTGTGTCTTACTAGGCACTCTGGATATGTTTGTTCCAGATAGGATCTTGTGTCCCAACCCTTATGGTGATGATGAGGAAAATTCCAAATAACCACAATAAGCGAATGGTTCTCTTTTCCAAAAGAAGAGAGAAAACAAGCTACAGCTGGTACAAGCTGAAAAGGGATGGCGTATAGTTGCCAAGACTGCCTGGCGAGCTCCTCTGAGTTGCTCCTGCAAGTTTGATCAGTTTCAATTTTTTTAATTAAATGTGCACTAAGGAGGGAAAAAAACAGGAAGTTTGGGGGAATTTATCCTCATTATAATGGAAAACCCATCTGGTTTTCCTTAATTTTGCAGAGGACAACCATTTATTTATTCTTGTTACTGATTTCATCATCCCAACCATCATCATCCTAACAAGAACACGTAGGACCTTGCTCATAGCAAACATGCATGAGATGCATAGGGATTCTCATGTAGACAGCCCCACACAAGATCTATTACCTGATTTCCTTTCATTCTTCTCCTGATTTACACTAGCCCCTAGACGCATGAGCCAGGGCTAATTGCCTCCGCTTCTCTACTCTAGCTGGCAGTTTGGAGATAGAAATCTTCCAGGGATTCAAATAACTGTGTGGCCCACCAGCAGAACACAGGGGGTTGTCTGGTCTCAGAAACGACATTTCTTTATTTTATAGAGTATATGATATTTATATGCATATGTTATGCATAAATTATAGTATACATAAAATATAATACACATTTTACATATAACATGTATAAAATATAATGCACGTGTTATATATAACATATATAAAATGCAATATACTTATAGCTCAGAGTGTTAGTACACATAAAATATAATATACATATTGCATATAGCATATCTAAAATATAACATATCTAGTATATATAAAATATAATATACATATTGAATATATTGTGTGTGTGTGTGTTTTAAGTCACTCGATATCAGTCTGTTTCTGTCAGAACACCTGCTGTTTACATTCTTTGTTTGAACAACGTTATCTGACTGTTTCCTCCTATTGGTAACTAATACAGCCCTATTGCATCAATACTAATGGTGTTTTAATGTTGCCTCGTGTTCTGTGGGGAATATTTCGCAGATTCCCATAGAGGCATAGACAACTTAAATCCTATTAGAAGTCAGGTAATTAGATTCTGCCTGCTTACTCGCTCTTATTGTTTCAATTGGATTCGGGATTCCAGACGGGCACTGTGTTATACACCAGTGGAAATAGGGTTTATAAAGCACCTGCTTCCTCGAGCCCCCAGAGGGGCAATTCCTGTAGTTGTGGGTAAAGGGTGTGGTTACTCTGCATCCTTTTCCTCCTGAAACAGTTTAGCATCCTCTGGGTTGTCAGGGTTTTGTGGAGATGGCTGGCTTTGAAAGAAGGCCAGGTCTGTGATGCTGTGTGCTTGGTAAGTGAGCAGTGGGAGAAGAGAAGGAAATAAACATTTACTAACTACCCACGGTGTTCCAGGCTCTGTGCTAAATCACATTTTACAAAAGTCACCTCATCTGATCCTTACAACGAGTCGTGAAGACAGGTACTGTTATTGCTCCCACTTTAGAATTGAGGAAACTGAGGCAGACGGATTGAATGACTTGCCTGGGATCACACAGCTAACAAGTGTCTGGGGCCGGACTTCCTGACTCCAGATCCAGCTCCTTCCACTTTTCGAGCTGACTGCCAGAGAGACCGGGTGAAGTCCCTTATGGCTGACAGACCAAACCAGGCTGGCTCCCCACAGGCTTAAATAAGTGTGTCCTGGATTTTCATTCAAGTACCTAGGTACCCTGTGCCATTTCTAAGCACCGTCTGTATTCAGACCAGCAGATCTGTTCCCATCTTCTTAGCAGAAAGTCTGACAGACACAGCCGTCCTAGAGCTGGCTTTGTGCCATAGCCCAGGGGCAGCAGGAGGGGATCTTTACCCAAGTTTTCATGCCGCATCTGTATGTAATACAGGGCCCTCTAGTGGCCTGAGCCCCGAAGCCAGCGGCACAAGACCTTCCTTAGCCATTCACTGAGTGTGTGACTGTGGAAAACCCTCCACGGCTTCCTTGTCTGTAAGAGGAGAATAATATTATTTATACTCCCTTCTTCACCAGGTTGTTGTGAGGAAACCATTTTCTTAAATAGATATGAGTTTACTGCTGCTGTCATACTGTAAACAAATGGCATAATATAATTGAAAGAATACCAAGCTTAGAGCCAGGAGAAAGCTGGGTATGAATCTTGGCTTATCAGTCAGTGAGTCTTTCTGTCAGTAAGCATTTATTAAGTGCCTGCTGTAGTCCAGGTATTCTGCCTAGCACATTGTAGGGGCTAGAGATACCAAAGGCAGTCCTTGTGCTCGTGGAGCATACATTCTAATGGAAATGACAACATGCTACGCACAGAAAAAAGGTCATCTGAAAGGGGGAGGGCATGAGCATCTGGGGTATCCATGAAAGGCCTCCCCAAAAGATGGAACTTGAGCTGAGTCTTGGAGGAAGCTAAGAAACAAAGGGGAGGAGGCCTAGGGGGACGGCCTATGTGAAGGCTGGAAGAGGGAGAACATCAGGTTCAAGAAAGAGTGCACCAGCCGGCTTAGCTGGCTCATAGAATGTTTAGAGAAGAGTCAGGTGTGAGGACGCTGAAAAGGTGGGGAGGGGCTGGGTTTTGAAGAGTTGGCTAGTTGTAGGCCCCCTATGCTGGTCTTTTAAGGTCTTTAGACCCATATCCTCATCAGCAAAAGAGGGATAACACTTATACTTCCTGCCTGCCACCAGAGGGTTGTGGTGAGGAAAGCACTTTGTAAACCTTATGCACTAGCTAAGTGTGTGGTTATTAGGCTAGTTAGAGTTTCATTCCTAGGTCGTAAGACAGGTACAGTCACATTAACACGATTGTCCGTTTTTTGGATGTTGTGTATGTTGCCCAGTTAATTATGCTACTAATAAAGACACAGTATTAATATAGCAGTTGCCTCCCTGAACCTTTACATAAGGGGCTTTACAAGTGTAGGACTGCAGGCTTATAAGCTATAGACCTGGAAAGCTGTTTAGAGGTCATTCGTCCAGCCCCCCACATTTAATAAATAAAGGGTGCTAAGACCTGGAGGCATGAAGGCACCTAGCCAAGGTCATACAGGTCAAAGTGAGTAGCAGAGCTGCAGAGACTCAATTCAGTCAAGCACAAAACTGTTGCTTTAAAAATAAAAAACCACATCTTTACATATAATTGGGGGGAGGGAATAAAATACTATTAAAAAAAACTTCTTAGTGAAAATTTTTTTAAAATCATGCTTCTACTACTGATTCCTCTCTAACTTTCTGCCCATCTCTCAGTGATAAGAGTCAGAAACCACTTCTCCCACTTTACAGATGCAGACCCCAAGGCAAGAGAAGAAGGTCATGGCTTTAGAGCCAGAAAGAGCCTTAGAGGTAATGAAATACAACCCTCTCCCTGGAGAAGGGAAGTGCCTTGGCATAAGCCCACACAGGTGAGGTCTCTGATTGGATTTGAAGCCAGCTTCTCCTGACTCCATCGATGAGCCCAGTCTGCCTCATGGTAGACTTGTGATGCTTCTCAGTAGGATTCTAAGGAGGCACTTGCTGGTGTCTCCGAGGTTCAGAGGCAGACTGAGTCAGATCTCTGACTTAATTCAATACATTTTATTCACCTGACCTTCTGCGTTTCAGTTTTTTTGTTGTCTAACTGTATGACATGTTTCAGATTCTTGAGAGAACAAAGACCAGGTCTCCTCCTGGCCGGGACACCTCCGGACTCCAGGAGAGGCGTTGTGTTGTGCTTAGGATTCGTGTCTGTCACCCAGCTTTGTTCTTTTCCTGATTATTCTCCTTCCCGTGTCTTTCCAGGACTACAGCATGAAGGCATATTCCGGGTGTCTGGATCCCAAGTGGAGGTGAATGACATCAAAAATGCCTTTGAGAGAGGTGAGGAAAAGACCTTGCAGCTAAAAATGACCTATCTGTTTGCCATCAAGATCCCGCTAGGGGGTGCCCAGGGAGTAAAACACCAGGAAGACCCAGCCTTCTCCACTCAGTCAGGAGAGTTGGCATTTTTCAAGGCCTGGTCCTCTATCATGGTAGGCAGGAATCCAGGGCTTATCCCAGTTCTACCTTCCTTCCTCAGTCCCATTCATCTCAGTCCTCCATAGCAAATAATCTATTGAAACCCAAGAAGTTAGCTGGGATATCTGGGTGTTCATGGCTTCATCTGGAACCCTTGGCAGCAGCTAATATCAAGGATAATGTGCCTGTTCGTTGTAGCCCATTTATTATCTTGTGGGCTGTTAAGGTAATGGGCAAGCTTTGGTAATTTCCATCCTGTAATGGATATATATAGTTTCAATTTGAGGTTGGTCCTATCATTAAATCTAATTACTTCTGATGTGAAATTTTCCATAGGGAACTCTGGGACGATTGTTCTCCTCTAAGTAGGTGTCCTTTGTTCTAAGGAGTGTGAGCTGATCCCTCCCTGTCTTCTCCTTGGTCCCCTGGGGCCTTGATCCCCAGTCATAGAACCACTATGACTCCTAAGAGTGGCAGGTGCTTCTAGTGTCACTGCCTCTCCTGTTCTCTGCCCCTGTGCCAGATTGGCACCACAAAAGCTGCTGTGGATGAACTCTCCCTCTCTGGCCTCTGATCCTCTGAGGCAGAATGGAATGGTCTGTCTTCACCTGGTGCCCAACTTGTATCCACCTATGACCTTCCTGCTAGGCAGATGGCTGTGTGCCTAGGGGCAGAAGTGGATGACCCCATATCTTACATCTTTGAACAGATCCCTATAGGAAACTACCTTGCTTTCTTTACTGCCTCTTTGGAAACTTTGCTCTGAGCATGCACTAAGTGGAGGAGAGGGGCCTTTAAAGCCTCTTAGCCCACCCCTCTCAGTGGCAGTCTTCTTAGAGGAGCTTCCTGGCCCACCTTTTATACCACATTTGTCTTTACTTCACCTTTGTTGTCTCCAGGAGAGGACCCGCTGGCCGGAGACCAGAATGACCATGACATGGATTCCATAGCGGGTGTTCTGAAGCTTTACTTCCGTGGGCTGGAACACCCCCTCTTCCCCAAGGACATCTTCCATGACCTGATGTCCTGTGTCAGTAAGTAATGTACACTGTCAGACTGAGCCACCAGGCAGAACGGGTGACAACCATCTCTCCTTGAGTCTTCTGCCACAGGTCAAAGCCCCAACCAGATTCTCCTTCCTCCTTCAGGCTGTATTTTCCCCTCTCCCTTAGGGTTTCCCCTCTTCATTGTCACCTCTACATTTGGGGGCAAGATAGGGCAGCCAATCTTTTTTGTTCACTAAGAGTCTAGGAGAGGATGCACAAGGGAAGGGGCACTGAACTTAGAGGTCAAGGACCTTTTCTCTGTGCCGTCCCACCTGTGTGACCTGGAGCAGATCTTAATCTCTCCGGCCCTTGAGTCTCCTCATCTGTAAAATGACATTAGGCCCAATCACTACTGGTTTCCCTTCTAGCTCTTAAACTGTGGACCAACAACTGGAGTTCAGGAATTCTGACCTTTTTTTTTTTCCTTGACTCTGCCTCAGACTTGAACTTTATTGTTGCTCTTGCCTTCATTGTCTTTTTGCCAAATGTTTTTTGTATATTCCCATAAAAGGTAATTGTCTTCAATCAGTTGAGGCTTTAAAAATAGTGTCTGTACCTTCCATGACACAGATAAAGAAAAAGCCCAGACTTTGCCACTTTTTTCTGCCTGTCTGTCTAAAAATGACATGATGGTGTCTGTTAGGTATATACACATGGTACCTTCTCATGTAGGGACACAGGCCTTCTGCAAGTGTAGAAATGGCAACAGAGAACCTGAAAGAGACACAGCAGCGATGTCAAGCACAAATGAAAATGAACCCTGAGGTGCATATTAGCTAGAAAACCTAGAAATTAAACCTAGAAAACTTACAACATTAACATGACCTATGTTGGATTGCACTTGTATTTATTTTTATTAAGTATTTCCCAATTACATTTTAATCTGGTTCTTGAGGACAAAGGTTGATGGTAGTGATTCTGACATCTCTGGGATAGACCACAGAAGTAGTGCCAATTCTGAATTGAATTTTAGTTCAACAGAAGGGAATTATGGTATAAGAAGATCCTAGATTTGGGGCTAGAAGAGATTTAGGAGGTCACCAACCCTCTCACTCTCCAGATGGGGACTCTGAGGCTCAGAGAGGTTATGTGACTTGCTTAGGGTCACACAGAACAAGCAGAGTCAGGATAGGAACCAAAGTCCTGTGGTTCCAAATTCAGTGATCTTCCCTCTCTACCATGGTGCCCCTATTAAATGCCTCCTCTGTGTGGGTTATTATTTAGGCTACACATTATTCACTGTTTCATCCAGCCCAGGAATGTTGGGCTCAAACAGTCATCACCAGCATCTGTAGCAGGTGGCATTGCCCTTCCATAGAAGCCTGGGGTTAGATGGATCGGGTCATTACGGCTGAGGTTTCTGGGAGCTTTGACTGAATGACGAACAGCTCCTGGGGGTAGAAGTGGTGAGGCTTTGGAAGATAACTTCTTCCCAAAGCATCTGAGGTTTTTCCTCACACTCTTGAGTTTCTAGGTTTGATTCAAGTGCACACATTGAAGGTTGGCCCCGTGGTAGCTGCTGCTGCCTCTTCTTGTTCCCAGGACAGACGGTCTTCATGTCAGGAGCTTGTTTGCCTTGAGACCTTTTTCCTTGCCTGGCTGGTCTGCCTTTGCTCTGGGGAGTTTGAAGGCCTGGCTTTTTCCTCACTTACCTATCTGTAAATGTCAAAGTAAACAGCTTGTTCCTGTCAGACATCTTCACTCCCCAGGCCAGGGCTTTGAACAGCCACCTAGTGTGAAACACAGAGGGGGACAAACCAGACACAAACTGCTTTGACTTCCTGACCTCTGGGCCACATTTTCTGTTCTCTGATTCTTCTGTCAAGGTCACCTCCTGGGCCTGAGTGCCCAGCCTGTCTCCGTGGGCATGCCACAGCTGTCTGTCCTCATCAAGAAGAGCAGGCCCCAAGCGGCTTTCATCAGATCCCAGGGGTTGACTTTGCCATCCCTGGGGTGCTGAATTCCCTACACCTGCAAGTAGTAGAGGAGAAACCGACCGATCACCTTTGGGTTTTCTGTTGTGGGAGAAAGAGAACTTATTATGTTCTCCTTTCAGGTATGGACAACCTTCAGGAAAGAGCTCTGCACATCCGGAAAGTCCTCCTTGTCCTGCCCCAGACAACGCTGGTCATCATGAGATACCTCTTCGCCTTCCTCAGTCAGTGAGTGTCTTCCAGGAGCTATGCCTCTTCAGGGGGTCCTAGATGAAGACCCTGGGGATGTGAAAGAAGGACATGCCTCACTGCTTCTGATTTAGACTCTGGCTCTTTTCCCTTCAAAGGAGTATAGATCAGTGCAGCCTCTGGCACCATCTCATTCATTTCTTTCTCTTTGTACCTCTCTCTGCCCATCCCCTTCCAGGTAGCACCAGGGATAGAGCGCAGGACTTGGAGCCTGAAGACCTGAGTTCAAATCCTGCTCAGATACTTACTAGCTGTGTGAGCCTGGGCAAGGCCTTTAACTGCTCTCACCCTCAGTCTCTTCATCCATAAAATGAGGATAATAGCCCCTACCTCCCAGGGATGTCAAGAAACTCAAATGTATAGAGCTTTGCAAACCTTGAAGTGCTATATAAAGGCTAGCTAATAGTATTTTTTTTCTTTCCTCTTTTCCCTTTCCCTCTACCCACATCCATTGCCACTTTCCTTTTCTTTTTTCTGGCCTTTACCTTGGGCATGCTGATGGTACCCAATGGCACTTAGGGTCCCAGCAGTTCACATCTAAAACCTGTCCCCACCATGGCCATACCCACTCCCCTAACTATCCTGACCCTGATCTGGCACCAGGATTTGCTTGGTGATTAGTGGCAGAAATCTGCATTTGGCCCAATGTGGAGGCAGGGGGGAGCTGGGAACCTCTTCCCATCACTCTTCAGTGAGTCTGTCTGGTCAGCAGCCTATCAGTGCTCCAGTCCTGGCCTCACCCCTCCTCTGGAAAAATATCATGCCCCAAAACAGAAGGTGGGATCCGCCCTGTTTCTCCAGCCCCTTGGGGCCACAGCTAGAGCTGGGGTGGAGAGGGGATTATGGGGATACAGGCTATAAATGACCAGAACAGTCTATTTCTTTTGGCCATGATTTCAAAATGGGCAGTGTGTGTCTATTTATGAGAGAGACAGAGACAGAGAGTGTATATGGGTGTGTTTGTGTGGTGTGTATATGTTGTATGTGAGTGTGTGTATGAATGTGTATATGTATGTAGGCGTGTGTGTGTGTGAGTGTGTGTTGAGGGTTTGTAGAGGAAGTGAGCAGTATAGACTCATCCCCATGAGATGTGTCTGGAGCCATGATCCCCGGGTCTCTGGGTGGTACTAGATAAGTGACCACTGTTGAAGAAAGGATGGAATCACACAGGTTCAGCATCTTAGTTTTCAGAAGACCATTCCAAAGCAGCGTTAGTAACCACAGTGTTTCCTAAAATAACAAATGGGAAGCAGGTGATCGTGAGGCCCTTCATCACGTGAACATGGAGTCTCAGGGGACTTTGTGTGCATGCCAGTTAGATGGAGCAATGGCCAGCAGCTCCAACAGAGGCTTGGCTTGAGGCCACACTGTCGAGATCCCTCCTTCTCCTTCACTGTGGTATTTAATATGTGCTCTAACCGTATAAAAGAGGGGGAGGGAATAAGCATTTACATAGGACCTCCTGTGTGCTAGCTCATTTGACCCTCACAAAAATATTCTCACTATTTACCCAGGGTCACACGTGATTTACCCAGGTTAGTATCTGAGACTGGATTCGATCACAAGTCTTCCTGAATCCTGGGCAGCTAGGTGGTGCAGTGGATAGAGCCCTGGGCCTGGAGTCAGAAAGGCCTAAGTTCAAATCCAGCCTCAGGTGCTATCAGTGTGACCCTGTGCAAGTCACTTTAACCCTTTGGGCCTCAATTTCTTCCTTTGTAAAATGATCTGGAGAAGAAGATGGCAAGTATCTTTAATAAGAAAACCCCAAAAACAGAGTCACAAAGAGTCAGATGTGATTGAAATCACTGTACGACAGCAGCTTCCTGACTGCAGGCCCAGGGCTCTGTCCACTGTGCCACCTACTTGCCTCTAGCTATGCCCTTTTGCCTTACAGTGGCTTTCAGGGACCTTTATTATTTCCAAGATAAGGTGTATGGCTTGTTCATTCTTTGAGAAACAGAAAAGAACCTGACTGATCAAGACCCTTTCAAGAGGCCAAGTGGGCCCATTGTGTGACCCCTCGGGTAGCTGCCACCCCACACATTCCTATCCCCAAGATAAAGCCTCAGTCAATTGCCGCACAGCTGTCCCCAGAGCTTGTGCCCCGGGGCCTCAAGAACAGTAACACATTCAGGTCCCGGCCTCTACTCGTGGGGCCTTTCAGAGGTGTTGGGAGAGTTCCCCTGAGCCTCATTCCTTAAGAAGAAAGAATGGGGAGGGGTGGCAGAATGCAGGCACAGAGCTGCTGCCATGGTTGCACATAGCCAGAGCTAGGTGAAGGCTGGCTCGTTTTTGGTCAGAGCTCATCCATCTGAGCCAAGGCCCAAGGCCAGAGCGTAGGTGACAAGAAGAGCTCTTTAGGTACCAGATACTCACATGATTTATGAAGGTGCATCATGAGGTCTCCTGCCCTGGAAGGCTTTTTGTTAAGCTTTGCTTTACTTTTTATCAGTTAACAAACATTTTTCTCTCTCAGAGAGGCTAAGGGACTTAGTCTGTCGTCATCCACCTGATGAGCATCAGAATTAGGATTTGAACTCATGTCTTCCTTACCACGCAGTACCTAGGGAAACAAAAAATTAGTGTAAACAAATACATCAGTATCCAAATGATAGCAATGCTGACTTCTTCACAACTCTACTTTGAGAAGAGTAAATTTTAAAAATGTGACGGATTAAAATCAGACAGCCAAGCTGGCTGATTGACCTGATTTATGCTAAGACTTGAACTTTCTTTCATCCCAGCTTCATAGATAGAGGTCAGGGAGGGACCTTAGAATCCATTGAGTCCAGCCTGCCCATTTTACAGGTCAGGAAATCGAGGCTGACTTAAGGTGACATTAGTTGATCACATAGTATGTATTTGAAGCAGGTATCCCTGAGTCCAGGCTGTCACTGTTTCCACTCCACCACCTAGTTTCCTCCCAGAAATGGTAAATTCAAATCAGTTTATAGAATTAACTAATGAAAAGAATTGACATTGCAAATGTCCAGTAGACAGCAATGATAGTTAGAATTTGAGTATACTCTGGTAAGAGACCAACAATATCTCAGCACAGACCTCAGACCTTGGCTTGGGGAAGCCGTAGGGGAGGGCCATAAGTAACACTACTGCCCTATGAAAAGCTTCCCAGGCCTTCCCCACAGGGCTCTTCAACCTCTTCTGGGTTCCAGACCTCATTTTGTGAGACAGTCTTTCATCCCTTCTGGGTATTGCTCACAAATAGGCCCTGGAGACTCAGTGCTACAGCCTCTAAGGAAGGGGAGTTTAAAGAGAGGACCTGATGAGCAGCACTGAAAATGAAAGGGGTGCCTCTGGAACTGGCCTTGGTCTGTTGGGGAGGGGGAAGGGCTCAGTAGGTGGCCACAGCTCACTTAGGGATTTGTGACAATGGCCACGTTGGAGATGTGGCTTCAGCACCTGTTGGGTGAAGGGGAGACACGTTGGGGAGGGAGTTCCCAGGGTAAATAAATCCCCAATAACAAAGTCAGTCTCCATCCAGAGGAAATCTCCTTCGAAGCTGAATAGCATGCTGACCTATTCCTGAATAAATCCTGGGTGTGCTAATTGAGGGGGATGTTATGAAAATGAAAAACAATTGCATCAGCTGTTCCAGAAAGAAATGCGCTGGCTTGATAGAATAGGAAAGCTAATCACTTGGCTTTTTCTCTGTCCCTCTCTCTCTCTTTCATAAGCCCATGGCTTGGAGAGAAGTCAACCCAATAATGTGGCCATTTGCTGTAAAACAAGACATACAATAGACCACATCTTCCTCCCATGTAATTACCAGAGCACCTTGGGAGTCCCCTGTATATTCTATCAGCCCCGAGGCATGCTCTCTAGAGTAGCTATCCCAGCTCATGCCTGGGGCTGCCTTCTGCAGGGTGAATTTAGAAAATCTTTGCCAAGAGGAGTCACCAGCCCATCAGCCCCCTTAGTCCCTCAACCACTGGTCTCCTAGGAGTTGGGAAGGGAATGGGAAGGGCCATGTTGGAAGGCAAGCTGGACAAAGTAGACAGGCTTGGGATGGATAAGGAGCCAGATGTACTCCTTTCTTTAGGAGGCGGAAGAACAAACTTTCTATTAAATGGAGAAAGAAAGGCATTTGCCATTTGATGAGGTTCCTGAATTGTGACCTCATTGGTGTCACCTTATTGTCTTGGCTGAAGTAGCTCTGGGGGAGCCCAGAGCCTGGGGGGGGGGGGTGAGCAGGTGGCAATTTGCAGACCTTCTGTTTTTGCTCTTGGCTGCGCCTCCTGTGATTGCTGTCCCCGCGCATTCATGCAAGCTCTCCCCTGCTCCCCCCCTCATCCCTACTCCCTCTCTTGTCTCCTGTAGTTTATCACAGTTCAGTGAAGAGAACATGATGGATCCCTACAATCTCGCCATCTGCTTTGGGCCTACGCTGATGTCGGTGCCCGAAGGCCATGACCAGGTCTCCTGCCAGGCCCATGTGAATGAGCTAATCAAAACCATCATCATCCAGCATGAGAATATCTTTCCGAGCCCCAGGGAGCTGGAGGGCCCCGTCTACAGCAGAGGAGGAAGCATGGAGGATTACTGGTAGGTGGGCAAGGCAGGAAGGCAAAGAGCTGCAGTCTTCAACACCATCAACAAGAGGGCCCGTGGCAAAGCCCACGGCAGACATGCACAGAGCTCTTGGTGTTCAGATTAAATCATCTGTATCTTGAGGTCACCTTGTTCATCTCCCTACTTGTCCCTCCATCACCTAGACAGAGGGATGGCAGCACACTTCACACTACACCCCATTTTACAGGGATTCCAGGGATCCTCAGGAATAAGAATTCCATGCTTTTTTTATGTACTTGAAGCAAACCACATTGTTTCCTCAATTATTCCCATTTACCCAGTGGAGTGATAGAAATTGTAGAAGAGACCAAGGAGTACAAGATGTACAACACTCATTTAGCACCTGCTAAGTGCTAGGCCCCAGGAGGCAAAGACAAAAGGGAAGCAGCCCCTGCCTTCAAGGAGGCACTATCCTTTTTAATTATTGTTAAATTTTGTTTTATTTTCATGAAAATTCACCTCTTTGCCTCCATAGAGAAAATAAGAAAGACAAAACTCCTATTACACACAAGCAAAGCAAGTTCCCCCTCTGGCCTGGTCCTCCATACCAGCCTCACTCTGCACTCCTCACCTCTCCTCAGGAGAGTCTCATCACAAGACATCCAGAATTATGGGGGGTCCTTGTGTCGATCAGAGTCCCCAAGTCAAGGTGACTCATCTTTGCAATGTCATTGTAAGTATATGACTTTTTTTCCTTCTGGCTCTGTTCACTTAACTGTGTGTTGCTTCAGACAACTCTTCTCAGGCTTCTCTAAAACCGTCTCCTTCATCACTTCCTATAGCACAGTAGTGCTCTCACCCATTCAGATCCCCCAGCTTGTTCAGCTATCCCTTCTCTAATTGATTGGCCCCCTCTTGGTGCCATAAGTAGTTTTGCACATTTGGGCACTTTTCCAAAGATATATTCTAATGAGGGAGGGCCACTGGGGAGAGAAATCCTGCATAAAGAATGTGTTGCCTAAGAGTTGTGAGACATCCTAGGGTTACATAACGCTCTTTCCAGTGACTGTAGAGAGAAAGATGTAACCATCCAAGTGGGCTTGTTAAAGGCAGTCCTCTTTGGACACAGTGGGTCGGACTTCTGGAGACTTCAGAGTGGCTACAGATTCCTTTCTGTTGTCCAAAATTTAATCTAACTCCAGTGTGATGTTACAGGATGCATGGAATCCTAGATCTGAGATCTGAAAGGAACCTCCAGAGACCACGTGGGCTGACCCTCTGCCTTTTGGTGTTACTTCTCCCTTTTAAAGCAAAGACAACTGAGGCCTCAAAAGCTTCAGTGACTTGGTGGAGATCCCGCGGCTGCTGAGTAGTAAAGGGAGCTTTTAGAACCCTTGAGGCTTAGAGGAAGCCCATTGGTGATCTCATCTGTCTGCCAAGCTTCCCCTCAATAGAATCCTCGGCAGCTTGTCCTCTGGCCTCTGCTTACAATACCCTGTTAAAGGAGAACTCACCCTCTTGAGGCAATTCATTCTACAATCAGACAGCTCCAAGCTTAACATTGTGCCCAAATCTGAAGCCCTAGAATGGAGAGCCATTGCTTCCAACTGCACACTGCTGTGGAAGACAAGCCCGATTCCCTTTCTACATAACATTTGGACACCTGAAGATGGGCTTCATGTTTCTGTCTCTACATCTACACATCCTACTTTCTTCTGGGACCTGTCCCTCACTAGACATGGTTTTGCAATGTCATCATCCTAGAACTCTGGTTCCCTGCCTCTCAGTGCACTGTGCTTTCTTTTGCACACGGCAGCCTCCCCTGAGACTACTCGGGAGTGTCCATCTAATGCCAGGTACCATAGGGATAGTCTGTCTTTCTGCTACATTCAGATTTTTCCTTCCTTCACCTCTTTCCCTCCCTTCCTCAGATACTCTTTGAACCTCAGCTAAAAACATAAACTAGCCCAGCCCAGGGATCCATGTGGAACCAATTCAGCACCAGTTATCAGCCAGGTTAGGGGAGGCAAGGAGAATTTCTTTGTCTAGGAATAAATTGATCTGCCTTGCCACCTGACCCCCACAGATGGAGACCCCAAATGGTCACGTCTGTAGTATAGTATCAGTAACATTCCTCATCTGGGCTTTGCTCTTTCCTGCGCTCTTGACATACAATATAATAAGCTGTTAACTTTTCTCAAGAATCCAAGTAAAAGAAAAAATGGAACAAGCTTTACCAATGTATATAATAATTAGAGAGGGAAGTTTGTCAGTTTTCTCAAGAGTACTAGTTGGGCCATTAAGATTCTATATTTGTGTCTGTTAAGACCCCCTACCCTAGATCATAGGTCTGTATGGCAGAACAGGTTTCACCTACCGTAAGGGAATGGACTCCTGGACCCTAGATTCTCTGCGAACCTTTCTTTGCCTGTGCACTGGGAAGGGTCTCTACTCTTCTGGGATCAGTCACCAAAGCATTACTCAGTGGCTCTCTGCTCAAGATCTCCGAAAGGGGACAATATTAGAGAAGAGCCAACAAGCACATTCTCTCAGTTTTCTCCAGATTATTCTCCCTAGTTTCCCTGTGTCTGCAGATTTTATTAGCCAGTCCCTGGGAGGAGACCATAGGATTAACTAGGAAACAGGTGGAAGGGCCCTGACAGCATCAGGCAAGAACTGGGGCTGCTGCATCTGATGGATCAAGAATCAGTTGCCTCAAGGTGGGAAAGGCATGGGGAGAGGCCATGCATCCCATAGACTGCCATATCTTATCTCTTTCTCAGTCTTCCCTAGGAAAGAAACTAGCTGCCGCAGCCAAAAACAAGGGGTTTCAAGGAGAAGGCTGGATGAAGTATAGAAGGGGTGGCTAGGGTCCTGAGACTGCTGGAGAGAGGCCAGAGGAGATAGAGAGAGCCAAGACTTTTCTGCATTCCTGTGGTGACAGGGAGCTCAGGCCCATTCCGTTTTTAATTCCCCAGCCTGCCTGAAAAACCTGGCTCTTCAGTGTTAGCAAAACAAAGTGTGAGTCTTCCTTGGAAGGGCCTACTACATGGCGTGATGATACAGAGGAGGCTAGAGGGAGGTTTATGGCGCCCTTTGTCTCTCCCTTTTGGTTTCTGATTCTCTCCAGATTTCCTCAGACCCACCTGATTCCATACCTAGGGAGACTTCAGAAACTCCCTAATTTAAATGGGTCATGGGACCCTAAGAGAAAACTATAAAGGAAAAAACTTTCAGAACCCAGAGATGGGGGGCGGCTAGGTGGTGCAGTGAATAGAGCACCGGCCCTGGAGTCAGGAGTACCTGAGTTCAAATCCGGCCTCAGACACTTAACACAAAAACTAGCCATGTGACCTTGGGCAAGTCACTTAACCCCAACTGCCCTCCAAAAAGCAAAAAAAAAAAAAAAAAAAAAAAGAGAACCCAGAGATGGAAGGAAGAGAACCTTGTCTCATGGTGCATTTACTTTAGGGTGACCCAAAAGTCCTCTTCCCTTTCTTTGCTTTCAGAAGAAACCAGATTTGTTAGAAAGAAGGAAACACTAAAAACGGATGAGATTTCCTCTGCCTCTCATCATGTAGAAACTTGATGGTTGTGTCGAGGGTCTTTATCCCTCAATGGCGCATTCATCAGATTTGAGCTGAAAGACAGAGTTTAGATGGAGTTTCCAGTAACTGTACAGGCAAACTCAGAAGGGAGTTGGATAATTAAAATCCAGAGTTCAGAGCCTAGTGTTAGCCAAGAGCTTTCCTTGTCTTTCAGCTCTCTACCTCTTCTCCATGTCTCTGCCTCTCACCCCCATGTCTTACCTCTCCACCCGTGGAGATGCCCCAGAGTCACAGAATGGCATCAAACCTGGTGGGAAGGCAAAGAGTAAGAAGAGCTCAAATAATGCACTTGGTGGCTTATCAAGAGCTGCCTATGTATTGCCATAAAGAAATTCCTCCGCCAGCCTGAGAAGGTTTTCTCTTGCCTCATCTGTCCTGCTCTCTCGCACTAAAAAGTGTGAAGCTCGGGCTGTCCCAGCTGGTTTGCCTAGTTCAGCCTGGAGGGGATGGGTTGGCTCAAATGACCTCTGGAACCTACTTGTAAAATGTTTGTTAGGAGGAGGCGTTACTTACCCACTGTGTGCATAGCACGGCGCTGAGCTTTTATGGGATGTAGAATGTGCAGAGGACCCCATCCCTACTCTTCCCTAAAAACCAACTAGTGCTCCCCATATGCTGATTCCTCCTATTGCCTGGACAGTTTTTCTCCTCTCTGATGCTTTTGGTGACTTTGATTTGGTTCTTCCACAGTGAAAGCCCCCATGGAGAGACTACCTCAGCTGAAGACTCCGCACAGGACTTAACTGTGGACCACCACACCAGCGATGATGGTATGTTTGAGGCCCTGCTTCCTGAGCAGCTAGTGGGGACCTGGGGGAAGAGGGGAGCCTGGCCATGTGGCCTGAGCTCCTCCCACAATCTCGTGCTGCCTGCGATATGTCAGAGCCAGAGTGTTAGTAACAGGTCCTCTGCTTCCTTCAATCTTCTGGAGGGAAGCTGCTTTTCTGAGATAGTTTAAGTTCTAATGCTGTGTCCAAACAAGGGGATGGAGAGTCTAAGCTATGTCTATTTCTTCCCTCCATAATTCTTTGGCCGTCCCATTCCCAAATCCTCACCAGCTCCCTAATCCCGCTACACTTGGCCTGAGTTCCTAGAGGTTTCCAGCTAGTTTCCAGGCACTGATCAGACTCAGCACTAAGTAACAAGATGCTAAAGTGACATAGAGCTTGCTTGAAGAACAAAACAGAACCAAAAAAAAAACCTCCCAGGAAACAGAGACACTAAATGCCAAAAACAAAGCAGAAGTAGAACAGAGTAGGAACAGGAGCCAGGATGAATCAACTCATGCTCTCAGACCACCAATCAAACAATCGAACCTTTCCAAAGCTGCAGGCATATGAGGGCCTCCAGTCAATTGACCCCATGTGGGTTGAGAAGTGGAAGGCTCAGCTGTCACCTGAGGGCCTCTCTGCATTGCTTCTGATGTATTAAGACTTGCCTAGCCAGGTTATGTTTCCCCTACCCTTCCAACACCCAGTCTGGCCCACTTGGGCTCTGGAAGTCTCAGGAGCCAAGAAGGCACCTCCAAATTTTCCGGGGCTGAGGAGGAAACAGGACATTCTGCTGAGCTCTCTAGGCCTTCCACCTTGCTGGGAATTCATTCTGCCAGGCAGATGGCTCAAAGTGCAATGATGAGGGGAGGGTACAGAAGAGCTCATAAAAATCTTATTCTTGTATGGTTTGGGGACACATCTGTCATCCAGGAGGAGAACCTAGAAAGCCATTTCATATATAAATGGTCATCTTCCTTTTCACCTAGCATACCAGAATTTGAGAGTCCTGTAGGCAATTTGATGTGTGGATCTGGAGTTGAGAAGAGAGGTCAGGGCAAGAAATGGAGATCTGGAAGCTGTCTGCCTAGGGAAGCCAAGAAAGAGAGCAAGGTTACCTGGGGAGATGGAGAGAAGACAGATACCAAGGCAGATCCTTGGATGACATCCACCCTAAGGGTCAGGAAGAAGATGAAGTTTCAGTGAAGGCTATAAAGGAGGAGTTATGTGGTGTCCCAGGAGCCTGGGGAGGAAGGAGGGTGCATGGGGAGTTAGCGGGTTCATCACAGACTGCAGAGAGCTCCAGGTAGAAGGGTTGTGAACACAGGCCCCTGGGTGTGAGTCGGTCACCTGCATCTTTACTGAGTGCGTCCTAGGTGCTGGGCATGTGTAGAGTACTGGGGTTACACAGGAAGGCAAAGACAACCCTGCCCTCAAGGAGCTGGCATGCTAATAGGGGAGAGAGCATGTCAGTAACTAAATACAGACCAGATATAATCAGAGGGTATAGAAGGTATATACTTAGTTACTTATTTACAGAGGAAACACACTGGTCACAGAAAGGGGACTGAGAAAGGCCTCTTGAGGAAGGTTGCATTTGCAGTGCGTGGGGAATAAAGCATACAGACTTGGAAAGGTTGGAAAAAGTTAGGTCACAAAGAGTTTTAAATGCCAAATGTGGTAGTCTGTGTTGTTCTTGAGGTGATAGGGAGCCAGTGAAGTATATTGAGTAGGGGTCTAGTGGGGGAGGAGTGTTAGGAAGATTACATCAGCAGCTGAATGGAGAGCAGATTGGAGTAGGGAGAGACTGAAGGCTGGGATCCTGACAGGGAGGCAGTAGTCCAGGGCAGAGGCTTGTGAATGGAGAGAAGGGGAAGTGAAGTGATGTTGTGATGATGGATTGGCTCAGTGTAGTCAGTGTGAGTGAAGACTGGAGGATTATGCCACGGTTCAAACCTAGATGAAGGTAATGCCTTTACCTGTATAGGGAAGTTTGGGAATACCTCTTTTTCTGTGAATGAGGGAAGGAGAAGACTTAGTAATGCTACAAAGAAGTTTTGTGGAGGGGAGTCAAGCTTGCTCCCATTAGATGGTCTCAGTCTCATAAATTGGAGGCCGAGCCATCCGCTGTACAAGAGATCTGAAATGGCTGCTTTGGAAAATTAGTCAACAAAAATAAAATGAAGCCTGTTGAGATTCTTCACCTTGACAGGTAGTGAGGCCAATTAACTTAATTATGAGACTTTATCTGTTGATGCTCCAGTAGTCTGGGATGGTGGGATTTGTCTAGGGATCAGGATTAACAGGTCACGGACAGTGGAAAGTCAGGAATGAAGAGTTCAAGAGCAGTGACCAGGCATATGTTAAATTAACCTTTCAGGGCAAGGGTGTCAATTCTGGGTATGGAGACAAGCAAAGAGAAAGAAAGAGGGCTAAGCCACAGAACTGGAAATCCCAGTGAGAGCAGAAAGCAGATGGGTTGGGAGTGGAATAGAAGGTCATGGTTGGACAGGGAATGTCTAAATACTGAGTCTTAGAGGTGATACAGTTCCCTGTGATGGTGAAGTCTAAGGTATGAGCATGCTGGTGTAGGACTGGAAGGGAATAGAGAAGGAAGCCACTGACATTTGGGGGTGTTTGGGGTGTTTGAGCCACTGTTACTGTGAATACAGAAGATCTGTTGTTTGTGAGAATAGACCCCAAAATCTGAAATAGTTTTAGGAAAAAATGTACTAGATCGTTTGGTAGAGGAGAGAGAGCCAAAAAGGTGTGGTCACTCTCCTCAGATTCTGGAAGGTTGACATTATATAGGATTTTGGCAAAGGTTTTGCACACAGGAACCCCACATAATCGGTTAAGCAATTTTGCTGAGATGGTGGCCTGAAAGCAAGGTAAATTGAGACAGGTAGAAATAACTAATCTAAAACAGAAGCTTGGACACCTCAGAAGTTCTTGAGTATGGTAGCCCAAAACAAGAATGCTTTGGGTGAATCCCAGCTGGGGGAATCAGAAATACCTTGTAGCCATCTCTAGCCATTCCTAGAGAGTTAATGGAGTCAATCAGCATTCTGAGTGTGGACAACCTTTAATCACATAAGATTGGATTGAAACAGTATAATTTTCCCACAATCCCAAGGATGATGGGGATGCACTGAAATGGAAGACGGTGGCCTGAGTACCAGTCATCTTTACAGATTAAGGGCTTCAGAGTCTTACCCAGCACCTAAAACTTGATTCATTCTATTTGTTTCCTTCTTTCTTGTCCTTTTCAGAGTGTGAGCCCATTGAGGCGATTGCCAAGTTTGACTACGTCGGCCGAACAGCCCGAGAACTGTCCTTCAAGAAGGGGGCCTCCTTGCTGCTCTACCATAGGGCCTCTGATGACTGGTGGGAGGGCCGACACAATGGCATTGATGGACTCATCCCTCATCAGTATATCGTGGTCCAAGACACGTAGGTTGGGCCCTCGGGCCACAGGGCCAGGGTTACTGGTGCTTCTTCCAAGATGAGCCTTTAGGAGATGGACTCCCAGTGAATGTTGCCAGAAACTGAGAATCATGAGATGTCAGCTGTCTCTTCAGTCTGGCTTCAATCTTCTGGAAGTCCCCAGGCTCACCATCCCCCCAAAACAATCCAGTAACTAATCCTCTGAATAAAAACTTGGCATGTGTATGCCTAATGAGTGCTAAAGAAGGCAGGTGTCACGATACAATGCCCTGGAGCCCCGTCCTAGACTGGGAGAGCATTTTCTTTCTGGTCTGGACAGTCTTCACCCTTTCAGGGGAAAGGGTGTTTTGGTTTTTAGCAAGTATGCATTAACTCTATCTGATGATCGTATTTATAATATTTTCCCACTTAAAAACAAAATTGTATTTTGGCTAAGGAAACCCAAGCCAGAGATGTGAGCATTAGTGATGAGGTTCTTCCTGCCTTTCTAGGAAGTACCTGGATTAAGTAACCTTGTTGAAATAACCCACTTTCGTTCAGTGACCCAGGTGAGGTTAATTGGGCAAGGAGGAGCAAAGAAGGAAGGGGAAATCAGACTGGCCTCCGGGAAGTTTTATAGATGGGTGCCACCTGCAAAGGAAATGGGCTTAGAGGGAAATTACATTGTTTTGAGATTCACTGTCCCATACCTTCAAACTCTGGCCCTCAGGCTGCAAGTCCTGCCTGACTTGGAACCCAGCCTGAGAAAGATCTCTGATCCCAGCTCCCATTGCCCTCCCTTTGGGTATTATGCTTCCAGTTTTGATGGTCCTTCCCTTAATATTATGTTTTAAAGGTTGGTATCCTGAATGAATCTTCACCCTCCCAGCCTGTCCTCGGCTTTTTCTGCAGAGGTATATCCTCCCTCTGTTGATAACTTCGCAAATCTGGTGATGATATCTGTGCATCCAGAACCCTCCTAAATTTAGCATTTTGACTTCATTACAAGATCAAGCAGAAGATGAGCTGTGGGGGAGAAGGGACTTTCTTGTCATCTTCCTATATGACCACTAGCAAGAGGGGCCAGGAGAGCAGTGGAGAGACCCGGGACCGACTTGGAAGCTCTAAGTGGGGCTAGATTTGCTCCGATGGAGTGTGAGGGTCTCCTGCCTCAACACCAGCATCTCTAAAACCTGAGCAGATACACAGCAACCTGGATGTGTCTCTTCCCCCTCTGGGAGGTTGGCCCGGCCCGGCCCAGTCTTGGGGTAAAAGTCAGATGCCTCGGATCCAAAGTTCCTCTAGCTGGATCCTGCCCTGCTTTCCTGAGGAACCAAGGGCCTGCAGAACTCAGCTGGATTATTTATTTAAAATAACTCCAATCAGCTCCTAGATCCCTAGCTCCCTGCTTTCCCGCCCTCCTTTCCCTGCACAGGGCCAGCCCACCCAGGGCCACTGGGTATTTGCCGCCATCTTGGAGCTCTGCTGGGGAGTGTATATCTGTGTGTGTTGGGGGGCCGTCTCGCTAATTTAACACTGCTTTTTGTGTTGTTGTTGTTTCCCTCCTCCCTGCCTGCCTGCCCTTTCTCCCCCAGGGAGGATGGTGTCGCGGAGAGGTCGAGCCCCAAGTCTGAGATTGAGGTCATTTGTGAGCCACCTGAAGAAAAGGTGACAGCCAGAGCGGGGGCCAGCTGTCCCAGTGGGGGTCACGTAGCCGATATTTATCTTGCAAACATCAACAAGTAAGCGCTGCTTTTCATTTTGTGCTCTCCTGACCAACTTAACACTATGCTTCACCCCCTGGTCTAACCCTAACCCTCCTCCATTCCTGCTCTGCACATAGGGAGCTTTCCCAGGCTAACAATCTGCATGCATTCATTGCTGCTGGCTAGACGGGTGGGGATGAGGAAGCTTCTGCAAGCTTCAGTGACGGGTCGAGGCTTCCTGCTAGCCACGTCCATGCTACAGAGGGCCGCTCTCTTTCTCTGTGTCCCTACAGTGTTTGTCACCAGGAACCCACCTGGGAATCCTAGGTCTGAAGCTGTTATCCAAAGCTCAAGGATGGCCAGTGGCCAAGTGACTGAGTTTGTCACAGACAACACGGACCAAAACTGTTCTGCTGAGGGTGGACCTCTTTGGTCCTGTCTCTTTCCTAATCCTTACCTAATAATAGATTCTTTCTTCTCTGAAGGTGCAAAGCCTTGTGAGTTTTGTACTAGGCTGATGTTAATTTTGGGCATGTTTAATTGAATATTGTTTGTCTGTCCTGCTCCCTGCTCCTGGTATTCACTCCTATGGAGGAAAAGATCACTATTGCCTCTTTCCTGGCCACCCTCTCCACATCCCACTCCCGTATCATTGCACCCCTTCACACCAGAAGAAGAGATGTGCTAGTTTTCTTGTGACCTTAGCCTTGTCTACCCTGCTCCGTCATTCAGGCTTACTGCAGTCTTCCAATTCCTTCCAAAAACAGGCTTTTGACTGTGATCCCCAACTGATCACACTGGCAGTAAGCTAGGGTTTTCCACCTGCCCACCCCAGGATTCCTTGCCTCTGACTCAATGTCTGTGCCCCTAAGCCTCTGCCGGGGACATTCCAGTTGTTGGACAACTAGTCTCCTCTCTGCCTCCTCAAGGGGCATGATGTGAACTCAATCCATCCCCTCTTCTCGATCCTGAAACTTGGGACAGTGCCAGTAAGGTGGTGGCGAGCCCCTAGGGCATGCTCTGTGAATACGAACTAGTAATGACCATGGTTTCTATTCCCATCTGGCTTTGGAAGAATGAAATGATTTGCACCAGGAAAACCTGTTAACTGTAGCCTCTGGACATTGAAACTGGAAGGAGAATAAATGTGCTTGTTGTTTCTAAACCATATCAGGTCGCCTAGATCTTTCTGCCTTTTTTCTTTTTTTTTTGTTTTTGTTTTTGGTTTCCTCCAGCTAGTCATTAGAAGGGGCTTGGTCAGGGTACTTACTTGCTCCTACCATAGTTTTCTCTTGAACTTCAAGTTGGGGAAGTCAGTTATGTTCGTTCCTCCTTGGAAATAACCACTCACCTCCTTATTTAGAACTATTTTAATTTAAGCCAGTAAGTGAAAAACAATGAGGATTTCATTCATTCCCCAACCCAAAGAGCAATCGAGAACTCACTGCCCTGGTGAGAAGGCAAACCAATAAAAAGCATGGTGGGCTAATCCTATTTTTGTTCCTTATTTACAAGGTTGTGTTAATTATAAGGTTCTAATCACAATAAGCCTAGCCTGTAATTAAGCCAATAACAGGGGGGAAGGTGACTGTGTAGGTGTGTGGTTTTATAAGCCACCAGCTCAGTTGTTGCTTTTGGAATGAAGGAATTCATGGAAGAAGAAATTCAGTGGTTACAAGTTTGCAACCAGTGGAAAAAACAGAGACCAAACCTCTGGGCAGTTTACTTGAGCTTCCTCCTTTAGAAACTGACGTCTTGGCCCCAAGATGTTTTGGGGGGTGGAGGATCCCTTAACCATAATATAACAGATTTAGATCTGGAAAAGTACCTTCTAAGCCACCTAGTCTGAACCAATCACTGAGTGTCTAGAAAACCAAGGCCCAGAGAGGTTAAGAGCAAAGAGCAGAACCAGACTTCCAGGGCAGCTTCTCTTGAGTCCCAATCCAGCATTTTTCCCTCATACCACTTGGTGCCCCTCTCTTTCTCCCCACCCCCAGACAAATAGGTGGGGAACACAACAATCACTGGGCATGGCCTGTGAGCCTTTGCAGGAAAGCTTAAGGCAATTCAGAGCCAAACTCCAGCCATCCTGTTCAGACTGCACAAAAGGCAGCAATTAAAACAAGAACAACAAAGTCAGAACCCAAAACTACTTGAGGGCTGCTATCAGAGCCCAGGAGCGGGGGAGGAGGAGGGTTTCATCTAGATGAAAGAAAGCCATTTGCACTTGGAGTTTGAAAAACTGAGGGCAAGTCCTGACTTGGATACGTACTGACTGTGTGACTCTGGGCAAGTCATTGGACCTCAGATTGGATCACATTGGATCACAGATGCTAATTCTAACGTTATAAGTAGCAGAGTAGTTCTGTTCTTATAAAAATGAATTTACTTCTCTGGAAGTTCCCTGTGCCAGTAAAATCACAGTTCAGGACAAAACAAAACAAAAAGAAAACACAGAGAATCATAAAATGTTGAAGCTGGAAAGGCCCCCAAGGATCTTCTGGTCCATTTCCCCACCCCCACCATCACTCCTTCCCTGCCTTTTTTTTTTTTTTAACAGATAAAAGACCTGAAACCCAGGTTCATGCATCTCTCCCAATTCCTGGTCTAGAGCAGTTCCCATTACTCTGAGCTGTCTTTGGGAGACCTTTTCCTCACCAACAGATGTAGCCCTGAGCCCTGGCACCACCCCAATGGACCCAAAGCAGCGCCTCTTCTCTTCCTTCCCATCCCCGCCCCAGCTCATCCAGTAGTGGAGTTGGAGCAGAGCTGCGTAGCTGCCCTTCTGACCCAGAAAGCTATTTCTTTTGCTGCTCCGTGTAAATCTGTTTTCCTCATTTGGCTCTTTTGTAACCAAGTCCAAGTGAATGCTAGCTAGTTCTAACAGTGCCCAGTAACCACAAGATTGCCAGACGGTCTAATTTAATTGTAGCATTTACACAGAGCCTTAAGTGGCCTGATATGAATCGACCATGAGCCAAAGTTTAACCTCATCCTTGGAGATTCAAGAAATTAAAAAGAAAAAAATCAGAATTCATTAAAATTTGTCCTTAGATACTCCAGTATTAGAGTCCCTTGAGAAATTCTCTTTCTTTTGTCTTCACATTATAAGCCTTATGCCAGAACTTGTAATGATCCCATTCTTCTTGTGTTGATTTTGGGAAGGAGGACCCTAAAAGTTGAGAGGAAAACATTCTCCCTTCCACCTTACCTTCCCCATCCCCTTAATAACAGAGTAAGATCTCCTCATTCAAACCCTGTCTCTGCTTAATAAATAAACAAATAAATATATAAATGGAAGCCCACAGTAAGGGCATCTCTAGGAATCTGAGTCTCTCTCCCCATGACCATATTTCACATAATCAGACTTTCCCTTTGCATAGCCTTTTGCATCTCAGGAGCTCAAAGCACACCACCAACCAGTAAGTATTCATTTCTCCTTTGCCAAGCTTGGGGGGTAGGGTAGGGAGGGTGGGAGTAATGGAGGCATTAAGGAAGTGTGGGACAGTAGAGCCTTGGCAAAAACCCCCTCTGTGGCCCCTTCCCCACTCCCTGGAAAAATACTAGATGAGAGGATCTCATCCCTCTTCCTCTTCCCTCCTCTCCTTGGATATGGGCATGCTGGAACCTGAGCCAGCCATTGCTCACACTTGTCTTTCTGTTTGTGACTGAAGGCAAAGGAAGCGACCAGAATCTGGGAACATCAGGAAAGCCTTCCGGCAGAGCGAGGGCCATGGGCTGAGCAGCCCCCTGCTGGACTCCTCCTCCCAAGGGCCTGGGGGAGCCAGCTGTCGTCCCTCCTCCCAGCCTGTTATCAGTCCGAGTCTCCCCAAGGAGGGGCCCGATAAGTGTTCTGCCAGCGGGCACGGGGGTCTCAATTCTATCAGCCGACACTCGTCTCTGAAGAATCGGCTGGACAGTCCTCAGATCCGGAAGACGGTGACAGCCGGGAGGTCCAAGAGCTTCAACAACCATCGGCCCATGGACCCCGAGGTCATTGCGCAGGTAAAACCTGGAGTTCAGTGGAGAACAGGGGATTGGGAGTTTCCCCTTGTCTCGCAGTAGCCTTATGCAGAGTCCATCCAGACCTTAGAGCAAGGAGCACAAGGAATGCTTAAGAAATGTTTCTGACTAGCTAACCAGTGCACATCTAGAGGTGTGGCGCACCTTTCACACAAGCATCATTTGCTAACACGCCTCCAAAGGGCCACAGTGGGAGCAGAATAAAGTAGGCTCTTTAACTCTGTGTGCAAATTAAGCATTAGCACAACTGTTACCTGTTGGCAAAACTTTATTGTCCCCTTTTTGGGTTTATGTAGCTCTAGGGAATTAGGCGCCCAGATTAGCCAAATGCGTGTGACACTTCTGGTTTCAGATTTGTACCTGATCATGTTCCTTTTGTTCCACTCCCCTCCTTGTTTTCCCTGGGCCTGCTGTCCAGACACTGCCCAGAGAAACCTAGCAATTATCTTGGTCCTTGGGCCTAGAGGGGATGAGACTCTGGGGTGCAGATAAGTCTCCCAGGAGGAACAGAGGCCGGTTCCCCATAACAAGGGACCTCCTTTTATCTCTAGTCCATCCTTTTGACTTTTTGTTTTCCATGGAATGTTAGAGGGCTAACCCCATCTTTAAAAATCCGACTGCCGCGGCCACTCCAAGCAGTGTACTCAGACGTCTCCCTCAGCTCTATAATTTTCATTAGTCCAGGTGGGTACTAGGGGCTTCCTGTTGCCCTTGACTGTCCTGCTTTTAGCAGAGCTAAGATCCCCGCTACCCCCGGGGAAGACGGAGGCAGTCTCTGCTGGCTGGGCTGTGGTGCGCTCTCAAGGGATGTCTTCTTGGTCAGACCCGGTGCATCCGGGTGCCTGACGTGTCTTTTGCTTTGCTAGGCCTCTAACTGTCTGTCTCTGTGTGTGAGGTCACGGCCGTATGCTGCCTCCCCTGTGGGATTCCTCCCAGCTCCCTTCTTTGCACTGGTGTTTAATAGGTGTGGAGGGCACAGGCACGGCTGGAGTTGGGAAGAGAGCCACAGTTCTGGAGCCTGTTTTCTAGTCTGGGCACATATCGGGGCTGAGTGACATTGGCTTGCAGCCCAGAGAAAGCCCATTTCTCTCTAGCATAGAGCAGCTCTGATGGGGCCCTGGCCCCTAGCAGACACCCGCCCGATGCAGCCCTGGCACTTGGTGGGGCCAGCCACAAACTCATCGTGGGGGAGGGCAGCGGGAGCAGGGAGGTCTCCTAGGGAGGCGGCCGGCTTGCCAGCAGAGATCCTGCTGTTCTGTCTTGAGTCCCCGGCTAGTGATGCTGCTTGTTTGCTGAGCTGGTCTCCATTGTAACTTACAGAAGGCAATTCACCCAAGTGGGCTTTGGCTCCCCTCCCGGACAGTGCCCTCTTGACAGTGATGGATAGAAGAGAACAGCATGATTAACGCTGGACTCTCCTGCCATAGTTGTCCAGTCCCCAGGTGGTGGGCAGGGAGCAGAGCTATTGGACCTTTCCTCAATCCCTGATGGGTAAGACCTGTCCTTCTTTGACCAGGGTTAGAATTTGGTCACTTCCTCTTCCAGGGGCCTGCAGGTCAGATCTCATTAGTGCCAATTTTGTAATGACAGTCACACAAGAGAGAAGTATCTTGAGCCCCAGCAGAGGGTGTACTTACTCTGGGCAATACTGGATAGACTAAAGAATTTCAGTGGAAATCTAGACACCCCCTACCTGCCCAGCCCTCCCCCCGTCCCCTTGAAATTGGTTCTTGCAAGATTTGACCTGTAGCAGTAAAATGGGCTCTTTGGTGACATTTCACAACCTCAGACTAATATTCTCTTCTGTATTTTTCAGGATATTGAGGCAACAATGAATTCTGCTCTGAACGAACTCCGAGAGCTTGAGAGGCAAAGCAATGTGAAGCACACGCCTGATGTGGTCCTGGATACCCTGGAGCCCCTAAAGACCTCCCCAGTGGTAGCACCTACTTCAGAACCCTCCAGCCCCCTGCACACCCAGCTCCTCAAGGACCCTGAACCTGCCTTCCAACGGAGCGCCAGTACAGCCGGGGACATCCCATGCGCTTTCCGGCCAGTCAAATCAGTCAAGATGGCTGCCCCTGTCAAGCCCCCAGCCACACGACCCAAGCCAGTGGTCTTCCCCAAAACCAACGCCACCAGTCCTGGCGTCAACTCTTCAGCATCCCCACAGCCCACTGACAAGTCTTGTACAGTCTGATGGATGCCATTTGATTGTTTCAGACAAGGGGACTTGAGGAACCAGAGACTGTTATTAAAATCTTCTATTTAACTAGCTTGGGGACTTCAGCTGAAAATTAGATTCTAAGTTATTCCTGCAGGAATAGACTTCCCAGCAGCCCAAACCCTTGAGAATGAAGCTCTCCCTGTATCCTCCCCTCCCCCCATTCCCTGTCCACCTTCCTTAGCTTCCCTTGATCAGTCATAACCCAGCCAGCTACAGTATATACCAGTCTTAGGCAATAGCCAGAAATAGATCTTTCCATTATCAGGTCACTGTGAAATCTGGCAAGGCAAACAGTCAAGATGTGGCTCGAATCTCTGTCCTCCTCAAGTCACCGAGGATGCCTTGTCAGAGTGGTTGGCTGCTGATACACCCACCTCTCAGTAGCACCATGTTTGGGTACTGGTTAAAATGAATTATATAGTCTCTGCTTCATGTCTCACACACACACACACACACACACGCACGCACACACGCCAACAGTTGTAGGTTACCATAGTCTCTGGCATGTGTAGACACTCCTGGTTCCATGACCCATGGCTGTGTGTCTCTTTGTAAGTTGTTGTGGCAGTTCACACAGTGACCACCTGGGTCTGTTTGTTTCCGTTACAAACCCTATTTTGTCTGGGACAGGAGAACTCAGCCATAGAAATCTCTCATGTGAAATGAAACTCGATCAGGATGGGACTCAACCCCAATGCTCCACATGGGCTTGGGGGTTTCTCGCTTAGGCCTCTTTTTACTGATAGGGTTTGGTTGGTTGGTGTTTACATTTGCCCCCTTCATTCTCCATAACTACAGCCAGACTCTATATTAAGTAATACTCCCTTGTAAAATTTACCTGAATGACACATTCACATTAGGTGGGAGAAGGGGCATCCTACTTCCATTTTCTATGCTGGAAGGAATCCCACTCAAGATGGTGTTAGTACCTGGACCCTTGACAATTATCTTAAGAGGGTTTCATTGTCTTCAGGGCAGGTTTAGGAAAGTTAGCTAGTAGCGTATTGCTCTTTTCTTACTCTTTTTGGGCACTTGAGACTCAAAGACTTAGTATCCTGAAGTCAGTCAGCAATCAAGCTATTCAGCTCCAAGAAATCCAGTGAAGTTTTTCAGTAGGATTGGCCCCTAAGAAGCAAGGCGACTCAGATCCTGCTTGTAAGTGGCTGCTCGCTGTCCTTCAGCCTGTGTCTCCTGGCTTTAATTATCAGCGCCTCTCACTGGAAATGGGTGGGAGGCCTTGGTGAGACCTTGGCCCGTTGTCCAGAGCCACTTGTTGCCAAACCCATCAGCAGCCATCTAGGTACGCCCTCTCTTAGTTGTGTTTCGATTCCACAAACCAAGAAGTCTCCCTGAGACTGAAATCAGCAGCTGAGTAGGTGAACTGAAGCTGTGAACAAGGGGCTGGGCTAACCTTCCTTCTGATGCTCTCTGGTCCTTCTCCCACTGCCCACACAAAAGGTCAAGGGGATTTCTCCATCTGCTTTAAACAAGCCTCCCAAATCCTACCCACTATTTTCCTCTCCGCTGATATACTATGCCAGGAATAGTAGGGTAAAAGACCAAGCCGCTTAAGGCTCCTTGGTCTCAGATAAAGAGACTGAGTTAAAGCTGAACCCCATATGTCTCACCTCAGAACCACAGAAGTTGTGATTTCTGGTTTGGAATCATATTCTTTACCTGATAACTTTTCTGTGATTTGAGAGATATTATGTGGTCGTTGTCTTTTGGGAGAGAAACCTAAATTTTTCCATTTTTGACTCAAAACACCCATTCCAAATCACTTCTTTTTTTTTTTTTAATGGTTTGGAGTCAGATCCATCAGAGGCAGCATTCCTTTATCCTACGTAAAGAAATGAGCTTTGTGAGGAGTCACTTAGCAGAAAGCAGCTTTGGAACATGGAGGGCAAAGACCCCAAGAGGTAGAAGGGGAGACCCAGTGGATTCCTGCAGTGACATGACCAAACCTGGAAAAGGTGACTTAGAACCACTGGCATTGTTGAGCAGTCAGCTGCTCTGTTTAATAGTTCCCCAAAGGGTTGAAGTTTGTTCTAAGCCCTGAGCCTCCACTGGATTCTGTTACCCCTGAGGATCCTTTTCCCTCAGGCCAAGGAGAGCCTCATCCTTCACTCTACATCCCTTCCATTCCCCATCCCACCCAGCCAACATCCATCCGCTGGTTGGCATCATGAGCTGAGCAGTGTGTGAATGGGAACCCACAGTTCAAAGTCTTAGCCCTCCACACCCCTAGGGGGTGGGGGGCAGAGTTGTCTTCCCCATCTCTGGTGCTTCTGACACCGTGGAGATATCTGGTCCTGCCAAGGGGACTTGTAGCCAATGGGAAGAGAACCCACCTTGGCAGGGCACAGTGCAATCAACTGGAATGGAGGTGGCACACTGTGATTTTTACATCAAACTGGGAGCCAGCAGCCCAAGGCACCCTGCAGAGATAACCCTCTGCTGAGTACCCTGGCCCAAACCAGCGGTACACACTTGAGAAACCCCCACTCTGCCTCTGTGGTGTGAGTTGTGAACTCTGGAGGGGAGGGACAGGAATTAGTCCTTGGGGGAGAGAGGTTGTTGTACAGTAGGGCCTGTACTCTACCCAAAAGAAAAGAGAGAACAATGAATCTACACCCAGCAGCATGCTGGCCCCAGCCCCTGACCCCCGGGGAGCCAGGGCTTCTCCTGCGGCAATGAGATGATGCCAGCGGAGATGAACAGACCACATTGGAAGGGCTGGTATAGATGTACTTCCTATTCAGAAGAGATATTAGATCTTCCAGGGAAATGCAATGTTGTGGCGTATGACTTGTATGTAACGTTTGTGTAAAATGGTATATTCTTTAAAACAATTGTGTTGATAACTGGAATAATGTATGTATGTATGCTTGGAAATGCTTTGTATGAACATAAGGCTGTCACTCAACAAAGGTTGGATTGGGGAGAATCCAAAGCACAACTTCAAAATAAAATACGTTTTTAGGTTATGAGGCTGTAGTTCTGCCCCACCACTCCCTGCTCCCTGAGAACCATGGCTCCCTGAAGGTTTTCTGGATAGGAGTTAATTAGATTGGGCTGGCCTGGTGGCATCCTTCCTGGAAGCATGGGTTAAGAATGGGGGAGGGCTACGTGTTGGAGCCAAAGCCAGAGGTGTGAGGACGCCACATCTAGAGGGGAGAATGTCAACATCTCCATTTAGTCTGTCTATGGAATCAAAGATACTCCATAGAAGGAGTTGTCAGCTCAGCATTAGATAGCCTGTTACCTTGACAACCATTCGCTCACCGATTCTATCACTGGGTATGATTGGTAGAAAGAATCCTCACTTCCTTCTGCATTTTGATGCCAGGGAGAGAGGAGATCAGGGTAGGGGAAGCCGGGGAAACCATTTCAGGAGCTTTTCCAACATGTTTTCCATTCTCCCAGAATGAGGGCCCTAAGATTGACTCTTGGCAGCTACTTTGCCCCCAGAAGACCTAATTTTACCCACATATGGTACGACATGTCACAATGTATGTTTCAAAGGAATCCCTCCGAGAATGGGAGAGGTTATTCTTGGCCAGGGGAGTCCTTGCCAGAACAAAATCCACCAGGATGGAGTTTTGAGACACAGAATATGTCCTAGGACCTTTGAAAGAGGTCTAAGGGATTTTTTAGATCCATAGAACAGTATGATGCCTGGTTTGAGCCCTACTCCAGAAAGATAAGGCTACTCACATGTGGCTTGTTAAATCCTTCAATTCTCCTCCCCCCCCAAAAAAAATCCTTTGTGCTCTAAGAGGACCAAAATGACATCACCATGTTGGGGTCAGGGTACTGTGTGTCCGACTGTGGCTGATCAGACTAATACAAGCCCCAAATTCTCTACCACATGTCGGGCACAAATAGTCCATATGAACATTTAGAGTAGAGGTGTCTAAATTTTCACATCTCTTTTGAGCTGCTGCAGTTCTGCTTTGCTTATAGAGCACAGCACCCTTGATACAAGCATGCCATGCTGGGCAGTCCTGTGCCAGTGTCTTGCATGCCTCACTATCAGTTCCAAAGTTCAGAAAGCCCTTGAGAATGTCCTTGAATCACTTCTGACCTCTGTGTAAGTGCCTGCCTTGTGTGAGTTCCCTTAAGATAATCTTTTAGGCAAACGTACTTTTGGCATTCAAACATGGCCAGCCCACTGGAGAAGCACCCTCTGCAGTAGAGTTTGAATGCTTAGCCTTTGAGCTTGACAAAGGACCTCTGGTCTCTTATCCTGCGAGGTGATCTTCAGAATCTTCCTAATACAATTCAAATAGAAATGATTCTGTTTCCTGGCATGGTGTTGTTAGACTACCCAGTTTTCACAGGCATACAACAATGAGGTTCACATAAAGACTCTGTAGACCTTCCATTTGGTAGACAGCCTAATACCTCTTCTCCCTTCCCTAACACTGTACTAGTTCTAGTGGTGCATGAATCAACCGCATCATCTATGTGTACACCCCTGGAAAGTATACTGCCAAGGTAAATGAACTTATCCGTTTTCTGTAAGCAATGATTCCACGTATGGATGATGTGTGCTGCCTGGTAAAGAACCTCTGTTTTCTTGGTGTTATTTGTCAGTCCAAAATTAGCACAAGCAGCAGAGAATTGGTCCATACTCTCGCATCTCAGTCTCAGAGGATGCATTGAGTGTATGATCATCTGCCAACAAAAAGTCGTGCACCAACTCTCTCCTTCCACTTTAGTCTTGGCTTGTAGCCTTTGCAAGGTAAATAATTTATTGTCAGTGCAGTAGCTGACCTTGATGCCTCTTTCATTCTCATTGAAGGTGGCCAACAACATTGCTGAAAACATCATGCTAACAAGCGTGGGAGCAACCACACAGCCCTGCTTCACTCCATTGGTGACTGGGAAAGCAGGAGAGCATTGTCCATGGTCCAGAACCCATGCAAGCATGCTGCCATGCAGATCATGATGCCTGGGTTTCAGGCCTATCCCCATCCCCTGCCCCAGGTAAATAAGTCTGGTTCGGTGTGACTTGTTGGATCCTTCTGTTATTTCACGATCAAGACAAGAAATAGGCCCTTGGAATCCTTGCCTCTATGGTGGGCAAGATTAGCCCCATAGTTTTAACCTCTATTTAAAGCAGCCCTTCCTTTTCCCTGCTCTGAGAGAATCTTGGACACGTGGGGTCATAGATACATGATATTGGCAGTTGGGGCAGATAGATGATACTCTGGATAGAGTGTTAAAGTCAAAAAGACCTGTGTTTGAATTCTGCCTCCAGTCCTTACAAGCTGTGTGACCCTAGGCCTCACCTCTGTCTGCCTCATCTATAATAGCACTTACCTCTAGGGTGGATGTGAGCTTATAGCTCCGTATAAATACTGGTAAATATTATAATGCTTGAGAGGATTGGGGAGGCCATCTAGTCTAGCCTCAATCATTTTATTTACAGATGAAGAAACATGTCTAAGGAAGTCAGATGACCCATCCAAGGTCATATAAGCAATAAGCGTCATAGGTAGAACGCAAGCCCTCCTGTTTTCACTGCTCTTTTCACTGAACCATCCCATCTGTTTGCCCTTGACCATAAGCGTTTCATACCTGAAGCCCTGCTGTTCCCAAGTGGTGTGTGTAGATTCAGCTTCCCCGTGGAAATTAAGAAGTTTGGTTGGAACAACTCATGGTTCCCATGGTCCCCCTCCTGTGAGTTGGAGTTGGAAGGAACTATACTGAAGAATGCCAAACAGATCTGGACATATCAAAGCCCTGAGGACAGAGGTAGGATTGGCTCCCCTTAGTTCCGGTTAGTTCAACTACTCCAGAAAGAATTTGCTATAAACCAGTAGTTGGCAATGGGCACTCTCAAAGTTTGCTCAATCCCCATACAAAATCTCATGAAAGCCTAACATAATGGGACTAACAATGGATGGAGTGCTGGGCCTGGAGTCAGGACTACTTGAGTTCAAATCCAGCCTCGGACACTTACTAGCTGTGTGACCCTAGACAAGTCACTTAACTCTGCCTCAGTGTCCTCATCTGTAAACTGAGGTAGAGAAGGAAACAGCAAACCTCCTACATCTGCCAAGAAAACCCCAAATGAGATGATGAAGAGTAAGATGAGACTGGAAACAAAAACAACAGAAAGAAGAATCCTCACATGCCGCCATCTCCATCTTTAAAGAGTCCTCCACGTCCCGGGCTTGTCTAAGAGACTTAAGAAGTCCCTCAGTGCAGCCTCTCTGCTTTATGGCTGAGGGAGCTGGGGCTCTTGGCCAAGATCACACAGGTAATAGGTGTCACCCACATCCTCTGACCCGTTCTTTCCACTCTCCCCCCACTTCCTTTCCTCTGTGTCCTGGACGGGTGGGGCCTGGGGCCTAGGTGCTGCTCCTCTGGGCCCCTCTCCACCACCGTACTGTGCTCCATCGAGGGGTCTAGAAACTCACTCCAGAAGGGAGTGGAGCCAACGGGGATTCCCATGGGTGGGAGTTAAGGAAAAGGGCAATTTTTAGTGAAGGAGAGCAATAACTCAGGAGCGCCCCCACCTCCCTGCCAGTCAGTCTGCCTCTGAAACAAGCTCTCCCTCCCACCTACCGACCCCCCCCAGCCACTACTCATTTCCCTGATACTCTTCCACATTTCTTTTAAACATTAAACATGTGTTTTAAACGTTAAACAGGCTTCTTGCTGCTGTTGAAAAGTATATATTTTTTTAAATCTTTGGGTGTTTTTGGAGGGGGAAGGCAGGGCAATTGGGCTTAAGTGACTTGCCCAAGGTCACACGGCTAGTCAGTGTTAAGTGTCTGAGGTTAGATTTGAACTCAGGTCCTCCTGACTTGAGGACCAATGTTCTGTTCACTGTAGCACCTAGCCACCCTGAAAAGTATATCCTTACTAGGTGGGAGGAGTGAGTTCAGTCCCAACAGATGCCAGCAAAGCTTATCTAATCTCCTGGGGTCTGGGAGTCTCCTTTGGACTGGCAAGGGTGAAAGGTCAGTGAAAGGGGCTGGGTTTCGAGTACGCTCCTCAGCCCCCAGTCAGATAGCAAAAAGTAAGGGTTCAGGCTGGGGTTCCATTCTTCCATGGGAGTGAGGCTCTGTGTTTGGTTTGGTTTGGTTTTTTGTTTTGTTTTTTTGCCCCACTCTATTGAATGGGACTTTCACCAACCTGCAAATCTGATACTGGGTGCCTCAGTAAAGCAGCCACAACAGGCAAGACACAGCCCAAACTGTTCAGCAAACACTTATTAGGCACCAGCTGCATATACTGCATATGCCAGCTTTCAAAGAATTTACAATCTGGTGGAAAAAAAGATACATACACAAATATCTGTGATCCAAGAAATGGTGAGAAGGTGTCTATCCCTGCAGCCTCTGCCCCTCCTTTCTCAGTCCTTGGTAGCCTGGCTTCCTTTCCCTCACCCGAGCCAGGTGCTTCCAAAGTAGCCAGGGCTCTCTTAACTGCCCAGTCTGGTGACGTTTTCTCAAGCCTCATGATTCTTGACCTCTCGGTCCATTTGATGCTGTTGTCCATCTTCTCCTCTTGAAGACCCCTCTGGTTCTCCCCCTCCCTGTTGGATCACTTCTGTTCGGTCTCCTTTGCATCACAATTGTCATGCCCCACCTAACTGTGAGTGTGACCCAAGGCTTTTTTTTCTGTCCAGAGCCTGCTCCTCTTTTTCCTATTATACTCTCTTGGTAACCTCATCAGCTCCCATGGGTTTATCATTTCTATATAGATGACTCCTAGATCTATATATCCAGCCCCAATCTCTCCTCCAAGCTTCAGACCTGCATGAATCAATCCATCAATCTATATTTAAGTGACTACTGTGTGCTGCTGGGCACTGTGCTAAAAGCTGGGGATTCAAAAAGAGGCAAGAAGCAGTCCCTGTCCTCAAGGAGCTAACAATCCAACAGGGAAGACAACCTGCAAACAAATATATACCAAAAAGAATTATATACAAGATAAATTGAAAATAACAGAGGGAAGGCACTAGAATTAAAAAGGGTAGGAGATGGCTTCCTGTAGAAGGTGGGGTGTTAGTAAGAACTTAAAGAAAGCCAGGGAGCAGCAGCTAAATGGTACAGTGAATAGAGCACCGCCCCTGGAGTCAGGAGGACCTGAGTTCATATTTGACCTCAGATGCTTAACACTTACTAGCCGTGTGACCTTGGACAAGTCACTTAACGCCAATTGCTCTGCCCTCCACCCTCCAAAAAAAAAGCAAAAGAAAGAAAGCCAGGGAGGTCAGTTGCTTATTGGACATTTCAAGCTGGATATCCAGGAGACATTTCAACGTATCTAAAACTGACATCTTAAAAACTCAATATATCTAAAAGTAGACTCCTTTTTCCCCTAGACACATGGTCATTCCAGATTTCCCTATTTCTGTGCAAAGCACTGCAATTCTTTCCAGTACAAGATGCAATTCAAGCGCCATTTTCTGCATGAAATCTTTCTGTTTCCTACCACCACACCTGCTAGCTCCCTCCCTCCCAAACTACCTTGTCATTGAAGTACTTTGTATACTTTTTGTATTTATTACCTTTTTACTATTTATTCTGCTCATATTTTTATAAATACTTGTTGCTTCTCCCCTGAATGTCCCCAATCCACTTCCCAGCCGCAAGAGAACACAAGCTCATTGCAGGTAGACATGGTTTCATTTCTTTGCATTTCTATCCCGGGCACCTAGCACAGTGTTCTTGGCACGTGGTAGGGGCTTAATAAATGATTGGTTACATTGATTGAGAGATCAGTTCAAGCACTTATTAGATACCTGTGAGCCAGGATTGTGCCGAGCACTGGGCAAAAACAACAATCCCTCCCCTTGAGGAAATCCCATTCTAAATGGGGAGAGATGTGCACATGTAAGTATATACAGAATGCTGTATAGGAAAACTTAACAAAAGTCATTTTCTGAGGGCAGGCACCAGCAAGCTGGAGCAGATGCAGCAAGAAAGTTTTGTGTCACATAGAAGTTGGCCTTTTAGCTCAGTTTTCCAAGAAACCAGGGATTCCAAAAGTAACAATAAGGACAGAGCGTATTCCAGGCATTCAAAGATGGTGGATGAAGCATGTGAGGAGTTAGTGGTCACCAGCATGACTGGACTGGATTGTAGAGTCAAAACGTATGCAAGAAGATTGGAAAAGTTGGGAGGAACCAGGTTGTGAAGAGCTTTAAAAGACAGTTTATAGATGACTCTCACCTGAATCTTGGACAGCCGGGTGGGACAGTGGAGGGCCTACAGTCAGGAAGGCTCATCTTCCCAAGTTCAGATCTGGCCTCAGAGAGTTACTAACTGTGACCCTGGGTCAGTCACTTAACCTTGTTTGCCTCATGTAATGCCATGCACCAGCAGATTCCCAAAAGAATACTACTGTGAACAGCTTTTAAGGTTTGGATTACACAGTACAGTGAACACTCTGTTTATTCCATTATAAAGCAAGGCAAACACAATATATCACACTATAATATTCACAACATTACATCTTATCACAGAAAGTCACAATATAGTGTTCATAACAGCTTAACATTAGAATGGCCACACAGTTCTCACTACAGTGGCCACAATGTTTAGAACAAAGAACAAAAGAATAATCATCTGATTTCCCTAAGGGGGAAACCCTCCTTACTTAATCATTCAGTCAATTCACAATACAATTGTGAATTGTCAAACTTCCACTCGTGGGGCAACCATTAACCTAATCAGTCGTTAATCTAGATTCACAATTACTAAATATCATTAATCACAAATACAGTCATTAGAAAACCACACAAACCCTCCACCCCTTGCTGTCCAGCAAACCTCAGTTTCCTCCAAGGGGAGGCCTTTTCTTCATCTTGACTCTGAGTGGTCTGTCTGATTTCCTGGATCCCCTTCCATGGTCCCAGCTCTCTCCTGAATCTACCAGTCACCTGGATTCAGAAACAGACAGCTCCCAGGTCCTCATCCACTCCTCAGAGGTAGACAGCACCCAGGTCCTTCTCCAGTCCTTAGGGCAGTCCCTGGCACACACTGAAGTTCACAGGGTCCAGCACATCTCAAACCCTTCACCACTTCTCTTGCCTGGAACTCAAGGATCATCCAGGCCATGAACAAACAAAGTCTTATCCTGGTCATGCTTCTTCAGTCCTCCAGCAGTTCAGCTGGCCCTAGGACCCAGAAGGAATATCGGCCTTCTGGGTGGCCTTCACCAGATTCTGGTCTCAGGAAAACTTCATCTCACTTCTCAGTCAGCTTCCAGATACTGGGAGAGAAACTCTCTCTCTCTCTCT
>CM053593.1:89536389-89573130 GCA_028646575.1 Pseudocheirus occidentalis
AGGAAGGAAGGAAGGAAGGAAGGAAGGAAGGAAGGAAGGGAGGAAGGGAGGAAGGAAGGGAGGAAGGGAGGAAGGAAGGGAGGGAGGAAGGGAGGAAGGGAGGAAGGAAGGAAGGAAGGGAAGAAGAGAAAAGAAGATGGGAGGAGAGAGAAAAGGTGGGAGGGAGAGAAGGTTTGGTAGGAAGGAAGGGAGGAAGAAAGATGATAGAGGATTCATTAAATGATTTCTATGGGTATTGTGTTAATGCTAGGGATACATATAAAAGCCAGCAAAATAGTCCCTGCCTTCAAGAAACTTGCATTCTAATGGGGGTGGGGGCAGGGGAGCAGGGTATGGAGGCAGCAGAGAAGTAACCTAGAGGCCTACTTTCCAATCAGCAAAAGGTAAAAGGTCACCTCTCAGTGCTCTCATTCCAGGGTAGAGTCTAAGGCTCTGTGAAATGGCTCTGTGAAATGAAGCCGAGACCTGGGCTTGGCACAGAGCCCATAGGATCTCATGCATCTGGGACCCGGGGTCAACCAAGTCTTCCCAGATTCCTTGGCAGTGGGACAAAGATGAGGATGCGAATGTGGGGCCTTGTCCAGGCTAGGTGGCACCGATACTGGCCTCTATCATTGCTGCCTCTTGGGTATGCTTGTGTATCCAAATGGCATGTCTTCCTAAAGCTGACATGATCTGCATTATCTGTCAGAACACAACACAGACTTTGGTGTCAGGGGTGGGGCTGAGAGAGGAAACCACCAGGTGTGGCCCTGGGAAAGTCCCTTGCTCCTTTCTACAGAATCGTGGAGTTTCCTGGTTTTAACCCTCTTCTCATCCAGGTCTAACTGGAGAGCTGGTGGGAACCGGCAGTTGGGTCTTAGAGAAATGGCTCCTGGCTGGGGTTCTGGGACACCTGGGTTTGATTCCTAGCACAGTTATTGCACAGCTGTGAGCCCCGTCCCTGCCTAGGTTTCGTTTCCCATTAGCCAAAAGGAAAGTATGATCCCAGCAAGGCTCTCTCCCAAGGCCTTCAGAGAGAATGCAGAGGAAGAGAAGAGACCACTGTGCCGGCCTTGGAGAATACTTTGGGTTCAGGGTCTCCTTGGAAGCAGGTCAAAGTGAGGCAAGCGGAGGTGGTCTGGGAAATCTGCCTTCTGAAGGGAGCTTGTGACTTCAGTTGCCTAAGTTAACTTGTCAAACCTGCCTCAGCATCTTGGCTAACTAGCTGGCAGGCTCAGTGAAATGGGGCTGAGCCCCGAGCTTTGCACAGAGCCCACAGGAGGACCTGGGGTCAACCAGGCCTTCCTAGATTCCTTGGCAGGCTCCAACTTGGCTCTGTCTCCTCCCTTCGGGGACAGAGAAGCTTCTCTTTCTGGTTAGGGTGGGGACCAGCCTCTGAGTAAGGGCCCCTGTCTCTTTAAGAAAGAAAGACAAAAATCAGGAAGTACTGGAGTAGAAGGAGAGCCAAGGTTCGGAGCTAAGCTGGGCTGGGTGCTAGGGCAGGGCTGGGAGAAGAAGGGCTCCAGCTCCTGACTCCTCCACTATAATCTGCCCGGCCTGGTCCGGCCCTATCCACTGGTGCAGGGGCCTCAGGTGAGCCTGGAACTCCACCTTTAGGCAGCAGGACCCTGGCATTGCAGCTGTGGAAGCCCTGGGGCTGGGGGAGGGAAAGCGTCCTTGTGCACCCATGCTCTGGGTGCTTAGTGGGCTGGAATGGGGGTGGATGGGAGGGACATAGAGGGGAGAGAATGGGAACCATCCTCCCATGCCAGTGGTCCTTGGCTGGCTCTGGGGCACCAGGAGCATTCCTGGCATAGGGGGCATGTGGTGCCCAGACCTGTGCCTCCTCTTCCTTCACTGCATCTCTCCCGTACCCATCCACATTTAAGCCCCTTCTTGGGTGAAGGGGGTCTTAATTTTCTCTTGCACAGTGAGGATGGGGGTTGAATAGGATCCCCAAGGTCTTTGCAGCCCTGAATTCTGTGATCTTATTTTCCTGGGAAGACAGTGGGGAGGGGGCCCAGAAGAAGACAGTAGAGATAAATCCAGGGAGCTTACATGTGGCCATGCCCCCCTCTCTGTTGTGGCCAAACTCCTCAGGACACTAGGTTTCCGCCCCTTCTGCTTTCTGCTCTCTAGTCTGGTTTCTGGTATCTTTGTCTCTCCCAGGTGGATGCTGTGTCTCTGGCCTGGATCTGAAGCAGAGGAAATAGCTCTGAGTTTCTGGGGAGTGATAGGTGTGGAAACCCCCAGCCTGGCCCTGGGGCCCCAGCCTGTGGGGAGGCTGACAAACAGGAAAGGGTTAAAGGCCTGAGGCAGGCAGCCTTTGAGGAAGGATGAGGAGGGGTCAGCCTCTTGCTGCACAAGCCAGGTGGCACTGAGACTCTCCTCTTGGTTCTTTCAGGTGCATTTTAACTTCTGGACTTCCCTAGGACAGGAAGGCCATCCTGCAGGCTTGCTGAGAACTCTCAGGTGTGTCTGGTAAGTGTGACCTGGACCTCTGGCAGGCAGGGCTGGATTTGATTGATTTAATTCTCTCTTCCTCTGTGCTTGGAGCTACTGTGTGTGCCCAGGACATGGGAGGTACTTCGTTATTTTGCATTTTTCCTTCCTTCCTTCTTTTCTTTTCTTTTCTTTTCTTTTCTTTTCTTTTCTTTTCTTTTCTTTTCTTTTCTTTTCTTTTCTTTTCTTTTCTTTTCCTTTTCTTTCTTTTCTTTCTTTCTTTCTCATTAATTAATTAACTTATTAATGTATTATTTATTATAATTATATTATTATCTGCATAAATGCTGCATTCCTCTACTCCACCTCCACCCCTAGAACGGAAGCTTTTTGAGGGCAAGGACTTTTTTTGTTTAGTTTTTGCATCCCCAGCGCTCAGGCATGACCTTACACATAGGGCATCCTGCATACTCCTTACATCTATTAATTCCTGAGTTTAGAGCTAAAAAATAAAGTATAGGCTCTAGATCAGTGGTTCTCAACCTTCCTGCTGCCGACTCTTTAATACTCCTATGTGGGCATATATGCATGTGGGCGGACCGCCTGGAGATGATAGAGGAGCCATGTCTTGGTTCCTAAGACCATTGGAAATATGTGTTTTCCGATGGTCTTAGGTGACCCCTGTGAAAAGGTTGTTCTACCCCAAAGGGGTCTGGATTGACAGATTGAGAACCACTGCTTTAGATGATGAATTCAGCAAATATTTACTACATACTTGCCACACACTTCACTGAGGGGATAAAAAGATGAGGAGGTTACTGTCCTCATGGAGTTTCCAATCCTACTTTACATGTTCCAGAGGGCAGAGCTCTCTGACACCTTGTCCAGGGTCCTCCTAAGCGTGTTTTGGCAGCTTAGGAGACTCCCTTTGTCACCTTTCCCTGTAGCTGGGCCCTATTGCACTGGGTAGGCAGAGTTTAACTTTATCTTTCCTCCCTCAGGCCTCCACTCCAACCTTTGGAGGATTCCTCACTTCCCACCCCAGAGGCAACCAATGTTTCCCTGCTGATTCCTGCTCAGTCTTGGTGGAAAAGATCTGATAAATTCATTCACATTAGATTTTAGGAACCTAATGTGTTACTTAGTAATTTAGGAGCCTCTCTGGATCCCAGATGCATCCCGAGAAAACAAGAAGAAAACTTTCCTAAAGGTGGGGAAGCACCTACCAGCTCTAAGAGCAATGATTCCCAGGCCTTTAAACCTAGCAGACCACATCTGAAGGTTGAATTAAAGTCTCAGGGGTATTTGCTATCTAGCAAATTCAAGAAAGGGTATTTTGGGAAAGATATATTAGGGCCTCCCCATCATCTCCCCTATCTGGCTCTCTATCAAACCACTACCTGGGGAACCTTCTTACACCTTGTTACATGCACTGGGCTTGATCTTGATTACTCCTTGGACTTATGAGAAGGACCTTCCAAAAATAGTGACTTTGGAAGCAATAGCCCTCAGAAGGATCATAATGGGTACTGGCATTGGGACTGAGGCTGCTAAGGGGTCTCTTCTCCTGCCATTCTTCCCCCCCTTCCCCCCCAGGGATGTGATAATGCAAACTCCCAAGCCAGCTGTCAGGGAGGCGGTGGTTTGCTGAAGCAGGAAGTGTGGGTTCCCGTGGTGAGCCAATGGGGAGGGGCTCCAGGCTCATGTTGAAATTTTGGAGATTTTTGGTGTTGTGGTTTAAGCTGCCTGACCCTGGGGCCCTTCCCCCAACGTTGTTTCTGCTTCTTGGTATACTCCCAAATTCAGACATCAGTAATATAGAGTGCTTATGGCCCTGGAAGAGATGACCGAGGCAAAAAGTTTCTCTCTGCCTTGGGCAGAAAGTTCTTAGGAGACAGGTGCATGTTGGGAGATGCTTGGATTTTAGGAAGATAGATTCAAATGCTAACTCTCTTGGTGCTGGGCTGCATGACCCTAAAGAGGTCACAATCTGTGTGCATCAAGATTTCTTCTCTCCCTCTAAAAGGTGGAAACTACCAACCCAATTAGTTATAAGGGATAATCTTTGGAAATATGACAGATTGGTGAGGGGACAACCACAGGTTTGCTGAATACCTTTTCACGGCCCCTGGCCTTTCTCTTCTCTTGGGCAGAAAGGGAGCTGCTGTGGACACTGGAAATGCAAAGTACGGCCAATTACCTTTGGCACACGGACGATCTCCTGGGCCAGGGGGCCACTGCCAGCGTGTACAGAGCTCGAAACAAGGTAGATGCTTGAGTGCTAGCCTAGCAAGCATCCTACTCAGCTTTGGTGACAAGTATTAGAATGTTCACATAGGGGACAGGCAGTGGAAAGAATGATGCGTTTGGAATCAGAGCCTGTTGCTTATGTCCCAGTTTTGCCTTCGTGACTTTGGCCATGTTACTTGATCTCCCTGGGTCCCAGTGTTCTCAAGTATAAAATCAAGGCATTAGACGAGATAACCTCCGTATCTATGAACCTTTGGCCCATCCAGCCCAGTGTTTCATCTGATATGAGCACCAAGGGATGGCCCTTAGCACAGTGGCCGACACATAGCAGGCACTTAGTAAGTATTGATTGATGGACTGATTGAAAGACACAGAGATTTGGACTTTATTCTCCAGAGGAAGCTAGGCTGCTGGTGAGACTACTAGTGAGAGGAGCACTGGCCTTTTTCAGAAGACCTGAGTTTAAGGCCCAAATCTCTGTGATATGACTGCTGTCAAGTCACTTCACCTCTATACACTTGGTTTTCTCATCTGTAAAATGGAGATGATGATCATGCTCATACCACCCACCTCATAGACTTGGCATGATGAAAATACTCAGTAAAATGATGCATTAATTTGTAGTTACTATGCAGTGGAGAACCATTACAGATTCTTTGAGTTAGGGAGTGATGCATTAGAAGAAATATTTCAGGAAAAGTAGCTGTCAGCAATGCATAGGAAAAATTAAAAGCTCAGAAAAGAAACTATTTTAGTGATCTTTTTGTTGTTTGTTTTTGGAAGGCAATCTGGGTTAAGTGACTTGCCCAGGGTCACACATTTAGTAAATGTCTGAGGCTAGATTTGAACTCAAGTCCTCTTGATTCCAAGGCCTTGTTCTATCCACTTTGCCACCTAACTACCCCTTTTTTAGCAATCTGAGTGGGAAATGCTGAAATCCTGGAAGAAAATGGTGACAGTGGTCACTGTAAAATGAAGGGGTTGACTTTTAAGTCCCCTTCCAACTACAAATCTATGTTCCCATGATGCAGTTGACATTCCAAAGGAAGACTCTGTAATTGTGGACTTGCTTTTTTGTCTAATTGTCCTGGAGAGTAATGGGTGGCCTTCTGGAGCACCCACTGTGCCTCATTCCCCAGGGCAGAAGCATCTCATCTCTCAGGGCAGCTTGAGAATTCTCTTAGGAGCCTATCTGGGCTTTCCTGGGCTCCCGTGCTAGCTTCCAGTAGATGGAGGACTATGTGTATGGCTGCTCCCCGGGGCAGAGGTGGGACTCAGCATAATCTTCCCTGTCACCCTTCCCCATTCCCCTCAGAAATCTGGGGAACTTGTTGCTGTGAAAGTCTTCAACAATGCCAGCTATCTACGCCCCCGAGAAGTGCGTGTGAGGGAGTTTGAGGTCCTAAGGAAACTGAAACACCAAAACATCGTCAAGCTGTTCGCTGTGGAGGAGATGGTATGTTCAGTAAACTAGCCCAGGCTCTCCCACTCTCTAGCCTCGCCTCCATATCATTTACAAAGTGATTTCCCCAAAGTACCGATCTGGTCGAGTCACTTTCCTATTCAGTAAACATCAACGGCTCCCTATTACCTCCTGAACCAGACACCAAGTCCTGGGTTTGGCATTTTAAGCCCTTTGCAACCTGGCACCAATCTATATATCCAGTCTTATTGTGCTTTATATTTTAGCCAAACTGGCCTTTTAAGCCCTTTACACCTTATATCTTGGGTCTAATGGTGTACATTCCAGCCAAACTGGTCTTCTTACTATTCTTCATTTGTGGCACCCCATCTCCTACCTTTGTCCCTTTTACACTGACCATCCTTCATGCCTGTAATGCACGCCCTCATCACGTCCACTTCTGGAACCTCCAGCTTCCCTCAAAGATGAACTCAGGCATCATCTTATATGCCAAGATTTTCCTGAGCGTCTACTCTTATTGCTAGCCTCCCCCCCAAATTACGTTGTATTTATTTTGTATGTTATCACATGCATGCATGGTTCTCTCAATAAAAGGTAAGGTTCTTAAGGGCAGAGATTGCTTTATTTCTGTCTTTTGAAGTCCCAGTGACTAGCATTCCATATAGTAGATACTTAATAAATGTTTATTGACTGACACAGTAGGTGCTTAATAAATGCTTTTTGATGGGTTGGGGCATTGCAGAGGGAAATGCAGAGAAGGAAGGAAGTCATTCTCTAGCTGAGGGGGTTAGGAAACAAAAAAGGAAAATCATAGTACAAACTAGCAAACCGGCAAGATGACTATATACCTATTATGTTCACAGGGTAAAGGAACAATTAGAACCAGTCGTGTTAGGGAAGACTTCCTGGAGGAGACTTGTTTAGATGCAAGAATAGGACTAGAAATTGGATAGGGAGGGTTCCAGACCAGTGGAGAAGGGTTCTATGGGGTAGAGGGGGTGACCCTTCGGGGCAAGGAGAGTGCCAGCTGGGGATAGAGGGTAGAGATAGAGAATGGGTCAGCCTGATGGGAACAGGAAAGAAGGGCTGGGGAAGCAGACCTCCAGAGATGATTCAAATCCTATGCTTAGAGTCCTCAGGTAGGATCAGGGTAAAGGAGGGGCCAGGCACCACCAGCACCTTCCCTTTTCCAGGGGGTCTGAAGAGAGACTCTTGTGGGCATCCTTTCCCCAGGGCAGTGATAAGGACAAGGTGCTGGTAATGGAATACTGTGCCAGCGGCAGCCTGCTCAGTGTGCTAGAGAACCCTGAAAACGCCTTTGGCCTAGCAGAGGCTGAGTTTCTGGTGGTCCTGCGCTGTGTGGGTGAGTTCTGGGAGGAATAATTGGGTGTTGGGTGGATGGGTGGGTTGAGCCCTGGGCTCGACCCTTCTTCCACTGTCTCATCAGGGAGTGATGGATTTGGAGTCAGAAGGCCTGGGTTCATATCTTGACTCTGCTATATAGTAACAGCCAGCATTTATATAGTCCTTTAAGGTTTGCATGTGTGTGTATAACATATATGTGTATGTGTATATATGTATATATATATATATGTATGTGTATATGTATGTATATGTATATATGTTGCCTCCTTTGATCCTGATCACAGCCCTGGGAGGCTGGCTGTTGTCCTCTGTTCTCCCTATGTTGGGGTCAAGGTCCAGTGTGTCCGAGTGTGGCTGATCAGACCAGTATCATCTTGGAAGGCTCTGCCGCAGGTTGGGCACAAATACTCCGTGTGAACGCTTAGGGTAGAGACGCCTCAGTTTGCGCCTCTCCCGTTTCTTTTGGGCTCCTGCAGCTCTGCGTCGCTTCTAGAGCACTGCACCTTCTTTGATGCGGGTGTTCTGTGCTGGGAGGTTCTTTGCCAACATCTCCCATGTCATGCAATCGATTCCAGAATTCTTCATAGAGACTGTGAGAGTGTCCTTGTCATGCTTCTTTGACTGCCGTGTGAGTGCCTTCTTTGCATGAGTTAGGTGCTAATATTATCCCCATGTTACAGATGAGGGAACAGAGGCAGATGGAAGGTAAGTGACTTGCTTAGGGTAACACAGCTAATAAGTGTCTGAGACCGGCTTTGAACTCTGGTCTTTCTGACTCTAAATGTGCCGTCTACCTGAGTGGCCTTAAACAAAGTGCTTCTTCTCAAAGGGCCTCTTGGTAAAATTAAAGGGTTAGACTAGATGGTCTCTAAGGCCCCTTCCAGCTCAAGTATTAACATCCTAGGAACCTTGTCATCTAGAACAAAGACTCCTTTTAGCTCTGAAGCCTTTAAGTCTGAACCAAAGGCTTTCTTGTACCACCCCTCCCAGCAACAGCTAGTGCCACCTCCTCTGAAGCTGCCTTCCCTCTGGTCTGTATTTATCTTGCATGTTCATATACATATATATGTGTGCGTGTGCATGGGTATATATATATATGTACACATGTATATAGAAACACATGTATATACACAATATGTACACACAGATGTATATATGCATGTCTACATGTGTATATATAGATGTATGTGTATGCATGCATGTGTGTATATATACACATATATGTATGTGTGCCTATCTCTGTGTGTATGTATGTATCCATGTCTATGTGTGTTTGTGTTTTAAATATATGTTCTTTCCCCCATTAGAATGTAAACTCCTGGAGGGCAGAGACTGGCTTTTCTTCTTTGTGTCCCCAGTGCCTAGTGGAGTGCCAAGTACATAGTGGGTCCTTAATAAGTGCTTTTGATTGATTGATCTAACAAAAACAAGCAGGGTTTGTTCTTAGACAAACATGGTTAAGTGACTTGTCCAGGGTCACACAGTGAGTCTAAGGCCAGATTTGAACTTGGGTTTTCAAGACTGCAAGCTCCAAATAAAAGGAAAAAACAAAACAAAACGTTCTCAGAGACTTATTGGCTGTATGGCCCTGAGCAAGTCACTTAACTTCTGTTTGCCTCAGTTTCCTCATCTATAAAGTGTGTGTAATAATAGCATCTACCTTTCAAATCACTTCACCCTGTTTGCCTCAGTTTCCTCATCTGTAAAATGAGCTGGAGAAGATGGCAAAACACTCTCGTATCTGTGCCAAGAAAACCCCAAATGAGGTCATGAAGAGTCAGATATTATTGAAAAATAACGACAAATGCCAACAGTCCCCTCTGACACCCTCCTGGCTCAGCCCCTTGGGAGGGTCCTCCCTACAAAGACAAGCATCTCCCCTTGTTTTCAGTGGCTGGCATGAACCACCTCCGAGAGAATGGCATCGTCCACAGGGACATCAAGCCTGGGAACATCATGAGACTTTTGGGAGAGGATGGGCAGAGCATCTATAAGCTGACAGATTTTGGGGCTGCCAGGGAGCTGGAAGACGACGAAAAGTTTGTCTCTGTCTATGGGACAGAAGAGTACCTGGTAAGTTGTGTGTGTTCAGTGCTCTGAACTGGGAACCTCTTCTACAGCCTCTTCCCTGGAACTTCCCCAGAGCTTAGTGGGACATTATGCAGTTCATCCTGCTGTTTGTGAAGAGCCTACTGACATACGGTATCAGTATATATTATGTGTATGTTATGCCATGTGTTATACTATGGCACCAGTATATATTATACTATGTATAATATTATGCTATAACATTAGTATGTATTATACTAATACATAGTAATCTACTAATAATGGTAGACCAACAGGGGGTTGGGGGATACCCATTGCCTTCCCTCCACTTCCCCCAGGCAGGGTTGGACCATAGATCCCTTCATCCTCCAACCTGTTTTTGTCTGACTCCTCCTGCCCTGGGGCCCATCTTCTTTAGAGGCCTGTGGCCGGGAAAGGGAAGTCAGGGACGGTTTCCAGAGCAAATAAAGAGTCCTGAACTGGGAGTCAAGGGCCATTGCAGGGTGAGATTTCCTTATCTTATAGAATGGTGGGATTTAAGGCTAGAAGATCCAGACCCTTTATAGAGCAGGAAATTGAGGCCCAGAGAGTTTGTGACTTAGAGAAGGTCACAGCCTAAGTATACCTTTTTTGTGTCACAATTTCTGTGTCATACATTGCATCATAGACTTAGAGCTAGAAGAACCCTTAGAAATCACCAAGTCCAAATCCATTATACAAATGAGAAAGCTGGGGCATAGAGAAGGCTTGCCCTGGGCTACACAGTTTGTTTAATGGCTGCGTCAGGATTTGAATTCAGATCTTTCTGACTCCAAGTCTGATGCACTGTCTACTCTGGCACATTGCCTCATTGTGTCATAAACTGTGATGCTGGGCATCTCCCACTCTCAAGATGTGGAGGTGACTTAGATGGATTCCAAATTGGTCATGTCTTAGACTGAGGAAGAGGAAGGAGGCATGGAGGCCATAGGTACAAAGAACATCTGTGCCCCCCAAAGGATAGACACCTTCCCACACCACCTGCCAACAATGGTCCTTCTCTGGTTGTTCCTTCCGCAGCACCCAGATGTCTATGAGCGAGCAGTGCTCCGGAAGCCTCAGCAGAAGGCATTTGGGGTGACAGTAGATCTGTGGAGCATTGGGGTGACCCTGTACCATGCAGCCACAGGCAGCCTCCCCTTTATCCCCTTTGGTGGGCCTCGACGCAACAAGGAGATCATGTATGCCAGGGGTCTGGGGCGGGGGGGCGGCGAGGAAAAACTTGCAGCAGTGTGCCCCGGTAAGGGTGGGAAGGGCTCAGAGCTAGTTCTAGAAGGGACCCCAGAAGCCAAAGAACCCAACTCCTTCATTTTACAGATGAGTAGGCTGAGGCCCAGGGGAGTGAAAAATCACAGGTCACACAGGGAAGTGTCAGAGGTGGGCTTTGAACCTAGGTCCTTTGATTAGAGTTGAATTTTTTTTCCAGCACAGAAGGTGCTTCTTAGCCTTTCTGCTTTAATGATTCCTCCATTCCCCTCCCCATAACAAGTCCTCTAACAAAAAATAGTAATATTCTCTCCCCTTCCTCACCAGTACCCTCCCCCTTGTAGCTATCCCACCCCTGCCTCCCCTTGTGGTGAGGAGCTCCCAAGTGGGTGCCCTAGACTTCCCCTTAGCAGTCTGCTAGGTGTCTATAGAGTATATATTACTAAATTCAGTAGGCATCCAGAAGGTGGCAGGCCCCATCTTGGGGGCTGAGGATATAAAGGATGCTGTAGGTGACCCAGTGAAATCATTAGAAGAATTAAAACCAAGTGGAATTCAGGACTAAAATTATGTGGGCCCAACTGTCAGGGCTGGAATGATCAGAGAAAGAGCCTTTGGGACTGAGAGGCAGGACAAGGACATTGTAGATGGGGGCAGTATTATGCACTGAAAACAAAGAAGGACCCAGAGAAGGACCTGGGTGTGGGTGGCAGTCCAGAGAGACTGAGGACAAGAGAGGAGGTTTATCTGAACACAACAGGAAGGCACTGGAGGAGGGCATGCTCACCTGGGGCCAGGACTCCTGCACTCTGTTTGGCAACATTACCCCTGAGCTGCTGGGGGACTTTATGCAAGTGTCCTAATCACTTGCTTAATAAGCACGTATTAAGTTCCTGTTATGTTCCAGACGTGATGTTTAAGTAGGCTGGAGATACAAAGACAAAAAGGCAGCAGTGCTTGCCCCCTTGGAGCTACCATTCCTGTCATGTGCCAGGAGGGGGTACAGTGGTTAGAGTGCTAGGCCTGGAGTCAGGAGGACCTGAGTGCAATTTGACCTCAGACACTTAATACCTGTGTGACCCTGGGCAAGGCACCTAGTCCGTGTCTGCCTCCTTTGCTTTTCTGTAAGATGGGGATAATGATAGCACCCAGCTTCCACAGTCCTTGTGGAAAGTCTAGGGCACCCATTTGGGAGCTTCTCATCACAAGAGGGAGATATTTGAGCGCTCTCTCCTTCCCTCTCTCTCTCTCTCTCTCCCTCTCTCTCTCTCTCTGTTTTTCTTTCTATCTTTTTTCTCTCTCTTTTCTTTCTATTTTTCTCTCTATCTTTTTTCTCTCCTTTCTCTTTTCTCTCTGTTTTCTCTCCTTTTTCCGTTTTCTCTATCTCTCTTTTTTCCTCTCTCTCCTTTCTCTCTTTGTCTCTCTTTGTCTCTCTTTGTCTCTCTTTGTCTCTTTGTCTCTCTCTCTCTCTCTCTCTCTCTCTCTCTCTCTCTCTCTCTCTCTCTCTCTCTCTCTCTCTCTCTCTCTCTCTCTCTCTCTCTCTCTCTCTCTCTCTCTTTCTCTCCCTCTCTGTCTCTCATTGTAGTAAGCAGCAGTCTCTCAGGCTTACATTCTCTCTGCGTACACCTTCTGTAATCTGTAATAGCATGGTAGCCTGGGAGTTTCTCCTGACCTTGGGTTTCCCTTCCTTCCAGGTTCAGGATTACCACAGAGAAACCAAGTGGGGCCATTGCAGGCACCCAAAAACGAGAAAATGGGCCCCTGGAGTGGAGCTACAAGCTTCCTATTACCTGTAGACTCTCCTTGTAAGTAGCAATTCTGGGACTGAGGCTGGCTGAGGCCTGGGTCTGTCCTATAGGTGCCCTTCTTCCATCTGGGAGCTAAGAGCTCTGAATCCTAGTCCTAGTCCTGGTCCTGGCTGGGTTCATGCTAGGCTTTGTTCATTCCTCAGTCATCTCAATACTAAGAGTTCTTCCTGGTCCGCCCTCCTCCCCTCCATGACCCTCCTGACCCTCACCAGGTCAGCCCTTTGGTGTAGTAGAAATAGTTCTGGCCTTGGACTCAGAAAAAGCCTAGACCAACATTTCCATCTCCCAGTTTCACGCTTCTAGTCATGCAATGCTCAAAGTTTCCTAATCTGTAAAATGGGGGTGCTTGCACTTGTGCTACTTACCTCCCACAGCTTTGTGAGTCAGTCAGAATTTATTAAGTGCCTGCTCTGTGCCAGGCTCGGCATTAACAAAGGCACAGGGCATAGAAAGATTGTAAGGGTTTAAGAAGAGACAGAGGAGAAGCAAAGGGGAGGCCTCTGTTGTTACAATAATTACAACATTTATACAGCCCTTACAACATGCCAGGCACTGTGCAAAAGCGCTTTACAAAACACTGGCCCATTTGATCTTCACAGCGACCCAGGGAGGCAGATGCTATTATTACCCCCACTTTACAGATGAGGAAACAAAGAGACAAACAGAAGTTAAGAGATTTGTCTTAAATTTAAGTTACTATTAGTAAGTGTCTGAGGCTGGATTTGAATTTAGATTTTCCTGACTCCAGGCCTGGTGCCCTTTCTACTGTGCCAACGAAACACGCCTTTTCAGGAGGTTTAGACCCAAAAACAGGAAGAAAACACAAAATAGTTCCTGCCCTCAAGGAGCTTACGATGTAACAGGGGAGACAATATACACATAATTGGGTACATACAAGACATTTGGGTCTCAGGAAACCCTCAAGAGGATTTTGATGGTGGTGGTGGGAGGCATAAGAAGGGGTCAGGAAGGTCCTTCTGCTACAGGAGGATGTGAAGTGAGTCACAGAGGAAGCCTGAGAAGCCAGCAGACTCAAAGCTCTCACCATACCTTCAATGAGAGTTCTTGTTATTTCCTGCGTGGATGGTAGAGAGTTCAGGGATAAGATGGAACAGGCTTAGAGCTTGGATGCTGACGCTTCATATCCCCACCTGGGACAGGGGGCTACAGGCCCAGCTGGTACCTATCCTGGCCAACATCCTGGAGGTGGACCAAGAGAAGTGCTGGGGGTTTGACCAGTTCTTTGCTGAGACCAGTGACATCCTTCAGCGGATTGTGGTCCATGTGTTTTCTCTGTCTCGGGCTATCCTGCACCATGTCTACATTCATGCCCACAACACGTAAGTGAGAACATACCTATTGTGTGAGAGAGGGTGGGAGGGAGCTCCCCTTCTCTCCAGTGACAGAAGAGAGAGACGTTGTTCTCTCACTGGAGGAAGAGAAAGTTCGATTGAAGAGGAAGGAGATGGCTCAGTGCCAGAGGAAGATTAATAGAAGTTTGAGGATTTAAAGAGAGTGCATTCTTTTGGGGGGCGGAGGGGGAAGAGGTTGCTTAATTATTTAAAATTAAGCATTTTTTTCTTCCCTCTCACTATTAAAAGGAAAAAAGTAGAAAGAAAACCCTTGTAGCAAATATGCACAAACAAAACAATGTGCACATCGGTCATATCCAAAAATGGATTTTTCTTTCTGAATATGTAGCTGATCTCCTCCCTGTCAAGGTGTAGAGAGCACTGTCATGTTTCAAGACCTCTGGAATAGTGATCATTAGATCACTATTAGATCAATAGATCATTGCGTTGATCCGAGTTCTGAAGTCTCTCAAAGTTATTTGTCTTTACAATATTGTTATTTTATAAATTATTTTGGTTCTGCTCGATTTACTTCGCATTAGTTTGTATAAATCTTTGTAAGTTTCTCTGACCCTGTCCCTTTTATCAGTCCGTCAGCTGGCATTAATTAAATCCCTACTGTGTGCTAAATACTGAGGATTCAAAGAAAGGCAAGGGGAAAGGTATGGGATTCTCTGCTCAATCGGAGCCTACAGACTAAAGTTCTCCATTCTTATGTCTCAGCAGTCTCCCATTATAGTCATACACTACATTCTGTAAGATGATTCGTTTTTTGTCTTTTTTTAATCCCCAGTGCTTAGCACAGTGCCTAAGCCCTCCTGAATACTAAGATACTCAGCATATGCATGTTGAGACCCCTGAACTGGGTTTCAGGATTCCTAGGATATTAGGCTCTAAAGGTGAAAAAGACTTTAGAGAGTGTATAATTCAACCCTCTCATTTTACAGGTAGGGAAACTGAGGCCCAAGTAAATTCCCCATGATTACACAAGTAATAAGTATAAAACCCAACCCTGTGACTTCAAATCCAGTGTTTTATTTTGTTTTTTAGACCTGATGCCAGGCCTGGGTTCTGTTTTTAGCTGTGACCCCTGTGACCAGGGGCATACTTCTTACCCCTCTGGGCTTCAGTTTGCTTCCCCCTCTCTAAAACAGACCCATTGCTATTGTTTCCTATAGAGCACATCAGGAGTGAATGCCCTGGATAAGTGGAAGGTTGAAGGGTCCTCTACCCTGGGCTTTTCTCCCATCCCAGTTCAAGCTGGCCCTTGAAGTCACCTCTTCCTTCTAGGCCTTCTTCAACCACGCTTTTAGAGTAGCTGCAAAGAATCTTGGACTTGGAGTTAGGAGATCTTGATTCAAGATATTGACTCTGGGGCTCTACCACTTCCTGGCTGTGTGTCTATACATGAATCACTTAACCTCTCTGAGCTTCTGATTTCTTCTCTTTGTAAAAGGAACATTCACACCTGTCCTAGCTGTCTCACTAGGCCTTTATGAGGGGAGTGCTCCGGAACCTTGAAGCTCTAAATTGTGGTCTGTCCCTCCTGTGTCTAGGATAGGCATCTTCCTAGAGGCCGTCTATAAGCAGACCAGTGTGGAGCCCAGCCACCAGGAATACCTCTTTGAAGGCCACTCTTGTGTCCTGGAACCCAGCCTCCCTGCCCAGCGCCTGGCCCATACGACTGAGGACAGCCCTTTGACCCTGCTCAGTGAAGATAATGACAACCCCACTGGGCTGGCCTTCAGAGACCGTGAGTAGGGCTCTGGCCATGAGTAAGGCCACGTGAGATGTCTCTTCTCTCTTCTTCTAGAGAAGGTGGAGATGTAAGAAGCCAGGGGGCTGGCTAATTCTTTTCCCCAGGTCAGTCTGGGGGGTTCTCAGACACAGGAGGCATGGAGATAGTCCTGGCTCTGTGTCTGTGTTCGGGTGACCTCTTCCTTGATCCCTCGGGGCCTTGCTCTTGCTCACCTGTCATCTAGAGGTGTCAGGAGACTTGTAACAGCTCAGCCTGGCTTCTGGGGGTTACCTGCTTGTTTCCATGGGATCAGTGGTCAGAGCCTCAGAGGATAAGAACAACTAGCATTTCTATCCTATTTTAAGATTTGCAAATCACTTTATGTATATTATACCAGTGTAGATAGCTACCCTAGGATGAGACCATTCCCAGCCTTGCCCTTAGGTCCATATAGCGGGTTTAAGTTCCTGTGCCAGGGGGAGCTGGGTACAGTGGGGGCAAGGGTGGCAGAGTGCCCAGAGAAGGCAACTGGTCTTTTTTCCCTTATTATGTAAAAGTCAGGCATGTTGTTTTCCAGAATGACCACAAGAGGTCACTATCAGAATACAAATGTAAAACCAAAGATTCTTTTAAATTTAAGAAAGGTGGACTCGGAAGAGGACAGGTAGAGAGGATCCAAGAGGCTGAGATGACTGACAGGTCACAAAGGTTAGGGGGGTAGAGTAGGGGACAGGAAACGTGTGTGTGTGTGTGTGTGTGTGTGTGTGTGTGTGTTCGACAGATGGAAAAATGAATGGGAATTGGAGATAAAAAGGAAAGTGAGAAGATGGGGTCGCTCAGTGGCTGTAATCAGACCCTTAATCTGTCCCCAGCATCCCTGGATGTTCCCAAGTTTGTGCCCAAGGTGGACCTGCAGGCTGATTACAGTACAGCCAAGGTAAGGACAAGGGGCCCTCGGTGGTCCGAGCAGGGGGAGGGGGACCTCCCTGACAGGTGGAAGGGAAGGGTGGGCCCTGAGCCCACCTGTCTGTGTCACAGGGTGTGCTGAGCGTGGGGCACCAAGTACTGAGGATCTCCCGGGCACTGCTGGACGGTCAGGAAATGATGCTTCGGGGGCTGCATTGGGTGGTGTAGGTACCTTGGGGTGGGACTGAGCTGGGGAAGGGGAGAAGGGACCAGATGGGGCAGGGAACCTTCCTCTTGGCTGGGTAGGAGTGGCAGATGCTGGTCCACCAGTCCCTTCCCCTTCCTCTGGGCCCTCACCCCAGACCCTCCTCCCAAGCTGAAAAGCTCTTAGCTAATTACTACGGAGTTTTTACTCCCCAACCCTCCCTGTCACCTCATCTTGTCTCCTCTCTCTGATCCCTGTCCCTGACCTGATCCCCTAATCCAAACCATCCTCTGGAGGTGCCTCACAGAATCAAGTGGCTTCCTAGTCCTTTGAAAACTTGAGGCCCCAAGCTCAGAGTGCTGTCTCATGGAGGAGTCTCTGACCTCCACTGGTGGGGCGGGTGGGGCTTGGATCTTATACAGGGAGGAGCTCAAGGCCACATGTGGACGGACCCTGGAAACCACCCAGACAGCCCTCTTGTTCCTGAGCTCTAGTCTGGGCACTGAGGGGTAGGTGTCTGAACTAAGATGATTAGGGAAAAACTCTGAAAACTCCATCCTGATGCCCCTGACTCCCCTTGATTCCTTCCTGCATCCATGCCCTAGTCTTCCCTGCAGCCCCTAGAATTTAGCTGTTTCCTCACTGATGTAGGAATAGGATGTAAACCCTGATGGCAATGTCTGGAAAGCCTGGCTTCCTCTTCAGTCCAACACCCTTTTGATGTCTGAACCCTGCTAGTCCTCTGGGAAAGGTGTAGGTGGGGCCCCTGACCCTTCCTGACTAGATTTCCAATTCTGTTGTGTCTCAAGGAAAGTCTTCTGTCTAAAGGAAGTTTGAACTTGAACTTGATGGCTCACTGAGCCTAAGAGGGTGGGGAGGAATCACCATGCAACAACTCCCCTCAACACACACACACACACACACACACACACACATGCACACACGCACACGCACACACGCACACACACACACCAGCCACCAACATGGATGAGTAGCAAGATCATTGGCTCTGTACTTGGAGGATATGGCTTCCTTCTCTCTGATGTTTGTGTGGCCTTAGACAAGTCCCCCAAAGCTTCAGGCCTTTCATCTGTAAAATAAGAGTTGAACTAGATAGCCAGGTCCAGATATATGCTCCTGTAACTTCCTTCTTCCTCTGGGGTCTTCTGACTAGTCTCTGGGCCCTTCCCCTTCCTTCCTCCTTGATGCCACAGCCCATGCTCTCCTAAGCCTACCTCCCTTGCCTACATCACAGGCTGCTCAGAGGACAGTGCAGGGGAAAAGCTGTGGGGAGAAGGGAGGGTAAGGTAAGAGATGAGCCAAGCAGGCGAGTGGTGGGAGATCTCAGACAGAAGACCACTGCAATGCTTCCATGAGATCTCATTCCCCTAATGCATTACATTTTGCCAGGGTTTGCCTTTGGGCCTGAGCCTCTGTCCCAGGGTGGGAAGCCTGGAGGGCCTGGCTGTCAGCAGCCCCCAGCCTTTCCCATCAGTGGGAGACACAGACTGAGAGAGGAGCCAGGCACGTCTAGCAATCTGTGTTCTTGCCTGGCTCGCCCCTAGGGAGGAGTTGGGAATTTCCTTAGCAGGGGGGCTGACTCACTGCTGCCAAACATCCCTTTCTTCTGGGACTATGGCAGAATCAAAATTAACATGGGTGGGGGGGTAAGAGAAAAAAGGAAGGGCCTGGAAGAAATGAGGTCACTGCAGCTGGGAGGCCTGCACTCCAAAGCCACCCTTTGCTTTTCCATGTAGGAATGTAAATAGTTCAATTTTGATAAGTTCCTTATGATTTCTTTTGCCTTGTTTGCTTTCACATGCTCCTCTTGCTTCTTGTATTTGAATGTCAAATTTTCTATTCAACTCTGTTTTTTTCATCAAGAATGCTTGAAAATCCTCTATTTCATTGAAAGACCATATTTTCTCCTGAAATATAATACTCAGTTTTGGTGGGTAGGTGTTTCTTGGTTTTAATCCTAGCTCCTTTGACCTCTGGAATGTCATATTCCAAGTCCTTCAGTCCCTTAATGTAGAAGCTGCTAGATCTTGTATTATCCTGACTGTGTTTCCATAATATTCAAATTGTTTCTTCTTGGCTGCTTGTAATATTTTCTCCTTGATCTGGGAACTCCAGAACCTGGCTATAATATTCCTAAGAATTTTCTATTTAGGATCTTTTTCAAGAGGTGATCAGTGAATTCTTTCATTTTCTATTTTGCCCTCTGGTTCTAAAATATCAGGGCAATTTTCCTTGAGAATTTCTTGAAGGATGATTTCTAGGTTCTTTTTTTGATGATGGCTTTCAGGTAGTCCAATAATTTTTAAATTATCTCTCCTGGATCTATTTTGAGCCACCCTTTTCTGAGGAATATTTAAACCAGCCACCAGAAATTCAGTTTTTTGTAAGGTAAATGGGATCGAGGCTGTAAATTCTCTACCTGGATTATGCTACTAATTTTCCGTGACCTTGAACAACTTACTTAAACACTCTGGAATTCAGTTTCCTCATCTGTATAATAGAAGCTTTGACTACTCGATCTGCAAAGCCCCCTCCAAAGCATCTGATGATTCCATTTGCTTGTGAACATATTCAGTCCTTTGTGCTTCATGTAGTCTGAAACCTGAGTCTGAAACCACCAGCATTTCCAACAGTAAAATTTGAGATATTTTAATGAGTTGGCTTTGACTTTTGGGGAAAGCCAAAGCCTTAGGCATACAAGTGATGATGCACCAAGGCTTCTGTATGTGGTAGTTCCCCCAAACCCACTGCCTAACTCTCTCCACCCCATTCCCTCCAGCTGTTTCAAGTCAAACCAGCAGGTATTAATTAAATGCCTACTATGTGCCAGGCACACTGTGCTATACCCCCCTCTCAAAAAAAGAGGCAAAAAACAGCCCCTGCCCTCAAGGAGCTCACAGTCTAATGGGAAGAGAAGACAAACCACTATGTCCAAACAATTTATGTACAGGAAGAATTGGGGGTGATCAACAGAGGCCTCTGTAGAAGGGGATTGGATGAGACCAGAAGGAAGCTAGGAGATGGAAATAAGGAGGGTGGGCTTTCCAGTGGCAGCTGGCAAAAATAGCGGGAGCAGAGAGAGATGGAGAGTCCTGTGCGAGGAGCAGCCAGGAGGCCAGTGTTGCTGGGTGGCAGAGCCTAGGACTGGAAAGTCTGGAAGATTTTGCTAAACAGAAGACTTTCTATTTGATCCTGGAGGCAACAGGGGGGGTCCCCTTCTCACCTTGCCCTTTCCATCCTCTCCTTTGCTCTATGCCTCTGCCCACTTGGCTCCTGATCCCCTTTTCAGACCCTCCCTTGCCTCCTGACTCAGTAGATTGTTTTTATTCGACCTTTGGCTTACCAACCCCTCTTTGAGTTACCATTAGAGTGCTTGGGGGTGAGAAAGACTAGTACCAGTCCAGGGGTGGACAACCTTTAGCCTCAAGGCCATGCATGGTGTGGCCTTTTGACTCAGTCCAAGTTTCATAGAACAAATCCTTTTATTAAGGGGATTTGTTCTGTGATTCAGTCAAAGGGCTGCACTTGAGGACTTAAAGAGTTACATGTGGCCTCAAAGCCTCAGTTTGCCCACCCCTGTATTAGATGCTATGGTTTTCCCTCCTTCCTTTAAATTGCTCCCCTTTCTATAGCATTAAAAAAACCTTAAAGCTCTTTCCTTGCAACATACTTGTGTAGTAGGTTGTGCAATGATTCCCAACTTATGGATGACAAAACTGAGGCTAAAAGGTTAAAAAGCATGCCCCTGGTCACATAGGTAGTAGAGGCTTTCCAGTGTTTTTCCCACTTAGTGAGTTGCCTCTTATTTGTGACTGAGAGGAGAGGAGGAGGCAGGAGAGTGAAGGCTAGGGTGCTGGGGCTGGGGCTTAGTTTCCTGTGCTCTATGCCCTTAGCTAGGTTATCTGCTCATCCTCTTTCCCATGTCCCCCCACTCCTCTACAATCTCTTTACATCAGCTCACCTCCAGTCTCAAATTCAAGACTTCAGACTTACTATCTGAGCACAGTGTGCATATATGCAAGGGTGGGTGGGGTGCTATTCTTTAAGAGACTCCTGATCAGTCAAGCCCCCTTAACCTTAAATTTTAGGATCTAGGTAACAGGCAGGAGATATAAGGACTGACCCTTTACAAACTCAAGGTGACCCATTCACAGCTTGTAAAAGGAATGAACAATTATCTCTCATCATCTCTTTGAACTGCACATTGCAGCCTATAATTTCATCAAGTGAATGGTAATTTGAGTGATCAGGAGTCCCTTGATCAGGAATTTCTAACCCCTGCCCCTTACTCCAGAACACCAGCCCCATAACCTCCTAGCTAACAGTAGTTGCACACAACTTCCACACCCATGTGGCCAAGAGAGAGAATTCAAAATATATCTGGAGAGTATATTCTCCTTTGTCTCCAGGATATCCTCTATGACTGGGGAATCAGAGGTGCCAGAGCTGAAGGAAGCAGCAGAACTGAGGTCCAAGCTACAGACTGTGAGTACAACTGGGCTGTGGGATGAGTGGGGCAAATCCTTGACTTGGAGTGATTTGGGGGAGGCCCACTTAGCCACACCTCTGCCTCCAGGTGGGCATCTCTCGTGAGGAAGAGAGCTACAGGAACCCTTTCCTTTCTGCTCCCTAGATTAATGAGATCCTTTCCAGATGTTCCCAAAATATTGTGGAGACTCAAACTAGTCTAAGCAGCCTGTCCTCTGAGCTGGTGAAGAATTGGGATCAGGTACATGAAGACAGAAGGTCTGTGGGATTTTCCTTTTTTGAGGGGTGGGCTGGGAGGAGTCATAATTCATAGAATCTCAGATCTCCAATAGAAAGAGGCCTTAGACACCAGCTAATCCACCTCCCTCATTTTACAGGAGACTGAGGCCCAGAGAAGCTCAGTGGTATGCCCAAAGTCATACAGGAAAAAAGTAGCTAGGCCAGGTTTTGAATCCAGGCTCTCTGACCTCAAGTTTAACACACTATGAAAATCAGAAAAGCCCCCAAAGCCTTTTGAGACCCATTCTCTTTTCCTTTCCCATGTGATGTCTTGTCACACTAGCCTGAGTAATGTTTTGGGGGCCTAGACATATGTACATTGGGATGGGGGAAGCAGGAAACATGAGTAACCCCAATGAGAAGAGTGCAGATTAAGTCAAGCCTCAGTAGGGGAGGGAAGAGAGGTTAGGGGAGAGGGGAAGAGAGGTCATGGGACTATCACAAGAATTAAGGCTGGGTTAAAGAGAAGATTCTTTCCTAGAAGCAACCTTGCTAGTCCTCTTCCCCCAAACAAGAGATGCCCCCAAAGAAAACCCTCTAACCAGCCTTTTCTCCCTATCCCTACCAAATCCCTCTTTGGTGTCAGCATATATGGAGTTGACCAAGAATTAGAATTCAGAGCCTAGTGGAACCAAAACCCCACACACCATTGATAGTTCTAGCTTTGGAATTATAGTCAGGATAGAATGGGAAGGAAGTGAACCCTAACTCAAAGGGTGGAGTAAAACCCCTAGAGAGTCTTAAACAAAAATAGGATGTTGTCTCTAGTCTAAAGTAGAAGGAACCTTGATAAATCCTGTTGGTAGTCCTGCCTCTAGGAGGCACCCCCATAAACCATTAAGATGCACAATATATTCTATCCTTTGTGTAGAGATTTGATAGACAGGTGGGTCTATAAATAGAAAGGGCATTTATTTAATTACTTACTATATAGCAAGCACTGTGCTGAGCAGCAAGGATACAGAAACAGCCAAGACAGTCTCTGCCCTAGAGGAGCTTACATTCTTTTTTTTTTTTTTTTTGGCTTTTTGAAGGAAAGACAGGGCAATTGGGGTTAAGTGACTTGTCCAGGGTCACATGACTAGTAAATGTTAAGTGTCTGAGGTCAGATTTGAACTCAGGTCTTCCTGACTCTAGGGCAGGTACTCTATTCACTACACCACCTAGCTGCCCCTTACATTCTTTTTTAAATGCTAATATTTTATTTTTCCCAGTGTAAAAAAAGATTTTTAGCATTCATTTTAAGGAATTTTTGAGTTCCAGATTCTTTTCCTCCTTCTTTCCCTCCCTCCTCACCTCCCCCATGATGAAGGCAAGCAATTTGATATATATGTGAAGTCATGCAAAACATTAAGGGGTTTACATTCTGATGGGAAAAGACAACCAACCCACAAAGGGGACCTGGAAAAAGATGAAGAGGCAAATTAAGAAAGCCTTGCTACTCTTTTCCCTCCCTCAGTTCCATCGCTACTCCTGTTATTTCATATGCCTCAGTGTCTGGAAGTTTCCTCCTTGAGTTTGATAATCCTAAAGGCCTCATGCTCTATGCAGTGGTTCTCAACCTTCCTAATGCCACGATCCTTTAATACAGTTCCTCATGTTGCAGCAACCCCAACCATAAAATTATTTTTGTTGCTACTTCATAACTGTAATTTTGCTACTGTTATGAATCATAATGTAAATATCTGATATGCAGGATGTATTTTCATTGTTACAAACTGAACATAATCCACAGGTTGAGAACCACTGATTTAGAGTATATGACATTTGGGGGAGGCAGGGAAGAGGAAACCTTTGCTCAGTGTCCTCTGTGTGATAACTGGTAGAGATGTGTCTTTGCCAGAACCGGGGGAAGGGGAAGGGCAGACAGAGGAGAACAGCTCTTGGCCGCCCCTCTGTGACACTCCTCCTTGACCGAGTATTTTGGAAAAGCTGAGGTGGGGAGGATTTCCTGTGGCCCCTAAGGTGGACAACCTCCCTTCCCTGCCACTGATTCTCTCTAATGCTGTTTGACTTTCCTATTGGGGCCTTTCTCTTGACCCCCAGCACCCATCGGATCCAGTGCTGCCTGGACAAGATGAACGTCATCTACAAGCAATTCAAGAAAGCCAGGATGAGACCGGGTGAGCCGCCGAAGCCCAGGACAAGCAACCTTTTCAGCTTCCTTCATTCACCTAGTATGGTTCAAGGTTGCAGAGATGCATTAGATGCTCTTGCCTTCATGGAGTTTATAGTTTAGTCAGCAGGAAATCGAGGAAGAAGGTGGTACAATCTGTTGTGGCCTTGTTGCTCAGGTCTAAGTACAAAAGGAGTGATGTGGTCATGAAGGGCTATGAGTACAGGGGAGAAGGGGGTTCAGCAAGGGCTGGAGACCACTGGAAGCTTTGTGGCCTTGAAAGATGGGTGACTGAGTCAAGTGTGAATAGGGAAGGAGGGCACTTGGGGAGAGGTGAGAGCATAGGCAAGGGCCAATGAGGTGGGAATAAGTAGCATGTTCAGGGGACAGCGTTAAAGGGCTATATGAGAGCCACTTATTATGAGTAGGTTAGTCTGGCCAGCTGGAAGGAAGATGAGACTGGGACATAGCTATAAAGTTTTAAAGGCAGTTTATTCCCTATAACTGTATTGTGGGAGTGGGAAGGGCAGTGTGGTGTAGTAGAGAGAGCACTAGATTTGGATTTGTTTTCAAATTGGATTTGGGTTCTAGCCCTGGCTTCCTTCCTCATTAAGCATACGTTGGTTAGCTCACTTTACCGTTCTGGGCCTCAGTTTGCAAATCTATAAAATGAGGGAATAGAACAAGTTGGTCAGCCCTCTAGGGTCCCTTTCAGCCCTGGCATTCTGTGAAGGGGTGAGGAGGCATGTGTATTAAAATCTAACCCTGCCTCCCAGTGGTTCATCCTTATTCACTAACCTAAAACCCTTTAGGACACTTGGGCCAGGCTTCTTCCCAGAGATACTTAGATACTAGTGAAGTGTTGCTTTGTAAATGATTCTCAGAATCAGAATTATTGAATCTCAAAGCTGAAAAGGATTTCAGAGGTTAACTAGTCTATACCCGCCTAAAAAAAGAAGGTCATTAACAATATTTCCAACAAGTGATCATCCGGTCTTGGCTTGAATACCTGTAGTGACAAGGAACTTACCACCTTATAAGGAGCCTTTCCCACTTTGAAATAGTTCTAATCATTAGAAGTCTGAGCCAAGGGCAAGGGCTTTTTTTTTTTTTTTTTTTTTTTTACAATATAGGAGCATAGATTTAGGGAGAGAAGGAAATTTTCAAAATCATCTAGGCCATCTCTCATTTTAAAATTGAGCAAACTGAGGCTGGAGAAGTTATTATCCTGAGATCATAAAGGTAGCAAGTGGCAGCGTTGGGATGGATTTGGACCTGGAGTCAGAAAGACTGAGTTTAAAGTCTGGGGGTGGGGAACCTGTGACTTTGAGGCACACATACCCTTCTGGGTCTTTGGGTGCAGCTTTTTGAGTGAGTCCAAGTTTTACAGAACAAATCCTTTTATTAAGGGGATTTATTTTCTGGTGTTTGGATTCGGTCAAAGGGCTGCACTTGAGGACCTAGAGGGCCACATGTGGCCTGGAGGCTGCAGGTTTCCCACATTAGCTGCATGACTCTGGGTAAGTTGCTGAAATTCTCCGGGCCTCAGTTTCCTCATCTGTAAAATGAAAGGGTTGGGTTCGATGTCCTGTTGCAGTATTTGGCACATAGTAGGCACTTAATAAATGATGTTTCTTTCCTTCTGCTTCTCTTTTATCTCCAAATCTGATTCCTGGGACTCCAAATTCAGCCCCCTTTGCTCCCAGCTGTTTCTCTTGTGCATATTGGAGATTATATCGGCTATCAGAGAACAAGGTCCTGAGGGCACCGGACACAGGACAGGGAAGAGGGAGGTTGGGAAGCAACGCCAAAAGGCGGATAGATGGTGGGAAAATCCAAAAGATGTGGACACTGTCCACGTGAGAGAGTCCGATTAGCCTGGAAAGTCACAGTCTCCTGGAAGACCAGCAGGGGGAAGCATTTCCTAGGAGAATGACCAAGATGACCCAATGGTTACTGAGGAATTCTGGCCAAACCACTGGGAGGGTCAAGAATAATGAATGAAGGCCAGCCCTTTGAGAAGAGGGAGGATCCCATCTTTTGTCTTGCTACCTCGGGGCCCTGCCTGTTGCAGTGCTGTGGTGGACGCTCACCAGATGGTGTTGATAGATGTGTTATTCCGCTGTCTGGGACTGAAATGACTATCACAGGTGGACCCCACGCTCTCTTACCGAACACCTGTGTTCTAGTTGAATGAACACACTTTGCCTCAGCCCCAGGGCTCACCAAACAGTCACTTTGATGGGAACTGACTCTGATTCCCCTTTTGGTCTTGTTGGTTTAGGACTGGGCTACAATGAGGAGCAGATCCACAAGCTGGATAAGTGAGTAATGCCGTTCTACGTGGGCCGGGAGGCGGGAGCGAACAGAGAGCCCAAGAGTAGGGATGGACACAGGCACCGTCCTCCCCACTTCCTTCCTTGGCCACTGATGCCCCCTTGACCTGGTGCAGAACCTCAGTGTTGCTCCTTCTAGATTGTCTGGGGTTAAGCCAAGTGTCTGGGAAACTCTATTTGTAACACTGGCATTGACACGTGACATTGTTATGGCCGTGACGATGGCAGACGTTTCTGTGACACTTAGCAATATATTAAGCGTTTTGTGTATGTTACTTCATTGATCCTCACAATAGCCCTTTGAAGTGAGTAGCCCCGTTAGAATTACTACCATTTTGCAGATGAGGAAACAGGCTGAGAGATGAAGTGACATATTTTTACCGACTCAGAATTTTAGAGCTGAAAGGGTCTGGATAAGCTCACTTAGTTCAAAGCAGAGAGGTGATTTACTCAAGGTCACATAACCAGTTAGTAGCAGAGCAGGGTCAGGACCCAAGCCTCCTTACTTCCAGTCCAGTGGTTTTTTCTCTGGAATTCCCTTCCTGGTGGTGGTTGGAGGTGATGGTTGTTATTGCCTTAAATCTGGCACACCCGCACAAAGCCCTTGGTGCCTCCCCATGGCCAATGGTTCGATGATGCCTCCTCCATTAGGAGGCAGGTCCGGAGGTTCAGCTTGCTTAAAACACAGAGCTAGGAAGCTCACTGTTCTCATTCCTCCTCCTAGCCCTTTACTGTCTTTTGCTGTCCCAGTAAAACCCTGCTCCAATCCACTCCCTTCCTCTAGGAAACTTTCTGGTTTAGCAGTGTTGGAGTTTATAGCGAGGAGACCTGGCTCTGACACTAACTAGTTGTGTGACATGGGCATTAACCTCTCTGAGTGAGCCTGAGTCTTCTCATCTGTAAAATGGGAGCAGTAGTACTTGTCTTATCCATCTTTCATGAACATTGCTCTGAGAAAATTGCTTTTGTAGTTGTTCAGTTGTGTCTGATTCTTTGAGACCCCACTGGGGCTTTCTTGACAAAGATACTAGAGTAGTTTGCTGTTTCCTTCTCCAGCTCATTTTACAGATGAGGAAAAGGAGGCTAACAGAGTGAAGTGACTTGTCCAGGGTCACACAGCTAGTAAGTGTCTGAGGCCAGATTCAAACTTGGGAGGATGAGTCTTCCTGATTCTAGGCCCATTGCTCTATCCACTGGGCCACCTGGCTGTCCCCAGGAAATTGTTTAGACATTCCTTTGTTGTTTTTTTGGTGTCACTGTGTGGAGGTAGATGTATCCGCCTGACTCATCTTCTCCATTTTGATTTTCGGCCTTTTTTCCTTCCTCTTGAATGTGGTACCCATTTAGAGACGAAATTTTGATAAATGTGTTTTGCCAATTCCATTTATTGTTATATATTATTATCACCATCTCTGTGATGGTGATGGTGACTAGAGATTCTGGGGTTTAGGAAGGGGACAAGCTTTCTGTTTGGTGATGACTTATACATTGCTTTCCATGTTTTGTTTTTTAGGGTGAATTTTGGACATTTAGCTAAAAGACTCCTGATGGTTTTTCAGGAGGACTGTGTGCAGAAGTATCAGGCAGCTCTCCTTACACACAGCAAGAGGATGAGGTAATGGACAAGCCTGGAGTTCCTTCCTCTCCCTTAAAGCATCCCTTCTTTATCACAATGCTCCAGCATCTGGAGTACATCATTCCAGGCCGACACTGTCCTGTGCTCTCGAGGGGTTCGCTCCCTTTCCTTCCCCCCCACCACCCCTGCCACATAACCCTTATTAGGGGCTTTGTCCGAGAGACCTTGAGTGGAAATCTCCCACTTGGACCGGAGCTTGGAATCCCAGAGTCAGAAGACCAGGGTGGTTAAAGGCCTCCTGATAAAGGTGGTATCAAGGGAGTCAGAGAATGAGGCGTGGCTCTTCCTGTCCCTCCCCAACATGCCTTTATGGCATCACCTCCGTGATATCATGGTCTCCTTCAAGAACATAGGACAAGCAATAACACCAACATGCCATCCTCTGCTCTGAGGGGCTTTGGGTGTCCGTCCAATACCTTTTAGACTCTGACTTCCCTTCTCTTTTCCTTTGACCAGGAGTGATTTCAGCCTCAGCTGAACATAGTGAGAGAGGGTCCCATTAAAGAATCAACACAAATCAATACATAGAGCTTGAAGGACATAGCACTCAGACGCTGTCTAGTAAAACCTTTCCGTTTTACAGATGAGAAAACGGACTCAGAGAGGCTAAAGTGATTTACACAAGGTTACACAAGTGGTCAGGTGGGAATGAGAAGTTAACATGGTCTTGAGAGAGAGAGCTGGGAGACAGAATTCCTCAGTCCTGCCTTGTTGTGAAAGCCTGGGAAAATGCAGCAACTCTTTGGACAACCTTTATTAAGCACTGGACAGAGCACCGGCTTTAGAATCAGAAGACTCCTCTTCATGAGTTCAAATCTGGCCTCAGGCGCTTACTAACTGGGTGACTCTGGGCAAGTCACTTGACCCTGTCTGCCTCAGTTTCTCCATCTGTAAAATGAGCCGGAGAAGGAAATGGCAAACCACTCTAGTATCTTTGCCAAAAAAAAAAAAACAAACCCCAGAACCACAGATGGGGTCACAGAGTCAGACATGACTGAACAGCAACAAAAAACCCCCCACACTTTGCATACAAAGACAAAATAGTCTCTGCCCTTAAACACTTACATTATGCCTACCTTTCTAGACTTTGGTCCTACCACTACAACCACCTCTACCTCCATCATCCCTTCTATGTGTGTCAATCAGTCAGAAAGCACTAATCAAGCACTACTACGTGCTGGTCACTGGAGCTAAGAGGAATTGACCTCCTTATGGGGGAGACAACTTATGCACATGTGAAATGATCAGAGCAGGGGCACAAAATGAGGACCGAAGGCAAAAATGAAGCATCCCCTCCTTTCTGGAATTTGCATTCTTATGGGAGAGACCATAGACACACACATACATATACCTCTATATTGTATGTGTATATACACATATACATATATACAGTATGTTTACTCCTGCACACATATACACACATATACAGGTACATATATATATATACACACAAATACATATAAACAGTATATACACATACATTCATATTTCATATATATAGTAATGGGGGGCACAGATGGGCATCAGGAGGGTATCTTATGGGTGTGCCCAAGTCTTCTTGCTCTGTGAGCTCAAAGCTATGGACTTTGAACATTTTGGAAAGAGGAAAATCTGCTAGAATAGTGAATGTACTCTGCTTTCAAGCATTTCACACACACACACACCCCAAACCCTATCCGAGATTTGTTTAAACTGAAGGTTAACGTCTAGCCTCTGAATCCATAGTCACTGCTAAAGAGAAAGCCCATGAGGGAAGTAGGATCCCTCTCCCCCAACATCACCATCATAATGGGATTCCTACAATGTGATGCTTATGGGAGCAGAGTCTAAGATCAGTCAGAATTCATCATCATTATCACATTGGGGTCTGTGTGAGTGGAGTGCACATCTGGAGGGGCAAAGGCACTGAAGAATGTAATTGGCTAATTATGGGGAAGCCAGTCCCCCTGGGGACCCAGTATGGAGTCATTGGGGCAGATGTGGGATGATGGGTTCCCCAGCATCTTTTTGGCCCCTATGCAGCGCACAATGGGAAGGACGGCTAAACTAGACCCTGCAGGGGAGAAGGCATCCAGTGTGCCCCTGAGTCTCATCGTGGATCTTGTGTTTCCTCTTCCCTAGGATGGTATATGAGACAAGAAAACATCTCTACCTGATCAGCAGCTCAGTAACTGCTTGTAAGACAGAAGCCCAAGAAGCCCAGGGCCAGCTCAGTAAGGTGAGGTGCCCTTCAGCAGTGCCAAGCTGCAGTGTTAAGTGATGTTTGACAGCCAGTGACCCCGGGGTTCAGTGTGTCTATCTTGCGGCCTCGGGACAGAACTGCCCTTCACACAGACCAGATGGGTTTAGTCTGGGGGGCCATTTTCCAAATCTAAGCCGGGGAAGCGATGCTTCTAGACGTGTCTGATGGGTAGTACCTGAGCTGGGGCTGGGGAGGACGCGTGCTTCCTGGGACTGCTTTTGTAAGGCTGGGACATCCCTAAGTGGGAAGGGTGGGACCTGTCTGGGGCAGATGCCTTGTGGCTTCCTTATCCAGGTGGATTCTACTTCAGATGAGTAAGCCCCATTCCTTCATTATGTACAGGGAAGGAGGTACAAGGGCTTCCACCCTTCCCTGGCTGGTTGGTTTTGGGTGTGCTCGAAGTGATGAGACCAAAATAAGGATAACAGCCCTGATGAGCCATCAGTGGTCTAGATCAAGGACATGTCCTCACCCCCACCCTCCATCACAGGCAGCTGGATTGCTGGGTTGGAGTCAGAAAAATGCCGGTTTAAATGGTGTTGTAGGCACTTAATAGTGGCGTGACCCTGGACAAGTCACTTAAACTCTGCCTCAGTTTCCTCCAGCACCTACCTTCCAGGGCTGTTGTAAGAATCAAATGAGATGATATTTTATAAAGCATTTATCACGATGCCTGGCCCACAGTAGGTGCTTAATAGATGCGTCCCTTTATCCCAGCAGACACAAGTGTATACCCACAAACACGCACATGCATACTCTGCTTTCAGAGGCTGGAGATTTTCCCAATTAGATGTTTTTGAGTATCCCCTTCTTGCTTTCCCAGCAGATTCTATATGTTGCATTGAGAGGCATGTAGGTTAAGTAGAAGGAAGAACTCCTTGGAGGTCTGATGACTAAATCTGCCCACTCACAGAATCTCCCTTCCCGGAGGCTTCTGAAATAGGGTGGAAGCTCCTCTTCCCAGGATGGAGGCAGGGGACTGGACAAGATGGCCTTTTGAAGCTGCTCACAGAGATCACCTGGCAAGCTAGGGTCTGAGCAGACGGTTTGGTTTTTTTCTCCTTTCAGGCCCTGGACCATTTATCTCATTGGCTTTGGCAAGGCAGAATAAAGGCAGCTCAGAGTTCTCCCCTGCCTTTTGATGCTTATTCCAGACCCTTACCAAAGGACCTGGTTCTCCAGTAAGTTTGAGAGGGGGGCATCTAGGTGGCTCAGTGTATAGAGCACTGGGTTTAGAGTCAGGAAGACCTGAGTTCAAATCTGGCCTCAGAAACTTACTAGCTGTGTGACCCTGGGCAAGTCACTTAACCTCAGTTGCCTCCAAAAAGAAAGTTTGGGAGGGCAGGGCAAGGGGGGGAATACCATTATCCTCCTTTAGGTTAAGTCTTGGTATAGAGGATCTCTCTTGGCATGGCAAAATCAGACAGGGCATCAGACTTGGAGCAGACATGGGTTCAGGTCCTGCCCTCGACATTCACCAACAATATGACCCTAGGACCCATTTGAGCTTCGTTTTCTTTATCTGTAAAATTAGGGGATTGGACCAAATAATCTTTTAGGTTCCATCTAGCTCTATAACCCCATGATCTAAATCCCATGGTCCTTTGGGACCAGCTCTGGAAGGAAACTTCATGGCGAGCGGGGTAACAACATGGAGGGCTGGATCCTCCCAATCTGTCCTTCTGGTTGTGGGACTGGCTAGCATCAGTCCCGACCTGAGCATTGAATCTTTCTTCTTGGCTCCTCAAACAGCATTCAGGAGCTCCGAGAGGAGATGAAGTTACTGGCCTTTGATCTCCAGCACAATAATCGAATCATTGAGAGGTAAGGTCATAAAGACCTACAGTGTTTGTTTCCAGCTTGAGCGGCCACACCTGCCTGGTCCCCAAAGCAGTCGCTTCTCATATTTCCCCAGCAGCCAGATACCGGTTTTGACCATTTCCAGGTTATCTCGCTAACCCCGATGAACTGTTGACCTTTCTATTTAAGCTTTACCATCTGGGAAACCAGGCCAGAGTCGGATCAGAGCTGTGGGGGGCGATTGGTTGGCGCTTGGGTTCTAGACCAGCCTCAGCTCCTTGCTAGTTGTGTCACCTTGGACAGATCCCTTAACTTGTCTGATTAGTTTTCTGAACTGTGAAATGGGGATAATATCAGCACCTTTCTCCCAGGGTTGTTGTGAGGATCAGATGACATAATATTTGTAAGTAGTACTTAGCACATAGTACCTAGCACATATATAAATATATATTATACATAATGTGTATAATATATAATATATAACATATACATAATATATATATAAATATATGTACATGATAGCTGTTATTCTTATTATTTGAATTTTTAGTGTGTGTGGGGTCACGCCCCTGTCTTCCTTCAGGACGTCATGACCCACCCAGCTCCCAATAAGCTGTGCACGAAGTCTGCCTTTGCTCTTGGGACAGACCCTCTGATGGTCTATGGATCAGTTATGTGGGGTTGCTGTCTTTATAACATTCTCTGTATTAGGAGTCAGCATAATGTGGTGGCTAGAGTACAGGGCTTAGGGTCAGGAAGTCCTGTGTTCAAATTCCCCCTCTGAAGGGCAAGTCACTTAACCTGGAATTCTCCCTTGTCTTCTCTACTTCCTGACTTCCCTTGGCTTCCTTTGGGACTCAGCTCAAATTTCCCCTTTTGCAGGGGGCCTTTCCTAGTCTTCTCCTCCCATTAATGTCTTTCCTCTGAGATTATTTTCCATTCATACTCTGTCTATATTGTATGTACATAGTTCTTTGCATGGTGTCTCCTCTCCTAGACTGTGAGTTCCTGAGATCAGGGACTGCCTTTGGCCTTTCTTTGTATCTCCAGCACTTAGTATGGTGCCCTGCGTACAGCAGAGCTTAATAAATGCTTATTATTGGACTGACTGATCATGATCTTGCCCCTCCTCTCTAGTCCCCTAAGCTTTGGGGAACCAGAAATGCTCTGCAAATTGTTTGTCCTCTGCACAAGAACATCTGAAATATGCCTTTTGTTTACAGGTTAAGTGGAGCCCAACCTGCTGCTGGGTCTTTGAGAGCTGAGGGTGATCCGGCAGAATCCTGAACCCCGAGGGGCCCTGGGCTCATGGACCCTGTAGGGAAGTGATCACAGGGCAAGGTCTGGCCCATCTTTTACCTCATCCTACTTCCCTCAGGCCAGCAGGTGCCAGCATTATCTCAGTAGCCTTGCCCATGGGTTTCAGTTACACTATGACCCTAGAGCACCCAGGGGTCCATCTCTTCATGGAGCTGTGAGACACACCTGATTCCTATGTACCAAGAGCATCCTGCTTAAGACTGACTTCTCTGTGTTATCAAGGTTTGGTCCTTGTGTAGCGCTGACTTGTGCCCTTCAGCTCATACTGGTGACTGGGAAGCTGGGGAGAGAAGGTTGAGACAGACTCTTCCTGTCCCCATCAGGTTCAGAGGTTTTCAGTCTAGGGAAGAGGGGAAGAGACCTCTAAAGGTTTTCTGTGGATGCTGAGCTAAGCTGCTTTATTCCTTACCCTGAAAATATCTGACCATAGGTGATGCTATTTCTTCTTGAGCCCATGATGTTCCAGTGAAAAGAAAAACCCAAGCCTCCTGGCTATTTTGGCCTAATTCCAGATGAGTAGAGTCAGCCCATAGGAGGAAACCTAACCATCCCTATAGAATGAGGACTGAATCCCTGGGCTCCCCACACACTTCTCTCTGGGAGGCTTTGGCCTAGAAAACACAGCCAGCCAACCCACACTGTCCAGACAGCCTTGCCGGTGAGCAGGGGCCCACATGCCCTGAGCCTGAAAGCAATGGACAAGTGAACCTGAAAGACCTCAGGAAAGGGACCTCAACCCCACTGAATAAATGTGGCTTCACTTTTCTGTTATCTCGTGTGCGGTGGCTAAATGCAAGACCTCTGTTTTCTGGAGACTGAGAATCTCCATGGAGCCAAAGGCAAGGGGGGGAAGGGGAGAAAGGGGAATGATGGCAGCATTGGAAGCAGTGAGAAATGAGGGTGCGGCCCCTACAGATCATATCAAGGGACATTCCCTGACATCATCCCTCACTCCCAGTGGCAGCCTCCCTCCTGGATGATTCCTGCTTTGAGTACTCCCTTGAAGAAGGAACCTTTCAGGACACTGGCTGCCCACTGGTCTATTGATGGGGGAGCCTCTGAAGGATTCCATTCTAGACCTTGGGCCTTGTCACACCTGCCTAGCTCCTGTTTTGGTGAATGACTTCAGCTCTGGTACTTAGTTTTGTTCATCCCACCAATAAGCTTCGGCGTGAGAGATTCAGACCCAAAGATTTCCTATTCTGAGGCTTCATTGATCTCAGTGAGCTTCCCAAGGATTCCAGCTTTCCCTGAGAACCAATCCAGGGGATCTTGTGCCTGGCCACACAGCTTTCTCCTTTACTAATTCAGAAGACTTTCACTGACCTCTGAGCCCTGGTTTGAGATATGGAACCAAGCCCTTTGGCATTTTTTGGTACACAAATGAGAGTTGGAATTTCTAGTCCTGCTTCTCTCATCTTCCCTAGTGCCCAAAGAGGTTCAGCCTTTCCCAGTATCACCCAGCATAGTCATCACAGGCAAGATTTGAACTGTGGTCCTTTGACTCAAGAGACAGAGTCCTTTCCATCATATCACAATGTCTCCTATCAGACAACTGGTGTACCTGATCTCTAACTTTCCTAAGTTTCTGCCTCTTCCCTTCTCCCTTCCTATCTAGTACCTGTTCCTCCTTTCCCTTACCCTACCTGGGTACATCTTGTACATAAAATCTTTATTTGTTGGTTTTAAAAGACCATTTAATTTAGAAAAATATATGCCAGGCTAAAGTAAACAGAAGGTCATATAAAAGATTTCAATACAGAATTGAATTTCTAGGCTACTCTAGTTAGTTAATTATCTCTGGATCTAGTCTGATCTCCATGATCTCCTTGAGATCTGGCTTCTGACTGGTGGTGCCTGTGGCCTCCTTAGGCGTCCCAAAACATATGGGAGTCTTTCATACCAAAGCATCCCAATCACAAACCTGGGTCCTCTGGACTGAATTCTTCCTGCCTGATTGCTGGACAGCTTTTAGTAATCCACCCTTATTCATAGTAATGTGGCTAGCTAGAAAACTCCTTCGATCCAAAGTTGATCAGGTGGGGGAAGGAAAGAGATAACCATCATAAGAATCATGGAATTTAGACCCCGTGAGTCCACCAAGTTTTTCCTCTGATCCAGAAAACAGAATGATTCAACCTGACTCAAAATTTGCCCCTATGGTTTGCAAAGATGCCTTCCTTACTACTAAAAATAATTACACACATCTAGTGCCTTGGGGTTTTCAAAGTGCCTTACTCATAACAAACCTCTATGGTAGGTAGGTAAAGTATTTTTCTCCCTCTCTTGTAGAAAAGAAACTTGAAGCAGTTAGTTTAATTGCTCTCAGTCACACAGCTAAAATACATCAGATTCAGGACTTGAACCATGTCCTAACTCCAGGCTCAGAGCTGTTTCGTCTCCATATTGCCACCAACGAAAGAAGAAGCAAGGCATCACTTTCCTTTTCAGCTGTGTGGGGCCTGGGGACTTGGGAAGAAAGCATTTGCTCTCTCCTACCCCCGTGGATAACTATTTCTCTACAAACCACCAAAACCACATTAAATTTTTTAAAAATTTTAGGTCATTTCACATATTGGGGTTGAATAACACTTTAAGCAATTGTCTAGATGTCTTCATTTTATCAAAGAAGAGTTTAGGGATAGCTGGGTGGTGCAGCGGATAGAGCACCAGCCCTGGAGTCAGGAAGATCTGGGTTCAAATCCAGCCTCAAAGACGTACTAGCTGCGTGACCCTGGGCAAGTCATTAAACCCAATTACCTCTCAAAAGAAACACAAAAAAGAAGTATTTAGGCCCCCTTGTGTTCAGGATCCATAAAACCACATTTGGGAGTTGTAAGAGATTTCAGTGGCCCTCTAGTCCAACCAATTTAGGCTTGTGACATAAGTTTCTTGCAAATCCAGGAATTCCCAGATTTTATGGGGAAATCCAAATTGGCTTCAGGCTAAGGTCTTCTGCTAACAACTACTCTTTCCCAGCATTGATTTCTCCCTTTTCTTAAAGGAACCCAGGTCCTAATTATCCCTGCTAGGCAGAGTCCCTTAAAGAAGGCTTGGGGAGATGAGAGCTGCACTGATTGAGGGAGCTGAAGGCCTGAGTGAGAAAGTGCTCCATGCTTACAACAGAAAGGAAAGCCCCTTGGCAAGATATGGATCCAGTTAGTAGGAGTATTAATAATACTGATGGCTGCTCTCATTTACAAAGAGCTTTTAGAGTCTCCAACATACTTTATATATGTCATTTCATGTGATCTTCCCAATAATCCTCTTGGGTGGGTGCCATCTTCCCAATTTTACAGGTGAGAAAACTGAGACTCAAAGGGGTTAGTGATTTGCCCAGCACCACATGGTTAATAAGTGTCTAAGATGGCATTTGAACCCAAGGCCTTCCTGGCTCCAAGTTCATCCAAATGAAAGCCAAAAACAAAAGCAAACAAATAAACATCTCACAAGATCATTCTTTTTTTAAATTTTAATTTATTTTCTTGATTACATCACTCATTTCCACAAGGTTTTGAGTTACAGATTTTTCTCCCCTTCTTTCTCCCACCCCCAAGCCCAAAACAGTGATCCCACTGCAAAGCCCCTCCCACAATCTGCTCTCTTCTAGGTCCTCCTCCAACACCCCTCTAACTTTCCGGTAGGGCAAGGAGGGTCTCTCTACCCCAGTCCCTGAACGTCTCATTTCCCAGTTGCATGTAGTTAATAATAATAATTATTATATATATATATATATAT
>CM053593.1:89573630-89604757 GCA_028646575.1 Pseudocheirus occidentalis
TTTAACATTTGATTGTATAGCTTTAAATTCTAGATTCTTGCTGTTCATCCCTTGTCACCCACTCCCACTGGAAGGAGCAGCAATTCAATACAGGCTGTACATGTGTAATTATGCAGGACATCTCCATGGTGGACATACTGTGAGAGGCTGATTGTATGTCCCTCTTTCCTATCACAAGATCATTCTTAAACATGGACATGTCTGACTATTCTCTATAAAGAATAACAGAAGTATCAGAGGGGCAGCTAGGTGGAACAGTGAATAGAGTACTGGCCCTGGAGTCAGAAGGACTTGAGTTCAAATGCAGCCTCAGACATTTGACATTTACTAGGGGCAAGTCACTTCACTCCAATTGTCTTACCTCCCCCGCTTCCACCCTCCTCCCCAAATCTCCCCCCCAAAAACAAAGAAGTATCAGAGCCAGCTCTGGCAAATAATGTGGCCGGAGGTTTTTTATCCAAGCCTGCTCATTTGTTTTCTCTTTGGAAACACTAACTTCTAGATATCGATGAATCTGTGATTTTATTGGGTGGAGGTGAGGGGGCATTCTCCGCCTATACAAATCACAGCCCCTCCCTCCAAAGCTTCTCACTCAGGGCTCCTCTAATCTGGGTTTTTTAGGTCAATTCTGTGCTAGAGGCCTTTATCTAGTTCTTTTGACATTTGAGTGGGGAGAGGCATGGTGGTCACACCCAGGATGTCTGCTTTCCCTCACTCTTGCTCACCATACACCAACCAGCCACCTTTTCTGTTGCTTGGCATTGATGATGTCTTTCACATTGCTTCTTGCAGCCAGTCTTCATGGGTAATATGCTGTAGCCAGGTGGTGTCAGATTCAGAGAGAATGGGGGCTACGAGCCCATACACAAAGATTCTTCTGGACCACATATTGACTTTGTTTTAAAATGTAATATCATCCCTGTTTTATTGTATTTTATTTATCTTGTTAAATATTTCCTAATTATGTTTTAATCTGGCTTGGACAGCTCTGGGTCTCCCAGACCTTGTGTTTGACACCTCTGCTGTAGCCTACTTATATGTGTCATGAATCTTTCTATACTTCAGATAGATAAGCAGATAGAAAGACGGATGGATGAATGGAGATAGATAGATAGATAGATAGATAGATAGATAGATAGATAGATAGAAAGATAGGTGATGGATAGATAGATACATACATACATACATACATAGATGGACAAATGGACAGACAGACAGATAGATACATACATACATACATAGATGGATAGACAGACAGATAGATAGATAGAAAGATAGGTGATAGATGGATAGGTAAAAAGATAGGTGATAGATGGATTGATAGATAGAAAGATACATACATACATGCATATATACATGCATAGATGGACAGACAGACAGACAGGTAGGTAGATAGATAGATACATGCATGCATGCATACATGCATACATACATAGATGGACAGATGGACAGACGGACAGACAGAGAGATAGATAGATAGATAGACAGATAGATAGATGGATGGATAGATAGACAGATAGATAGATAGAAAGATACATACATACATGCATGCATATATACATGCATAGATGGACAGACAGACAGATAGGTAGGTAGATAGGTACATACATACATAGATGGACAAATGGACAGACGGTCAGACAGACAGACAGACAGACAGACAGATAGATAGATAGATAGATAGATAGATAGATAGATAGATAGATAGATAGATAGAAAGATACATACATGCATAGATGGACAGACAGACAGGTAGGTAGGTAGATAGGTACATACATACATACATACATACATAGATGGACAGATGGACAGATGGTCAGACAGACAGACAGACAGATAGACAGACAGACAGACATACAGATAGATAGATAGAAAGATACATACATACATGCATATATACATGCATAGATTGACAGACAGACAGACAGGTAGGTAGGTAAATAGATAGATAGATAGATAGATAGATAGATAGATAGATAGATAGATAGATAGATAGATGGACAGATAGATAGATGGGTGGATGGGTGAATAATAGACCATTTATTAAGTTTATACTACCTGCCAGGCACCATGCTAAGCACTAGGAATACAATTACAAGCAAACAAGACTGTCCCTACCCTCAAGGAGCTTACATTCTGATGGGGGAAGAGTGAATAAATCATTTTAACTATTATAAATACCCAAATGAAGTACAAAGAATATATAAAAGAAGATGCTATCTGCATCCAGAGAAAGAACTGATAAATAGAAGTATGTATAGAATGGTTTTACGTACATATACATATTTGCCTCTAATGTTAATCATCTCTAGGGTGGGCAGGGGAGGGAAGAAGAAAAGAAAAATAAAAAATTTACATAATAACTATTATATTTTAAAAGGAATAGCAAGTTGTACATAAAATTTGCAGTTTCATGTGCAATCATCTTTTTTATTATACTATGTTATCAAAACGCATGTTTTATTCCATAAATTTAAAATAAATTTTAAAAATTTTAAAAAGAGAAGAAAGTGGAGAGAGGAAGAAGGGCACCTCCATGTGCCTGCACTGCAGCAGAGGAGGAGGTAGAGTCTGGAGGTAGTCAAACTGAGAGTGAGAAGGATGACTGAGGTCCTTCCCAAACTGGTATTCCCCAGGGAAAGAATCAGCAATGAGGAGAGGAGGGCTACAGGCTGGAGGTTTCCTAGGTGGTGTAGCAGACAGAACTCTAGACCTAGAGTCAGGAAGACCTGAGTTCAAATTCAGCCTCCAACAAGTGCTAGTTATGTGACCCTGGGCAAATCACTTAACCTCTGCCCGCCTCAGTTTCTTAATAATAGCACCTACTTCCCAGGGTTGTTGGAAGGCTCAAATTAGATCATATTTGTAAAGTGCCTACCACACATTTGTTACTTAATAAATGTTTGTTTTCTTCCTTCCTAGGGTGGTTTCCATTTGTCGTTTGAGTCATCTGTAATTTTCCCAATACTATCTAGCTCTAACTTCTCCTCTCATTCATTTTTAAGACCAGCTCGTTCTTTTTTTTTCTCCTGGAAAACTTTTTATTGTAGGTGGAATGTGACACAGCTGGACACGGTAAGTTAGATGATTCCAGTTTTGTTGGCAACATCTAATACAACATAGTCTGGAGCAAGATGGACTTCTTCTCTCCATCAGGACGGATCAGTGTGTTAACCTTGGCCACATGGATGTCATACAGCTTCTTTACAGCCTGCTTGATCTGATGCTTGTTGGCCTTGACGTCTACAGTGAAGACTAGGGTGTTGTTGTCCTCAATCTTCTTCAAAGCTGACTCAGTGGTCAAGGGAAACTTAATGCTGGCATAGTGATCAAGCTTGTTTCTCTAAGGGGCATTTTTCTGAGGGTATTTGGGCTGCCTTCGAAGTCTTAATGCCTTGGGTCACCAGAAGGTGGGGGATGTTTGGATCTTCTTTTTGTGGCTATGGACACCCTTCAGCACCGCCTTCTTGGCCTTCAAAGCCTTGGACTTGGCGTCTGTCTTGGGGACAACAGCTTCCTTCTTTGCCTTTGGCTCCATCTTGGGGGAAAGGGTCCAGATTATTCTTGATCGTCAGCATTTGTGTGTGAATATAAATATGCATGTATATATGTGTATATAAATATACATATACATATGTACACAATCTATATATCTTCAGGTGAAATGTATATATTATTTGTATTTATATATATTTATACACACATACACACTGATCAATTAATTTAGTGAGCTACCTGTCCAGATGCGTGTCTCAGTCCAAGCACTCTACATTTATCTCTTTAGAATGACTATGGATTTCTTTGATAAGACTTTGTTGTGCTCCAAGGCTCCATGCAATTAGTATGTCATCTAATTGATGATTGATGGGGCCAAAGAACTGGTGATTAATGGGTGAATATCTTCCCTAGAGGGAAGTGTCTAAAGAAGTGTCCAAATGATTTGTCTTTAGCCTGTGATGTTCAACATTTTAATCAATGACTTGGATGAAAGTTATAGATAAATGCACTTTTCAAATTTGCAGATGGGGACAGCAGCTACCAAGCAGAGCAGAAATAGGTTTCAACTTGCTAAAACAATGGAGCAATTCCAATAGGATTACATTTAATAGGGATAAATGTAAAGTTGTAAGCTGTTCAGTTGTTTCCAGCTCTGTGACCCCATTTGGGGTTTTGCTTAGCAAGGATACTGGAATGGTTTTGCCATTTCCTTCTCCAGCTCATTTTACAGGTGAGGAAACTGAGGAAAGAGGGTGAAGTGACTTGTCCAGGGTCACACAGCTAGTAAGTGTCTGAGGCCAGATTTGAATTCAGGAAGATGAACCTTCCTGGTTCCAAGCCCAGTGCTCTGTGCACTGTGTCACATAGCTGCCCTACCATGCATATTAATCTGTATTAATTTTGTAAAAATTTAATATACATTTCTTCACGTACATATTTGCTGCAGCCAGCACAGTCTAGGCCTAGCTACCAGTTGAGGACAATAGAGAGAGAGAGAGAGAGAGAGAGAGTGAGAACAGCCCATGGCTGGATTACAGGAAAGAGACAGACGGGGATGGATTTCATAGTCTGTTTATTCCAGAGCTATTCCATACCAAATCCAATGATATAAGAAAATCATAGCACTTATATTCTTTAATTCAGGGATGATTGTATCTTAGGCCTTACCCATCCCAGGACCTCAGCCTAAGGTTAATCAGTCCTCCAGATCTTTATCCTAAAACCACCTCTGGGGGCACAGTAGATCAGGAGTCTCAATCAGAACTTGCAAACGTACATACTTCAGATATTCACGAGGCCAATGAGAGCATCCACCCAACAAGATTATAGTGCCCTTGTAGAATTGGGATGCTAGTGTGCCAGGACCTCTGAAGGTTTTGGCCCCCAACACATATTGTCTCCCCTGAATGAATTTAAGCATTTTGAGGACAGGAAGTTTCCCATTTTCATCTACGTGACGTTAGGGCTTATCACTGTACTGGGCATATTATAAGCACTTAATAAATCCTTATCGATTGATTGGTTCTCAAATTAACATTAAACTAGAGGGCACGGAAGGTCCTTTTCTGTGCTAGATTTTTTATTGGGGCTCACACCAAATTCTCCAGGTTCATTGACCCTCCAGCGACTTTTTGCTGGTTTGAGAATCATGATTGTTATCATATTCATAATTATTATCATCTTCTCCAGGAAAGGAGAAGGAAAAATAATGAACCCTTCGTCCAGCACACAAGGTGATAGGATACCAGATGAATTGCTATGGAAAGCACTGGACTAGGATACAAAACCCAGGTTCAAATCTTGACTCCAAGACTTATTAGCTACGTGTCAGTGGACAAGTCAACTAATGCGTCTAAGCCCCAGCTTCCTCATCTATGAAATGGACAAAAACACTTGTATTACTTTTTCCAGAGGGTTATTGTCAGTCAGTCAGTCAGCAAGCATTTAGTAACCCTACTGTGTGCCAAGCACTTTGTTAAGCACCGATGACAAAAGAAATGTAAAAAAATCCCCTGCTCCCAAGGAGCTCCCAGTCTGATGGAGAGACAACATGCAAATATCTGTGACTTCTGTAATCCTTAAAATGCTACATAAACAGAAGCTAGAATAGTCAGAGAAGTCTTCTACTTCATAATCTGTAAAATGGGTTCAAAAATCAGCTTCACATGTTCAGGAAGGGAAGGGCAGCATGGCTAGACAGCTGCTTCTACCAGAAACATCTAGGGGATTGAGTGAACTGCAGCCTCAGTGACACGGTCTGCACAAAGTAAACAAGTAAATCAGGGTAATGGGGTCTTAGGCAACTGCATTAAGAAAGGAATAGTGTAAAAAAAAGATGCAATTGTTCTGCCCTAGGTCAGATCACAGCTGAAGCACCATGTGCCCATACTGAGATATTAAATGACTCGTTCTGGGCACATTTTAGACCTTTAATTAAAAAAAAACCATAGACAAGTTTAAATGTGTCCAGTACAGTGACACAACTAAAGATTGTGTCAAGATTAATTAAAGGAATTAGGAATTGGAATTCTTTAGTCCAGAAAAGAGAAGACTCAGTGGACTTGGGGGAGGGGGGGAGGGGGAGAATAAATGCTGTCTTTAAGTAACATGATCTATAAGCCAGAAGAGCCAGATGAAGAAACTGAGGCCCAAGAAGGTTAAATACCTCACCCCAGGTCACCCAGGAAAGACGTATCAGAGGCAGAATTTGAATCTGGGTCTTCTGACTTTAGAACCAATGCTTCTTTATACCACATGGAGAAGATGGATTTTATTTATTGTACTTGGCCCCAGAGGAGAAAATTAGGAGCAATGAGTAGAAGTTTCAGAAAGATGGATTTAGAGACAGTGTACGTAAGAACTTTCTAATAACTAGAGCTAACAACCAAAAATGGTTGTGGATTGATGTGGGAGATAGTAGGTTTCCCCTCACTGGAGGTTTTCAAACACAAGCCAGATAATCATCTGTCACAATGTTATAGAGGGTATTCCTGTTCAGGTACATGACTGACTGACTGACTGACTGACTGAATGAATGAATGAATGAATGAATGAGTGAACGAGTGAGTGAATGAGTGAATGAATGAAGGAATGAATACTTTGATAACTACATTTTAACATAATTGATTTCCTCGGTAAGTAATGCCATGTATTTTATTTTATGAGTTTAAAAAGTTTTCTGAGAAGTGGCTCATAGGTTTACTACACTGTGATACACACAGAAAGGTTAAGAACCCTAGTATGGAGGGAGAAGAGAAGAAAGCTTAGGACAGAGCCTTGGGGGACACCCACAATGAGCAGGAATGGTTTGGATGAAGAACCAGCAAAGGAGACTGAGAAGGAACAGTCACACAGGTAGGAGGAGAATCAGGAGAGAGTTTATTTAATCGTGTTTTAGTTGGGTCTGACTCTCCATGACCCCATTTGAGGTTTTCTTAGCAAAGATACTGGAGTGATTTTCCCTTTCTTTCTCCAGCTCATTTTACAGATGAGGAAACTGAGGTAAACAAGGTAAAGTGACTTGACCAATGTCACACAGCTAGTAAGTGTCTGGAGCTGAATTTGAACTGAGGAAGATAGGTCTTCCTCATTAGCTTACCCAGAGAGAGCAGTGTCACAAAACCTAGAGAGGAAAGAATGTCTAGGAAAAGCGATTCACTGTGTCAGAGACTAAAGAGGGGTCACAAAGGAGGAGACTTGAGAAAAGACCATTATACTGGATAATCAAGAGTTCCAAGGTAACTTTGGAGAGAGTAGTTTCAGCTGAATGATGAAATCTGAAGCCAGACTGCTAAGAGTTAAGAAGTCAGTGAGAGGAGAGGAGCCCTGATGTAGATGGCTTTCTCAAGGAATTTGACCAAGAAGGGGAGGAGAGATATAGAATGATAGGTATCAGAGATGGTTGGATTAAGTTGAAATGTAAAAAAATAATTTGTGTGTGTTTTTTATGAATGGGGGAGACATGGGAATATTTCTAAATGGTAGGAAAGGAGTAGATAGGGAGAGATTAAAGAAAAAGTGACAGAGTGGGAATGACAGAGAAGGCAATCTGATGGAAAAGGAGGTGGAATGGGATCAGTTGTGCAAGTAAAAGTGTTTGTATTGGCAAGGAGAAGGACCACCTCTGTATGTGAGACAAATATGAAAGAAGAAATAGGAAGAGATTCAGAAGGCATCTGAGTGATATAAGGTGAGGAAGAGGGGAGAGAAGAAGATCTTGGTAAATGGCCTCAATTTTCTCCATGAAGTATGGGAGTAAAATCCTCAGCTGAGAGGGTGGAGGAAGGAGCACAATAGGAGACTTGAGAAGACATGAAGAGGTTTGGAAAAACTGCTGTGGAGGGTAGGATAGTGAATTAGGTAGGGAGATGTGAAGGGATTGTCTTGCAAAGTGAAAACCCAGTTGAGATTTTGTAATTTAATTTGTAGTAGGCCCACTCAGCATGGTTTCTCAGCTCCATTTAGGAGCTTGTGAATTTGAATAAAGGCAGTGGATAGTGAAGTAATCCAAGATTGAGGCTTGGTAAGGCATGATAGCAGTGGGGTAAGGGGGCAATGGACTTGAGTGTAGAGAATGGTGTTGAATTGATCTAATTCATCAAGGGGTCAAATGGGAAAAAGAGAAAAGCATAGCCAGAGCAGGGGTGATGGGCTGGGAAAGAACTCAGGGGTGGAAGGACAAGAGGTCACAGTGAGGACATAGAACAGGGGGAGGGGACAGAAGACAGAAGAAAAGATAGAATTATAAAGAGGATAAGGAATTTTGGAGTTCATGAACATGGAAGTGGAATATTTGTGGGTGATGGGAAAAAATCAAGGGTATGAACATTTCTGTATGTAACTGAGGCAGAATGGAGGAGTAAGTCATGGGAAATGAGTAGCCTAGAATTGGGAAGTTAGGATGTTTGAGGGAGTATGAATATATATAGTGAGGTCTCCTACCAAGAAGGCAAGAATTGGGATGGAGAGAAAGAATGTAAGCCAGGCTCTAATTGCACTGAGGAGGGAAGGAGAATGAGGGTGGGAGGAGTAGATTACAGTCACTGGAATCTTGATTTGGGCAATAAATTTTTAATGAATCAGCCTTAAAGGAAGAGAAATTCCTTGGTGATAGTGGCAACATGAGAGTCTGAAAGTGGCAACAGGAAGCAAGGAGTTTTCCACTTCCACAACCATGACCAGTAAGTTGGGGGAAGGATCTACTGGAGTCAGCTCTCCTCATGAGCCAATTGTTAAATTTTCAGCATGAGCATTTACACCTTCAAAACTTGCAAAAGATTATACATCAGGGTTTGCCTTATTATTTTGTTGATTGTCTAGACTTAAGAAAGTGATGGAGAAAATATTAGTGCAGATTAAACTCAAAGTATATTGTTGAGTACATTTCTTTTTTCAGAGAGCCAGTTAAGCATTTACCAGTGCATCCTTGGTTGGAGGTGTGAGTGAATTTGAAACCAGTACTAGAAAAGATGTTTAGGGATATCAGATCATCTGGAGGGAGCCAGATCTCAGTGAGAGCTGGAATATGAAGGAAGTGGGAAAGGAAAAGCCTTAAGATGAACTCAAGTTTGTGAACTATGGATCAGGCATTCTAGGGAGCACAGTGGAAGGGGCAGGTTGATCTGGAGTGGGGTACTTTGGGCTTAGAGTTGAGGGGGGTGGGAATAAGAGGATGAGCAGTTTGGGGATGGGGAATGAGACACTAGCAAGAGGTTCTGAGTCACTTTGGATGAGGAGAATTTGACAAAAGGGAAGTATTCTAACGGTTGAGGAATAAGTCCAAGAAGAGTATCAGAGGCTAGAGAGAGGACAGTTCAAGGAGAGAGATGATCAGACTCTTCAACTCTCTCCCCCCACCATCCCCACTGTCAAACCTTGTGGCAGGCGGTGATATTGTGTCCTGTGAATGCCAGAGAGTCCAACTCACATCAGATAAGAGTCTCTAATGTAATTTCTGTCGAGAAAAGCATATCTATTTCTGATGTTAAATCATTTGATAATTCCCAAGTCCTTGATGGAAATAACCTTCTTTTTCAAGGGGTGAGTAGCTGTATCTGCTAAAGAGGCTGGGGCTGTAATATCAGCAAAGGCAGCTGTTTCCCCTTGCGATAGCTTTAGGTTTGGGGCTGGTAGCTGGGTTAGTGGGTAGACTGTGGCATGAGGTCACTGCAGTTCTTGGGGCAATGGACTTGAGTATAGAGGACAGTGTAGAATTGATCTAGTTCATCAAGGAGCCAAGATAGGAAAAGGAGAAAATTAAAGCCAGCATATAGCCAAACTTGGGCTGCCTCCACCAGAGTCTTGGGATGTGCTGACCTCATGCTATCTGATGTCTCTCCCTCAGGATGCCTTGATGCTTCAGCTGTACTGGCTTGTCTGCCCCATAGGTGGTAGCTATTCAACAATTAATGATGTTTGTGCAGATGGGGCCCCTTTCTCCATAGGGTTTGCTCCCCTGGATGATGGTTGTAGAGGCCAGGTTGGGTGTAGGGCAAATGCTCCAGGGCTACAGCAATCCCTGGGACTTGGGTTTCCCTGCCTGCCTGTGGCAGTTGGTGATTGGGTGTGTCAGGAGTAGGCATTCTGAAGCCTTGAGGTCACATGTGACCCTCTAGGTCCTCAAGTGTGGCCCTTTGAATCCAAACTTCATAGAACAAATCCCCTTAATAAAAGGATTTGTTCTGTAAAACTTGGACTCAGTCAAAAGACCACACCCAAGGACCTAGAAGGCTACATGTGACCTCAAGGCTACAGCTTCCCCACCCCTTGTAGCTTCAGAGATCCACAAGGATTGCTCCCTTCAATATTTGGAGGGAGCACTGCAATTCCCAGAACCCTCGAATTCTGGGTCCTCAGAGATGGCAATCAAGGTGTTAACAGATACCGTCTCCTGTCTCTTCTGCAGGATCAGATCTGCTGCTTCAGATAGGTTGACTTGCAATGGTGATTACATATTGAATTAGATATCTCCTGAAGTCTCAAAGAGTTGGAAAATTCTTAGATAATACAATGAAGGCACATAAGCTGCAATGATCTTATCCTAGTATTTCTGGTTTCTTTATGTCTTCTGTTCTCATTTGTCATAAGAATGCCAAATGAACATGGTTCAGCCACTCCAAGAATGTGTCAGTTCCTTGATCGCTGGACAAAGATCGTGGATTATGAATTCAAGCAATTAAATTAATGTTTGCCAAAGAAGTGTGTGAGTTTTAGCTCCCTCTGCCCCTCTTTCCACTACTCTATCGTTGAAACCATAGAAACAGAAGGGGCCACCCCAAACTGAGAAAACATTTTGTATTTTTCTCTGATTGATGAGAGGTAGAATGGTATAATGAACAAGAATCTGACCTCAGAGTCAACCAATGGCCAGAATCTTTGGAAGACTTGGGTTTGTCTAGTCCAGAAATGGGGAGCCTCTGGCCTTAAGGCCACATGTGGCCTTCTAGATATACTTAAATGAGGTCTTTTGACCGCGTCCACGACCTTTTATTTGAATCCAAATTTGGATTCAGTCAAAAGGCCACACTTAAGGATCTAGAAGGCCACATGTGGCCTTTAAGGTCATAGGTTCCCCACCCCTGGTCTAGTTTCTGACATATACTGGCTGTGAGACTCTGGGTAAATCACTCAACCTCAATGTTCTAGGCCGCTCTTTAAGACTATAAATTTCAAATAAAATAAAACTCTGATCAATGCAATGACCAGCCATGATTCCAGAGAACCAATGTTGGAAGTATACTAACTCCCTCCTCCAAGAGTGGTAATGGACTCAAGACACAGAATGAGATACATTTTTGTACATGGTCAATGTGGGGATTCATTTTTCTTGACAATGTGTATTTTTTACAAGGGTTTTCTTTTTCTTTTATCTCAATAGGGGTAGGCAAATGGGAAGGCAATAAAAATGTTTATTCATTGAAAAGAAATAAAATAATAAAACTTAATTTTTAAAAATGCAAAGAAAGTGCCAATCAATATAGGTCAAGGGAGTTTTCTTATTTGGGAGTTCCCTATACCAATGAAATCATAAGTCCCATCCTTATCTGATTCATAAGTTTCCATGGCCAAAAAATTCATCATCTAGTAAGTGGCCAACATTCTGGTCACAAGCCTCTCTTTGGTTACTGAAGTTGATTCTTGAACAATCAGCAGTGTGTCCTTGGGCCCCATATTCAATGCCTTTCCATCATAGTAGGACATGCCAAAGCTTGGAGTCTACCAGCAAAGCCTTAAAAAACCAGGGGTTGTTGCCATGTAACACTGAGGTATGAGGTGCACCATTTCAGGGAGGCTCGCTTGTTTTCCTTTAGAAATACTAACAACTTCTAAATACCCAGAGAATGTTTTTCTCCAAGTTTGTACCCTGGTCTGTACTACTCCACGAATAAGAAGCTTGAATCTAACCCCATCTAGACACTTAAAAATCTTCCATCATCATCATCATCATCATCACCATCATCACCATCAGCATTTAGATATTGCTTTAAGGTTTATAAAGCACTATACTTATGTTACCTCATTTAATCCCCATGAAATTCATATGTGGTAAGTGTTCTTATTATTCTCACTTACAGATGAGGGAACGGAGACTAAGAAGTTAAAAGACTCGCTAGGATCATCCAGGTATTAAATATCTGAGGGAGGCTTTGAATTCAACTATGCCTGACTCCTGGGATAGCTAAGTGACACAATGGATAGAGTACTGGGCCTGGAGTATGGAAGAATCATCTTTCCAAGTTGAAATCTAGCCTCAAACACTTACTAGCTGTGTGACCCTGGGCAAGTCACTTAATCCTGTTGGCCTCAGTTTCTTCATCTGTAAAATGAGCTGGAGAAGGATATGACAAACCACTCCAGTATCTCTGCCAAAAAAACTTCCAATGGGGTCAAAAGAGTTGGACACAACTGAACAACAACATTTCCAGGGTCTCTCTTCTGCACAACCTAGTTACACCCAGTAGCCACATCTAGTAAGGGCAATGAGAGCACATGTTATCTGGTCTCCTAGTCCTTTGCAGCATGGTGGCTTCTGGCTGGCTGGTTTGTCACTGCTGAATCTCCGGCTGAAGCTGCTGTCACCCCAATGGCCCTGAAAGGAACTCTCTGAGCTGGCCTCCCTGGGCACCTGTAACCATTGCCAGACATCCCATGTTTGGTCTCAGTGAGACCAGGTGGGACTCTCAGGGATAGTCCAGGTGATTTTGAAAGTCAAATACAGATGTTTAGTAAGTGATATCTCAGGAGCAAAGCTTATAGTAATATATATATTACTTAATACAAAATATAAGCTTATATTTGCTTATATAAGCTTTGCTTATATAAGAGCGTCTCTGTCCTGCTAATCACATTCTAAGTGAACCCAAGGACAGCAGAATTTCCTCAGAGAAAGGGGTTGATAACAGTAACACCCTTTCAATCGCCTTTCTCTTCAAAAGCCTAGAATCACTCTGATTCTTGTTGAGTTGTTTCAATCATGTCTGACTCTTTGTGACCCCATGTTGGGGTTTTCTTGGCAAAGACACTGGAGTGGTTTGTCATTTCCTTCTCCAGCTCATTTTACAGATGGGGAAACTGAGGGTTAAGTGACTTGCCCAGGGTCACCTAGCTAGTAAGTGTCTGAGGTTGAATTTGAACTCAGGTCTTCCTGACTTTGGGCACAACTCTCTATCCACTGCACCACCTAGCTGCCTCCCTAGAATCACTATCCCTTCCATTTTCTTGAGGTGTATCTCAGAAACAGGGGAGGACACAGATGTCAAATTCATGTTCTAGTTGAGGAAGCTTAGGGCCAGATAGGTTTAGGGATTTGCTCAATTTTACACACCCAGTTTAGGAGAGACAGCCAAGAAAAAATGGCTAGTTTGTCTGGGGATCCATATATTTACAAGCAGTGTTGAAGATTATTTTCTGTATGACCTCTGTTCTCTGCATCATCCTAAGTGCCCTTGATCAGACATCCCATAATGAGAAGCTATGAAGGAGCAGCCCAGCATGACTGGAGTTGGTCCAGCCTGCCTTCTGGTCCAGCTCCCAGCTCCTGGCTCTTCATCAAAGGCAGCAGTGCTGCCCCTCTCCCTGAAGCCTTCACCCTCCCTAGCCTGGGACCGGGAGGAAGATAAAAAGCGTCGGGGGAGACCTCTGTATCTTCTCTGTGTCCTTTCTGCTGGCGTCCTGCTTATGTCTCCACTACACTCCACGGCTTCCTGCCCCTGTGGTGGCGTAAGGAGATGAGTTGGAATGCAGGGAGCCTCAGCCTGGGGCTCTCCCTCTCTAGCTAGCCAAGAGAGGAAAGTTGATGTAAATCCGGGTGGAATATTTTACTTTTTCCAAGTCGGAAAGAAGAAAGAAGAAAAATAATCTTTATCGTGAACCCAGCTAAAGTAGCTTAGAATTATCAGTTCCAAAATGGAGGCCAGGATAGAGGTGGCATCACTGAACTCCTAAAAATAAATACTTTCCTTCCCTCCCCTCTCATGACATAGTGGAAGGAGAACAGCAATTGTAGTCAGAAGACCTGGGCTCAATCCTGGCCACTGATACATGGTGTGATCTTGGGCAAGATGGCTCCCCGCTGTAGGTCTCTGTTTTCTTCTCTGTAAAATGAAGAAGTAAGGTTCAGAGTAAGTCTTTTTTTCTCTAGGTCATAGGTGCCTACTTGGTCAGAGCCCTTTGGGGCCAGGGAGCCAAGGGTGCTGATTTTTTAGAGTTCTAACCCCAAGTGTATATAGACAGCCCAAACAGCAAAAGAGAAAGGAAAATGCCATGATCTTGGCCAACAACCAGAGCCAAAATGCTACTGGCAGTGTGAGCTCTGTTACAGAAAACTACCTCCAGGGCCAGCCGCGATTTGGGGCCCACTATCCCCAAGAGCAGCACAAAAGTCACTGGACTGTCTCCTGGGGTAGCCCCTCATCCAGCCCTGACCTCTCTCTGTAGGTATGCCTGACATCCCCAACCATCCCCTCAAGCCACAGGGTTGAAGGAGCCCCAAAAGACAACCTTTAAGTCATGGTGGGGGGCATAGTCGCATACCCACCTCCTCCAAATTCTGCTATTTTAATAACAGAACATCTACAAAGTGAGACTGAAGACCTTCCTTTCTTTTACATCCAAGTACCTTTTGGCTACTTAGTAAAGTTTAGTTACTTGGGTTCTTTTTAATGCTTCATATGTATGATGCTTCTTGTACCACTGAAGCTGGCAATTCTATTCTATTCGAATGAGTATTTATTAAGTGCTTCTCATGTGTCTAGGCACTGCACCAGGCAATAGAGACACAAAGACAAAAACAAAATAGTCTGGGCTTCAAGAAACTGATATTCCATTCCTTAATGGATTGTCTTCATAAATTCAGTTCAGTCATTTTCAGTGGTCTTCCTGACCCCATTTGGAGTTTTCTTGGCAGAGATACTGGAGTGGTTTTCCATTTCCTTCTCCAGCTCATTTTACAGAATAGGAAACTGAGGCAAATGGGCTTAAGTGACTTGGCCAGGGTTACACAGCTAGTGTCTAAGGCTGGATTTGAGCTCAGATCTTCCTGACTCCAGGCCCAGCACTCTATGAACATACAGTGGCCAAAAGAATTCATCACCATTGGGCCAGCTAGTTGGTAGTGATGAGTCTCTCTTTAGAGGGATTCCATAGCCAAATTAGCCAGCCTGTAAATTCACTAGCTTGCATCCAGTAGAATAAAAGTACCCTGGGGTCAGGAGCTGTTTCATTTTTGCTTTTGTACCCCCAGTGCCTGACTCATAGATACTTGTGAAATTTAATCTAGAGACAGCAGAAACAGCACCGACTCTTGAGTGAGGGTACCTGAGTTCAGTTCCTCCCTCTGTCCCTTACAACCTGTGCTCCTCTGGGCAAATTACTTAACCTCTCTGGGAATCCGTTTTCTCAGCTGTAAATTGAGGGGGATGAGCTAGACGGCCTCTAAGATCCTCTGTGGTCCTTGTTCTCAGCTGACAGCCCCATCGTCCCTGCATCTATGCTCAAAAGCTTTCCCAGTGAAGTGAGACCTGCCAGGGCTTGTGCTCCACAGTCACAGCCTCTCAGAGCCTGGGATCAGCCCGGCATCACGGTAAGCCTTGGTGGAGTCTGGCTACTTGGGTTGCTACGGCTCAGCCACTCACAGTGAAACTTCTTTGCACGGGGAAAGGGAAGAAAATCCAGTCTTCCTGCAGGAGAACTGCTGACTTTGCACTTAAGCAAGGCTGAGTGGAGTTTTCTTCAAAAGTTTGCACAGGCCCCCCGAGTTCTGGTGGTGAATCTCCCCCCTCAGCCTTTCTACCCTCAGAGATCTGCTAAAAAAAAAAAAGTGGTATGAGTCAAAGTCATGGGGGGGAAGGGGGGAACCCCAGTGACCTCGGGGATTCACAGGCTGCATAAAAATCCCTGAAAGTAAAACAAAAACATGACTCACTTCTTCTTTGTTACAGGCTCTTCTTAGGCCAACAATCGGGCAGCTAAGTGGTGCAGCGGATAGAGCAGGAGGGCTTGAGTTCAGATTCAGCCTGAGACACTTGACACTTGTTAGCTGGGTGACCCTAGGCAAGTCACTTAAGCCCAATTGCCTCACACAAAATAAAATACAGGCCACAATCTGTCCCTTTCCACTCTGCTACTTAGTGAATAACCCTAGCTGAGTCACTGGGCCTGTTTCCTCGTCCATATAATAAAGGGGGTTAGAATAGATGGCCTCTGAGGTTTCCTCCAACTCTAGAACTAGGATCCTCTATGCTTCCTTAAAGGAAGAAGCTAGGTGGCTCAGTGGAGAGCGCACTGGTCCTAGATCAGCAAGATCTGAGTTCAAATTTGACCTCAGATGCTTACTAGCTATGTGACCTTGGACAAGTCATTTAACTTCTCTTTGTTTTAATCCCCTAAAGAAGGAAATGGCAAACCACTCCAGTATCTTTGCCGAGAAAACTCCATGGACTGTATAGAGGTCGTGAAGAGCTGGACACAACTGAACAATAAGGGGTTTCCTTATGATTTTCTTCAGCATTTCAATCATGGAGGAAGTAGAGGGGGAGGGGCAGAATCCCTTAAACAGCCTATTGCATTTCCTCCCAGCACATACACACGGAGACAAAATCTCCTTACCCTCCCATCCCCATAATGCCATAAGCAGGTCATGCTTTGTGTGAGTCACAGGCAGAAAAAGTCTACAATTTGGAGCCAAGAAGTTTTGCCAATTTGGAGAAACATTGCCAGCAGAGGGTACAATGGCCAACAACCCCAGCCTTATAGTCTGAAGGGCCAAAGGATGATTTAGCTAAAACAAAGAGTTCAAGAAACAGACACAAGCACTTTGCCTCCTTTCCTCTAGTCAATTGTTGTTCAGCCATGTCTGATTCTGCGTGATCTCTTCTAGGGTTTTCTTGGTAAAGATACTGGAATCTTATGGAATTTCTTTCTTCAGATCATTTTACAGATGAAAAAACTGGGGTAAGTGACTTGCTCAGGATCCCACAGCTAGTAGGAATCTGAGGCTGGATTTGAACTCAGGTCTTCTTGACTCCAGGTATGCTGCTTGCTCTATCCATGGCACTACCTAGTTACCCTCCCCTAGTCAATACTTAGTCCTATCAGGAATTTGGAATTTAGGATTTGACCCCCTAGAATGTCCCTTGTTTGGGTTTGAAATGGGGGGTTGGCTCTAATTACAAATATGAGCTCATGTAGGGGTAGGGTGACCCAGCATCAATGGGCTTTACCTCCCTCTACCCAGCTGAGCAGCCAGGTCCCAGTGGATTACAGTCCTGTTTGGGGAGCGTACAGATGGTTCCCAGCTCCATTCTATGGACCTCATTATCTTGACTCACATCACACAGACTTCTAGTAAATGCGATACATGTCTAAAGTCTGCTGCATGGGGTTCTTTTATCTCAAGTTTTCATCTCCATTCCCATTCCAGAGGAGCAGAGTTTGGGGAAGAGTCTCTTCCAGAAGGAGCAGCCTCTTCCTTCAGAAATGCTTGACATAGCCACCCCGGCTTGGGCATCTATTCAGACAACTGGTGGGCTTGGGAGAGTACTGGAGGAGGACTCTTTAACGCCTGAGTTTTTCACCCAACCTTTTGGTTTCCCGAGGTCAGTAGAGACTTTGCTCTGTCACTCCGACATTGTAACCCTCCATTTCCCCCAAGGGATTCATCATACTGGACTGACAAAACAAATATGCATGCTTCAGAAGAGGAAAAAAAGAAAACTATCCGGCCAGTGGCTGTGATTTTTCTGGGCCTCCTTCTTCAATAATCCATCCTTCACCAAGCAGCTAAAATAATACTAGCTGACATTTATTCATCACAGTGACTTAAAGTTTGCAAAACCCTCTGCCTCTTTTATCTCACCATAATCCTTAGGACAATCCCAGTGAGGGAGGGGCTGTTATTATTCCCATTTAACAGAGAAGAAAACTGAGGTTTAGAAAGGTCAAGGGAATTACTCAGGGCTAGACATCTAATAAGGGTCTGAAGTAGGATTTCAATCCAGGTCTGCCTCCAAATCTTGCCTGCATTTACCCCATTCTGCCTTCCTGAAGCAAAGGCATGACTCTGTCATCCCTGTCATACAAAACCTTCAGTTTCTATTAGAGATAGGGGCTGTACATGATTTCACTGGTATAGGGAACTCCTAGATGAGAAAACTCTGTCTCCCAGTGTAGATCAGTACCTATTGGGACATTAAATAACTTGTCCATACATTAAAAGACACGTACAGCCAGTATGTGTCTGACAGGGGACTCAGTTCTATAGAAAAGTAGAGAGAAAAAATCCCTCCTCATCCTGGGCCACCATAATCTAGCTCCTTTCTGTGTGCTTTTCCAGACATTTCACATTATGCACTCAGTCTTCCAGCCAAAGTGAAATACAAACTCTTTCCTAAGCCAGAGGTCCTATTCCCTTCTTCCCTGCTCTTATATAAGCCACCCCCACGTTTGGAATCTCTGCCTTTTTGGGACTCTTTTCTTCTTTCAAAGATCAAGCTCAGAAGCTATTTCTATGAAGCCTTTCCTTATCCTCTAGTGGTGGAAATGTTCTCCCAGCCTCACATTTTCCTAGAGCACTCTGTCTGGGTTTCTTCTCTGATTCCATCGCATGTTGACTAGCATTATTCTTATCTGCACATGTCATAAAATCAGAGATTTAGGACGATTTAGGACTGGGAGGAACCTCAGAAGTCATATCTAATCTAATTCCTTCATTTTATAGTTTAAGAAATTATAGCAAAAAAAATGTAGACTGGGGAAAATATGTTTGCCCTTATTTGCCTAATGTCCCACTGGCAGAAAGTATCAGTGGCAGGATTTGGAACCAAGACCTCTAACTCCAGAACTACCATCCCACATCTGTTCTTCTTTTCCCCTAATAGAATGTCAATGTCGTGGTCCAGTGTGGTTGTGCATGCCTGTAATCCTTGCTACTAAGGAGGCTGAAGCTGGTGGATCCCTCCAGCTCTGGAGTTCTGAGCTGCAATAGGATTAAAGCCAATAAGACATTTGGGGAGTGCAGGGGATTGCATCAGACTGCTCAAGGGGCATCCAACTGTTCTAGGTCAGAGAAAGAGAAGGTTAAAACTTCTATGCTCAGCAGTGTGGCAAGATCTATCCACAAGTAGCCAATGCATTTCCATCCTGGTCAAGATAAGGACACCCAATCTCAAAAAAAAAAAAAAGAATATAAGCTTCTTTGAGAGTAAGGTCTACACCATTTTAAAATACTTATAACTCCTATAATTAGCATAGTCCTTTGTAAAGAGTAAACACTAAAGAAATGCTTGTTGTTAAATTAAATTAAAAGATTATTTCAGAATTAAATTTGGTTATTCATACTTTTACCATGTGAAAAAAAAATAAGGTGTAGCCTCTGCAGGGACTGGGAAACTAGATTAAATTCCTTCCCCAATTTTGTTTTCATTATTCATCCAATTTGGTTACTATATTTTGACCCTATAATACTAGGTGATATGGGACTGAATGGCACATTTTAGGCCAGGTGCCCCAATCTGTATGGGGAGATGGAACTCCCTTCTCTAATAAACCTTCAGCTTGTCTCTCTGGGCTTGGTTTGGGATAATCTTTCCTGTAAATCAGACAAAGGAACCTTCTTCACACTGCCCTAATCTGGTTGGGTACCATTTGTAAATGGCTTACCTCCTTCCTCATCAGAGCTCCCTCCCTCTTTGGAGGGGAATAGTCTCTCTCCATGTTCTCTGCCTGGGAGAATCAAGAGACCTAATGACTATTTGCCAAGCTGGTGATGAATGGATAACAGAGGGTTGAATAAGGGCAAACATTTATTAGTTATGCAGGCCCTCACAGGTGTGATGCTTACAAGAAAAATGGGAAAGAGAGCATGACAAAACCCATCCCCATATTGAGGTTTTCCCTTTATGCATTTAGTAGTAAAAATCTAGGAATAACATTACCTCAGCAGTTTCTCTCCACCCTCAATAACCACCCACAATAGATGTGAAAACATCCCTGCAACTGGCTTCTGATTTTATTCCCACTAGTTCTAAATGGGAGAGAGCAGCCAGGAAGATTTCTCCCCTACTTTCCAGAAAAGGAAAATACAGTTCAGAATAGCCAAGGTCACACTGAAGGTTTGTGTCCACCCTGCCCCCCTTGACCCATACACACACTTTTCCCCCCCACAACCAGATGCCCTCTGTTTTGTAGAACTTTGGCTTTTGCTGCTACTAGGCAAGCATAGGAATGTAGATTTCAGAGTTCTAAACAAACTCAGAGGCCATCTAGTGAGGCTCAGAGATAGATTTATAAATTTAACCCATTAGATTGTAAGCTCCTTGAGGGCAGGAATTTTTTCCTAATTGTATTGTCAGTGCTTGGTACATCATAGGCACCAAATAAGTGTTTATTGAATTGAATTTATTGAAGCTAGAAGTGGTCACCTAGTAGTATCACCAGTAGTATCAAATTCACATAGAAACTGGGACCACTAATCCACCATACCTAAGGATTCCTGAGAGCCACCTATTGACTTAATTTTAAAATTTTATTATGTTTTTATTTACTTTGCTAAATACTTCCCAGTTACATTTTAATTTCATCCAGGAAACTCAGGAGTACTGTGGGCCCCCACTTTCGAGACCTCTGGTTTCTAGACGAATCTTTTTGTTTTACAAATGAAGCCATTTTGGTTTAGAGATGTTAAGGGATTTGACCAAGGTCTTCCAAGTAGTAAGCAACAGAGATGGCATTTGGATCCGAGTCCTTTTACTCCAAATCTGGTGCCCAAAACTGTTATGCCAGCTTCCAATAAATGTGGTAGCCCAGTCCCTGTGATAAGGAGGCCTCCTCCTGTTGGCTCTTTGGACCCCAGTGACACCCCAGCAAAGTGAAGAATCTCCCAGGAGTACCCATGACTCTGGGCAGGGTAGAACAGTTTCTATGAAGCAGGCTGGGAATTCCTCAGCATGGTTAGAAGAATTTCCAGGGAAATCAGGATCACTCCAAGAAATGAGCAAAAATGAAGAATCCTCCCCACCAAGACACCAGAAAAATGCCCAAATGTTTTTGTCAATAGTCTGGGGCATGAAAAAGAAATGTCCCAGAAAGACTCAGTGGCACAGTTGAGATGAGGACCTACTGCATGTGGCTAAATCTACCAGAAGATATCCGTCTCTCTTGTTTTCAGATGGGAAATGCGATGCCTAAGTTTGAAGTCAGGCTGGCTTCTTCATCAGTTTCTACCCCCAAGAAGGACATGGGGAGGGTGGAGGTCCCTGCTTCCTCTGCCTTCATCTTCCCTCAGCTAGGATGCTGTGGGCAGAAACCCATCTGGTTGCAGAGGACTTTAAACGATATAAAAGGTGCTGATGGAAAGCACAAAAGTGGGGCTTGTTTCCCCCCCCCCCCCCAGACCACCCCGGGTATCTCGGATACAGAACTGGATTTGGAGGCAGGAAGGCTCTGGGTGTGATCCTGGGCAAGCCTTAATCCTTGTATGCTTCAATTTCCATGATAAGGCACCTACCTCACAGAGTTATTGTGAGGGTCAAATTACATAAACACATATAAAAGATTTTTATAAACCTAAAAGAGAAATGTAAATATTAGCGATTATCATTGGCTCCTTAGAACAGTTATTGCTTCGGCAACTTCAGGGGAAAGGTGAACCCAGTTTGGGAACCAACTCAAAGTAAGCTTGTCGTGAGGTTGAAGGATTCTTTCTGTTCAGGGGTCCACCTTTATCATTAATATCTTACTAAGGCTGCCCTTGTCTCCTGACCTGGAAGGCTGCTTGGCAAAGCTGAGGTGGTGGGGGGGGGGGGAGGGAGAGAAGGAGGGAAGGCAGACTTCAATCAAAAGTGAAAGTCTGGCCTTTACAGCCTTTCCTGCAAGTTGAGACAGTTTCACCGGCTGAGAAAAAGAAGCTTAAGTAGGGACATGACAGCGTCTCGGGGCGTCTCTCAAGCGTCTTGGGACTTAGTGCAGGGGTGTGGGGGAGATGGGTTTGGCTGTACACCCACCCACTCGCTCTCCAGCCTAACGTCTGCCTTTTCTCTTGGGGTAGGGGGTGAGGGGAGCAAGAGAGGCCGATGATTTTAGACGAAACAAAAAGTTCCCAAGGAGGAAGAGAAATCTCCTTCCTGGCTAGGATTTTAAGGGGGGTGCATGTGGGGGGGCGGAAAACAGTAGGTGATGTATTACTCTCTTCCTCCTTATCCACTACCCCATCCCCCACCGCCACCCCAAACCACACTCTTCCCAGCGCCATTCCGTCAAACTACTACTCCTTTCCTTTTTCATGCTGATGTGTTGGCTGAGGGGGGCCAGGAGGTTTCAGTAAGCGGTGTGTGTGTGTGTGTGTGTGTGTGTGTGTGTGTGTGTGTGTGTGTGTGTGTGTGTGTGTGTGTGTGTGTGTGTGTGTGTGTGTGTGTGAGAGAGAGAGAGAGAGAGAGAGAGAGAGAGAGAGAGAGAGAGAGAGAGAGAGAGAGAGCGAGCTAGGAGAGGGATGACTGTAGGCACCGAAGAAGGGCTAGAATGTGGTAGGAGAAGTAGACACAGAGTGCTCTCTGCTTCCTCACCTGGCCGGGTTTTCTCGGGGCCCTCCCCCCAAAGAAAAAGAGGCTGCAGGCTGTAAACCCAGCAGCCCCCCAGGACCCATCCCACTATTCCTTCGGGCCGTCAGTCAGTCCTTCTGTCAGTTTATTCCTTCCTCCCACACCTCTGTCTCCCCGCCCCCGTCCCTCCCCCTGGTTGCGGTCCCTTTAAAGGCGCGCCCGGCGGGGGCCGCCCCTTCTCCCGGGGCTGCCTTGGGAGTCGCGTTGCAGTCTTAGGGAGCTGCGGCAAGCCGGGCATGGCCATGGCGTCCCCGGCCATCGGGCAGCGCCCTTACTCGCTCCTTCTGGATCCCGAACCGCCGCGCTACCTGCAGAGCCTGAGCGGCCCCGAGCTTCCTCCGCGACCCGGGCGGACCCCACGCCGTTGCGGCTCGGTGCCCCTCTCCGCCGCGCCCGGGGCGCACGACGGGCGCGGAGCGCGGGGGGCGCCTGTAGGGGACCCGGAGCCGCAGTCCCGGCCCCCCAGGCTCCCTCGCTCCCTCCGGCCGGGGCTTCAGCAGAGGCTGCGGCGGCGCCCCGGGGCGCCGCGGCCCCCGGACGTGAGGAGCATCTTCGAGCAGCCGCGGGACCCGCGCGTCCCGGCTGAGCGTGGCGAGGGGCACCGCTTCGTCGAGCTGGCGCTGCGGGCTGATTCGGGCTGGTGTGATCTGTGCGGCCGAGAGGTGCGACAGCGGGCGTTACGCTGCGCCAGTAAGTGTGATTGGGAAGGGGCGAGGGCTGCCGGCGGGGTGGGCAGGGAGCAGAGGGCAGCGGAGTAGGGGTGGGGAGGAGAGCCCGGGAGAAACGTCCCTACTCCCAGGTTTCTCCTTCTCTGACCTCAGGGAGCCTCTGGAGGGCATAGATGGGGGTTCCCTGCCTTTCCTACTGTAACTCTTGTAGCTCATCTGGAACCTCTGGGTGACTGCCTAGTGAAGGACTTAGGAGCTCTCAGCAGATCATACCCCACTATCTCCCACTGAAATGCCGGGGGCTGGTAGCCAACGGCGCAGGATTGTCTCCTGGGCACTCATTCCTCTCCCTCCCTCCCCCGGTGGGTTTCTCACCTAATAACCCGTACGTTGTATGACTGCTGCCGCTGTTGTGATTTGGCCTGCACATCGGGGTTGATGACACGCCTGATTGTTTACTAGAATAGGCAAAGCCCTCTCCCCCTCCCCTTGTTGGAGGATTAGGTAATATCCATTGGTGTAGGGGTAGAGGAACCCCCCTCCCTCCCGTTAGAAATAGATTGAGGTATAAGGAGGCACCGAGATCATAGCCAGCAGATGACCTCTGAAATCTTTGGACTTCTGTCTCTTGTTTTTATCGCCTTCCTCTTCCTCCTCCTCCTCCTCCTAGATTCCTGCAGTAGTTATTATCATGCTCTAAAATTATCCAGCTCTCTGTGGTTTCCCTCCCTCTGTAGCTCCCAAACCCCTATTGGCTCTTATCCACTCTTCTCCCTCCCTCAGCACACATACATAATACATCACTGGGCACCTAGGATATGGATTTACTGAGTAACTCTGCAGTGATCTTGGGTGTCTGTATTGTTTTCCATATTTTCCCTACCCTGGTATAAGAGATCTCTTTAATGGGTATGTTTATTTTCTAAAGGATGTTGCAGTCCTTAGCAAAGAATGTAATAGATACATTTAAATTTTTTTTTCTCAACCTAAATAGTGTCATAGGCTCTGACAGGCATCACAAGTGGGGTATGGTTTGAATCCTTCCCTAGAAATGCTTTTCCAGGTAATGCCTTTGACTTCCTAGCACCTGGCTGTGTGGAGTTGGGCAGAAGCTTTCTTCCAAGCACTTCTTCAGAACGCTACTTGTAAAACCCTACTGTGGGATATCTGTCTTTGTAAGACCATGGCAGGCTCTGATTTGTGCATCCTAACTACAGCCTTTGCTGGGCTGTAGGAGGAAGAAGGAGGAAGACCTTAAGTCTGGCCCAGTACTTAGTGGTTGAGAACATGGCTACAGCTGCTGTCAGAGCTCCTCCAATACCGAAGGTGGAAAAATCAAAGCATAGCCTGTCTGTGTCCAGACTGCTTTAGGAATGCTTCTGACATTCCAGAGGAACCAGGTGGCATGTTACCATATCTCTCCTCAGCAGGCATCTCTTGCTTCTGGTGGTAGGCAGTGTGCCTATGACAGTCTGCCCTTTACTACAGAGGAAGGGCAGATCCCCAACTTGGGTAGGCTTACAGAATCACAGGATATGGAAGAGACACGAGAGAGCATCCATCCACTCCTATTTCTGCTTTCCCTTCATTTTACACTGGAAGGGATTGAGACAGTATCCATTTTTCCACTGGGAATTGTCTTTATCATGGCCTTGTTTGGGAGCAGGGTTTGAAGAGTTGATATTGATCCTGGAATCTCTTACATGTAACTTTTAAAAACATATGTTTTGATTTATTTGGGGATATAGTATTAGGGGTATCTTGTATGAGTGGAATGTATACATGTCCTTGTGTATATTCATATGTGTATATACATGTCTATGTATATAAATATGGATGCTACTCTGTGGCTAAGTGAGGTAGGCCCTTATTTTCTTTCTCATTGAATATGAGAGTTGATTCTTCCATAGATTAGCTGATAAAGGAGTTTCTGGTGCTGAGAGTATTGGATTAAGTGTCTGAAAAATCCTTCCAGGAGATTGGAAGTCCTTTAAAGGGCAGGGACAAGTTGGGTTTTTTTTCAGTTTTCATTATATCTTTGTATGTTCGGTGCCAAGGAAAGGCAGGATGGAGTAGAAGGTGGAGAGCTAGCTTCTGAATCAGGAGTCCCACCTCTAACATATACTGACAGTGTGTTCCTGGGCAAGTCACTAATTTCTCATGCAGCTATCTAAGACTCCAAGTTGCAGAGTGGGGAACTGACTTGTATTGGTAGAGGGAGTTTCCTCATTAGGAATTTTCTCTACCGATGAAATCTCAGGTCTAGCCTTAAAAAAAAAAAAAGTAATCCCTACTGATTTGTACACATGGTAGTTATCCCTTCCACATCTCAGGGGTCAGGGGTATAAAATCCCTGTAAATTTTTTTGCCCTTTCTTAGTACCAGAGAGGAAGTCTGAATTATTATGGTATTAAAAGATAAAATATGTTGATATTATATAATACTGTACATATTTTTCTGTATTTCTGAGTCTCTGAACATTTTCTGTGTTGTCTGCTGGCCTTTGAATGTAGTCTGCGACTTTCACAAAACTCCCCCAAAATTCCCATTTAATTTCTTGTTCCAACCCAAGATACACTGAAACCACGATAGGGAAAGTCAAAATTGGAAGGGGTAACTGTAGATGCTTAGTAAATGAGTTTCATTGGGCTAGACAGATTTCAACATTGGGCTTCATGCTCTCCGTAAGTACAATTGTTCCTCTCTCCCAAGGTTAAAAGTACTAAGGAAACAGGGATGGCTGTTTGGCATTATTGCTTAATTGTCTCTGTCAGAGTGCTGCCCTGATGCCTCACTATGGCATGGAGGTGAGCTGGGTCTTTGCTTCACTCTGGCAGCAGAGCAAACACCGGAAGGTCTTACCAAATTGGAAAGGTAATAGATTTTGGCAGTGGTTCCAGGAATAGCCCATCTGAGTCTGTAGAGGCTCGTCACTAAAGAGTCATTACCAGGTAATGATTTTTTTTTCTGTCCACAGACGGCCACAAAGGGCATCTATTAAAGTCAAGAAAGGGTGATCACCTAGCTTGGTGGAGGGAGAATCCACACTCGGCCAACAGGCCTTCACTAAACTCTTGTATTAAGTGCTGGAAATACATAAGAGAGAAAAATGAAAACAGGACCTGCCCTCAAGGAGCTCATATTTTATTAAGAAAAACACTGTGTGTGTATATATATATATATATATATATACATATATATATATATGTATGTATGTATGTATGTATGTGTATACACACACACACACACATATATGAGTATAGGCCTAGAGTCAAAATTTGGCCTCAGACACTTGCTAGCAAATTATTTAATCCTGTTTGCCTCAGTTTCCTCATCTGTAATATGAGGACATACTGGGGAAGGAGATGGAAAACCACTCCAGTATCTTTGCCAAGAAAACCTCAAACGGGGTCAGGAAAAGTCAGACCAACTAAAAGGACCAAATGACAGCAAGGCTAGGCAAGATGCAAGACAATCTCAGAAAGGAAGACACAAGTTGATGAAATGAGGAAACCTTTCAATCTGAAGGAAGTTAACAGATTGTGACCTATAGCTGTGCTAGGGCAGTTGAAAGATTCTAATTGAATAAAAATGAAGGGCAGAGCTAGCAGAACTACTAGGCTAGCTTAATTGAACAAAAATAAAGTTGCATAGGAGTTTTTTATTTCATTTTTTTGTGTGTTTACAGCAAGAGAACGGGTCTCAGAAATCCTCCGTTATTCCCAAGCAAGGCTGTGACAGTGTGTGTCCATTGTGACTTTGTGTCAGGCCCTGTGGTATGAGGGAAGGGGGTGGGGAGAGAAAAAATCTTGGCTTCAGATCCTGGCCAGACCACTAGATTTGGAATCAGGAAGACCTGAAGTCAAGTCCAGCTTCAGACACTTAAGAGCTGTGTGATTCTAGGTGAGTCTGCACCCTCTCTATGGCTTGGTTTCTTTATCTGTAAAATGGGGATAATAATATTGAGGTTCTCATGAGGATTAAGAGAGATGATCTATGTAAAGCTCTTAAATCCTGAAGTACTATATAAATTTAGAGTTATGACTTCTCAGTGACTTTCCTCAAGTCACATCACTTTTCAGGGTCTTAGTAAAATAAGAAATTTGAAACTCTGAGCTCCTTTCATGCACTGATATTCTGTGATTCCCTATCATCTCTGTGTCCTTGGAGTATTGCCTTCCTAAGCAGATTGAATCGCTTTCAAATTCTACCTTGTCTCTGGGTCATGGAGAGGACTTTGAATCTGGTGAGCTTTTCTGAAGCTAATGAAAGGAGGTTTCCTTGAGGGATGCCCTTGTGTTACTGTTCTTGCCACCAATGGAGGTTCATTGCAGCTCCAGCCCACTGTCCCTGGGATGCCAATGGCTCTGTGTCTATTCCAGTGGTATTAGCTGAAGATGGATTGTATCTCACCAAGCAGCTCATTGTCAAGATTTAAATTTCCTCATACTTAGGAATAAGTTAATGATAGATGCAGTAGGAAGAATAAGAGCTATGAAACCCATCAATTGGAGCATGAAGTTAACATCTGGAAAAGGGGAGGCAGATGGGTGTGTTCATTTTCCATATGGGAAAAATGAGTTTTTAATCTTCAATACTCCAGGGATTTGTGACTTCACAGGTCCATCAACACAAATCACAGTCCCTCTCTGCCTTTGTAGGTGATCTTTGAGAGTGACTTTGCTGCTCTTTTTGTAATGGGAAAGAATTGGAAATTGACAGGATGTCCATCCATAGGGGAATGGCTGAACAAGTTGTGGCATATGATTTTAATGGAATATTACTATGCTATAAATAATGATGGCCAAAGCTGATTTCAGAAAAACCTAGAAAGACTTAGATGAACTGATGCAAAGTGAAGTGAGCAGAACCAGGAGAATATTGTACACAGTGACAGAAATACTGTACAGTGATCAACTGTGAATGACTTAGCTATTCTTAGCAATACAGTGATCCAAGACAATTCTGAAAGATTCATGATAAAAAATGCTATCCATGTCCAGAGAAAGAAGCGATGATGGAATGCATTTGAATGCAGATGGAAGCATACTTTTTTCAATTTCTGTATTTTTTAATTTTTGGGGGTTTATATTAAATAATAATAATGTTTTTATTTTAATTAATTAAATTTTTAAAAATTAATTTAAATAAATAATGACTCCTTTGGGTTTATATTAAATAAAATAGTTATTAATAAAAGAGAGTGGCTGTGCCCCACCCCACAGTTTTCAAAAATCATAGAACTAGGGCTAAAAGGGGCCTCAGAGGTCTTCTAGTCCAATCCACTCATTCTAAAGATGGAAGAAACTGAACTGACTTGACCAAGGTAACTCATCTTGGTAAGTGACAGAGGCAAGATAGAACATAGATCTTCTGAGTTCAATACCTGTCATTGTTTCCACAAAAACTTGCTGCCTCCCTGAAGCCTCTTCAGACATAGCTAAAGTAGGACCTCTTCAAGTTTAAACATCACTGGTTAACCTTCAATAACACAAGGTTGATGCCACGCTGAATGGAGGCATCAGAAAGAGCTGCAGAGAGACACAGAGAGAAACACACACACACACACACACACACACACACACACACACAGATGCAGAGAGACAGAGAAGGGGCAGGATTTTTTGAAAGGCAAGGCTCTTACTCTACAGTGCTATAGCCTCAGAAACTTGCTGTGGTGAATGATAATGGCTCGGGTGTATGTAGGATTTTGTGGTTTACAAATGGCTTTCCTCACAATATTCCTGTGAGGATGCGGAACAAGTATTTTTCTTATTTTATAGATGAGGAAGTTGAGGGTATAATGATAATAATAATAATAATAATAATAATTTTGTCACTGTTGTTCAGACGTTTTTCAGTTATGTCCGACTCTTTATGACCCCATTTGAGGTTTTCTTCCTAAAAATACTAGAATGATTTGCCATTTCCTTCTCAAGCTCATTTTACAGATGAGGAAACAGGCCAACAAGGGATCATAGAGGCGGCAGATGTCTGAGGCGGGATTTGAACTCAGAGCTGCCTGCCTCCGGGCCTGGCACTCTATCCACTGCACCACCTAGCTGCCTAATAATAATAACAATAATAGCTGTCAATTATATAATACCTACTATGCAGACGCACTGTGCTAGACTAAGTCTGGAGCCCACAGTCTCTTGATTACAAAAACCAGTGGTCTTTTTATTACTTGAAAGCACCTTTTCCTGTCTCTAATTCACCCCCATTTCCAAGGCTTTATTTGGGACCATTCTCTTTAACTCTGAAGTTATGAGCAAAAAATTATAGTCCCACTAATTCCCATTAGCAACTGAAACTGAATTTGTTCAATGTAAGAGGGAGAGCTGGGGAAGAAGTTCCTCTATGAGATTCCAAGAGGGAATGGTAAACAAATAAACTTGGAGCCTGCTTTCTGGCTGGATTCCCAGGTCCTGTGTGTAGGAATGTCCCCTTCGGGTCATTGACATCCCCTCCATGAGAGACATAGTTACTGGAACATCAGATATGTATGTCAAACTTCCCTGTGTTAATTGGCCCTGATCATTGTTTAATGCTGCTGTTAGAATTATCTGTCTGCATCAGGACCTCAGTGATCCTTGTCTTTATGGGGAAGAATGATTTGTTGCTACTGAGTCAATTTCAGCTGCCCTGAAGAATAGTATTAGATGACATTTATGTAGCTATGCATTATGGTTTGCAAAATGCTTTCTGTTGTGATGGGTGTTGTGTACTTATTTAGTACAGGGAGAAGAGCTTCAGAATCCACACAGGCTTTGGGGGGATGCTGTGGATACCCCTGATTGCTGACAGAGAGTCCCCTCATGTACCACATTCATGGGGTCTGGCCCTCATGGAGCTGCATGGCCTGCTAGGTGACACAGTGGATAGAGTGTGGGGCCAGGAATCAGGAAGATTAAGATATATAATAATTATATTATCATTCGGATACAAAGTTTCAATACAGCCTGTGTGACTCTTGGCAAGTCACTTAATTGCTGCCTGTCTGTTTCTTCTTGTGTAACACAGGGAATGACATAGCACCTGCCTCCTGTTGTTGCTGTGAGGTTCAAAACAGATACTTGTAGTGAGCCTTTCAAACCTGAAAGCACTTTATAAATAATAGCTCTTTAGACTGGAGGTTCTTAACCTGGGGTCCATGGCCTTGTTTATATATAAGTGATAGAAAGATAAGTGTATTTCAATATAATTGGTTTCCCTTTTAATCCTATGTATTTTATTTTATGCAGTTAAAAACATTAAGGCTGCTAAGTGGCACAATGTATAGAGTGCCAGGCCTGGAGTCAGGAGGACCCAAGTTCCTGTGGTTTCACATACTTACTGTGTGACCCTGAGCAAGTCACTTCACCGTGCCTCAGTTTCCTCATCTGTAAAATGAGCTGGAGAAGGAAACGGCAAACCACTCCAGCGTCTTTCCCAAGAAAACCCCCAGTGGGGTCATGAAGGGTCAGACAGGACTGAAAACTTGGCTCAACAACCATTAAAGACGTTGTACTGAACAGGCTCCAAGTTCTTCACCAGATTGCCAAAGTACCCATTCTATACCCCACCTAAAAAAAGATTAAGAACCTTTGTCTTAGACAATACAGTCAGACCTGCTGACAAGAAGCTCACCATTCTAGTAGCTCCCCCTTCCACTGGGCAGGACTGCTTCGAGCCTCCGACACCATCCTGCTGGATCTCCTCCCGTATTCTCCGCTCCCACCCTCAGTCTTGTTGTCACTTGCCTCAGTCACCTGTTTTGTCAGCTTGCCACAGGGAACTGCCTTCACCTTAAAGCTGGGAGCTGCTCAAAGGTTTTCTGCCTTTGTGTGGCTTCCCTGTGGTAACCAGCGGTTTCCTTTGCTTGATTGCT
>CM053593.1:89604857-89638282 GCA_028646575.1 Pseudocheirus occidentalis
TGGTGGTAGTAGTAGTAGTAGTAGTAGTAGTAGTAGTGGTAGTGGTAGTAGTAGTAGTGGTGGTGGTAGTAGTGGTAGTAGTGGTAGTAGTAGTAGTAGTAGTAGTAGTAGTAGTAGTAGTAGTAGTAGTAGTAGTAGTGAAGCTAGGTGGTGCAAAGAATAAGAGAGCTGGACCTGGAGTCAGGCAGACTTGAGTTCAAATCCAGTCGAAGACATTTCTTGATTGAGTAACCTTGGGCAAGTCACTTCACCCTGTTTGTCTCCGTTTCCTTATCTGTAAAATGGGCTGCAGAAGGAAATGAAAATCTACTCCAGTATCTTTGCCAGAAGACCCCAGATGGGTCACAACGAGTCGGACAGGACTGAAGCTACTAACACAACAGTAGTAGTAATAGCAGTTGTAAACACTAGAATTTGTGCAGTGCCTTGATGTTTGCAGAGCATTTCATACATATTATCATCTTTGATCCTCACAATGACCTTGTGAGGTCAGTGTTATTATTATCCCTAGTTTACAGATGAGGAACCTGAGAATCAGAAGTTGACATAAATTGTCCAACGTCGCGTGCGTAGATTGTGCCTAAAGTAAGATTTGAACTCGCGTCTTCCTGACTCCTGGTCCATCCCTCCACCCACTCTACTGCCTGGGCCTCAACCTGCCGGCCTCCTAAAGCCCATCCACCTTGGATGCTAAGCCAAAAGTACCTTTGAGGGCATCTAGTTCAGCCCCTTCGTTTTACAGATGAGGAAACTTCGACCCAAGGTGGGGAAGTGATTTGTCCAAGGTCACATGGGTAGGAAATATCAGAGGTAGGATTTGAACCCGGGTCCTCTGATTTCGGTTAGTGCCCTTCCCAGTGCACCTCAAGTTTGAAGATGGGACTCCCCATCATGGAGAATGGGCTATGCTTGGGTAGTTTGGAAATTAAATATATGGAACCATGTTCTCCTGTGGACTTCATATTTACCTCTTGTACTAAAAGGTGTTCAACAGATGAGCCTGGCTGTATGAGTGTGTGTGCACCTATGTGTGTGTGAATGTGCTTGTTCATCTGCCTGAAAGTCCATAACTTTTCTTGATTTTTTTTTTTAGTGGTCTTGGTGGGGGCAGCTACAGAGCTGACAGGTGGAAAATGCTGCCTTTCACTGATAAGTTTGTGCAGAGGGAGAATGTGCCCCCTACCCTTTCCCTCATGTCTCCTTAGGAGAACCTGAGTTGGTGTAGTTGGTTAATGGGTGAAAACTCCCTGGGCCCGCGCCCTTCTGTTACAAAGTCTGAGACAGGCACTCTGTAGTCCTTGTCTCAGGGCCTGGCTCTGCCTACTTATTCCTCCCTCCTCCCCGACACCCCTACCCCCACCCCATGAAAGTGAAAGGATTTAGGTGTTGGCTTGGTTTCCCATTCACTGGAGCATGAAATTTCCCAATTACAGACTGAGGGGGTTTGAATCCCAGGTACGGTCAAAAATGATTAATGCTACTTGTCTGCTAGCCTAATTAGACTTGGTAATGAATGTATCTGTTCTGTTACTTCTAAAGGGGGTCTGAAAATGAGTTGCCAGCTAATTCCCTTCCTTTCAGGGCTCTGAATGGGGTCCTGCCTGTTTTGAAGTTCTCCTTAATCCCCTCGTGACCTGGATGGACAGGTCTGGCCCAGGACAAAAAAAAAAAAGAGGAAGAAGCCAAGCCTCCTCTCATCCAGGTCATATCTGTCCAACCAGAAGGATGTGTTCATCCTTGGCCCAGATGTCGATTGATTTCCCAGTTCAGTGTTGCCGTGTGCTAATGTAAGCTTCTGGCTAACTCAGGTGAGTCCTAGGAATGCTAATGGGCATCATCTGAATTCCGGATTTCCGTAATGCCTCTACTCTGAAGAGCTTTCTGGGCACTCTCATGCCGATTAGCACATTCAATCTCAAAACACCGTGAGGTCAGAATGTTGAGATGCTTCCAATCAGTTCCATACATGGCAGCAAGTGGGTCATAAGCTGACTGGGTCATAGGTTTAGGGGCAGAAGACACCTTTAGGTGCCTTCTCCTCAGCACCCTCCCTTTATAGGTGAGGAAACTGAATCATAATGATTCGCCCAGGGTCAATGGAGTTAGAAGTTACAGACTTGGGATCCGGACACAAAACCTTTAGCTCAAAATCCATTTTCATTGCATAGTGCTGACTCCCAGTGCTGGGGACCACCTACCCACCCACAAGCATAAAGATGGAACCAAAGCTAAAGCCTACCAATCTGGACCTTTTTCAGACTGACTTTTAAGCTAGTGACCTTGAGCCCTCAAAGGTATTCTTTTGCTGCTTGCCGACACTCATCACTTCTGCCTGGGTGGCCATTGCATAGGATGGAAGTATCCTACCATCATCCCTGATGGATCCGGCTTTTTTCCCCCTGCTGGCTACTCGCCCTCTATCTTCCTCCTTGATCCCTCTTCTTTCCCCTGTTTTCTCAGTTTCTCCTCCTGTGAGCTAAGTCTGCAGTTGGACCTGCTTATAAGGAAAGATTCCAGCATGAAACAATTAAGACTGGTAAAGAACGTGCAAAAACATCTCTGGCCTTGTTGGGTCATTACTATCCACATTCCTCAGATGGCTGAGTGATTGTTCCTGGGTGTGTATTTGTAGACATGCAAATCATGCCTCTTCCCCTTGGTTAAATTGGATGTTAGCCCATAATGTGTCACCCATTCAGATGGTCTGCTGTGGTGGGGAGCTTGGACAAGTTTGCATCATGGCACCTTTCTCTCTGCTCCCTCCCCTTTGTCAAGTGTGACCCCTCCCCCCTCCTCCCTTCTTCCTCCCTCTGTAGGGAAGTTGCTGGCCACAGCCCAATACCAGAGCTACAACAGCTGGCTGGGTCCATGATTTTGAATCTGATCATCTCAGTCCAAGCTCTTCGAGGTGGATTTGGAGAGAATAAAAAGGGATGGTGAAAATAGAGGCGAGTCATAAGGGTGGGTGGGCAGCGCTCACCTGTGGCCATAGTTGAACTGGGTTGTGTTCCGTGGCTTGCCTGGAAAAGCCTCCTAACACCACATTCCAGTCCTCCTCCCAGTTCTGTCTACAAACCGGCTTCTAGGGTGGGGTGGGTCCTAAGGCAGATAGATCCAGGAAGTCCCTCAGGTGGTTTGCCTATAGCAACCATGAAAACAAGTCCTGGCCTAGTTGCCCTCACTGCCTTAAGAAGTAACCTGTCACACACTGTCAGAAATCACCTAGACTAACCCGTCATTTCACAGGTCAGGCAGCAAGGCCGACCAAAGGGAACTGGAGAGCTATATTCTGGAGAAAAGAAAGCTTGGACCGCGAGACTTGCTCTGTGTTTTAAAATACTGAAGGAGCTGTGATACAGTAGAAGCAAGACAGGATTGAACATCCAAGGATTGCAACTCAAATACCAGCCCAGCCAGCCAATCAATCAATAAACATTTATTAAGCCCCTACTGTGTGCCAAGGACCAGCCACATTACTTTTGTGAACTTGAGTAACACTACTAATAATAAGCATTTACATAATACTTTAAATTTTGCAAAATGCTTTATACATGTGAGCTTATTTGCTTCTAACATCCCTGTGGAGTAAGTCATTATCCCCATTTAACAGATGAGGAAACTGAGGAGTTGAATGAGTCACACAGCCATGTTTTTTTGTTTGTTCAGTTATTTTAGTCATGTCAGACTCTTTTGGATTTTCTTTTCAAAGATACTGGAGTGGTTTGCCATTTCCTTCTCCAGCTCATTTTACAGATGAAGAAACCGAGGCAAACTGGGCTAAGTGATTTTGCCCAAGGTCAGGAAGCTAGTAAGGATCTGAGGCTGGATTTGATCTCAGGAAGATGAGTCTAGACCTGGCACTCTGTCCACTTCATCACGTAGCCCAACAACAAAGCCAAGTGTTTAATTCCAAATCTAAACCCTAAGTACTACTTAACTATCTCAAGTTGTCCCATTTTATTCAGCCTCAGTTCCCTCATCTGTAAAATGAAGGGAGCTGGACAAAATGACCTCTGAGTTACCTTTTATTTCCAAATCTATGATCCTGTGTTCAGCTTACTCTGCTTGGTCCCAAAGGACAGACAAGATGTTGCAGAAACTCGGATTTCAACTCTGTGTAAGGAAAATCTTGCCAATTGTATTTGTCGACTTGAATGAAAGCCACCCCAAAGTGCAATGGGCTGTTTCTGAAGGTAGTGGGTTCCCCTCCCCAGAGCTCTTCAAAAAAAAGCTGAATGAGTACTTGTCCTGTACGTTGTAGCAGTTCAGGCAAGGATGGGGAGGGCTGGCTTCTGAGGTCTTTTCTAATTGAATAGACTGTGATTCTAGGAAGGTCAGGCAATGGACCTGGAAGAAGAGTCACATCATCCAGCCTTCCTTTCCAGTCTTTTCATGTTATAATGTCATGGGACTCATTGCCTGAGAGAGTGTTCCTTGGAAGTACCTGCTGGTGTTCTCAGAGTCAATTTGGGGTGTGTATGGCAAAGATATTGTGAGCATAAACAAGAGTTAAATTGAATGAATGAGGGAAGTCTCCCCCAGCTCCCTCCTTGATTTCTGGGAGGCCTATTAATGAACAGGGAATTAACCAAAAAGAGCAAAAAGTAAGGGAGAAAGGTAGGACTGTGGATATCTATATATTGGAGTGCTTGGATCATTGAGAGCTGACTAAATCTAAGTAATTGCTAGTAAATATATTTTCAAATAATTGTTAGTGATGTCTTTTATGCTATATTTTCCACTGTATGCCCAACTTTCACTCATCCCTTATAATAAAGAGTAAAACAGAAGAGCAAAAAGGGTCAGCAAAACTAAGCAATGTATCTACAAATCAGGATGCCACACCTATGGTCCTCCAACTCTTCAGGGAAGCAAGGAGAGATCTCTCTTCATATCTCTTATTAGGTATAAAATTTGTCACAATTTTATAATATTCAGTTTTTACCTATTGTTTTTTTTTATGTATATTGCTATATTGTCTTCCAGGTTTTGCTTACTTTACTTTATATCAGTCAGTTCATTAAAGTCTTTCCATGGGTTTCTGTATTCATCACTTCTTATAGTAATACAGTAGTATTCCATTATGTTAATGTTCTACAACATGGTTAGACATTCTCCAGTCAATGAGCCCCTTTGTTTTCAGGTCTTGGTTACTGGAACAAGGGCTGTTGTAAAAAACATTTTGGCAAATGGGAGATCTTTCTATTTGTCTTTGACTTCCTTATGAGTGTATGCCTAGCCCTGGAATCTCTGGGTCAAAGAGTGTAGACATTTTAGTCAACATCCTTACAGAATTTCAGATTGCCTTCCAGAATCCTTATACCAGTTCACAGCTCCACCAACAAATCATTAGCATGCCCATCTTTCTATATCCCCTCCAATATCGACTGTTCCCATCTTTTGTCATCTTTTCCAATTTGCTGGGGCAAGTTGAAACCTCAGGGTCCTGCTGATTTACATTTCTCTTATTGTTAATGATATGTAGCAGTCCTCCTTCTGGTTGTTAATAGTTAGCTATTTTTTGGAGCATTCTTTGACTACTGGAGTAAACATTTTCATAATGATTTCTAAATTCTTTGTGGATCTGGGATTTTCGGGGGGGCAGGAGTATTCTCCCCATAGATGTAAATTGAAAGCTCTTCCCCCTTTGGGAGTTGTGACAAAAGTGTTCCCTACTTGGGGCCAGACCTTTTAGTTGGGCTCTCCTAGACTGGTTCTCAGACAGACAACAGATGTGCTGCCTATCCCTGGATCCATATTTCAAACCTTTCCAGCTTGGTGGGACCTGTAGGCTTCAAGGTCCCAATCTCACCTCCATATACCAATGGATACAATGAGGTTCACATGGTCAGAGATTTAGAACTGGAAGGACCTCAAAGGCCATTGAGTTCATTCCCCTCTCCCCCATTTTGTAGATAAAGAAACAGGCACAGAGTGATTAAGTGACTTGTATATAATCACACAGTTTAGGATGGAATCTGAACCCAAGGCTTCCTCACTCCTAGGCCTTCATCCTGTCCACCATTCCACAAGGCCTCTCTACCTTTCCCTGTCACCATTCCTGTTTCTTTCTTATTTCACCCTCATGTGCCCCACTTCTATGTCATGGCCTTGCTCCCAAAGCAAAGGAAACTGTCTAAAAAACAATGTGAATTTTGAATGGATTGTTTCCAAGACCAAGATGGATGATGGAGTTGGAAAGCAATCTGGATCGTGAGAAGAAAATAATCAAGAGATTTTTTCTGGTTTCCCATGAAGGCTGCAGGGAGACCAGTATAGGGAAGTACTGGGCCTGGAATATTTTTTCTGGAAGGTAACTCTTTTAAAGCAATAAGCTTTTCAGTTTGCAAAGGTTCTTTGTGGCAGTGCCCAGCATGATGACATTTCATTGACTTGGAGTTACAGTTACATCTGATGGAGATGGCCCCATGAAAGGTCACCCCATCCCCATTCTGGGTTTTGACAAAGGCTATTATATCTATCCAAGTAGATTTGGAAAGTTGGAAGTCTTGTAACATCTGTTAAAAAGGTCTTAACTTTTCTTTTACTAAAAGAATTAAATGCAGAAAACAAAAACAAATCCCTCCAAAATCCTCAGTAGTGTTGCAGGGTTGTGGAACCTGTGACCTTGAGACATGTGATCATGTAGGTCCTCAAGTGCAGCCTTTTGACTAAATTCAGACTTCATAGAACAAATCCTTTTATTAAGGGGATTCAAATAAAGGACCTCATTTGAGGACATAGAGGGCCACATGTGGCCTGGAGGCCCTAGGTTCCCCACCCCTGTAGGGCATTCTTGACCTAAGAGTCAGGAAACCCATGTTTCAGGCCTTAGCTTTGCCACAGTAAAGGGCAAATCACTTGACTCCTGGGAAATTTCTCCCTTTCTTCATCTGGAAAGTGAGAGAGAGAGGTATAGAGTAGGAGACTTGTAATGTCTCTTCTAAAGCTTACATTCTATGGTTTTAAAAACAAGGTTAGCTTAAGTTTGTAAAATGGTTTTTCTCTTAGCAACCCTCTAAGGTAGAGAGCCTTAAGGTACCTTGTCTGTTCTACAATTCTGTGTTCTAGGTAGATAAAGTTAGTGTTATTGTCCCCATTTTATAGGTGAGGAAACCAAGGTTTGAGTTCAGTGACTGCCAATGTTCCCTCAAGTGCTGAGGCCAGGACTTCAAGCCAAGCCTCAAATCCATCATCCTTTCTACTTTCTATCATCCTTTCTGTCATTGTTTGTAATACCACCTTGCCTCCCTAGGAGAATGACCTGCAGGTCATTCTAAACAGTAGCATCATTTCCAGGTTATGATGTCAGTAGAAAAGGCTGCACATGTTATTTATAGGGTAAATGCTATTTTAGTTATACATACATTTTAAAGAATTCTAGGAGTATCTAAACTATTAAAATGTCTTTATGTGCAAAAAAAAATAGTGTAAAGTATGGTGATGTGTGAGAAGGTAAGCCTATTCTTTTGGAAATCACTCAACTAGGCTAGGATCTACCCCAGAGTACAGTGTGTTAGAGAAAACTTTGCCTGGGCACTGACTCCTGATCATTGAGTCTTACATCTGAGGTGTCATTTCAGCTCTTGGTTTTCTTTCCATCCCAATCAGCTGCCAAGTCCTGTTGTTTTCCTACGTAACCTCTTTCACGTACAACCCTTTCTTTCCTCTGATGCTATTACAATGGCCTGCTGGTGGGTCTGTCTGCTCCAAGTTTCTCCCCACTCCAGGCCATTCTCCCTTGTCAAACTCATCTTCCCAAAGCATAGGTCAGATTGTGTCAATCCCCTCCATAAATTCAAATGGCTCCCTATCACCTCCTGGATCAAGTATAAAACCTGCATCTGTCTTTTATGCCCCTTTAACCCACTCCACCCCCCGCCTTTCCAGTCTTACACCTTCCTGCCCTCCCTCTTCTCTGCAATCCAGTGACACTGGCTTCTTCTCTCTGGGCATTTTCATGAACTGTCTTGCATGTGCCTGGAACTCTCTCCCTCCTTATCTCTGCCTTCTCTGGCTTCTTTCAAATTTCAGCTAGCATCCCCCCTTCTCCAAGAAGCCCTTCATTAGCCTCAGTGCATTCCTGATGAAATTATCTCCATTTATCCTGTCAATATCTTGTTTGTACATATTTGTTCTCATGTAGTTCCCCCCACTTGAATATGACCTTCTCCAGAGCAAGGACTGGCTTTTTTCTTTTTTCCTTTCTATCTCTAGTGCCTAGTACAGTATGTGGCTTTATTGATTTGACCTGACTTGACCTGATATAGAAATCTTTTGAGTAGGTGGGAACTTGAGAGGCCATTTTTTCTAACCTCCTGCCCATTGTCCACCCAAACTGTCCGAGGATGACCACTTTAGAGGTGGTAGGAACGTTAGAGGCGTTTTAGCCCAATCGTTTCATTTCACAGATGAAGAAATTGAGGTTGAGAGGGATTAAATGACTTGACAGGGGTGATACAGCTGATTAATGCCTGAGATAGAATTTGAATTCAGGTCTCCCTGACTCCAAGACCAGTGCACCATCTGCTATACCACCCGGCAGCCTGGAGAGATAACAGTCTCTCTTCTTAAAGACTCCCCAGAGGAGGGGTTTCCATATCCTCTTAAAGCTACCTTTCCTAGGATCCTTTTTACACTTCCCTTTAAAATTGTTTTGAGGATTGAGTTCTGTGGGGGCTAGATCTGTGAAAAGGACCAAAGGGAAGTGAGGTCAGCATAACTTCAGGGAGGGAATTTGAGAGGGATTTTCCCTTCCTTGCATGTGACTTGACGCTTTAAAATTCCCCCATCATGCTTGTAAATGTGCCTTTTCTTCAAATGGTCTGTAGGCTCCATTGGTCTTGGGCTGTAGGATCAGACTTTCACTGCGCTCAGCAAGTTTTGTTTTTTATCAAATATCAGAAGAATGCCATTGGCTCTTGAGTCTGGAAGTGGATATCCTTCTGTATTCCTGATGAGGTTTCTAAATGATGCACTGGCAGTGTCAAGAGTCTGAGCTTGGTTCTGAATTCAGGACTGAGGTTAAAAGAGCAGTGCATTTTTGTAGGAAACCTGCAAGGAATCAACAATCATTTATTAAGTGTCTATGAAGCACCTACTCTCTCTCACCTGTGGCTCTAAGAAGCTATAGCATAGAAAGGTCTGCATCATCTTGGCAAATGGGTTAAACTAGGTTAAGGGTAGCTGACAAGCCTAAACCCTATGAGTGAGTTAGGGGAACGTCTGCTCTAAGCATGTGAAGACTTCTCCCAGTGGAATGGGTGGATGTTTGTTCCAGCGACCACGAAGGTGGCTGAAGCAGGCACTGTGGAGCACTTACAGTTTGGTCAGACAGACATCAAAGATGCCAAGGTCATCATCCACTGCATCCCAGACCATCAGCAGTCACCCTGACTTTTGTCTTGTCCCTGGACTTAGATGATTCCGGAAGAGAGAGTGAGGCTGATGATGGTGCACTTCTGCCTCACTTAAATCCAATTCATGAGCAAGTCAGGACAGCACCCCATGATGTCATCCATCAGTCCTCTTTGAAAATAAAGGTCGAGCAGCAGCAATGTGTCAGACATTGTGCTGATTCTGGGGCTACAATGACAAGGAATCAAACAATCCCTGCCTTCCAAGAACTTATGTTCTAATGGAGGAGATGACATAAGTCATATTTAAGCATATTCAGAATAAATACAGAGAAAATGAATGCCCAGCAGTTAATTCCAAGGCAGTTTGGGAGGGAGGACACTACCTGCCTTTGGGGGTATAAGGAAAGGTTTTGGATAAATAGCTCAAACTTCTGCGTAACAAAACAGTATGCAGACTAGTTTCATATTTGCAAGCAGGGAGGATGTTTCCAGCTGTTCAAGCATTCCTTACCACAGGGATGACCCAAAGCAGGGAGAACTCAAGAGCAAATTAGTAGTTGGATTATGGCTGCCCCCATGCCTGGAATTCTCCCCCTCCTCATCTCCATTTCCTGACCTCCCTGGCTTCCTTCAAGTCACAGCTAAAATCCCACCCAGGAGTATTGTTTCCTGGTCTCCCATAATGCAAGCCCCTTCCCTCTGTTGCCTGTGTCCTTTTGTCCCGTCTATATCTTGTTTGTCCATGACTGCATGGTTGTCTTCCCCATTAGGTTCCCAGAGGGCAGAGACTGTGTTTTGACCTTCTTAGCACAGTGCTTGGCATATAGCAGGCATTTCATAAATGCTTATCCACACACTGAGACCTGGTCCCACCATCCCCTTCGTTTTATGGATGAGGCATCTGAGTCTCAGAGAGGCTGTAATTTGCCCAAGGTCACCCGGCTAGTAAGCGGGAGAACTGGGACTAAAACCCAGAGCTCTTGACTCCTGCTTTCTCTTTCCCATTGGAGGAAAAATTGGCATAGAAACACTAAGCAACTTCTCTGTGGCTACACCTTGAGAAGTAGAGTTGAGATGGTGATGCCGGTGATAAGGTTAACAATAAGGAAATTACTGACTAGCATTTATAAAATGCTTTATAAATATAAATATAAATATAAATATTTTATAAACATAAATATAAATATCACCTTTATAAAGGTGATAAACTGCTTTTTAGACCACAGACCTAGGAAGAAGAAAAGGCAAATGATAACACCCCCACTTTACAGATGAGGAGACTGAAGCCCAGAGCACTTAACTGTGTGACCATAGACAGTATACCTAGAAAGGGTCCGAGGTAGAAAGTCTCACAGGACTTGTCTTCTGGAATGTAGCTGTAAGACACCAGAGTCAAGAGTCCATATGCGTCTTATGTTTGGGACTTCATTAGTGCCTACAGCTTATCAGATTACAAGCAGCAATCACTTTTGGCAAAAGAGCACAGGTCTCTCCATCCTCATCATTTTGGGTCCAGCTGGCTGTCTGCAAATGCTGCTGCTTGGTACCTGGCAGCAGACAGCCCTGGGAGGGGTCAGAGTTCCAGAATTTCCATGGCACCTCAAAGAGGCTCCTGTCAAGCCAGAGAGCTTTGGTGTTTAACTACAGCCAGTCTCCTGCTCTTGACCTTGAAGGTACAGAACTAAAGGACATTTTCTGCTGTGACCTCGTGCTATGAACAAGATGGTGATGTGCCATGTTACGAGAACCACTTTCAGGACAGGGGAATGATAATGATAATAATTAATAATAATTCACATTTAGGTAGTTTAAAGGTTTAATAAAACAATCTCCCCACAACAACCTTGCAGAGGTAGATAGTGCAAATATTATTATCCTAATTTCACAGATAGGACTTGAAAATATTCAATGACTTATCAGTGGTCATACAGCTAATAGTTTCAGAGCAGGGACTTGAACCAGGACTCCTGATTCCAAGTCACAGGATCACAGAAAGGATTCCAGAGGTCATTTTGTCCAAGTCCCTCATTTGACAGAGGAGAAAACTGAGGCCCAGGGAGCTAAAAGCAATATATTACAGGTCGCACTTGTAGAGGCCGGTATTCTTTCCACTAATTCACTTGATGTAAAGTCACCCTCTGAACTATAAGAGGGTTATTCTTTTCTCCTCTTTACCCACCTTCCCTCATCAGGTCATGTCTTTTTTGCCTGTCACCTTTACTCGTGTGTAGGGGCTCCTTACGGTTTTTCTGGAGAAGAGGCAAGCATTAAATAAATTCCATTCTTCTCTTGGTGATCCTGATCACGGAACAGGACTGCTGAAACTGACAGCCGTTCCTCCTTGTCTGATGGAGGATTGGAAAATATAAATGCCTCTGCTTTGTCCCTTAGAATCCTATAAAGCTGGCCAGGCACTAATTCTTATCCCCAAAGAGATCCATTAATGAGCTCTTGTTCCCAGAGCATGGCGTGAGATAACTGATCACTTCTCTTGTCTGCTGAAACTTTGGAGCCATTGATTTTCAGACTCTCAGGAGCTATTGGGAGGTGAAGGCTCAGGGCCGTCTCCTCTCTGTAGCCTCTTCAGTGGGGGTGTTTTTATCTTATCAAGCTAAAAGCCCCAGGAATAGAAAGTTTTCCATGGGGGTGGAGGACAAAGGACCTGAGCTGGGAAGATAGAAGGCGCTGTGCAGTCTGTGTTTGGTGCCAGAGCCGAGAGCCCCAAGTACAGGGAGTGTTTGGAAGCGCAATGAGGTTGGGCTGGTTATGGAGAAGCTCCTGGAATCTCATTTTGAGGAATGTGAATCACTCTGGACCACCTCTCCGGGGCTTGTAGCTCTCCATGCTGGGTGTGCCTCCCTCCTGGAGCAGGGCCTATGGTGCCTATGCTCCATGGTACCATTGATCTCTTGCAACAAGGATGACGGAAGGCAGAGGGAAGACAGCCGAGGCTGCCTGCTTTGGTATCGTCACCAAGAGGCTTCACAGGCTCTTCCAATGTTTCCCTAAGAGTCGCCTGTGGTCAGAGAGTCTGCAGTTTCTCCGGAGGTCCCGGAGCCAGGCAGGGTTGGTTCAAGGTAGGTCAAAGCTGCTCAAGTTGGGCACAGGGGCCAGATTTGGGGGCATCTACCAAGGTGCACCTTTTATAACCTTCTGTGTTCTCCCTCACCTCCTCCCCTTGCCCAGAGTCTCCTTATAGTGTATCTAGAGAGCAGGCAGCAAAATGAAATAAAGTTGATTTCATTTACTACCCCCACCCCGGACCCACCTACCTGCCTCCCCAAAAAGTAGCATAAACTGGTGCCATTAGGCCCTGGACCATTGTCCTGACTGTGAACTCTTTAAAAGCCCTTCCCTTTTCTCTGTAATCTGACTCTATGAGAAATTCTTTTTTAAATTTCACTCTCATCAGCTGGCTAACAGGCTCGAAGCCTTGGAGTTACATTCAGCATGTCTTTAAGAAAACCTGAGTCTTAGCAGGTCTATCCTGGGATGCTCAGAGCTATAACCAGGGCAGGGGAACCAGGGTTCTATCCCACAGGCAGTACTTGTCAGAGCAGCTCCTTCCCATCTTGGGCCCACATTATTCCGTTTCCCCTGCATCTGCCTCCTGGCAGGCAGGACAGGAGGCTGCTGTCCCCTACTCCCTGTTTTCTCCTTCCAAAGGCAGTGTTGGTGACTCTCAGAGTCTCCTCATGTAACCATATTGTCTGAAGTCTCTCCCTGGGAGCTCTTCTCTCTTCTCCTTTACCCTGATTGAATTGGTCTTTTAAAAGTTGGTTTGAGCATGCCTTTCATGATGCTTGGTTGGGGTGTGTATTAGAAATACTTGACTCTAGGTACCAGAATTCCTCTTGGTGCTAATGGTAAACACTGGTGGGATATTGTTGGACTCCTCTGAATCAGAGGAAACTTGCTGTGTTAGGAGGAAATAGAAGATTTGGGTGGACAGTTTGATTTCATTTCTGGGTGGCCCTCAATTCTGTGAGATACCAGTCCTTGTTAATGAGCTGGGTAAGATTGCCATGGAGAAGTGTGTCCCACCATCAGTTAGGATGAAGACTTAGGTAGCAAATGTCCCAGTAAAACAGACTGTGTCAGAGAATTTGTTGAGAGTGGCGTCTCCTGGATAGAAACAAACCTGGCCTTGAGATGCCATAGTAGCAAAGGAATCTGGCAACTTTAGGTGCTAATTAGGGTGTGAACAGATAGATGCTGCCTAGGGAAGGATAACAGGCCTGGGAATGGGAGTGAAGGCGAGAGAATCATTTTGCTTTAATGATCCTGGAATGTTAGAGCTGGAAGGGCCTTTGAAAGATCGTTTCACCTAACCCTTTCATTTTACAGACTAGGAAACTGAGGACTAAGAGGTGTAGTGATTTGTCTGAGCTCATAAAGTTAGTGCCGGAGCCAGGATTAGAACTTGAGTCTTCTGACTCATACTTCATTCAGTATTCTTTCCACTTTATCATGCATCCCATGTTATATTTTCCTCTGATCACCTTTCCTCTAAGGAACTCAAAATGCTGTGCAATATGGCAAGAAGGAAAGTTCATTCTTCACTTCACAGATGAGACCAGAGAGGTTTCTGTGCCCAAAGTTTCACAGAAAATGAGCTTCATGGCCAGGACTATGCCCTCCCCATCCCCAATGTAACTGCACCAATTCTACACTCCTGGAGAAGCGACCTACTGCTCTATGGCCCTGTCCTTGTCTTTGTGTAAAGGCCAGGAAAGGGGGGCTTATAGCATCTCCCCAAGACTCAGTGGCCCAGTTACCTCAAATGCTATTTTCACAATGCTTCATGTGTAAGAATGCATATACCCAGAAACTGTAACAGGCTAGGATTCCAAGGCTTTTGGGCAGGTGGGTAGTAAAGTGGCATCTGCCTGGCTGCAGAGAAAGCAGCAATTCATTACTGAGCTAATTGTTTTTGGAAGTAGAATTTTAAAGTCAATATCACAGTGAGAGCAGGGACCATTTCATTTTGTCTTGCTGCCTTCCGTGTCTGGCATGTACTAGGAACTTAATAAATGGTGATTGATCAAACTCAGTAAATTTCATTATGCAGGCTAATGCTTCATTTTTGTCAAAAGTACCTTAAAAACGAAGCCCCTACCAGACCCAAGTTGCCACATTCTTGTCAAATGGCAGTAAAGACTCTTGTTCATGTAGCACTTTACAGTGCCATTAGTTTTAATAGTATTTTATTTTTCCCAATTACATGTGAAGACAATTTTTAACATTCATTTTTTTTTGTATTTTTGAAGGCGGGGCAATTGGGGTTAAGTGACTTGCCCAAGGTCACACAGCTAGTACATGTTAAGTGTCTGAGGCCAGATTTGAACTCAAGTCCTCCTGACTCCAGGGCCAGTGCTCTGGCCACTGTGTCACCTAGCTGCCCCATTAACACACACACACACACACAAACACACACACACACATTTTAAAAATCTGAGTTCCAAATTTTCTCCTTCCCTTTCTTTTTTCTCCTCCCTAAGATAGTAAGGAATTTGATATAGGTTATATATGTGTAATCATATAAAACATTTCCATATTAGTCATGTTGTGAAAGAAGAAACAGACCAAAAAAAAAACCATGAAAAAAATAAAGTGAAAAAATGCTTCAATCTGTATTTAGACTCCATCAGTTCTTTCTCAGGAGGCATTTCTCTGGATGGCATTTTTTAGCATCAGTCCTTTAGAATGGTCTTAGGTGATTGTGCTGATGGGAACAGCTGAGTCATTCACAGTTGATCATTGTACAGTATTACTGCTACTGTGATCAATGTTCTCCTGGTTCGGCTCACTTTTCATCTGTTTGTATAAGTCTTTCCAGGTTTTTCTGAAATCTGCCGGCTCATCATTTCTTACAACACAGTAATATTTCATTATAATCTTATACCACAACTTGTTCAGCCATTCTCCAACTGATGGGCATCCGCTCAATTTCCAATTCTTTGCCACCACAAAAAAGAGCTGCTATGAATATTTTTGTGCAGATAAGTCCTTTTCCTTTAAAAAAAAATCTCTTCAGGATACAGACCTAGTAGTGGTATTGCTAGGTCAAAGAGGATGCCCTTTGGGCATAGTTCCAATATTGCCCTCCAGAATAGTTGGATCCCAACTCTACCAACTGTAGGTGTATTACCATTCTTACTTTACAGCAATGAAAATTGAGGCCCAGCGAGGTTTTGTGACTTCCCCCAAAGTCTCTCAGCTACTGAGAAGCAGAACTGGATTTGGACAAAACCTGGACAGAGTTTTATGGCTCCCAGATCAGTGCTGTTTTTAGTATATTATATATAACACCTGGCCCTGGGATACCTTTATTCTTATAAATATCCTTTGACTGCCATTGAGCTGCCGAGAACCTGAAATGTAGAATGGCCACCAACTTGTTCATATTCTCCTAGGTGTATTAAGATTTATGCAGCAAATTGTTGCCTTGTTCTTTTGCTGCACATTCTCAGGAAGAGTTATGGTGTAAAGGTATTTTTCATCTGTGTCCAATTCTTCCTGGTTGCTTTTGGGGTTTTCTTGGTGGAGATACTGGAGTGGTTTGCCATTTCCTTCTCCATTTCATTTGACAGATGAGGAAACTGAAACAAACAGGGTGAAGTGACTTGCACAGGGTCATACAACTAGTAAGTGTCTGGGGCCAGATTTGAGCTCAGGGATTCCTGACTCCAGACCTGGCACTGTATCCACTAGCTGCCCTATGGAAGAGTTATAGATTCAGTCAAATCAGTCTGGGAAACAGTACAAACTTCAATAAGCAACTCTTAAGTACCTACTGTATGCCAAGGGCTGTGTCAAGTCCTAGGGATACAAAAGAAAAAGAAAAATCAGCCCTTGTTTTTAAGGAACACATAGCGAATGGGGGAGACAACCTGAAGATAACTAAGTACAGACAAAATATAGACAGAATCAACTGGAAGTAAGCATCATAGGGAAAGCACTAGTATTAAGGTGAATAAAGAAAGGCATCAAATAGAAAGTAGAATTTTTAACTGGGACTCCAGGGGAGCCAGGAGGCAGAAATGAGGAGGGAGAGAGTTCCAGCATGGGAAGCAGCCAGTAGGAATGGAAAGGAGGCCATTATCACTGGATGGAGGAGTTTGGGGTGAGGGGAATAGTCAGGTGTAAAAAGATGAAAGGGATGAGGGGAGCAAGGTTGTGATGGCCTTTGAACTGTCCTGTCCCATCTGGAGTGTTCTTGGTAAAATTGCTGGTGTCTGGTGTGGGGTCTCCTGGTATAGCTGGAGGGGGGGGATGGGGACTCCAAGAAGAAGGGAGACGGATCATAGGCTTCACTGCGTCCCTGCTCTCCTCAGTCATCATACGGCATGGGTGCCGGTGCAGCGTTCCACGTTCCTCATCTCTCTTCCTCTGCCCATCTCCTTCTCTGATCATATGCTCCCCGGATGATGTTTTTTTACACTGTTTCTTACCTCCAAGCCATCACTGGTCACTCTGCTGTAGCCTAGTCACACCCATCACCCATCCCTCCATGCTCCTCTGAGTCACCCAACTAACAGGCCACACAAGAAAAACCAAGTGGATGAAGAGGTAGCTTGGTCATGAGCATTTCTAAAAATCCCTTTCCCAGAATCTCATAGCACTACACAGCAACACTTTTTGGTATCATCTGTTTTCCCCATCTCTGAAGCCCATGGAGAGCCTGACCAGCCCCTTCATTTGCACAAAAATCTAAGTCTGCTTGTTGGGTCTGACCCTGAATAGTTGTCTCATCCCCTGTTTCTCTCAAGAAAAAAACAATTGGTAGGTATTGACCCTCATTTTTACCAGTCATTTTGAGCTCTGACCTGGCCTGTTCTGACATGGGGTGGGAGTATCATTACCCCAGTGTAAAGACCCTGGCTTGGAGAGTGCTCAGGCTGAGTGGAGGAGGCAGATTTTTTTTTTCCAGACCATAACTTCTCGAGTTCATTTTCTGGACAAACTGCTATGGTCCAGTTTTCCACATGACATAATTAACCAGCAAAGTTGGATTAGCCCACTGGGCCTAATTAGGAACTAAGTGAGCATGTTGCCAGTGTGAATAAGCGTGTCATTTTGAAAGTTGCTGAGGTTAGGTGCAGAGCCCAGACGGAGGGCTCTCCAGAAGTCTCTCGTGGCTCTGGTTCAAGGCCTGCCATTAAAGAAAGCTTTCTACAAGAACTGCAGAAAGGCCCTCAGACGTAATCTATTTACTTTCCTTTTCTCTGCAAAAGGTGCCTCTCATCAGCTTGGTGATACACATCCAAAGGTGACATCAGAGCAGGTGTGTGAGGCTAGCCAAGAGCAACCTGGCTCTCCCCTGGAAAGCTGGGTCTGAGTCTCTCTCCTTTGCTCTCCTGCACCTTACTGGCTTAGTACAGTGCTTGGCATGTAGTAGGTACTTAATAAATGTTGACTGATTGGCACACTGTAAAGGGAAGTGGGTGTGTTTATACAAGCTACAATTACCAAGCACCTTCTTTACAACAAGGCTACTGTGGAAGGGACGCTGGCTCTAGAGTCGGAGGACCTGGGTTCAAATCTGGCCTCTCTGGGTCTCAGTTTCTCATCAGGAAAGCGAGGGGTTTGGACTAAACGACCCCCGAGATCCTTTGAAGCTCCAGGTCTTTGAATGTAGGAGGAAGTGCGGCTCTCTCTCTCATCTTGTTCGGTTGTTCTCAGTTTTACGACTCTCTGTGACCCCACTTGGGTTTTTCTCGGCAGAGATAATAAAGTAGCTTGCCATTTCCTTCTCCAGCTCATTTGACAGATGAGGACACTGAGGCTCAGTGAGGTTAAGTGACATAATGAGCATAGCATGCTGGTGTTAGCAGCTTGGGTCTCCTGACTCCTGCTGTGACTGCCTGGTTTCAATCTGGTTCCCTTTACATATTCACTTGCATACCCAAGGGTTAATTGACCAGGCATGTTTAGCTGCTCTTATCTTTGGGGGCCATGCTCTCCAGACCTGTGAGACTGGACCAAAAATAGGCCCACAGTTAATGGGGGGCCGGGCTGCCCTTTGCTCTCTCAGAGACTTGTGGTCATCATTTTCCCGCTCCTCCTCCCACATGTGCTTTCTCACTACTGGACTACAGACCACCTCCTTTCTCCTTCCAACAGCTTCTTCCTCCTGCCATTTCCCAAGAATAGAAAGGGGGGGGTAGGGAGGGACCAGCACTGTGGAGACCTGCTGGACCCTATCTCTCACACCAAGGTGACAGATCCTTGCAAGAAAAGGATGGGACCATTTAGAACGTGGTGGGTGGGGATCAGTGAGGTATTGAGGTATTGAAGTGACTTGGATTTCTACAATTTTATTATTACATTAAAAAAATCATTGTATGCAGATAGAAATACTATTTGCTCTCCTTTTCATTTGTTGTTTTGTTCTGTTTCTTCTTTCTCAGGGTTCCTCACGTTAGTTCTAATTCTTTTTTTACCTCACGACTAATGTGAAAAAATGTTTATTATGAATGTATAAGTAGAGCCTATATCAGATTGCATGCTGTCTTGGGGGGGGAATGTAAAACTCAAAATTTCATAGGAGTAAATATTGAAAACTAAAAATTAATTATAAAAAATAAAGATAAAAAAATCATTCTATCCAAGAGTCTGCAGTAAAGTTGTATATATTCACCTTTCTACTAACATCCTGTGGCAAGCAGCTCTTGGGCAAATTGCTTTGTCATTTGGAACCCTGATGGGGGGAGCAGGTTATATAGAGACTGTGTGTACCCAGATCCTCAGGAGCCTTCAGGTCTTTCTATCATCTGTCTTTGGGTTTGGGTACATCTACACTGGGAACCTTCTTGCATTTGGGGAGTTTGGCCAGAAGATTCCAAAGAACTGGTCCACCCCAATGCCCTTGTTCACTCTCTCTCCTTTCATTCTCTTGACTTGAAGCCCAACCTAGAGCCAGAAGCACTTGCTTTTCTTGAATTTCCTATTGACACCTCCTTGGCATCGTGTTGATAGCAGCATCTGTAGAAAAAGAGCTTTGTTAGCCTTTAGGTACTTTTTATATAAAGGCAGCTTCAAATAGTAGTCTGGAGGTTCTAGATTCAAACCCAGGCCTGGCACTCAATAGCTAGGGGACTGGGAGAAGTTACTGAATCTCTAAGCCTCAGTCTCTTCATCTGTGAAATGAAAAATAAAAAAAAAAAATACCGACCTCATAGGGTTGTTGTGAAGCTCCTGTGAGATAATCTACGTAAAGTGCTTTGCAAATTTTAATATAATACATAAATACCAATTAGTTTCATGATTAAAATGTGAGTAGTAGTTAATGGGAATCACAGAACCACAGAATTTGAGAGTTGGAAGCACTAACAGTTGCTAGTAAATGTTTAGCAATCAGCTTACTGGGAAAAAAATGTGAGTAACACACACTTTAAAGTTTAATCAGCACTAACTTTTTCTCCATTACTTTGCTGATTTGTGAGGTATAAATGTTCTTACTGAAAATGTAACAATCATGTTGATCTGACAGCCCATTAGAGCTGGTTCCAGCACACCTCTGGTTGGAAGAGAGCTCAGTGGTCATCTGATCCAAACCATACATGAAAGCAAATTTATATTTTTATATTATATTATATTTATATATTTATAACATTCCTGAAAAGTGGTCATCTAGACCTCGAAGCTGCCCATTCCACTTCTGGACAGTTCTAATGGGGGCAGCAAGATGGTACAGTAGATAGAGTGCCAGACCTGGAGTCTGGAAGACCTGAGTTCAAGTCTGGCCTCAGACACTTACTAGCTGTGTGACCCTGCACAAGTCACTTAACCCTGTTTGCCTCAGTTCTCTCATCTGTAAAATGAGCCAGAGAAGGGAATGGCGAACCACTCCAGTGTTTTTGCCAAGAAGCCCCCAAAAAGGGTCAGGAAGAGTTGGACAGGACTGAAATAACTCAACAGCAACAACAATGTTTAGGAAGTCTTTCCTGATTTCAAGCCTACCTATTGTTCCTGATTTTTGCCCTCTGGGGCCAAAGAGAACAAGATTAATCTCCCTTCCATACGACAGCCCTTCAGGTACTTGAATACAGCTCTCCTGTCCCCACTGAGTATCCTCTTCTCCAGGCTAAATATTTCTGCTTCCTTCAACTGATTTTTCATGACATAGATTCAAAGCCTTCGATAAACTGCTTAGGTTCAACTTTAGGGACCCTCACCTACTTCACAAATCTTTGTTACTTCCCCCGTTCCTCCCCTCCCCAGTTATTCTCTCCAGATCAGCAGCAGCAGCAACAACAACCTTTTACTCAAACAGGACTAAGTATTTGGGATACAAAACAAAAGACTTTGCACCTTTTAACGTGTGCAGAGACACGCTAGATGCCAGGGAGACTGGTGGATAAGACAGAGTCCCCCCACTTTGTGGACTTGACTCAGTTGGGGAGATATGTACAAACAAGCCCATCTGGCCCTTCACATTGTCCTTCAAGCAAGCAAATCGCGTGGATAACAGGAAGTGCTAGAGAAGTAACAAGATGGACTTGATTACTCCAGGCAGCAGCCCTCACATCCTCCTAGGGGAGCATTAGTCTGCAGCCATCTTTTAGAGGATGACCTAGGAGACGGTGGAGATCTCCTAGAGATGGTTTTAGAGATGATGGAGGTCCCCTAGAGATGATATAGGAGAGATGGGGCTTGGTTTGGGTGGGGAATAATTCTCTACTGGAAGACATCCCTTCAGGAATTAATGCCCTCAAATGAGGTAGAGCGAACCTTCCTCCCTACCCCCACTTCCAGTAAAAAAAAAAAAAAATCCCAAGGACAAGGACGATTTTTCTGCCTCTGGACAGACAACAGCTAAGTCTCTAACTTCCTGAAACACCAGTCTAAACTTGCTGTGTACCAGAGATGCTCCTCCTTCTCAATTAGTCTCCTCCCCTTGACTCTTTTGTTATGTATTTTTAGCCCTGAGAGCTGTGGCCAGGTTAGGAATGAATGATTCAAGTGACCTGCATGATCCCAAGGACATACCACCCACTTAGGAGCCAGAGGCTGTGCCCATCAACTTCCTGGGGTTGTCTAAGTCTCCCGTTGGGGTTTGGCACCTCTACTCCATGGGCCCTTGTGTGCCACAGGGCACCATGCCAGATGCTAGAGATAAAGGGATATAACAGGATTTGGAGGGGACAAGACTTAATGGGAATGGCTACTAGGTTTCAGGGATATGACTGCTCTTTGGTCTTCCATGGTCAAGGGGCGTAGGGTCCAGCTGGGCTTTATAATATTGTCTCTAGCTCAGAGGGCTATAGTGTTTCAGAGTTGGAAGGAGCCTTAAGAGATCATCTACTTCCATTCCCTCATTTTATAGAGAAACTGAGATCAGTGAGGTTATGTGACCTCCCAGGAGGCACACAGATCAGAAATGTCAGAGGTGGGATCTGAAACCTAAGTCTATTAGCTACAAATCAAATCAAGTACCTTCTTCACATTATCAGTATGAGCAAAGCAGGTAATGAGAAGACCTGAATAAAAGCTCCCTTACAGCAGGCATTGTTTTATTTGGGGTTGTTGTATTGTAATTTTTTGTTGTATTATCTCTGGTACCTGGGAAATTGCCTGGCACCTCATAGACGCTTAATAAAGATTTGTTAATTGGTTGACCAAACAGTCTGAGGAGCCGTAGAATCTAAAAGTGAGAGTGGCCCTCAGAAGCGCTTTAATCCAGCCGGTATGTAAACAAGAATCCTTTCTGGAACATCTCAGACAAACGGCCATCTGTCTATTGCTTGAAGACTTCATCTTTCCTTTCCCTACAGTGAGTGAAGACCACTTGAAATGGCAACACAAATGTATTGTGTTGACCATATGCAAAGTCCCCCAAAGACAACTAAAGAAATAATCCTTGTTCTCAAGTAGTTTCCACTTTGGGGGTAGAGAAAGGAATGGATAAAACCAGTATCTAGCATACACCTCCATTCCTTAACCTCTGCCATAACACGTGACATTGGTGGAGGTGGATGTGGGGGTGGAGGTGGTCAAGGGAGGAGTATCTTCCGGCTTCCAGAGGGAGCTCTCAGAGGTCCCTCCCTCTTCTGTCTTTCAGTAGGGTTAAACAGAGAAAGAGCCCCACTTAACATGCCTCAGTAATGTTTCTGCTCAGTGTCTATGATTTGGAAGATTCTTGTAACTTCGAGTCTGGCCAAGCCCATCCCTCTACCTGGGAAATGAAAACTTGCTTTAACTATGAGCATGTTGGGGCTCATCGTCTCCTGATGTTTGCCAGGGATGAATCAGTCTGCCCGCCTGCCTGCCTGCCTGCCAGCCTTTGGGAAGGGGCTTCAGTCTAGATTCCAAGAAGTAAGCCTAGATACTTAAAACCTTTCCATCTTGGAAAGCCAGACAAAAGCACAGATCTTTTTATCTTTTCCAGGTTCTAATAGATTCCCCCTACCCTGCTTTAAAGTGCCTACCAGGTGCCAGACATTGTGCTGGGTGATTTCATTGGGGAAACCAGAGCTGAGTGGGGTGCTCTTAGGTCTGGTTTTCTTATCTCGGTCTCTTGGGAGCTACTTGATGTTTCTTATTTAGGATAAATGTTAGGCCTAGAGGTTCCAGCTTCTTTCTAAGAGTCCAGAAAAGATGCAAATGACCTAAAACCAGGGACCCTTCTTGCTTCTCCTGCTGACCAGGAGTTTAGCCAGGTCTTCTAGAAGTGTGTAGAAGGTCATGGGGGTCACATATTTAGGGCTTTAAGGAATGCTGAAGTTCCTTTAGTTCACTTCCGTCCCATTTTGCCAATGAGGAAACTAAAGCTGAGAGGTGACTTGTCCAAGGTCACACAGATAGTAAGTATCTGAGTGGGATTTAAACTCAAATAGTCCTGACTCCAGGTTCAGCGCTCTATCTGTCTTTGTTACTGGCCATGTAATATTTTTGACATTTATTTTATTATACTTTTTTAAAATTAACAAGTATTTATTTTTTCTCCACACCCCCATTGGAAAAAGAAGAAAAAACAAATCCTTGTCACAAATACACAAATACAAATAAATGAACAGTAACAAGGTGGTGCAGTGGATAGAGCACTGGGCCTGAAGTCAGGGCCGAGTTCAAATGTGACCTCAGACACTTATTAGCTGTGTGACCCTGGGCAAGTCACTTAACCTTGTTTGCTTCAGTTTCCCCATCTGTAAAATGAGCCTGATAAGGAAATGATAAACCGCTTCAGTATCTTTGCCAAGAAAATCCCAAATGGGGTCAAGAAGAGTCAGACAGGCCTGAAATGACTGAACCACCACAACAAATAATACAAAGACATAGATAAATATTTACATAATGTATTATCTAAGAAAAATACACAGCTAGTCATAGCTCAGCTGCCCTGCCGTGTGCCCTCTGTCCCGGTGGTCCCTCCCAGCTTGACAAAGGCTGGGGTCAGAGGTGAATGAGGGCGGGTGAGAGGGGCTCGGAGGGAGAGGGATGCATAGAAGGGGAAGCCCTGACTCTTAGGCTGAGAGAGATTGTAGCCCAGGGCTGTGGGGAGCCAGTAGGAGCCTGGAATTCTGCTGCTGTCCCTTCTGCAGCATTGTAGGGAACCAGCTCTACCATGTATGACTGTGTTCTTGGAGTAGGGCCCTGGCCTCGCCGCTCGTCTTACATAGCTGCCAGGCCCCCATTCTTCACAGCTGCCGGGCTCCCGATGTAAACAGCTGCCCTCCTTCACCCCCTTCACTGGTCACGCCTCGGTGCCTTTCCAGGAGGGAGGGAGGCTGAGCATGCCTCAGTGCTGGCTGCTTTCTTCTCTTAATGATTCTTCAAGATGATGAGCTTGGTGAGGGGGAGGGGGGGTACTGGAGTGTCTTACAGAGTCGTACTATGGGAGAAGGCAAGGGTAGGGGTGGGGTAGGGGAGGGAACAAGCATTTATTAAGGACCTATTATGTGCCTGCCGTTGTGCTAAGCATTTATAAATATCATATCTTTTATCTTCACAATAATCCTGCGAGGGAGGCGCTATTAAGAGACCTATCTTATAGTTGTGAAAACCGAAGCACGTACTAGTTAGGTGAATTGCCCAGGGTCACAGAGCTAGGAAGCATCTGAAGCAGGATTCAAATTCAGGTCTTCCGGATCCTGACTCCTGTGATCTGCTTGCCTTGCCACCTGGAAGCCTCTTTGCTTAGGCTCGTAGAGACCTTACTATCAAACCTCCAGCTGTCTTTGTCTGATTCCCCAACCACAGCAGAAATTGGTGTTGCTGAAGATTTTCCTGGATCTGATAGCTTTTCTTTATTTTTTAAAAAAATTATATTGGTTTATTTACTTTTAGTTTACAACATTCCGTTCCACAGTCCCTTGAGTTTCAGATTTTCTCCCCCTTCCTTTCTCCGCCCCCCCATCATGGCTGCTTGTACTTGGATACATGATCTTCCCATTAATCATTAGTCAGGTTGTAAAGGATTGTAACCCATGGAATGATCAGTGGGACAGAGGAAACAAAACAAAATAAGAAAAAGAAATAGAGCAAGTGCTTTGCTTCAGTCTTCCTTCAGACTCCGCAGCTCTTTCTCTGGATGTGGAAATCTCATTCAATTATGAGTCTTTTGGAGTTGTCCTATAACCTTACATTGCTGAGAGGAGCCCAATCTATCCAAGTTAGTCATCACACGTACAATGTGTCTGTAATTATGTACACAGTTCTCCTGGTTCTGCTTCCCTCACTCAGCATCAGTTTATATCAGTCTCTCCAGGTTATTATGAAGTCCGTGCTCCTCATTTCTTATAGCACAGCAGTATTCCATTGCATTTATATACCACAACTTGTTCAGCCATTCTCCAATTGATGGGCATCCCCTTGTTTTCCAATTTGTTGCCTCCACAAAAAGAGCCACTGATAGCTTTTCTTTTAAGAGGGGGTTTGGGCCACTGGAAGCCAGGAAGAAAAGGACTTCCAGTTTCTTCCTCAGTCGAATCTCTCCAGATTTGATGCCCACAGGAGGTGTGAGTACCCATGCCATGAACGGTGTACAAAGAAAAATCTAGACTCCTTGTTGTCTAAGGACATGGAGACCAAGCGGCGTGGTATGGCTTGACATAGAAGCTCAAATTAATACTCTCCTTCTACCAGAGAGGGGTGTACCAGGGATACCAGGGATAAGAACTACCCACTGTGCTCCCCATGACCTGCTAAGAGAGGAAAAAATGAACTTGGAAGGAATTCTCCTAGAAAAGAGCCCTGAATTTGGAGTCAGAGGACCTGGGTTCAAATTCTGATTCTACTTCTTATTTATTGCTTGTATGACCTTGGACAGTACACTCACTATTTATCTCTGGGCCTCAGTTTCTCATCTACAAATCAAGGGAGTTGAATCAGATGACCATCACTAAGGTCTGTTCCCCCCAAACTCTCTAGAACTGTCCTCCACCCTCTCCCCTGCCCCCTAGCCAGTATGTTTCCACCAAATTGGGCCTAGAATCGGGAGGCCTGGGTTTGGTTTCTGGCTCTGCCACAGACCTGTGGTAAGCTTCCCCATGCCTGGGTTTCCACATTTACAAACTGAAGATGATCCTGCATTACCCAATTCCCATAGTGGTTGTGAGGGATGTTCCTTGTAAATCGGAGATGTCCGAGACTGTGAGATGGGGTTATTGACAATAATAGCACAATCTTTGGCCTCATTTCCCAGTCTTCTTGGAACTCGGGGCTTTACCATCCAGGGTGGGAAGGAATTGGAGGGATCCTTATTAGCCTGGTACCTCAGGTTCAGAAAATCAGTGGCTTTGGTTATACAGCCCTGCATCAGCTAAGCTGAGAAACCTAGATTCGAAGGGGGCCTGGCAAGGGGCTGTATTTAGAAGCTGGGGTTCTGTGCACCTTGGCTTGAGAGTTCCTCTCCACTGATGTTATTGGAGACTCCATTTCAGGACACTGTGATATGAGAAGTATGTGTCTCTGAACTCTGAACCCTCCAGGACCTAGCTCAGGTGCTCTGTCCTGCAGGAGGCCTCCTAAGCCCACAGTGCACCCTATTTCTGGTTCTCTGTCTCCCTCTTTCTTCTTCTCCTTCCCCTCACCCCAATTCCAGGAGCATTTAGTAAGCCTTTGCCACTCATCTGGCACTTAATCTATGTGACCTCTTGTGGGGAGAGAAGCCCTTGAGGGACAAAGTCAATCTGGGAAGCCTTGGTCTCTTCCTCTTAGCTAACGGCACTGCTCTACAGCAGAACAGGCTTGTGATGCCCTCACATGTCCTTAATGCCCTAAAACTACTGGGTGTGCCCCGTGTGGGGGCGTTTGGGGGAGGGGGGGAACTCTGATTTCATCTCTGCTACCCCCAAAGCCCTTGCCTTGGTGTTTCCAGAAGCAGGGGATGCCTCACTGTGCCTCAGTGGTTTAGCTACAACCTGTGATTATGGAGTCTGACACGGGGTGTTGCTGAAGCACAGTCTTGGTTTTTTCCAACTCTTGGTTTCCCCTTCATTCCTTCCATCCTCCAGCCCTGCTCAGCTCAGCATCAGGCTGGAGACTGAGGCATCTGTCAGGCATCTATTAAATACCTACTATGTGCCAAACACTGGGTAGGTGTGATGCCCTCAATTCCTCATCCGTAAGATGGGGGTGTCGGACTAAATGTTCTCTGAGATTCCTTCCTCTACTCCAGTGACTCTCCTGTGATGCTAAGCAGCGGGAAGAGCGCTGGATTAGGAGGCAGGGGACCCGGGTTCAGATTCTGGTGCTGCCAGTTGCAGCTTGGGCAGCCTGCTTCTCTCTGGGTTTCTTCATCTGTAAAGTTAGACTAGATACATTCTTCTCCAGCTCTAAGTCTCCAGTCCTGTGGCACGCCGCTGCCTCCAGAAAGCACACTCGGAGTCCTCCCTCCCACAGCGCCCGGCCTGCCCTCACTAACACTTCGGTTGTACCGATTTTGATGCATTTCTTTTATAGTTGTGACTTAAGCGGGGTTAGATTCAACGCCCGGACCACAAGGTCTAGGAGGACAGAGGCCCCCTACCTTCTAGCATGGTACCCTGTATACAGCAGGCACTAAATAAATGTTCACAGTTATACCTTCCACATTGAGACTTTGCCTATCGAGGTTTTGGCATATCACGAATCAGTGTAAGAAATTAAACCAGAGGGACGGCTAAGTGGCACAGTGAATAGAGCACTGGCCCTGCAGTCAGGAGGACCCGAGTTCAAATGTGACCTCAGACACTTAACACTTACTAACCGTTTGATCTTGGGCAAGTCACTTAACCCCAATCGCCCTGCCTTCCCCCTCCAAAAAAAAAAAAGAATTAAACCAGAATTTTTGGGAGTTTTGCAGAAGCCACAGACAACACTTGGCCAGCAGATGACACAGAAAAAGTTTAGAAACTCAGAAATGCATAAAGTACATGTATAGCATTGTATAATATCAACATATTTTATCTATTAATACCTTGATAATTCAGACTTCTCTGGTACGAAGGGAGGGCCAAAATTTTTATGCAGATTTTCCAGATTGAGGGGACGCAGCCCCCCTTACCCTTACAATGTGGAAGGAATAACTGTACATTGAATTGAGGATGATACTTCCAGGCCTGAAGTCAGGAAGACTTGAGTTCAAATCTGGCACCAGACAATTACTAGCTATATGATCCTGGGCCAGTCACTTAACCCTGTTTACTTCAGTTTCCTCATCTGTAAAATGAGCTGGAGAAGGAAATGGCCAACCACTCTAGTATCTCTGCCAAGAAAAGCCCAAATGGGTCATGAAGAGTCTGAAATGACTGAAGCAACTCTCTGTCAGCAGTAAGAGTTGTTTACTCGAGGATGGAAGGGCTTCTTCTCTCCCAAAGGTTTCCCCAGTCATCAGGGTAGGTGGCAGTGCTCGGTAACTTTAGAGTGGGGACAGATGCCAGCTCTCCTCTTCCCCTGACCCTGCTCTTGGCAGTCCCTTGGCATTCCTCACCTCTCCCAGCCCTGCCAGGTGCCAGCATAGGTCTGTGATGGGGGTAGGACCCAGGGGAACAATGACCGGCTTTGTGGCTCTGGCCTCTGGGCTTTGATAACAAAGCCTCAACTTGTTCTGAGCACTAACTGGGAGGCCAGGGGAAGACTCGGCCTCTGTGTCTCCACCCTATTTAGGTACGAAATACTCAGTTTGGCCAAAAAAGGCTAAACTCTCTGCTTCCTCCTTCCTTAAAACACACACCACCACCCCACGTGCTCTTTGTTTGCATAACGAAAAGAAAATATTCCCCATCAGATTTCCACTCTTCCCTTGCTGAGCTCTGTGCCGACATAGGCCCATGTTGCCTCTAGGCCAGGTGGTATTGGCTGGTTCTGCAGCGCCAGCAATCTGTGAGACCTCGCCTTGAGTGCCAGCACTGATGGATTTTTGTATTGATTTCTCTCTCCTATTTCAGCCTCCATCCACCCTCTCCATCCGCTCCCCTTCCTTCCCTGTTCTTTGCCTCCTGACCTCTTTCCTCTGCTCTCCTTTCTTTTTTTCTTAGCATCTGCTAAGATGTTCCAGAAGGTATCCACCCAGAGTGGAACCCTCTGGGATAACTGTAAGGTATTGTCATAGCAGGGCAGCTCAGTGGTTCAGTGGCTAGGGCGCCAGACCTGGAGTTGGAAAAACTCATCTTCCTGAGTTCAAATCTAGCCTCAGATACTCACTAGTTGTGTGACCCTGGGCAAGTCACTTAACCCTGTTTGCCTCAGTTTCCTTATCTGTAAAATGAGCAGGAGAAGGAAAGGGCAATCCATTCCAGTATCTTTGCTGAGAAAACCCCAACATAGAGTAATGAAGAGTCAGGACTGAACAGGAACATCGTTCTAGCCTTCTGGTCCTGACTGTTTGACTTTAGGCAAATCTCTTTACTTGTTGAAGGCTCAGCTTTGTCACACAGGAGATGAAAAAAATGGAGCAGAGGATCACTAGCCCCCTTCTAGCATTCTTTGGCTCTCCTTCCATGCCCTGCCCCTTGTCATTCTGCACCGGCCAGAAGAGTGAAGCTTCGTTTTTAAACCTTTCTCTTCTTGAGGGACTTGGCATAGTCCTGACCTTGGGACTAAGAAGACATAGATTCAGGTCTCCCCTCTGACACACGGTAGCCTGTGACTCCGGACAAATCACTTGACCTCTCAGTGCCCCAGACTAATCTCTAAGACTATAAGTTACATGGAAGTGTCAGCCTGAATTGGTGGAGGGAGTTTTCTCACCCAGGACTTCCCTATCTCTGATCTAATCCCTATCCCCATCCCTTATCTACCCCTTAAACTAACAACCTGATTTGTAGGGGCCTCCAGCAGATCTTCCCCCAACTGGTGGCTCTCCCCATTTGACAAAGAAGGAGGGGTGTGGCTAAGAGAAGGAAGGTGACCTGAGCTAATACATAACTGGGGCCTATGAGATCACACTCAACATTATTTATCTCTCTGTCCCCAAGCTTTATCTGAATTCTGGATTCAGAATCAGTTGACTGACCAGACTCAAAGAGCAGACATTAATGGTTCAGTGTCATCTTGGGAAGAGGTCTCCAGGGGACTGCACCGGGATTGATGATGTGTTTAACATTTTTATCACGATCTGGGATAAAAGCACACCCTGTGGTCCAACCAAACCAGCTTTCTGCCTGCTTCTCGTAGACAGCATCCCATCTCCGTCTCCATGATTTTGCATTGACTGTCCCCTGTGCTTAGAATGCTCTCCTTCCTTACCTCATAAATTCCCTCACTTTCTCCAAGACTCTGACCAAGCCAATGTACTACTCAGCATCTTTCCTGATGGCCACGCCTGCTAGTATCTTCTTTCCCTAATTACCTTATATTTATTATTTTTATTTATTCTCTATATCTTTACAGATGGGTATGTTGTCTCTTCCTTGTCAATTCCTTGAGAACATTTTTAGGTGTCCCCATTTCTTAGAACAGTGTCTGGTAAACAGTAGGAACTTAATCAATGCATGTTTATTGACCCAGAGTTGGAGGAGATAGCTAACACAGATGACAGAACCCAAAATAACTTAAAAGATTAGAATTTTGGGCTGAATCTAATGAGATGAAATTTAATAGAGATAAATATAAATCTTTTACATTTGACTTTAAAAAAATCAACTGCAGAAGGACAAGATGGAGAAGGCATGGCTAGACAGTAGTTTGTATGAAAAAGATTGAGAGGGTGGTAGTGGTTATTGGATTTCAAGCTTAGTATGTGGTAATAATTTAATGAGAAGAGCTAATGTGATCTTGAGACAGCTAGATGGTGAGGTTAATTCAGAATACTGGGCTTAGAATCAGGAAGATTCATTCTCATGAGTTCAGATCTAGCCTCAGACACTTAGTAGCTGTGTGACCCTGGGTAAGTCTGTTTGCCTCAGTTTCCTCATCTGTAAAATGAGCTGGAGAAGGAAATGGCAAACCACTCCATGACCCTACATGGGTCATGGAGAGTTAGTTATGACTGAAACGACTGAACAACAACAGTAAATGTGATCTTAGTCTAAATTGAGAAGTACAGTTTCTTACAATAAGGTGACTGACAGTCCCTTCTATACTCTGCCCTATCAGGCCACCCTTAGAGCATTGTGCTCTTTTCTGGACCCTCAATGTCAGAAAGGACATTTTAAGCTGGAGAATCTCTTGAGTAAAGGAACCAGGTAACGGGCCTCAGTTCATCTCATGTTGAGAATCAATTGCAAGAAATTGTGGATTTTTTTTTTTTCGCCTGGAGAAGAGAATATTTGGTGTTGACTGCATTGGAATGGAGGATGATCTGTCCTCAGTCATTCAGAGAGGTATCACATGAAAGAAAGATTAGATTTGATTTGACTTGGCCACAAGGGGAAGAACCAGGAAGGTGGAAGGTGCAAAGAGACAAATTTAGGTTAGATATAAGGGAAAAATTCCTGACAAATAGATCTGTCTAAAAGTTGAATGGACAGCCTCTGGAGGCAGTGAATTTCCCCTCCCTGAAGGTTTTAAAGAAAAGTCTGGCTTATAACTTGTTAGGGAGGGAGGATTATTGGCTAGATCAAGCCATGAATCAGTTAACATATATATTAAGTACTAGGCAACGTACTAGGTTCTGGGACTACCAAGACCAAGGTGAAAACAAATCCCTGTTCTCAAGTAGCTTACATTCATATTGGAAGAGGCAACATACACATAAATTAGTGTATGCAAACTGTCTTCAAATTTAATACAAAGTAGTGGGAGTGAGAGTTAGAGGACTGAGGAAGGCTTGGTGACCGAGGCAGTGTTTGGTGTGAGTCCTGAAGGAAACAAGGCCTTCTAAGCAGCAGAGGTGAGGACCATTTAGGAGGTCCCTTCCACTTGTGAAATACTAGGATTCAGGGATCATGTCTTGTAGCCTGGCTTGATTTAATCCATTCTATAATTAATATAAAACATTTTATTTGTTGAATAGCATTTATTAAACATATAATGTGCAGGCCAGGTGCAGGTTAACCATGATCTCTGTCTCACAACATCATAATAATGCCTTTGGTTTATAGGAGTACTTTTCATTTTTTTCAGAGTACTTTCATATCTATGAAATTATCCCTCCTGTATCCTTGTGAGATAGTCAGGGCTGATAGTCCTCCCTTATACAGATGAGGAGCCTGAGGTCCAGATACACACCTTATCCAAACAGACTCCTCAGAGCCTGGGGTTTACCTACGAGCCAGAAGAACGTGGGAAATCATTTGTTCCTGCTGCGTCATTTTATAGGTGAGGAAACAGACCCAGAGAAGAAGTGACTTTTTCAGGATCATTTACAGCAGAAGGCAAAGCCCTTAACCACATTGTTCTTCCGTCCTAAACTTTTTCTTCCTCTTGTTCAAGTAAGTGATAATGAACGTAGATTTGTCCTTCTCTTCTTATTATCTGCATCATCATCATCATCATCATCATAGTGCGTTATAAATATTATCTCATTTGATCCTTACAACAGCTTTGGGATGTAGGTGCTGTTATTATCCCTGTTTTACAGATAAGGAAGCTGAGGCAGACGGTGGTTAAGTGACTTGCCCAGGGTTACACTAAGTAAGTGTTTGAGGTCAGGTTTGAACTTAGGTCTCCTTGACTCTTAAGTTCTATCCTCTGCATCACCTAGATGCCCTACATGTGTGTATATAGAACAAAATAGGACCTCCTTGATTACTTCTCTGGATAGAAATGTAGAAGAAGCATTGTCTGGCCTCTAATTCCTTTTTGGTTCTTCTTTTCAGATTGCAAGTACACCTGCCACCAGGAATGCCGAAGCCTGATCCAACTGGACTGCAGTCATCAGCAAGGGCGGTCCCGGGACAGAACATCACCAGAAACTACCTTTGCCCCAAGCTTCAGCCAGGTAGGCACAAGAGACCACCCCCCCACCATGGGCTCTGAGTTTCAGCTCTAGGTAGTGGCACCAATTGTGTCTTTTAGATGTTCTGGAAAGCAAACATTGGCTTCAAGGTTCTTTTGTTCAGCATCTCTGGTCACTGGGCTCACCCTTTCCACAATGGTGTCTTGGGGTTTTGGATTGTCTCTGATTTTGGATGTCTATAGATTTCCAGGGGACGAACAGGCAATGTTTTAGGTAATGAGAAGAGAGAAAGAGAGAGAGAGAGTGAGAGAGAGAGAGAGAGAGAGAGAGAGAGAGAGAGAGAGAGAGAGAGAGAGAGAGTATGATGGCTGTCTGAAGCTGCATGAAAGACTCTTCAAAGACAAGCCTTTTTGCCAATTCATTTATCTAGAGAAAGCCCTGTAATAGGAATGACGTCACAGATGGGAAAGTACTTTGAAAACTTTTAACCCTTTACACTCTGCTGTCCCCTCTCAGGGGACATCGGAATTCTAGCATATCACTCGGATGTCCCCTCTCAAGCACTAAAACAGTTGCATACAGAAAGAATAATACTACGCTTCTTGTGTGGAAAGATAAAAGAATTATTACCATGCTCACCAATTATTATAACACAAACCTACAATCTACCCAGAGAACATTACGCGGTGGACATATTGTAACAGTCAGTAAGCCTGAAATGGTGTCAGAATATACGGCAAGTATGGGTGGTGTGGATTGTGTGGATCAATACGCTTTGACGTATTGTTTCCTCCGTAAAT
>CM053593.1:89638782-89697121 GCA_028646575.1 Pseudocheirus occidentalis
ACTAACTGTCTCTGACCGAAGCTCCCCTCAGGCCGGTGCTTTAGATTTTCTTTGAAGTAGACTCAAGCTGCAGCTTGGGAGGCTCTGCTGCTCCTCGTGGCTGCCCTGGGGCCTTGCCTGGCCGCAGGGTTTTGGGCTGGTCGTTCTCTGCTCCTCTGCCCTGCGAGCTGCGCCTCTCCATCCTGCTCCTCACTCCTTGGCAGATGTGGGGGTGCTGGAGGTTGTAGAACCGCTGCAGGCTGGCTGCGGGGCTCGGCTCAGCTCCTTCCCACTGCCCCAGGCCTGCCACGCGGTCTCGGCTTCCGACTGTTCCAGCCTCTGCTCCGGTGGCCGTGCTGAGCCCCTGCTGCCGAGCTGCCTTCAGCGAGAGCTGTGTTCTCTGGATTTTTGTGAGTCTGAGAGACCTAGACTTTCCTAGACTTTGTCTGGGCTCATATTTTATGGGTGTTTAGGGTGGCAGTGTGGGAGCTGCGGGACCTTGCTGCTTCTACGCTGCCATCTTGGCTCCGCCCCCCTATTATTGATATTATCTTGATTACATTTGGGGGTTAAATCTAATTTTTTGTACATGTTTGGTCTCTTCCCTTCTTTCAGCTATCTTGAGAAACCATGCCTTCAAAAGCTTTCAAAACTGTTGTCTCCAGCACTGCCCTATTCTCTGCCTACTTGGCCTAGCCCAGGAACATTTTCACTTTGTTTTGTTTGGTGCCTTTTCTTCTTCTTCCTGAAGCATGTAGGTCGCCGTGGTGCTAGAGTTCGAAGGGAGATCATGACACGTTATCTATTTAGTTGGTTATTTTTCCAATTTCATCCTCAGATGCTTTGGGGATGATACGGTTTAATTGGTTCCTTTGCCAAGATTTCTATAAACTTATTTTCTCTCTGCTATTTCTTGTTTTATGAAGTGATGTTGTCAAGAATTTTCTCTTGCTCTTTTTTTCATAATGTTCCAACATCTTTATTCATAGGATTTTACTACCCCCCCCCAAAAGCTTTTAAAATAGTATTACCTTGCCACATACCTCTCCGAGTGGTAAAGAGATCAGTTATTTGCTGGCTGAGGAGGTTTTTAGAAGGTGATGGTCCTTTCATTGTGTTGACTGCTTTTGTCTGTAGGACATGATGGTCTGTCTTTTTTCCACTTCCCATTTGTTAGCTATAACTTGTTTAGTCAAGTTGAAGTTATTTCAATGGCATGCTATATATTTGCAATTTTTTCGTTCACATTTATTTTCATTTCTTTCTAATAAGTTGATGGACTGCCCATAGAAAATTGATCAGAAAATGACTCCTACTTCAATAATCAGTCTTTTACTTACTGCCAGGACATCATCAATTTTCTTTTTTGTGATGTCATTCCAAACTTGCCAGGCTGAATGCCTCCCATCTCTCTTCTTGGAGAAGATAGATATTGTTGATATATAGGCAGGAAGCATCTAAAGAGTCTAGAAGACTTTGGTCTTCTTTGTTACTCCTGAGTCATATTTTTAACATTTGTCTTGCCCTATGACCATCTTTGCATTGACATTTCTGAGTCTTAAAATATATGCTGATTAATTTGCAGGACCTTATTCTTCATTGGATCTCTCTTCTTCCTTGTCCTATGTTAAGGTGTTAGCACTTACACTGTAGTTACCTTCATGGTAGTTTTTGCCAAATGCCCACCATAAACTCTGTAAGACAAAGCAGCCAAATATCTCATGAAATCATGTTTCTTGTTGCTTTTAAATACACAATAAAACAATTCTGCCCATTCCTTTATTTGCCTCTCTGTGAAGAACTCATCCTTCTGCTTAGATGAAATTTCCTTTTGTCTTGTGGCTTCATTTAGAGCAAGAATATAAATATTAATCTGATTCTCTTCCTCTGGAATCTGTTCCCTTGGTCACTGGAATAGGCTTTCACATTTGACTTATGAATAGCTAAGCTTATGTCTATAGACAGTCCTAGAAATCATGGTTCTTAGCACCTCTTGCTCCTTTTTCCCCCTATCTCACCATCACTGCAGAAGCAAAGAGGGGAGGGTAACCCAGGTTGAGAGCCATTTTGTATTTTTTTTTGTTTCATAGCCTTTCATGGGTAAAGAAATTATTACCTTCAATCAAACAGCAATTATTAAACTCTAATCACATACCAGGCACTGTGCTGGGTGCTAGGAATGCAGTGACAAAAGTGAAACGGTCTTTGTCCTCGAGAAATTTCCATTCAAAGACTCACAGAATTTTAAAATTGAAAAAGATCTCAGCAACCATCTCATGACCCTGATCTCTGATAGAACACACCTGACAAGTGGCCATCCAACCTCTGCTTGAGGACTTTCATCCAGGAAGAACCCACCACCTCCCGAGGCAACCCACCCCACTTTTGGACAACTCAAAGCATTGAACTCTTCCCTGACACAACACTGAAATTGACTTCTTTGTCACTTCCACCTGGTTTTGTCCTCTGGGCCCAAACATGACCCGTCCAATCCTTCCTCCATATGTGTGGTCAGCCAGTCTAGTGGTTCAGACTTGGGACTAGCATAACATGAGACCGTCATGGACCATGCATCTGTTAACAAAAGGAAATTTAAAAAAAAAATTACTATGTATTTACTTTTAGTTTACAACATTCAGTTCTGCAATCCTTTGAGATCCAAATTTTCTCCCCTCCCTCCCCTTCCCCCTTTCCCCCCCCATATGGAAGCATGGAAACGGATATAGGTTCTACAGATACCTGCACATTAAACATTAGTCAAGTTGTAAAGAAGGATTATAACCAATGGAGTGACAAAACAAAACAAAACAAAAAAGAGAGAAAGCAAGTAGTTTGCTTTGATCTGCATTCAGACTGTAGTTCTCTGAATGTGGATATCTCTTTCAATCATGAGTCCCTTGGAGCTGTCTTATAACCTTGCATTGCTGAGAGGAGCCCAGTCTATCAAAGTAGGTCATCACAGATATGATGTGTCTGTAATTGTGTACAAAGTTCTGGTTCTTCTTCCCTCACTCAGCATCAGTTTATATCAGTCTCTCCAGTTTATTATGAAGTCTGTCTGGTCCTCATTTCTTATAGCACAGCAGTATTCCATTACATTCATATACCAGAACTTGTTTAGCCATTCCCCAATTGATGGGCATCCCAAAAGGAGATTTTCTTAACCACAACATGGGAAGTATATTCAGCAAGGACACAGCATTGATTTGGTTTGGTACAGCTTACCTGCCTCTGTGTTTGGCATGCTAGTGCCAAGGGAGGATCTTTTGACTCCTCATGCTCTGCTTTTGATATTTCAGCCACCAGAAAACTATAGCCATAGTTCAAGCCTTAGTCTCTTGGGCCAATTAAGTTTTGAATATGACTATGTGGGGTATCATGGGGTAGGGACTTAGGAGAAACTAACCCAATTTATTTGTCAGGGACCCTCGTAGATATTGCTTCTATCACAACATGACAACCCTTTGAATACCTGACTACAGAATCATGTGTTCCCTGAATTTTCTTCAGCCTAAGCATCCCCCAGAGCTTCAGCTTATGGAGCTGGATTATCCTGGTTGACCTCCTCTGGATTTTTCCCTTCCCTCTCCCCCTCCCCATACCCTGCCCATCAATGTTCTCCTTGGAGTTTGGGGCCCAGAATTGAATACTGTGTTCCAGAAGTGGTCTGGTCAGGGTAAAATACAGAAGGACTCTCACTCTTTAGTCAGGAGGTCCACAAACACAGGCACTGTGTTGTTCATTTTACAGATGAGGAACTGAGGCAAACAGGGTTAAATAACTTGTCTGTCTAAGGTCAGATTTGGACTCACAAAGAAGAGTCTTCCTGATTCCAGGTCCAACACTCTATCCACTGGACCACCTGGGTGCGCCCTAGTACTGGAAACATACAGACAGACAAGAGGAAAGATAGTGTCTGCACTCAAGGAGCTTACATTTAAACAGGGAAGACAACACATAAAAGGAAGCTCTCCTAGAATTTCTGCCTCTCTTAATGTAGCCCAGTATCAAGCCAGCTCTTCTGGCTACTACCTCATATTGCTGACTTCTACTGAGCTGACAGTTCACCAGAACCCCAGGCTCTCTTTCTGATAAGCTGCCTCCCCCATCCTATAATTCTAGGATTGACTTTTTTTTAACCCAACTGTAAGACTTGACATGGATGGTTATTCCATTTCTATCTGAAAATGAAAAGAACGCTCCAGCCTCTCAAGATCTTTTGTGATCCTGACTCTGTCTTCTCAGCCATTAGCTATCTCTCCCAACTTTGTGTTATATGCAGATTTGAACATGCTCCCTCTGCCTCTAGCCACGCCACTAATAGAGATGTTAACCAGTATAGGGCCAAGCATGGGTTCCTGGGGCACTCCATGAGAATTCTCCTACCAAAGGGACATCCAATTAATAACAACAACTCCTTAACTATTCAGCCTTTTTCAAGCTCCGTCTAACTGTATTCCCATGATGACCACATTTCTTTGTCCTTTCCACAGGAATAGCATGAAATATATTATCAAATGATTGTCTAAAAACTAAGGAAACCACGTCTACAACATATCCTAGTATTTCCACATTTCATTTGGAGGACACATATAACTATATAAGTAAATGTAAAATATGTTCCAGTAAACATGAGAGGTTTGGAGTAAGGGGATAACAACTGGGGAGAAGGAAAGAAGAGCCTTGGGAAGGAGGTGGTGCTGGAGCCCAGTTTGGAAGGATTCTAGAATTCCAAGAGGCAGAGATGAGGAGGAAGGGCATCCAAGCCAGGTGGACAGCTTGTGCAGAGGGAGCCCGGGGATGGAATGTTGTCTATGAAGAACGGCAAGGAAGCAGGTTTGGCTGGAGAGTATGAATGTAATGAACCTAGAAAGCTCCGCTAGAACCAGACTGTAGGACTTTAAATGGCAGACAAAAGAATTTGTATTTTATCTTGGAGGCACAAGGGAGTCACTGAGTGTGATGTTGCCAAGGAAGAGGGTTGGGAGTGGGGAGACTGGAGGCAGGGAGATCACTTAGTAAGCAATTGCAGTAGGCCAGGTGAGTGACATGATGAAGGCCTGGGCAAGGGTGGTCTCTGTGTAAGTGGAGGGAAGGGGAAGATAGAAGAATGCTGTGAAAGTAGAATGAACAAAATCTCAGCAACTGGCTATGGGGAGCGAGGAAGAGAGAAGCTATTCTGCTTCCCAGAACATAGACGCGGTCATCTTCAGGAGTGTACTCAAAGCTTTTCCGGCATGGTAGAATCTTCCAAAATAACAATAATAATACTTGCAAGATTGGTAAAGCACTTTACATAAGGTGGCACAGCAGATGGAGCGCTGGGTCTGGAGTCAGGAAGACTCATTACCATGAATGCAAATCTAGCCTTAGATACTTATTAGCTGTGTGACCCTGGGCAAGTCACTTAACCCTGTTTTCCTCAGTTTCCTCATCTGTAAAATGAGCTGGAGAATGAAAAGGCAAATCATTCTAATTGCCCAAAATGGAATCAGAAAGAGTTGGATACAACTGAAAAACAACTTAACAACAACAACAAAGATTCCTTCTCAATCTAGGGAGCCTATTGACATAGCCTAGCTTCTGTCTCACTATGAAGATTGGGCTCATTTGGACTCAGAACTAGAAAAGCAGGAGTCAGAAAAATTGAACCTAGTTCCAGTCTTGGTTCTGAAATTAATTAGCTGGGTAGCCTTGAGAGGGTCCCTTCTGTGACTCAGTTTCCATAATTGGTAAAACTGTCATCCTCACTCATAAGGTCTAAAGAGTTCTAAAGGAAGGGAGCATTTATTAGGTCTGTTCTGTGTGCCTAACCCTGTGCTAAGTACCTTACAAATATGATCTCATTTGATCCTCACAATCCCCATTTTATAGTTGGTGAAACTGAGGCAGACCGAAGTGACTGAACTCAGATTTTTCTGGTAGATTCTGCCAACATGGAAGGAATTCCAGTATGGGGCCTGGTACGATTGCCTGGATATGTACAAAAAGGTTCATCACCAAGTGGGTTGGATATTGCCCAGAGCCTGGCACATAGTTGTTTTTGTCCAGTTGTTTTCAGCCGTGTCTGACTCTCCATGACCCCATTTTGGGGTTTTCTTGGACAAGATATGGGAGTAGTTTGCCATTTTCTTCTCTGACTCATTTTACAGATGGGGAAACTGAGATAAACAGAGTTAAGTGACTTGCCCAGAGTCACACAGCTAGTAAGTATCTGAGGCTAGATTTGAACTCAAGGAGATGAGTCTTCCTGATTCCAAGCTCGGTGCTCTACCCACTGTACCACCTAGCGACCTTGGTACATAGTAGGCATTTAATTTAAGAAATGTTTATTGATTGAGTGAAAAAAAAAGTTAATGGAAGTGAAAGTGTTTTGGGAAGCATAAAGCTTCATACCAAAAATGGTATTGATAAGCATGTTTGGAATGACACGTGGCATCCTATAAAAACACCATCATTTAAGAATTCTTTCCAGTCTGGCCAGGCATCTAGGACGTCACTCACAGTTTGAATCTCCCCTCTATTTCCCGGAGAAGGAGTATTTTGGATATAGTGTTTAAAAGGCTTGTTCTAAACAGTCTTTTTAAAGTGCACATTTCAAATGAGCTGCTCAGCAGGACCCTTTCTGGGAGCCCTGAGCCATTCTAAGAACACGAAGTTGGCAGCTCATTTCTGAAAACATATCCAAGATTGCCGCCTACCTAAATGGTACAATGAAAAGCAAACATCCCCTAGACTTTGTCAGGACAAAGCCGGGGCCCCTGTTATTGATGGCTAGGGTAACTGGCACATCCCCTATCTCCACATCATTCATCCTTGATTTGGGATGTGCACGGGATGAGAGAAAGGGCTGAAGAAGCTTCCCTAACCCCAGTAATCTTCCTGGGGTGTATTGGGTGGGGTGGGGGGAGCATCCCTGAAAAAGCTACTCCCGAATCACCCCCATGGAGAAAAGTTTGCTCCATTAAAATTGGGGACCTTTTTCTTTCATTCTTTTTGTTGCATCTGTTCCCTCCACTGACCTCTACCACCTAGAGTCATTTGTTCTCTTGTGACCAGAGGCTGAGGCGGCTACTGGTATTGACTTTGCTGTCTGAGCCAAGGAGGCCTGTGGGGTGCAGGGTTTTAGTTATCATGTGTTTGTGCCTGCCAGGCACTCTTAGGCTTCTGGGAAAAGGTTTGTGTGGAGAAGAGGAAGCCAGTTCAAACTGCCTTCTGAACCCCCCTGGCAACAACAAATTCAGAGAGTCAGTGTTGTGTAAAGGGAAAAAAAAACATAGCAGTTGAAGTTGGGAGACTCCAGTTCTTGTCCTGCGCTGGATATTTTTGTTACCATGAACAAATTCTATAAGCTTTCTGGACCATTATTAGCATTAGCTAAAGTGGGGGAGATCTTCTCAATGATATTCAGGACTTAGTAGCTTAATGGGGAAGGGCAGAGTCTTCCCTTCCACCAAGTTTCCGCCGGGGACCCTGTCTGAACATCTAAATGGCAGAAAGAGCCAGGTTCTGCTGAAGGAGCAGGCTCTTGGGGCTTCATGGAATGGCTTGTGACTTGGGGTAGCAGGGATTCAGTATTGAAGAAGCCTCTGTTAATCCAGGCCATGCACAAGGTCCTTTGTAATCTTACAGGTACAGTTAGGGCCGTAAATTCTCCACACTGGGCATATACTGTGCCACCATTAATTCCAGGTATCTAAAGGTATTGCCACATTTTCCTTGGACTCTAAGCCCCATTATCTTTAAGGCTGGGATGGTACCTGTACAATGCTGAGGAAATAAACAAATGTGTGCCAGCACTAGCCCATAGGAGGCAGCCTGGAACAGTAAAAACAACACTGGCTCCAGAGTCAGACGCTGTGGGTTCAAACGCCACCTCTTTCCCCCGTATGACCTCAGATCAGTCATTTAATCATGCTGGGCCTCAGTTTCCCTAATATGTACAATAATGGGGTTTTGAGCAGATGGCTCTGAGATCTCTCCTAGCTCTAAGTCTATTATCATGGGGACCAGAGATTGAAAGGGAGATGACCAGTCTTACCTTATGACATGTTTTCCAGAGGGCAATGGAACCTCTGCACATCTTTGTAAGACAGCTTAACATATTCACAAGCATTATTCCAGCCAGTCAAATGGGGATTTGCAAATGACCTGTGCCCGATGTTGGGACTGGGCAAAGAGTCTAGTAGAAACTTCTCTTAGTCATCTAAGAATATGTAAATAAGCTCTGTGCAGAATTGAGAATCTCTAAAAATTAATCCCCCTCTACAGTTCCTAAAGACCCTGGGTCAGATATGTCAGAGAGACAGTTTGTATACACTTGGCATATGTTCTCAAGGACTTTGTAAGTCTCTTCTGACAACTCCTCACCTAAAATACTATTTCTTGAATGACTGGCATTTATTGAGTCTCTTTTATTTTTCGATTCATGTCGATTGACCCAGCTTCCTTACCCCAGAAGCAGAAAACCAGAAGGTCTGCCACCGAGTGTAGGAAAGCTAGAGAAGGAAGAGAATTTTGCACATTTCTGTCCATATCACCTAATCATCTATGGATGATGGAGAGTGGGCTGTGTTTTCTGGGATCCTGCTCTCAGCCCCCCAGTTAGGCTTGAGGGCTGCCATCACCCATCCTTACCTGGGCCCCCAGAGAGGTTGGCTGGCAGCCCCCCAGCCCAGCCTGCACCCTCAGGACTCATGACAGCTTGAAGGAAGCCTGAAGAGAAACCTTGCAAGAGGAAGTGGCTTCTGAACTCCACTGCAAACTCTGAGAGTGGCAGGAAAGGGGGGGGGGGCAGTGGGGAGATGGTGAGCTTTGCATGCTCAGCCCTGCTGCGACAGCTAGGAGATTAAACCACAGATGGTGAGTGAGTTTGAGAGGGAGGCAAGAAGAAACTCACCCAGGTCTGACACCGGTGTTTTGTAGCTGCTCCTATTGGGGAAAGGAGGGCTGTGGGCGGAGAAGGGAAAAGGTTAGCCCGCCGAGGAGCCAGCCGGCCTTTCTTTAAAGTAAAGGAAGGAGGGGGCAAGGAAAGCCAGCAGAAGCAGAGGAATTGGAGGCGAGGAGGTGTTGGAAGCAGGAGCACGGGGGAGCTGAACGCACAGGATCCTGCTGCCTGGCTGGCTGAACAGGAACTGAATTGAGCCATCCTCTCGCTCTCTGCCGCATTCGGAGCTCCGGGGGTCTCAGCACCGCACACGCTGCTGCCCCCGGGCCGCTTCGCGCCCATGAGCTAGAGAGCCGCCTCCCGTCGCGGGCGCCCGCGGTAGATGACCGTGGACAGCACCATGAGCAGTGGGTACTGCAGCCTGGATGAAGATTTAGAGGACTGCTTCTTCACTGCCAAGACTTCCTTTTTCAGGAATGCGCAGAGCAAGGCCCCCTCCAAGGTAAAAAAGAAAAACCCCAAGAGGGAGGGAGCTACTTTGATTTGGGGGGAAATAATCCCTGTGTTCGAGAATGAGCGCCAAGGGCTCCTTCAGCTCCCCAGATTCCCTGACAGGAGGGATGCCTCACATCCAGGAGGAATCTAATGTCTGTCTGTCTGTTTCCCTGGGTCTAAGTGGGCAGGCTTTTTTTTTTTTTTTTTTTTTTGCCTTTGGGATATGTAAGGCTGCTTTCCTGAAGATGCCAGGAAGGATAGTGGGTAGTGAGTGGATGGCCTGGCACCTTTAGGCAAATTGCCCAGGGTAGTTTTGCTTTCTTCCCTTTTAATCTTGTCAGAACGATCCTGTGACCCCCGGTTGAGTGGTCTACCCCAACTGTGATGATGGTGTAATCTCCTGGTGGGGTTGTGGCCCAGTGAATGTAAGAGGGTAAAAGTTGGTGACACCCTCTGCCTTTATGAGCTAAATCCATACCCCAGTAGGATTAACTGGAAGGTGGATGCCAATCCAGCTCTCAACAGGACAAAGGTGGAGACTTCCGCATTTCAGTCCCCATAGGGCTTTGCTCAGAAACCATCTTAAAACAGAGTTCTCTAACTCGCAGAAGTCAAGCGTTTTTAAAGAGGAGGGCTGTTTTGAAAGCCTCTGAGTCAATAATTTTCCCACACTTCATAGTTTTAACTTCCTGGATTGCTTTGGGCACCTACCATGGCTTACATGAAACTTTGGAATTGGGAGTGTTCCCCCAACTGCTTCGAAAACACAACCAACATGTCTCCTACCCCCCACAAAATGGTTGCAGTCTTGTCTCACTATCTGTAACATATCTTGGTTAGATTGGTGGCAGAGTTGTTTTCTTGGCTTTTTTTTTTTTAATCAGGAGAGGAGGGCTCTGAGCCAAACTCTGGGAGAGGCTGCCTGAAAAGGGACCATTTGTTGGGGGAGATTAAGCTGTTAAACTTCACAGGTGTGTGGCAGGCTCATCATTAATTCAAGATTCTTGTCCGGATTATAATTAACAACAGCAAAAAGGATCTCACTCTCATCTCTGGTACCTCCCTATCAATAATTCACCTTGCCAAGAGCTCTTGCTTAAACTGAACTCTAAGGTCTCATATCTGGGAGGTGATCATAACAACCAGGGGATCCCTCTCTCCCTCCAACCTCTTGTACCTCTACTCATAGCCCCTCTCCCCCCCCCCCCCAATTCCCTTGATCTTTCTCTGCTTGGTAAAAATCAGAGTTCTTTTCTCCGTGCTTTGTGTGTCGGTTCAGTGTTAGCTTAGTCTCTAGGCCCTTTCCCACTAGTTTGGTCTTTGTGGGATGGGGGGTCAGGACCTAGAGATGAACATGTTGGATTTTGAGTCTGAGGAGTTGGGTCTGACTATACTTGTTCTAGCTGTGAGGTGGAGCAACCCAAAATACTCCTGGTGGCTTTGGGCTGCATTCAGAGAGGCCTAACTTCCAGGAAAGGAGGGATCCCTCTCTACTCTGTCCTCATTAGACCTCATCTGTTTCGTTCTGGGCACCCAGTTTAAGGAGAACATTGATAAGCTAGAGTCTACAGAGGAGGGCAGTCAACATGGGTGAAGGGCCTTGAGGATGAATTAAAGAAACTGGGCATATTTAATCTGGAGAAGAGGAGATCCAGGGAGGACATGGTAACTGTCTTCAGGGACTTGAAGGGTTGTCACATAAAGGAGGGACTAGATTTTTTTTTTCCAGTTTGGCCCCAGAGGACAAAACCTAGAACAGTGAGGTTGAGTAGGTGTTCAGGAAGTCAAGTTAGGCTTTCTAATCATTAGAGAAGGCAGCTTGGTGGCACAGTGAATCAAGTGCCAGGCCTGGAGACAGGAAGATTCCTCTCAGACACTTCCTGGCTGTGTGACCCTGGGCAAGTCACTTAGCCCTGTCTGTCTCAGTTTCCTCATCTATAAAATGAGCTGGAGAGTGGATGACAAACCATTCCAGTATCATTGCCAAGAAAACCCCAAATGGAGTCATGAAGAGCCAGACATGACAGAACAACAACAATCGTTAGAGCAGACTAGGCTGTCTCCAGAGAGAGTGAGTTTTCCCACCTTGATGGACTTCAGGAAGAAGATAGATGACCATTTGTCAGATATATTATAGCATGGATTCCTTTCATGTATGAGTTAGACTAGAGGTCCCTTCCAAGTCTCAAATTCTGTGAGTCTGTGACTGGGCAAATCATTTCATCTCTCTGACCCTTAGTATCCTTACCTGTAAAATGGGTATAATAATTCATGTGTCTTACCAGTCTTAAAATCTGATCCTGTAAAGGATCAGGTCCATGCCAAGTTAATTCAGATAGTGAGATTTATATTTCACATTTATATGGTGTTTTAAATTTTGCAAAACACTTTCCTCCTGGAAGAGGAAGGGAGGGAAGGTCTTATGGTCTTACATCTAAAGTACCTGGTACATATTAGGCGCTAAATAAATTCTTGTTGATGGATTATCCCCATTTTATATATATGAAATGGAGGTTCAGAGAAGTAAAATGACTCCTCCAGGACCACACAATTTTCAAGTGTCAAACCCAGGACTCTGCCCTAGCGCAGGCCTCCAGACTCCAAGAACGAAGTATAGCCTACAGCGCAGAGAGGTGATTAATAAATGCTTTGGAGTTGGAAAATGGTGGTGATGATTTTAGCACCTCTTTCTTCCTCCTCTCTGGAGAATTGCTGCTTTTGCAGGGTTTGGGCTGAATTATAATGAGCTTTGATATCGGGCATAGATGCTTTCTCCACCAGCTGATTCCCTTTCAGCCTGGAGCTCCACATGTTGTGGCCTGGTAGATGAGTGAGGAAATCACCTTAGTAGAGCTGGTTTAAGAGGGGTGGGGTGTGGGTGGCATGTCACTGTGGCTGGAGTGATGGACTAGGCTCAGGGACAGATACATGTGGCTTTGGGGATAGGGAAAAGGGGGAGGAATCTGGTGGGGCAGCGGCCCTAATGGGAATGCTACAAAAATGTATTATTTTTAAATAGCGTTTTCCAGGACTCATTTCTAAGTCAGCCTTACATCCAAAGGGGATTTTTAGATGATTCCCTTCCTTACATCATGCAGATTCCCTTTTCCTTGGCTGTTTTCCTCCCTGTGGAATGAGAAGAGCTGAGTTTCTAAAGGATTCCTCTTCTCCATCAACTCCCATCTGCAACCCTGGGAGACGGGGTCCCCCAGGGATGGGGGGACACTTCCTGTGTTTCTGTGCGACAGAGCCCGCACGTTGGAAAGGCTGTAGCACCTGCTATAAATAGCCCTGTCAGAACGACCTGTCTTCTCTTCAGTTCCTTGCTGGAGCAGAAGCACAGTAACATCTTGCTACTGGCAAGAGGCTTCCACACAGCTAATGCTAAATGCCACCCCTTCAAAGGGATTAGCATCCTGTGTCTGTGTCCTTGCTCTACTCCTAGGAGGGGGCAAGAGGAAGCAGTCAGTCACCTCCTCCTCTGACAGAGAAGGGGAACCTCACGCCCGGAAGTGTGAAGCCAAGGTCGAGCCAGTAATGAGAGAGAAAGTCACCGGCTAGATCCTAGGGTCACAGAATAATAGACTGTTAGGATATTACGGCTCGATGGGATTGTAGCGGTCTTCTGGTCCAAATCCCTCATTTCAGGAAAGAGGAAACTGGGGACCAGAATGGGGGAGGGACTTGTCAACAGTCATACAGTAGTACGTGATGAGGCAGGATTTGAATTCAGGGTCTCTGACTCAGACTCCAGCTTTTTTTTTAACGTTAGACTAATCCAGCGTAGGGCCTTATTTCACCAGAGGGCCAGCCATCTGACTGCCTTCTTCTGACCCAGCATCTCATTCAGAGGGAAAGGACTTAAGTTTGAATCACCATTCTCAGCGACAGCGGGTAAATAGCTGAAGCAGGATGTCTTGGGGTGTTCCCCAGTGTAATCACAGGAAATCAAGGCCTCATATCTTATACATTTGGTATAATTGGAGTATATGTAAGTAATAGGGAGGTAGCGCTCTTCAGCGAGTGGGGGCTACACAGGCCCTAGAATGATGGTGCTGTGAGCCCCCAGGGGTGGTTTTCCCTTTATGATGTTTTTACTTCTTCCATGTGCCCTGTTCCTTTCTCTTCCTACTGCCACCAACCTAGTGATGCTTGTCCAGTACTTAGCAGCATGCCTGGCATATAATGAATGCTTAATGAGTGTTTGTTCATTGACTGGCGAAGGCCTTCATTACCAACCACCTTAGCTACTGACAGAGCTTCCTTACAAGTGTTCTTGTCTTTGTTATTCTCCTCTCTCCAGTGTATTGTTCCACTGCTACCATACTAATCTGCCTGATCAGGTGACCCTATGCAAAACTCTTCACTAGCTCCCTACTGCCTCTTAATTAAAGTTCAGATTTTGGCCTGCCCTTCCAGCCCCTTCACAGTCTGATGCCACTCTGCCTGTCCAGTCTTTTCATACCACTCCTTTCCAGGTAGACTGCATTCCATCCAGTAAAACTGGACTGCTCTCCATGCCTGTCTATATCCAGAACTTGCCCACCTCTGTCCCTTTGCTCACGGTGTCTTCCAATCCCCCTTTTCCTATATCCTCTTCCCCTGTCCGTTCTGGAAATCAAGGCTCAGTTGAAATGCTGCTGCCTCCATGAAGACTTCCAAGATTCTATTCTGCCGAGTCAGCAATGATCACTTCCCTGTCCCAAGCCCAGAACTCCCTGAGGACCGTATGTAGCATTTTACTTGGACGCCTCATGCACTTACCTTATCATATTGTATGGTGCTTTTGTCATTTGCTCACTAGCCTGTAAGCTCCTTGAGGGAGGAACGGTGTGTTAACTGCACCTTGAATCGTGCCTGGCACCATGTTCTGTACACAGCAAGCATTTACTAACCATTTGTTGAATTGAAATGAATGACTTTTTTCAGAATATTTTTATGGCGGTTACTACAAATCCATTTGAAGCTAGAAGGTCAGATATGATTATCCCTAGTCTAGGAAATTAAGACCAATAGAGATGAAGGCTTGAAGTTAGTCAGAGATGACCAGGATTATAATTCTGGCCTCCTGGTTCTGTGTGCACAAGCCTAGAGTTCTTTCAATGAAACTAGTGACCTGGGTCATAAGAAAAACAAGGTTTGGTCCACTGAGGGAGCTGGAGGTCGAGGGGGGCCTGGGAAGCCAGGAATCGGCTCCTCCGAGTTCTTCCCTGGCAATGACTTTTATTCCCGTGTTTTCCAGAAGAAGGGTCTGACCCAAGCCAGCCATATGGCCAGTTTCCATCACCATGGGCTCTCAACTGCCTACAGATGGCAGCAATTTAAGATTTCAGCCACTGAGCAGTTGCCCAGACACAGCTTTTCCTAGAGTTCTGGAACCTGCCCAGAGTCCTGAGGGTTGCTGCCCATTGGGAGAGAGACAAGAAAGCAGAATGTTAGAGCAGATTCCCCTAGGTGGTCCAGGCACTTCCCTCTACGTATGGAAAAATAAAGTCCTAGAGAGGGTAAATGACTTCCCCACAACCACACAAGTTTTGTACGGCAACCCTGGGACTGGGAGCTTGATTTCAGGCTCTGAAGCCAGTGTTTCTCCAGTCATGGGATACTGCCTTCTCAAAACAGGGCACTAATGGACTGGCAACACAGCATTGTGAAGATGGCCATGAATAGCCAATCTTAAGACCTCACTCTGTCACTAACTGGCTTGTGACCTCGGGCAAGTCATTTCCTTCTAGAACTTATGGCTTCCCAGCCTACACATACCTGCCCCAACAATCAAATATTTACTAAATACCTACTATAGATATTATGAGGATATATAAAGAAGTAAATATCACAGTTCATACCTTCAAGGAATCTTACCAATAAGTAGGTATGACCTGGAGCATTAAAGGATAGAGCGTTGGACCTGGAGTCAGAAAGATCTGGGTTCAAATCCTGCCTCAGATACTTCCTAGCTTTGTGACTCTGGGTAAGTCATTTGACCTCTGTCAGCCTCAGTTTGTCCATCTGGAAAATGGGAATCATACTAGCACCTACCTCCTGAAAATCAAATGAGGTGATATTTGTAACGTGCTCTGCAAATCTTAAAGCACTATATAAAGTAAATGATTATTGTTGTTATTCCTAGAAAGTAACATGCCAGATGAAGAGTATGGATGACTAGAGTCATAGAACCGAGTGATATACAGTGAAAATCCCTGGGTTTATTAGCCGTGTGATCTTGAGCAAGTCACAGCCTCCCTGAGATACCTTTCCATCGTCTTTGAAATTAGACTGAAGGAGGTAGATAAGACTTTTTTTAAGACATAAAAGGAAGAAGCTCCATCTTTGATTCTGTTCATCAGACTGAATTAATCCAGCTAAAAGAGGCAGAGAGCAGAGGAAGGGGTAAGTCGGTGTAGACCCGCGGACAGGTTAAGTTATAGTTGAACTCAGGGTCATTTTAAAGGATAATGCCCCGTTAACCAGAGTGTATTGGGTAGAAGGTAGGGGTGTGTGTGTGTGTGTGTGTGTGTGTGTGTGCATGTGTGTGTGTGCATGTGTGTGTGTGCATGTGTGTGTGTGTGTAAGAGACACACAGACAGAGACACACAGAGAGAGACAAAGACACAGAGATGGAGACAGAGAGGGATGATTAATTCTTGCGCTTTGGGAAGATCACTCGGATGGCAGAGGAGAGGATGAAGTGGAGCAGGGAATTCAATTAGGAGGCTATTACAGTGATGCAGGCCTGGAGTGACCAGAGGCTGTGCCGGGGTGGTGGCTGGGTGAGTGGGGAGAAGGGGCCTGTATACATGAGATGTTAAGAAGGTGGAACAAGACTAGATAACAAATTGCCGATGCGAGGTGACCGTGACTGAGCTGTCATGGACAACACCAGCGTTTTGAGCCTGGGTGCCTGGCATGATGGACGGTATTATAGGAACTTCAAAGAGGAGAAGGGTTTTTTGGGGAGAAAGATTCTATTTGGGGGAAAGGTCTATTTTGAACATGTTCAATTTGAGACATTCAAAAGGTCACTGGGGATGTGAGACCTAAAAACAGGAAAGAGGTCAAGGCTGATGTATAGATCTGAGAATCATCTGAATGGAGATGACCATTGAACTCATGGGAACTGATGTGATCACCAAGTACCATAAGATGGAACAGGAGTTCTTACCTTTTTTTGTGACATGGACCCCTTTGGCAGTCTTGTGAAAAACATGGACTCCTCAGAATATTTTTTTTGCTTTTTTTTCCCAGAGGGGCAATTGGGGTTAAGTGACTTGCCCAAGGTCACACAGCTAGTGAGTGTGTCAAGTGTCTGAGGCCGGATTTGAACTCAGGTCTTCCTGACTCCAGGGCCAGTGCTCTATTCACTGTGCCACCTAGCCACCCCTTCTCAGAATATTTTTAAGTGCACAAAATATATAGGATTACAAAAAAAAATAATTACATTTAATATAGTTAATAAATAATTTTTCTAAAAGTTCATGGACCTAGGTTTAGAACCCCTTGTATAGGGGGAGAAGAGAAGAGGAGATATCTGTGTTCAAATGGGCACTACCTCCATGTAGATCCAGCAAAGGAGACTGAGGAGTGGTCAGGCAGGTAGGAAAAGAACCAGGAAGGAGCTATGTCACAAAAATCCAGAGGAAAGAGTGTCCAGGAAGAGGTTGATTGACAGGGTCAAAGGCTACCTACAGACCAAGGATGGGGACTGAGAAAAAAGTCATCAGATTTGGCATCTGAGACCACTGGTAACTTTGGAGAAAGTACTTTCATTGAATGACGATGTCAGGAAAGTGATTGCAAAGGGTTTAGAACTGATTGAAAGGAAAAGAATTGGACACACCAGGTATAGATGGTCTTCTCAGGGAGATTAGCCATGAAAGGGAGGAGAGATATAGGATGGTAATTGAAGGTCAGTTGAGGCTGATCATTTTAAAGGATAATGCCCTGTAAACCAGAGTTTATTGAGTAGAAGGTGTGTGGGTGTAAGAGAGACAGAGGCAGAGAGAGGTGATTAGTTATTGTGCTTTGGGAAAATCACTTTGACAGGATTTTTAAGGATAAGAGAGACATGGCCATGCAAGGAAGAAACCATAAAGATTAGTGAGAGAAAGGGAATGATAGAAGGAGCAATTGGCTAAAGCCCATAGGAAACCCTTGGTTTTACCTGAGCCAGGAGAAGGACCATCCCATCACATGAGACGGGGGCGGGGGGGGGGGGTGCAGATAGTGGGTTAAACTAGAGTCAGAGAGATAGAGCTGGAAAATGACGTTAGAGGTCATCTGGTCCAACCCCCTCCCTTTACAGATGAGGAGATTTGAGGGCCGAGGAAGGTAGCTGACATGATCAAAGTCACCCAGGTAGGAAGCCCTCCAAAGTCTCTTCCCATTCGAAATCTCTGGTCCTGTGATGAATGTCAAGATCATGGAAATGAACATTCCAGTGACTGAACAACCAGCCCCTTCAGGAAAAAAAAAGCACACACACAACTCACAAACAAACATCCCTGATGGCTTTTCCCCCCTTTCCAAAAAGAGACACACACCAATCTCTTGTCTTTCTTTCACTTGCTCAGCTGTCTGCCATGGTGACAGGCTGGGCTTGGTTGCTAGGCAGCCAGATCCTGGCACAACACTGTCAGGAGATGACTGGGCCCTTCCCTGTGGATGGGGGCCTCAGGAGAAGGGATGCAGTGTAGAGGGACCCAAGGTGGGAGAGGACCGAGGAGGGAGAGCTGAGACCAGGAGCTCACTTATTTTATTAAATAAATTAAATAAAATTAAATTTCATTAAGCCAGAGTTAATAAGGGGGAGAGGTGGGGCTGTAACCATAGGATTCAGTGCTGGAAAGAGCCTTACTAAGCTTCTAGTTACTGGATCAGTGCTGGAGCTGGAAGAGAAGTTATCCAATCCAACCCCTTGGTTTTTACAAATGAAGAAATTGCAGCCCAGGGAACATAAGTGCCTTACCTGAGATCAGAGTTGCCATCAGCATGATTTAGGGGCTTGTCCCCTTGCTTTCCTTTTCTAATTTAACTTTGTGCAAATGGAAGAATTCCCTCTGGCAGCGTGGTAGAGTGTGACTCTGAGAGTTCTGCATTTGTAGTCTAAGATCTGGGTCTATAGGGTCAGAGATTCAGAGTTGGAAGGGGCCTTAGAGACCACCTCATCCAGCCCCTTCATGCTGTAGATGAGGAAGCTGAGGCCGGAAGAACCTGAGTGGGACTTGCCCCAGGGGCACAGGACTTCCAGACTCCCAAGTCCAGGACTCTGTTCATTGTGCCATTCCATTCTGTCCTGTTACTACTGCCTGTGTGACCTTGGGCAAAGACATTTCTCCCTCCAGATGAAAGCCTGTTGCTTCACTTATAAAGTGATCTCTCCCAGCTCTAAATCCTGGGGTCCTACAAATCCGGAGACCTTGGGTGCTTCCAGTTCAGGCCCAAGCTCGGAGTAGGATGGGAGCTAGGGGGGAGCAGGCTGAAGACACATGGTTGGTATGGTGGGGGTTCTTAGGGCTATACCCAAGTACTTGGAGGTGTGGTTTTCAATTCCAATTTCTTTTTCCCTATTTCCCACCTGCTCCATTCTTTGTGACTTGGGAGTGACGGTCCCTGAGGCTCAGTTTCTCTTTATGTGAAATGGAGAGGATCCTTGTACAGAACAGGGGCTCCCAGAATACTCTTGTCTAAGAGCAATAAGAATTCTTGATGTGTTCTGTGTCTGGTATGATGAACGTTCAAAACAAGAAGAGCTTAGTCCCTAACAAAGTGTGTTGGTCACCAAGATCTAGGCCTTTAAGGTTAACTGACATGCATGATGGGTCAGGGATGAGGGGGCTGGAGGATGACTGGGAAGGAGACTCTGCCTTCAGTAATTGGTTGCTATGAGCAGAAATAGCAGGTATGGGGGGGTGGGACCCTTTGGGAGAATTGGTGTGAAGGTTTAATTTACCTGAATAATTAGAGCCTAAATTCTATTTTTGCCTAAATTTATCTGGGTAGCTGTTAACTGTAGAGAAGGGACCACAAAAGCCTGAAGCCCCAGTGTTTAGCACAATGATTGGTAGCACATAGTAAACACTTAATAAGGGGCAGTGGATAGAGCTCTGGGCCTGCAATCAGGAAGATCTGAGTTCAAATCTGGCCTCAGACACTAGCTGTGTGACCCTGGGCAAGTCACTTAACTCTGTTTGCCTCAGTTTCCTCACCTGTAAAATGAGCTGGAGAAGGAAACGGCAAACCACCGCAGTATCTTAATGAAGAAAACCCTAAATGGGGGCACAAAGAGTCAGACATGGCTGAAAACAACTGAGCAACAACAAAAAAACAGGCACTTAATAAATGCTTATTGACTTGACTCAGCAATATTTAGTAGATGGCACGGCAGAGTTCTGGCTGAGGCCCTTGGTGGCGGGAGGAGGGGGCAGTGTATGCTGGAATGTGCCACTAAATCATCTATCGTCAGACCCCTAATGAAACAGATTCGAAGAGGAGAGGGCACATGTGAGGAAAACTTAAGTATGGTTCACTGACTGAATGGATGTTAGGGGCAGCTAGGGAACACTGAGTCTGGAGGACCCAGGTTCGAATCCATCATCAGACTCACTAGCCAGTTACCTAATCTCTATCAGCCTGGCTCAAACAGCTGCCGCTGTAATTCAGGGCCTCATCTCCATCTACCTAGACTATCGTAAGGGATCCTCCTTGCTGGCCTGCCGGCCTCGGGTCTCCCTCCACTCCAGTCCACACCACACTCTGCCACCCAAGGAATTCTCCTGAAACACAATCTGACCCTTTGAGACATTGCTACTCACCCATCTCCAGTAGCTTCCTGTGGCTACTGCCAACCATTATTAACTCCTCTGTTGAGTTCTTAAAACCCTACACACCTTGGCCCCAAACCATCTTTCCGATTCATTGGACTTTCCTCCCCGGTTTTTGTTCTAGGATCTGGCCAAACAGGCCCTCTCTGTTCCTCACACCCATGCCCGGATACACGCCCTCCTTACCTCTGCCTCACATGGTCCTGATTTTCTTTCAAGATACATCTCAGGTACCATCTTTTACATGGACACTCAACTGCTAGTACCTTCTCTCCCAAACTACCTTGGATTTAACTACTATGAGTGTGTGTGTGTGTATGTATGTATGTATGCACACACACACATATAGAGAGAGTAGCTAAACATATTTAAATATATATTTATATACACATATAAATATATATGTATTAACTTTATACCATATATACTTCATATGGACCTCTTGTCTTTCCCATTAGAATGTAAGCTTGCCTGCAAACATGCTTTGTTTCATACTTTGTACTGGAATCTTCACACCCAGTACATTGCCTGGTAGATAGGAGATGCTTGATAAATATTTGTTGATTGATTGAGGTTGAAAGATGATGGGAAGAATGATGGAAAGGGAGGATTTTAAAAGGAGAGGGGAATGAGAAAATTGTTTCTTCCTGTTACCTGCCAGAGGCTCTGGAATAGGACCCAGGAGTCCTAATTTCTGATAATCACTCTCTTGATAGCCAGATCTCTTTCTCAGGACCCCTCTCTGTAGAAGATGAAGGTGGGTCTAACTTCCCTTTCTCTTCACAGGGTTCACATGTGCAGTGCCTTTTACCTACCTCTGATCTATTTAAAATGCTGATGATGCCCAATGAAGCTGTTCCTGCCAGGAACCAGAGGCCCTGCATTTGCAGAAGGAGAGACAGAGAGACAGAGAGGGAGAGAGAGGGAGGGAGAGGGAGAGAGAAGGAGATGGAAAGAAGCTCAGGAAATTACTGGGCATCTTGGTGCACTACAGGAAAGGACTGACAGCACAGCATCCCTGACTGCTCCCCACAGTCACCTTTGTAGCATGGAGGGCTCTGGGGTGTTTCTTAAAAACCTTGGCTCCTGGATGACATTGGGGTGTTGACTGTGGGAGGCAGCCTTGGACTGAGAGTAAGGAGATATGGTTACAAATCTCAACTCTGCCACTTGCCAGAAATGTGGCTATGAGCAAGTCATTTAATCTCTAACTTCAGATTTCCTCCTTGAAAAATAGGAATAAAACCTCCCTGACAGAGGCGATGAAAGCACTTTGTAAACCCTCAAGGGCTGTATAAACGTGAGTTGTTAATTTTTTGGATGGTCCAAACTTGTGATTTCATCTTTGTAGGGAACTCCCATTATCTATGAAAAAATCCTTTTGTTATTCCTGATTAGCAACTCATTTATAATTTATATATCAGAAAGTTTCTGGGGGGAGGGGGTGTGAGAGGTTAAGTGACCTTTCCAGTGATGCCTTAGCTAGTATGTGTCAAAGGAAGACCTGTCTCCGAGGCTGACCCACACTGAAGAGAGGTTAATAACAAAAGGATTAACTGAGACTCAGCTTCCATCCCAGGGCTAGTTAGTACCAAAGCCAGGAAGGAAGAAGCCAGGAAACAAGGATCTATTAGGTGTCCCTTAATATGCTATGGCTAATTGTTGGAGCTATGAGCTTAGATGGGACCATTCATGGTGAAGAAGTAGAAAATGGGTGCAAGACAAAATCTTGGCCAAAACCAAAAAGTAAATACATTTTAAGGGGTAGGAAGAATAACAGATTCGAAGAGTTTCAGAGTTGGGAGCATTCCAATCAAAGAATTTCCAGGATAGAGAGCTGAATTTCAAATCAAGAAGTAGGTGAGACAGCTAGGTGGCACAGTGAGTAGAACACCAATCCTGGAGTCAGGAGGATCTGAGTTCAAATGTGGCCCCAGACCCTTAACACAAAACTAGCTGTGTGACCTTGGGCAAGTCATTTAACCCCAATTGCCCTACCTTCCCTGCTCCAAAAAGCAACAAAACAAAACAAAAAGAAGCAGGTTCAAATCCTGTCTTATACACTTGTATAACCCTGAGCAAGTCACTTAACTTCTCTAGACCTCAGATTCCCCATTGGTAAACTGAAAGAGTTGGACCCATTGACCTCCCAAGGCCCTTTAAGCTCTGATGCTACATCAGTGGTATCAAATTCAAATAGAAAGGGATCCAGGCAGGTAGCTATTGACTCAGAAAACCACAAATTAGCATTATCTCTATTGTATTGTCTTTTTACTTACCTTGTTAAAAACATCTCATAATTACATTTTAATCTACTTGGCCAAGTCTGACACCTCTATCCTATATATCCAACAAATATTTCTTCAACCTTTCTTAAGAAACCCAGATCAGGGAGAACTCACTCCTTCCCAAGGCAGCCCATTCCATTTGTGGATAGTTCTCATTAGAAAGTTTTTTTTTCTTCTAAAATCAAGCTTAAATAAAAGTTAATTTTTAAAAATAAATAAATAAATAAAAACAAAAATAAAATCAAGCTTAAATTTGCCTTTTGCAATTTCTAGCTATTGCTCCAAGTTTTCCTCTTCAGGATAAGCTTAATAATTTTTCCACAAGATAGCTCTTCAAACACAAATGAGAAGCCACCAAGTCCTCCCCAAGGAACATCACCAGTTCCTTCAACTGACCTGCATATGTCATGGAGTCAAGGCCCTCTGCTCTCCTGGGTGCCTTCCTCTGGATGCTCTCCAACCTATGCCAGGCTTCAGAACTGAATGTTTCAAGAAATAAATTTTTTAAAAAAAGGACTGAATGTTTCAAATGAGAGGCAACTACGAGCTCTTACAGATGGACTATCACCTCCTTATATCACCTCAATGCAGCCCAAGATCACATTGCCTTTTTCTTTTATTTCTTTTTTTTTTTTTGAGGAAAATAAGGAAAGGTGAATTGGCCAGAGAGTTAGAAGGACACTGAAAACACTGTGCCACAGCAGTCAGAGTTGCAGAGGGTATGCATTGAATCAAAGCCTCTGAGAAGTCAAGGAGGCCGAGGCCAGAGAAAAAGGCCATGGAGTCTGGTGATGAAGGCCCCTAGTCCATTGGGAGAGAGCAATTCCAGGAGCCAAATAAAAGGGTTTGAAGACTGAGAGGCGGAGGAAGAAACAGAGGCAGCGAGTACGGAGTTTAAGGGGTTTGGCAGGGAAAGAAAGAAGGGCAGGGATATGGTAATAATATAAAATAATAATGATATAAATAATAAATGGCGAAGCCAAAGAAAGCATTTGGTATTGACTGAGGATACTTTGGTTAACTTTAGCAATAGGAAGGGTCACCTCTTTCTCTGAGACTAGACGGGAGAAGAGCAAAGTTACAGACAGGATTAGGGGGGGAGATAGGGGATGTCTGAGGGAGCTCATGGCATTATGGTGTAGTAGTCAGGAAGAACTGAGTTCAAATCCTGACTTCGACACCGGCTGTGTAACTGTGAGCAAATCACTTTTCCCCACATGTGAAATGAGTAGATTGAACTATGTGACCTTTAAGGTCTTCCAGCTCTAATTATTTGCGGTCTGGTGATCTCCTCAGTAAAGACAGTGCAAGATTTTCTGCCAAAAGTGGTGGAGAATGGAGAGGTGTAGACTTGGTAAGAGAAGAGATTTGGGCAGCCGTTGTGTGGAGAGTGGCAATAGAAGAGTTAAAAGGACAGGTATGGAATTGAGAGGACCCAGATGCACTCACACAACTGAAGTCTTGTCCTGAATGCCATCAGCCCAATTTCCCAGCCAGTGGACTCCATGGAACCCTGGGGCTCTACGCGGCTGTGACTACCGTGTGCAGTCTTTGTACGTTCCCTGTAGGCCCAAACCCACAGCCCTTCATGCACCACCCTATTTCCGACAGCCTAGGTGAAAATCCAAAGCTGGGCCACATTAATAGAGGTCATGTAGTCCAATCCTCTCATTTCACTGATGAAGAAATTAGGCTTAGAAATTAAGTGACTTGCTTAGGGTTACATAGCTAGTTTCAGAGATGGAATTTGAACTGAGCTCTTGTCTTCCCCCTAGAGCACAGGGATCCAGGGTCATAGCCAGCCCCCTCTGCATATATGTCTCTCTCAGATAGAGGCTATCTCCAGTCCTCCTGATGAGTATCTGGCCATTGGACCCAGATGGCTCTGGAGGAGAAAGTGAGGCTGGTGCCCTTGCATGGCCCTGCCTCGCTTAAGGCTAATTCACTTAAATGTCATGACATCACCTCCCTGATACCATGGTCCTCTCCAAGGACAAACAACAATCGTATCAAACATGTGGCTCCCAGACACATAGTAGAAGGTTTCCTGGGCTCTGTGATTCCCCTCATGGTGTGTGTCTAAAGCTTTTACCAGAAAATTAAGATAGTAGAGATCAAACAGCCGCATCTTCCTGAACATTGGTCACAGAACCTGATCTGACAAAAGCCTGACTCAGAGGCGGCATTCAGCCCAATGTAAGGGAAAACCTCATAAAAACAAGTACTGCCCCAGAATGGACTGGACTGTCCTCAGGAGGTAATGAGTTTCCCATCACTGGAGGTCTTCCAACACAAGTTAGATGACCATGTTTCAGGCATGTTGAAGCTTTAAAACATTTTTGTTCAAGTGTGGGTTGAAATAGATGAAGCCCTTTTCCCTGGAGGTTCCAAGACTGTTAAAAATGTGGTCAGGGGAGTTGGGAGGGACTGGGCAACAGAAAGCTGGGCTTGTGGATACAGCGTCAAGCTCCCCCCACCTCACTAATTATTTCCAGCTTCTTGTTGTGTTGCTGGTCACTTGTCCAGCCGTTCCTGTGCTTTCCCTCAAATACAGTCTGTTTCTCTTTTGTGAGAACAGACAGGATCAGATGGAACCTACCATGGCAGATGGAAGCAGGACCATAGATAAGCATTCCTGGCATTGATAAGCCCCAGACCAACTGAGCAAGATTCAATTAGCTGAGGCCTATGGACCACTTGCAGAGGGAGATTTATAATTGGCATAGGCTTGGCCAGAGAAAACAGGGAAAAATACTTTCCACTCACCGGCCCCCTCCAAAGTTTTCCATTTGTCTTTATTGTCATGCCTCTTGAGCTCTCCAGCCCCTAAGGCTGTTGGGTAGAAAGGGACATCTGAGAGTTGACCCAGGAGGATGAAGCAGGTGACTCAGGATACCATGGGCACAGAACCAAGGACCGACTCTTTGTGTCAAGCTGGTGACAACCTAGCCTATTTTTGTCACCAGTCTGGAGGCTTAGCAGACATTCTGTGGAGGGGGGAGGCTCCTTTATCTCCACTCTAAGAACTCAAAGGCCCTAGAGCTGGAAAAACTCAACCAGGGAGCCTTGCCACCAGCTGTCTGCTGCACAGTGCCATCCTGCTGGGTAATGAAGAGGTGGACATTGGCATTTTCCGGAATGATCCTATTGTCTTCAAATGAATACCCCCCATATATTTGGTACCTTAGGGTGCCAAATGTTGGCTTAACTATGATTGACCCGGTTAGGGCATGGGTGCATCAGGGGATAAAACCATCCCTGATGAATGTACAAACCTATTTGGACGTGCCAAGGCCCAAAGAGGAAGAGAAAATGAACTTGGGTCACCCAGGGCATTTGCAGCAGCCCTAGGAATAGGTTTTAGAAATGTTAATACCCAGTTACTTCTTGAACTATGTGACTGGTTTTGTTTGCCCAGCACCAAAGGGGAAACCAAGAGTGCCACTTACCCTGCCTACCATCCACCTGCATTCTTACCCAGAATCATGAACCTACCCCTCATCAGCATAGGTGACTATGCCTGCATATTGCCATATACTAACCCTAGGACCCAGGCTATAGCATGAGCCATCCTCTGATTTAGAGACAGGCTGATTTTAGAGACACTGAGATTTTTTTATAACGTGACAACTCCGTGAGTACAAGTATTACTGTTCCCTTTGACGGATGAGAATCCTGAGCTCAAGTGACTTGCCCAAATTCAGTTAGTAAGTATTCATTCTGGGATTTGAACTGGGGGTCTCCTAACCCCAGATCTAATACTCCAGTATACTGGGAATCATTGCAGCAGGCAGTGTTATGATGTCCTTTATTGAAGACTTTTTTAGCATCTCTGTGTCAGCTTTGTGAGGGGAAGGGAAGTCAAGGGAAGAGGAGGGAAGGGAAGAGAAGAGAAGGGGAGGAAAAGGAAGGAAAGACAAGGAAAGGAAGGGAAGGGGAGGGAAGGGAAGGAAAGAGAAGTGGAGGGGAGGGAAGGGAAGAGAAAGAAGAGAAGGGAAGGAAGGGAACAGACTGGAATAAGTGTTTATATATATAGCACCTACTGCATACCAAGCACTTTTACAAGTATTGTCTCATTGAGGACTCGCAACAAAACTGGTAGGTAGGGGCTATTATTATCAGTTGATTTTGTTTTATTTTGTTTTAACTGTCATTTTCCAGTTTAAAAAAAACTGAGGCAAGCAGAGGTTAAAGGGACTTGCACAGGGTCCCCAGTGCCCAATCTGAGCTCCAGTTTTGGGTGACTCCACACCCAGGACTCTATCCACTGAGCCACCCAGCAGCTTATGAGTCTTATGGGCCTGGCCAATTCACCTCTTATCTAAAGCTGGCTCTTAGTCTTCTAAGCAGTGAAGGAGAGTGCCCAGTGCCCAGGAGGAGGTTAGGAGCTATGCCTTCAGGGCCTGAGCAATATCCACTTGGAGTCTGGGAAGGAGTTTATCCAGGCAGGAGCTGCAGTCTCCAGTGTCTCCAGCCTTTGGAGACTTCCCTTCCTTACCATTCAGAAAGTGGACGGCTGCTGCTCTTGCTTTCAAGTCAATTCTCTGTTCTATTAGGGTGTGCCTGGCGTTTTCAGGGGTTCTAGTTCCCATCTCAGGCCATCTGGCTTCCTGGGCAGATAGCTTAATATGAGTCAATGGTGTAAAAGAACAGCTAAGAAAGTCAACATGAGGGGGCAGCTAGGTGGTGAAGTGAATAGAGCACCAGCCCTACCGGAGTTCAAATTGGACCTTCAGACACGTGATACTTAATTAGATGTATGACCTTGGGCAAGTCACTTAACCCCAATTTCCTTGCCTTCCCCCCTCAAAAAAAAATGAAGAAAGCCAATATGATTTTTAGGCTAGACCAGACAATCAAACAATCATTTATAAGAGCCTACTGTAAGCAAGAAAAATTAAGAATAAAAGTCAGAAATGAGACAATCCCTGCCCTGAAGGAGCTCACAGTCTGTCTGGGGAGACAATATATGTGTAAGTTTGTTTAAAACTTACAGAAACACATACACGATTTTTTCTTGGGGGGCAAGACTTGAAGGGAGGCAGTAGCAACTCAGGGAATCAAGAAAAGCTTTATATAGAAGGTGGGGTTTGAGCTGGGCATTCTAAGGGGCAGAGGGGAGGTGGGAAGACATTCCAAGCATGGAGCACATACAGGGTGTCCCAAAAGTCTTAGTGAAGTTCTTAAACTAATAATAATTCTAGAGTCATACATGCTACAAATTTACACATATGACTATTAAAGGATCTCAGCATTAGGAAGGTTGAGAACCACTGTTAAATAAATCTTAAAAGGTTACTAAGACTTTTGGGACTTAACCCTGTGTGCCTCAGTTTCCTCATCTGTAAAATGAACTGGAGAAGGAAATGGCAAACCACTCTGGTATCTTTGCCAAGAAAACCCCCAAATGGAGGAACTACCACTAAAACACAGAATGGCAAGTGGAAGGGGACCTGAGCATCCCTCTAGTCCAACCTGGTCCACGAAAGGAACTTCCACAGTAATATACCCAAGAAATGGTCATCTGGCCTCTTTCTGAAGACCTCAAAAGTTGGGGGACCCACCGCCTCTTGAGTCAGACCCTTCCACCTTTAGACAGCTGTGATTTTAGGCAGATTTTTCCAAGATCAAGCCTAAAGTTGCCTCTTTGCACCTTCCCATCACTCCTAATTCTGCCCTCTGGGGACAAATACAGGATTCTGAAAAGGTGAAGGTATGGTGGGAGGGTGTTACAGGTAGGGGAGTAAGCCAGTGCAAAGGTGCCGAGATGGGAGATGGAGTATCCATCCTCAGGTAGGAACAGCAAGAGGGCCAAGCTTCCAAGCTCAGTTGTTTCTATTTCATTGTACACACACAGCACCCTCTAAATTCCTGTATCCTGGGGCCAAAGCCCTGTTTGCCCAGTTCTCATGATGAGGAAAAGCCTGGATCTCAAGAACCCATGAGAAGATGCAACCAGAAAGTAGGATAAAGCTTTATTAAGACCACTGACCAGGGGAGTAAGGAGAGCTGCTTGCATGAAAGCTGCAAGGTGGGAGCTGGGGGGAGCAGGAAAAGGTTGTGTGTGTGCTTGTGTGTGTGTTGGGACAGCTAGGTGGCCCAATGACTAAGAGTGCTGGGCTTGGAGTCAGGAAAGATCACAGACTCTTACTAGTTGTGTGACCATGAACAAGTAATTTATTTATTTGTTTGTTTTGTTTTTTGGAGGGGGGAGGGTAGGGCAATTTGGGGTTAAGTGACTTGCCCAAGGTCACACAGCTAGTTTTTGTGTTGTGTCATAGCAATTATAATTACTCTCAAGTTGAAGACTTTTCATTTGCTAACTCAGACTTGAAGTAGGGGAAAGTAAGGGTTTTATGTACTAAGGCTCTTCCTTAGGGCATGTAAAAGGGAGGTACTCTGGGAGGGAGGGTTAGCAATTCATTTAGGAAATAATGACTAGCACAAAATATCGCTCTGAGAGAATGAATGTCATCCAGCCAGTCCCCAGAAAACCTCAGCCTGCCCCTCTGCATTCCCCCAATCCCTCACTCCCAGTAAAACCCAGCTATCATTGTTAGAAATTTCTAGGGAGTCGAGATAGAGGGTCTAGGACAGGAGTGGAAAACCTGCAACCTCGAGGCCACACATGACCCTCTAAATCCTCAAGTGCCACACTTTGACTGAGTCCAAACTTCATAGAACAAATACCGTAAGAACTAGAAATCAGGCTCTTAGATCAGAAGCCCCTGTTTTGTGTGATCTATCACGGTCAAGGTTAACAGAACTAAGTAGTTCCCTATCCAAGAGAGAGCAGGACAGCTTTTCAGTCTCTGGAAGAGAAGAAGGGACATTGTCCAGAAAAAGAGAATGAATTCTAGTCCTGGAACCAATAATTAACTTGAGCCTTGTCTGGTCTCTATTGTTCTTGATCTCAAGAATGAACTGTTAAAAATGAGCTCATAAAAGGTAAGCTAGAAGCATTTAAAATACAAACTCTCCTGGATTCTTGGAAAGCCAGAAGGCATAGATCTTAATTTGTCTCTTTCCCACCTTAAAGACCATCAGGGGTCAGGAGAGAAGGGTCATAAGTTGTGGAGTGATCAGCCGCAGCTAAAAGAAGCATGTAGAAAATCTGCACGAGAATCCTAAAATGGAAGAAGATTCTTTTCTTACCTAATTACCTAGTTAAAGGATGGGGGGGGATGGGGGGAGAGGGGAAGAGAGACATGGGGGGGGGAGGAGAGAATGAGAGGGGGGGGTTGGGAAAAGAAAAGCAGAGAATAAGCACTTTGTATCTGTTTTCACCACCAGAGCAATTTTGGCACCAGGAAAAGTAGTCCAAATGTACTGGAGTTAGTGGCTCAAAACAAGTCTTCATAACAACTTTGTAATTCAGAATGTGAAAAGAATACAAGAGGTTCTTAAGACAAATATAGTCAAATAAGATAGGGAAATTAGTGGCAATGGTAGGTTATGGATAGATGCTATTTGTAGTGTGTTGTAGTTTCCTATTTTAGCAATTATTCTTGCTAATTAGGTGCTAAGCTCAGTTGTTTTTACATCACAGGAGGGTATGCATTCTCAAGACCTCATTGTAAAAAAAACTTTAAAAATAGGAAGCCCTTTAAAATGTTAAATTTATACACCCTCTAAATTTTGGTGCCCTGGAAAAAAGTGCTGATCACCCCACCCTAGTTATTGTTCTGGTCACCACTTTAAGAAAAGTCAGTTTTACTAATGTAGGGGCCCATCCAATGAGCGCGCGCGCGCACACACACACACACACACACACACACACACACACACAATGTGATTTGTTAATTAGAAGTAATTAGCTCCCACATGATTCTCACGCCTTACAATAGCCCTGAAGTACATAATGAAGTTTTAATTGTCCTCACAGTACAAATAAGGAAAGTGAGACTCAGAAATGATAAGCAAATGGATCACTTTTTTTAGTGTTATTTCTATAAATGCACATGTTTTTTAATTACAAAAAATTTTCTTTTCTGTGGCACACGGCTATTTCTTTGTAATAAGTCAAGTTAGGTAAGTTTCAAGTCAACAAGCATTTATTAAGGGTCTACTATGTATCAGATGTAATAGCTATTAGCTATGTGGACTCAGCCAGGGCCTTTCCTCCCTCTCTCTTTTTGTCTGTCTCTCCTCTCTCTCTCTCTCTCTCTCTCTCTCTCTCTCTCTCTCTCTCTCTCTCTCTCTCTCTCTCTCTCTCTCTCTGTCTCTCTGTCTGTCTCTGTCTCTCTGTCTCTGTCTCTGTCTCTCCTCTCTCTCTGTCTCTCTGTCTCTGTCTCTCTCTCTCTTTTTCTCCCTCTCCCTCTCTCTTTCTCTCCTCTCTCTCTGTCCCCCTCTTTCTCTCCTTTCTCTATCTCTCCGTCTCTCTGTCTCCTCTCTCTCTCTTTCACTCTCTCTGTCTTTCTTACTCTCTCTCTGTCTCTCTTTCTCTCTCTGTCTCTCTCTCTCTCTTTCTCTCTCTCTCTTTCCCTCTTCATCTGAATAGTTTGTACATAGACCTCTTAAGAAAACTGGCAACTCCAGAGTCTATAAGAGTTAAAACAGAATCTTAGTCATGTAAGGGATGCCAAGATGCCATGTAAGGGTGACCGAGTCTAGCCTGCAGGCAAATGAACGGACCAAATGATCTCAGCAGATCATCGTTATCATTCATTTTCATAACTTGTTGTGTCATTTCAGGCCTGTCTGATTCTCCATGACCCATTTAGGGTCTTGGCAAGATACTAGAGTAGTTTGCTATTTCCTTCTCCAGCTCATTTTACAGATGAGGAAACTGAAGCAAACAGGGTTAACTGACTTGCCCAGGGTCACACAGCTAGTAAGTGTCCGAAGCCTGACTTGAACTTGGGTTCTCTGGACTCCAAGGTAGAGCTCTATCCGTTGGCCACCTCCCTGCCCTATTTTCATAATTAAGGTTCTTTTAATTAAATTGAATCTTTGTGCCTATTACCCTACTGACTGTCCCTCTGTGATTTGTGACCTTGCTTTTCTTGGAGGTGAGGAGGGGGAATGACTGGGTTTTCTTCTGAGGTCTGAGGAACCCTCTCTTGAAAGCCTCTGGCCATTTGGCTACGCCTCTTTTCTAAACTATAACTCAGCTTCAAGGACCCTTTTCATCTGTAATTCTTGTATTTGTAATTTCTTACAGCCCAATATTATTCCATTACATCCATATGCCAGCTTGTTCAGGCACCACCACCACTACCCCAGCCCCAACTGTTATCGGGCACCCACTTGGCACTGCTAATAATATTCTAAGATATAGAGAAAAAAGGAGGAGGCATCTCGATTTTGAAGGGAATAGAGCACCACCCTTAGAGTCAGGAGGGCCTGAGTTCAAATGTAATCTCAGACACTTAGTAGCTGTGGGACCCTGGGCAAGTCACTTAGCCACAGTTGCCTCCCAAAAAAAATCCCTTAGGGTGTTCTCCTGTCCTTTGGAGTGAAAGCAGGCAACAAGCATTTATTCAAAGCTCTTAATATAAACCAGGCACTTATGTCAAATCTGGGATACAAATAAATGCAAAAAGACAGTCTCTTTCCTCAAGGAGCTTACATTTCTAATTGGGGAAGACAACAAATAAATTAAAAAAAAAAAAAAAGAACCAAAGGGGAGGGAGCAGAGAAGGAGGAACTTCATTTCTCTGAAAACCAAGAGGAAGTAATGATGAAAGACTAGTTTTGCTTGATAAGAATGCTTGAGTCTTTTTTCTTTTTATTAAATTTTAATTAATTAATTTATTTTTAGTTTTCAACATTCAGTTCCACAAGCTTTTGAGTTTTAGATTTTCTCCCCCTCCCTCCTCAAGACAGCCTTCAATCTGTTATAGGCTCTAATATACATTCATATTAAACATATTTTCACAGTAGTCTTGTTACAACATGAAAAAGAATTAGGACCAATGGGAGGAACCATGAGAAAGAAGAAACAAAACAAAACAGCAAAACAAAAAAGAGAGAGCAAACAGTCTGCTTTGATCTGCATTCAGACTCCATAGTTCTTTCTCTGGATGTGGATGGCATTTTCCATCACGAATCCTTTGGAGTCATTATGGATCCTTGCGTTACTGAGAAGAGCCCAGTCTATCAAAGCTGGTCGTTGCACAATGTGGCTGTTACTGTGTACAATGTTCCCCTGGTTCTGCTCACTTCTCTCAGCAGAATGCTTCAGTCTTGTAATTCCAGAGCTAGAGCGGACTTTAGAAGTTCAGTTGTCACATACATGCATACATACATACATATATGTATGTATATATATATATACACACACATGCATGTGTGTGTATTGACCACACAGGTAGTAAGTAACAGAGCCACTTGACGTTCAAACCCAGGTCTTTCAAGGCCAATTCCAGTATTCTTGCCACAATAACCCTCTTCCCTGTCAAACTCCCTTAGCCCTGATTTCTGAAGATAGGAAGGAAGCACCCGTGGTAACAGCAGAAAGAGCAACGATCTGAATTCTGAGGTGTCGGCTTCAAATCCTGCTTCTAAAGCCAGTTGTGTGACCCCGGACAAGTCCCTTAACCTCTCTAAACCTGTTTCCTTATCTTTAAAATAAAAGGTGTGGATTAGATAGCCTTTGAGGCCCCTCTCACCTCTATGATCCCATTGGAACCCATGACCTTAAACTTCTCTTGGGCTCTTCCCTGAACAAGAATGTAGACAAACAGGAACTGGCATCTTTGGGTCCTGCCTTTGGGCCTGTTTTCGCACTTCTGGGTGCACCTTCACCTGACTCCCAAAGGTTACAGTATATGAATTATCCAGGTCCCTTTTCTTTTCCCTGTTTAAAGGTCCATTAAAAACCAAAAATGACAGCAAAGATAACTGATCTTTCTATAGCATGTTACGACTGGCAGAGATCTTTACGTACATTCTCTCATTTGACCCTATAATACATAGCCTTGTAAGGAAGGTTACGCAAGTGTTATTCTCCCTATTTTACAGGTGAGGTAGACTTGCCCAAAGTCATGCAGCCAGGAGGTGTTGGTAGTGGGCTTCCCTTTTCTAAGTAAATCTTTAGGCAGTCAGGCAATAAAGTGACTGACAGGCAAGAGGTATGGGTTGAAATCCCATCCAAATCTGTGATTCTGAGTTACTGTTGTTGTGTGGTTGTTGATTTTTAAGTCATGTCCGACCCTTCATGACCCCATTTGGTGTTTTCTTGGTAGAGACACTGGAGTGGTTTGCCATTCCCTTCTCCAGCTCGTTTTACAGATGAGAAAACTGAGGCAAACAGGGTTCAGTGACTTGCCCAGGGTCACACAGCTAATAAATGTCTTAGGCCAGGTTTTGAACTTAGGTTTTCCTGACTCTAGACCTGGAACTTTATCCACTTTGCCACCTAACTGACCCTCTGAATTATTATAACAACAATAAACATTGGCGCGAATAGAAAACAGAAGAAATATGGTGCTTCCCCATCATGGAGCTTCGAGTCCAACTGGAAATACAAGACATAAACTGTTGGTGAATAATGTAAGATGCCATGTTAAATCAGTCAGTCGAGCCACAGGCATTTGTTAAACTTCTCTGTTCCAGGAACCCCACTCAGTGCTGTGAATACAAAAGCAAAAATGGAGACAGTGTCAGGCCTCATGGAGCTTACGGTCCACAAAAACCAGATGAGACCTTTATTGTGTCTTCTGTGTGTAGCCTGGCAGCACTTTGGGAGCGTGAAGGAGGAGATCATTATGGCCTGGAGTCAGGAGGGATGATTTCCTGGAGCAATTGGGACATAAGCTCAGTGGAAAGGGAAGGACAAGGAAATGGACAAAGGATTGGTGCCCCGTGATTCCAACAGTGTTTAAGGAAGATGAATCTGGTCGCAGTGCTGGGAACGGGGAAAGGCTAAGCCTAGGACTTTTCCCTCTGCCGTCCCTGCTCCCACAGGGACCAAGACAGGCGAGAAAACTGGAACTCAGAACCCTATTGGCAAATTTGGAGGAAGGCAAGCTTTTACCTAAAATGAGGCTTGGGCACAATAATTTGCACTGTCCCTTATAGGTACCTCTCCCCTTCTCTTTTTAGCTCCCTAAATGTTTGTCTTGTACCATTAGAATATAAGCCTCTTGAGAGCAGGGGCTCTCTTTCTGCTTGTATTTGTATCCCAGGCACTTAGCACAGTGTCTGCCATATGGTAAAGTTTAATGAATGCCTGTAGACTTGATTGACCTTCTGCTTATGGGTGCAGATTGGCCATTATATGTGATAGGCTAGAGCAATGAGAAAATAGGGGTCCTTAACTGTCCATATGGATCCTTCCGGCTGCATATTGACTTAGAAAAACCACATGTTACGAACTCTTGTATTTTTATTTATTTGTTAAATATTTTCCAGTTAGCTTTTAATCTGGATCAGCTACACTTAGAGGAGCATTTGACCCTTCTGGGCTAGAGATCCTGGGGAGAGACAGGGGGAGCCCCCAGCCTGATCTCCAGCACTCAGACCAGGCCTATCAGCAGCACCACCTTAGAAAGCAGGACCTCATCCTTGGCCGAGGTCTGTGTTAGCACAGGGCCTTTCCTCATCAAGATCTGCAGACCTGGTGGAAACAAGGGCAGTGAGCGGTTAAACCATCTGTCAGCCAACACCAGTGGCCTTCCTGAGAACAGATGAATTCTCCACCAGATGCACTGTGATTGTACAAAGTCCCTGAGGAGAGACACACTGTGATACCATTGCTTATACTGGTTAACTCATAACCAAGGGTCTCTCATTCAGTTTCCATCCTGGGCAGCTTGAGGAAACAAAATACCTTCTGTCTTATTTCTGTTTAATTACCCTCCCAAGGCTTTAGACAGCCATCAATAACATATGGGCTTACAGACAAGAAGGCAACAGTTTCCTGCTTGTGGGGACTTCAGAATGGGACTGGGTGGTCTACCATTGCCTCCTGCCCCAAATGAGTTCCTCATCTGCTCCCTGTGACTCCTGCTACCTCTAGACTGGCACTGACCTTTGTCCCCCAAAACAATTTTGCTTTGTAAAACTTTCTGGACAGTGTGAATGATAATAATACCGTGCTATGAAGTTTATGAAGTGCTTTCCTAGTGAGGTAAATACTGTAAGCAATATTGTTCTCATTTTAAAATTTGAGGGGGTGGGAGAGGTGAGAAAGAACTACGCATTTATACAGGACCTCCTATGTGTCAGTCTCATTTGGTTCTCACAACAACTCTGAGAGGTAGGTGTTATTTGATTTTACAGTCAAGGAAACTGAGGCAAACAGGGTTAAGTGACTTGCCCAGGTTCACACAGCTAAGAAGGTGGTTTATACAGGATATGTTCAAAGATCAATACCACTTGCCCCCTGATTGGTTATGGGGTGGCTGGTATGAAAGGGTGAGGAGCTGGGAATGGCATATAGGTTTCAGAGCTGGGAAAATGGTGATACCTTCCACTGTAATAAGAAAGGGAAGTTGAGATGATGATGGGAAATGTTGAATTCGGTTTTGGACATACTGCATTTAAGATGTGTATAGGACGTCTAATATGAGACTTCTGAAGAGCAGCTGGAGATGTGAGCCCTGCAGACAGGAGAAAGCTATTTGCCTAGAGATGATCGTTGAAACCAGGAGAACTGATGAGGTCACTGAGTGGAATGGTATCGAAGGAGAGGAGAAGGGAGTTGAGGATAGAGCTTTGAGGCCCCCTCCACCCAGGTCGCAGGAGTGACTCGGATGGAGGTCCAGTAAAGGAGATGAAGGAGGAGTGGGCAGCCAATTAGGGGGCACCAGGAGAGAGCCGCGTCACCAAGACCCAGAGAGAAGACGGCTGCCTCCATTGACGTTGACTTCCACCTGCTCGGAGGATGCTGTTTCCTAACATGAAAACTAAATTTCTCTCTGATGCTGCCGCCGAGCACCCCTGGTTCTGTCCTCTGGGGCCTCCCAGGCAGGTCTAATTCCTCTTTCACACAGTATTTGAAGATAGCTATCAGACGCCATTTGAGTTTTCTCCAGGTCAGACACCCCCTGCACTTCCTCCAACTCATCCTTCCATCCCAAGGACTCCCCCTCCATGAGGCTATGACGTGAGCTCCTTGAAGGCAAAAACTCTTTTACCTTTCTTTGACTATCCCTGGCACTTAGTGCAGTGCCTGTTACATAGTGGGTGGTTAATAAACGTTTGCCAACTGACCGATGACCTTTCATCATCTTGGTTGTGCTCCTCTGAATGACACTCAGGTTACAGACATCCTTCCTACCCTCTGGCGTCCAGCACAGAATTCCTTCTCTGTTCTCTTCATTAGACTGGGACCTGACATCATGACAGCAGGAGGTCCCTTGTTCCCAGGGCATATCAGTTAGAGATGATGTGGGCTCTGAGATGACATACAGGTCTTGTGTCATTTCCCTTTGTTTGTCAGTTCCCTTAGTGGTTGGGGTGGCGGGAAGAGAGGAGAATGAGTTTATCTCTTAGGAAAAAGAGGAACAGGAAAAGAAAACCAAAGTGGGGGAAGCTCTGGTTTCTGAGCCCAAGTACAAGCTTTGACCTTTCAAACGCAGGGAGTTGAGGGGGGAGTACTTTCCAGATATATCGCTCGGTTGTGATTCAAAGACGCCCCCAGGTTATCTTTGGAATGGCCGGTGATTTACCCCAATCTTATAAATAATAATATTTCTCATTAATATTATATCATTCCCTCCTCTGATGCCTCATGGTGGCACCGAGTAACCCCAGCTTCTCAAAAACTCTACCAGGGGAGAGCAACTCTGGCACACCCTACCAAGCAGGATGGGTTTCAAGCTGGCAATCCTTTCTGGGTTGTGTTATTGTCTGCAGACCAGCTTAGCTGGCTGAGCTCCCCCTCTCTGCCTAGCCTATTAAGTTCTGGCTTTTTGGGGGGCCTTAGCTCTTAGCCCATTTACTGGGTAAAAACCCTAATATGTGATGAGTCCGATGCACCTTTCATCCTATTCCAACTCAGCCAGGCTTCTACTTCCCAGTTCTCTAGCTCAGTGGTTCTGTGGTCTGAGGACTCCTGGGGGTCCCTGAGAACCTTTTGTGCTGTCTGTAAAGTGACAACCTTTTTCATAATAATCCTAAAATGCTCTAATTTCTAATAAATTTAACCCAGATAAACAAAAGCTCTTTAGGGGGCTTCAGTGATTTTTAAGAGTATAAAGGGGTCCCGAGAACAAAAAATCTGAGAACGGCTCCTCTAGGCGATTTGCAGGTTATTCAGATGTCTCTGGGAAAGGGTTTTACGAGGCAGCCACTGGCAAGTTAACAATTCTTCCGTGTGTGTGTGTGTGTGTGTGTGTGTGTGTGTGTGTGTGTGTGTCCCTGCTCTTTTCCTCCATCCTGCCCCCTTCCCAGGGATACAGGCAGAAGATAAGGGATACCTTGTGAGCCTGAAGGCACTCTAAGAACTGGAAATTGTTATCATTATTATATTGTTAACTATATCATAATTATATAGCATCATAGTAATCATGGGGAGACAGAAACCTTGTCAGAAGAGGGGCTCTGAGAGGGCAGGGCAGGAGCCTCGTCTTGTGTTACAGAAGAGGGAATCAACTCAGCCTGTTTATTTGTCCAGCCTTCCAGAAGGATGAAGGGCAGCTAGGTGGCTCAGTGGATAGAGTGCTGGGCCTGGAGTCAGGAAGACTTGGTCCATATGTGACCTCTGACACTGTCTAGATGTGTGACCCTGGGCAAGTCACTGCGTTCTGCTTGCCTCAGTTTCCTCATCTGTCAAAATGAGCTATAGAAGGAAATGGCAGACCACTCCAGTATCTCTGCCAAGAAAACAGCAGGAAGACTTAATAACATGTACTGCATCACTCACACTACACACACACACACACACACACACACACACACACACACTCTGTGCCCAGGGGCAAGCCATATAAGCCACCTGAGGCTCAGTTTCCTTATGTGTAAAGTGAGAATAATAGCTAGCATTTATATAGCACTTTAAAGTTTGCAAGGCACTACACAAACATTAATTCATTTACCCCTCACAACCACCCTGGGAATCAGGTGTTAAAGCTGGCCCGTTTTACAGAGGAGGAAGCTGAGGCTGGGAGAGGAGCCTTCTTTAGGGGTTTTCTTATAAAGTGCTCACTTTGAGGCTGTGAAAGGGCAGCGAAACTAATGTGAACCCCATATCTTCATCACGGTTGGTGGGCGCTAAGAGCAGGAACCTACTCTCCACCCTCATTCACCCTACCCTGGAAATAATGACCAAACGGCCCTTGGGAAGGGAAAAAGGAGCGATCGTTTAGAATCCTATCTGATGGAGTACATTTGTACTTTAAGAAATGCTGAAGGGGATGGTTTCAGAGAAAACTGGGAAGACCTGGCTGAACTGATGCAGAGAGAAGTGAGCAGAATCAGGAGAATAATGCATAGGAGAACATCAATACGGTAAAAACCAACAACTTCTAAAACCTTCAGAATTCTGATGAATGCAGTGACCAACTCCGATTCCAGAGGGCTAAAAATGAAACATAAAATTCACCTCCTCACAGAGAGGTGAAGGACCTAGGATGTAGGCAGATACTTAGCTCTGTTTTTGGATGGGGCCAATACAGGAATTTGTTTTGCACATTTATCACAAGGGCTTTGTTTTTCTTTTTTTTCATTAGAAGGTAGGGGAGATAGAAGGAGAGAGTGGATTTTGGTTCATAGGAAAATTTCTTTTAAATAAAGAATCATGACAGGGGTGGGTAGGTGGTGCAGTGAATAGAGTTTTGGTCCTGGTGTCAGGAGGACCTGAGTTCAAATCTGGCCTCAGACACTTGGGCAAGTGACCTTGGGCAAGTCACTTATCCCCAAATGACCTACCTTCTGCCCTCCAAAAAAAAGAAAAAAACAATCATGGCACAGTTTCAGATCAGGAAGGCACTCTGACAGCCATATAGTCCAATCCATACCAGAAAATGCACTCTGATTACAAGATACCAGAGTAACCCAGCCTTTGTCTGAAGACTGTTACCCTCAAAACCATGCATTCCATTTTTAGACACCTCTAATTGTTAAGTTTTTTTTTTCCTGAGATCAAGCCTAAAGTGGCCTTTTTGCAACTTCTACTACTGTAGGTTCTGTTTTGGGGGGAGGGGGTATCCACTTGGCAGCCCATAGCTAGCCCCACCTCCATCCCACCCCACCACGCCCCCAGCCTACTCTCCAGGTTCAACATCCCAGGTTTTTAAACTTATCTATCTTTGTCATGAACTAATTTGTGAGTAAACCAAACATCAGAAGACTGGGCCGACTTTTGCTAGGATTGTGGGTCTGCCAGAGAGGTATATAGTGTGCATAGAGGAGAACAGACAGGAGGCAGGCTGTGGTCGATGAGTAGGGGCCCCCCTCAAGCCCAGGAGGTCACACAAACACTGTTGATTGGTGGTAGATCTTGACATTGATCATTTCTAAGGAGGTCAGGGAGTAGGAAGAAGAAACGACTTTATTCCATCCAAGTTTGTGAGACCTCCCCAGCCAGCCTGGCTGAAAGCAGGAAAGGGAGAGGCAGGCTCTGCTGTGGGCACCTCTTTGGGGTTAGCCCAGCAGCTTTCTGACGTCAATACAGCTGTCAATTCCTCAACCTGAACACAGAGGGGCAGGGAAGAATGATGAGCTTTTCTCTCAGCAGAATCTGTGTCTCATCCTTATTTATTTTGTGCTGCTTGGCTTGGGGAGAGCCACCTCTCTGGGTCTCATTTTTCTCATCTGTAAAGTGAATCGTAGTCAGCAGAGAAGAGACCTTGCTTTCCTTCTGAAGCAAGACAAGATGGGTCATATCCAGAGGAGCATGGCTATCCCTGGCTCCTGTAAGAATAAGGGGGTAGAAGGGAGGAAAGACATCAAAAGAGAAATACATTGAAATTCAAGCAGGAACTGAAAATCAAATTAAATTTAATTAAAAAAACATAAATCAAGCAGAGGCACGCCGGTTGTTATTGCTTGGAGACCCTGAAATATTGTCTCATTCACATCCTGTATGCTGGTTCAGCCTGCGTGTTTCTGGATGATGTGAACCAGAGAGCATTAGAAGGGCAACAACCCCCTTCCCACCTCCCACAGGGGGCAATTCTCTCCTCCTCACCCCACAGCCCTCTAAGCCCTTTTATTTATGCATTCAACAAGTACTTAACACTTGCTTTGGCCAAGGCACTGGGACCAGTGAGATCTGCCTGCAATCAGGAGCCTAGGTCTGGATCATGAGATTTAGAGCCACAAAGGAACCTTATAGCTCATTAAAGCCAAGCTTTCATTTTACAGAGGAAACTGAGGCATAGGGAGGTGCGCTTAACTCACTCAGTCATACAAAGGCAGTCTGTGTCAGAAGCTAGATTTGAACCCAGATCTTCTGACCCAAGAGCCAAATTCTCTTTCCACCTCCCTCCCTGGGGTTGTTGTGAGTATCAAATGAGATAATGATATTTGTAAAGTGCTTGGTAGTGTCTGGCATAGAGTAGGCAGTCTGTAAGTGTGAGCAGTTATCATCACCATCATCATCACCACCATCACCACCACCATCACTACCACCATCACCATCATCACCACCATCACCACCACCACCATCACTACCACCATCACCACCACCATCACCACTACCACCACCGTCACTACCACTATCACCACCACCGTCACTACCACCATCATCACCATCACCACCACCATCACCATCACCACCACCACCACTACCACCATCATCACCACCATCACTACCACCATCACCACCACCATCACCACCACCACCGTCACTACCACCATCACCACCACCGTCACCACCACCACCACCGTCACTACCACCATCACCACCACCGTCACTACCACCATCATCACCATCACCACCACCATCACCATCACCACCACCACCACCACCACCACCACCATCACCACCACCATCATCATCACCACCACCACCACCATCACCACCACCACCATCATCATCATCACCACCACCATCACCACCACCATCACCATCACCACCACCATCACCACCACCATCACCATCACCACCACCACCACCACCACCATCACCACCACCGTCACTACCACCATCACCACCACTCTATCCCACCGCCTCCTAGATCTAGGAGTCCTTGCTCAGATTCTCACATACGGTAATGTGGCTTGGTTTTTTCAGGCACACATCTTCTGCCTCCCTAAGGAGATGGTAAACATTTGCTATCTATATCACCATGAGCAGATAATTTTCTCTCTCTGAGACTCAGTTTCCTTGTGTGTAAAATGGGGGATGATCTCGCTGGATTGTTTCAAGGGAAATACTTGGTCAACATTACCTCTAGAAATATGAGACGCAGTTGTTATAAGGATGACGATAAGAACCTGGCTAGGTCCCAGAGGGACCTTGGTATGCCCCATAGAACCCCCAGCTCAATATCTGTTGAAGGAGGCAGAGAATGCTTCACTCTGGAGTCAGAGGCTGTTTGGTTGTTTTTTAGTCGTGTCTGACTCTTCATGACCCCATTTGGGGTTTTCTGTTTTTTGTTTTTTATTTGTTTATTTTCATTTGGGGTTTTCTTGACGAAGATACTGGAGTGGTTTGCCATGTCCTTCTCCAGCTCATTTGACAGATAAGGAAACTGAGGCAAAGTTAAATGACTTGCCCAGGGTCTCACAGCTAGGAAGTGTCCAAGGCTGGATTTGAACTCTGATCTTCTTGGCTCCAGGTCTTGACCTTTAAAGCTGTGCCATGGGTGAGGTCCTGGGTTCAGTCCCACCTCTGATGCTGATTTACTTCCTCTGTGTGAACTCAGGTTGCTGACCCTTCCTGGGCCACAGTTTTCTCCCCTTGAGGTGGGCTGGACTCAGTGATCTCTGAGATTCCTTTGTATAATACGGAGTTGCAATAGCTTATAAGCACAGCACATCCAGGGCTAACGATAGCCCTCAAGTATTCACTATTCACTATGTCGCTTTGTGTTGAGCCGCGTGTTTGATCCAGGTCTGGAGTACGTTTTCAGAAATAGAAGCTAGGGTCCTTGCCTCCTTTAGCTCAGAGAACCTTGACAGCATCCAAACCACTTTGGGAGCTTTTTAGCCACAAAGGCCCTTGTGCCCAATGAAAGGAACATCAAGGGTCTGGGTAATTTCACCCACTCAAGCTCTGCCCTCAGATCCACCTTGTTGGAGGTGGGAGGACTGGGGGGAGCCGGGCAGATATGCTGACTGCCCTTGGATTTCATCTGCCTCCTGTTGCTTCTGACCTCTGGGGGCAGTGGCCGGTGAAGACCCCTATCGTGGACAATCTGAGCTGCACAGGAGGCAATGGACAAGGCTTGCTGTCTGCTAGGCAGAACCAGCATTTTCAATCCTAGACAACCTTTACAAAATCAAACGGCAAAGTAGCACAAAAAGCTACTTCAAATCGATTTTTAAAAACAAGCTCCACTGTGGTGGTCAAAAGGGGAGAACAGAGGCCTCAGGACTGAGCCTTTGCCGGAGGAAGATAGGAACTCTCAGGGTGCACCTACAAAGGGATGAAGCTTGCCCCATGTGACAGTGAGCTGATAAAGCAGGTAGAGTACCAGACCTTAGGTCAGGAAGACCTGAGTTCAAATCTGGCCTCAGATACTTATTAGCTGTGTGACCCTGGGCAAGTCACTTAACTTCTGTTTTCCTTGGTTTCCTTAACTGTAAAAAGAGGATAATAATAATAATTAATAATAATAATATCTACTTCCCAGGTTGTTGTATGATCAGATAAGATGATAATTGTAAAGCACTTACTTAAATGTAAAGCCAAGTTTAGAAGATCTCTCTTCCCCTGTCCCCCTGTCACCGTCTCCCATTCTTCTTTCCTCTTCTCTTACTATGTGCCTGGCACATAGTATGCATTATATAAATGTAAGCTATTATTAAAAGGCAACTTGTCCTTTTAACTTTTTTTTTGTTAACTAGGTGCTAACTTGTTAGCTGTGTTAAGCACAATTGTTTCTATGCTACTATAGGTGTGTAAATGCTATCAGCACCCTTTAAATTTCAGCACCCTGGGACAAAGGCCCAGTTGCTCTGTCCTAGTTCCAGTTCTCCTGCAGGCTTTTGACTGGATGCCTACACATCCTCAGACCTCAGCATTTGATGGCCTGGGGTCCCTGCTTAAGCAGGAATCCAGTACTTTGGGCTACAATAAAAATGTCTATATTTATTAGCTGGGGCACTGAGAGCTTAGTCAGTTAATTTTTCTGAAGCAGGGGCTTAATGAATGGGCATGATAACATTTTCTCTACCTGGAATCTAGCTCCCAATTTTACATTTTACAAGTGCTCACAAGGGCAGAGACCCCAAGTGCTGGTGTTCAAAATCAAGGGTTGGGGCTGGAGGGATAGAGATGGTCACAAGAGAAGCCTCCCAAATCAGGGCAAATCCCACATACTAGATCTCCTCAGACTATAGAGGAGACATCAGTCAGCCTGTCAGCAAGCATTTATTAAGCACTTCCTGTATGCTTAGCACCTCATTAGCCATAGAGATGAAAAAAAAAGACCCAGCAAACCATAAAAGGGTGCCTGCTCTCAAGGAGCTTACATTCCAAGAACATTCTAAAGGGCCCTCTCTTTTCTCCACTACGATGCCCCCACAATTAGAAGGATGAAAGTCCTGAGAAGGATTGTTTTTATCACTTTGTGATCTTCAAGATCAAGTTCAGGCATAAAATAAGTGTCTGTGCAAGGTCATATATGGCTAAAGGGACCTTAGAAGGCCTCTGACTGTTTTATAGATGAGGGTCAGAGAGGTCATTTTTTTCCCCCATAGTGCATTTATGAAGTGCCTACTGTGTGCTTCCAAACACAAAAGCAGCTCCTGCCCTCTAGGAGATATCTGGCTGCTGGAAGGGGCAGGGGCAGATGGAATGGAACAGGGCAGCTTGACCAAGGTCATGGGATGAGTAGAAGAGTCGGTGTTGCCAGGCTCTCGGCCTCTGACCCTGGATGGGCTGCCTTCATGGAATAATACGCCCGCCACCTTCTTTCAGAATGTCTGCAAACCCGTGGAAGAGAAGCACCAGGCCCCCACACTTAAGGAAATCAAGCAGAAAATTGACAGCTACAATGGCAAGGAGAAAAACTGCCTGGGCATGAAGCTGGTGAGTGAAGGGCCCCATGCCCAGCTCCAGAGGGCCTGCACCCCCCGGGGTCTCTGCCGCCTGCCCTGTGGCATCTGATTCTGCTCCATGGCTCATTCCCTGTGTGGCCTGCCTCCTCATGTGTAAAAGGGGAGGGCTGAACTGGACACCCTCCAACCTCTACCGTGAGATCCCCAGTTTGCTTCTTAGGTAGTTGTTGAACCCTAGCTACAGGCTGAGCCCCGGGGTGGGTGGGTGGGAGGATGGGGGGCAGTGCACTCTTTGGGGTCCTGCCCTCTGCTGGTGATCGGGCAGCGATGGAGCCCAACGGCTCTCTGAGAGGACGAAGGGATGGAGGAATGGGGTAGCCTAGTGGGCAAGTCATAGAATCACAGGCTCCAGAGTGTGTTAAAGAGAGCTCATCCAGTCCAGCTCCACCATTTTGCAGATGAGGAAACAGGCCCAGAGAAATGACATGACTTGGGATGGTACAGGCAGTGGTGACCAGAGCTGGGATTAAAGCCCTCCTTTTATGGGATAAGAGCCCATACGCTTTTCCCTATACTATGTTGCCTCCTGCAGCCTGGTAGTTCATTTGCTGGGGTTGAATTCTCTCCTTTGGGTGTCAGACCTTTGGAGCAAGATGTAAAAAGAAATCCCAAGTGACTGCCCCTGATTGTGAGACCTGAGGCCCAGGTGCTTGCATTGTGATGATGAGTCTGAAGAGCCTGCCTCAAGTAGAGTGCAAGTTCTTTTGAGGACAGCAGGGCATTTGTCTGGTGGCCTGTAGTCTTTGCATTTTTCAGAAGGGGATTCAGAAGGGGATTGAGGGAGGGCAACTGCCATTAATCAGTCTACAAGTGCCTACAAGTGCCAGGCACTGTACTTGGTGCTGGGGATATAAGAACAACAAAAATCTGAAACAGCCCCTTCCTTAAAGAGCTTACATTCTAATGGGGAAGTAAAGTGAACAAATATTAGTATATAGAAAATAAATGTAGAATAATTTTACAACATGGGGGAGAGGCTTTGGCAACTGGGAGAGGGATTAGGGAAAGTAGGTGGTTGCATTTAAAAACACTTAGGGTTGCAAAGTATCTTTACCTACAACACTGTTGTGGTTTGGGAATTTTGCCTGGCTTGTTAGGAAAGGGACTTGCAACACCTTCTTTCCTCTCAAAACTGAAAGAGGCAAGGGGAAGCCCAGGGAGAGAGTGCCTGGCTCAGAAAGAGGGGATCGCTCTTTATTAAGGGGTCATTTTCCAATATTTATACCCTTCCCAGATGAAGTCTGGCAGGTCCTGGGAACACCCAGCAGGGTCCACAGCTCTAAGAGCTCTGTCCCACTGTAGGAGGCATCCCCTGGGCAGGGTGGTCACTCTGTGGATATTGACCCAAGAGTACTGACTTGTCTCCTTCCTCCCTCTGATGCTTTTGTGGAGCAGAGTGATGATGGCACCTATACAGGCTTCATTAAAGTGCATCTAAAACTTCGGAGGCCGGTGACTGTGCCGGCTGGGATCCGGCCCCGGTCCATCTATGATGCTGTCAAAGAGGTGAACCTGGCCGCCACCACGGACAAGAGGACGTCCTTCTACTTGCCGTTGGATGCCATCAAGCAGCTGCATATTAGCAGTACCACCACAGTCAGCGAAGTCATCCAGGGGCTACTCAAGAAGTTCATGGTGGTGGACAATCCCCAGAAGTTTGCCCTGTTTAAGCGCACGCACAAGGACGGGCAAGGTAGGAGGAGCGACCCAGTCAGAAACCAGTCCCCCACACTCACCTCCCATATCTAGTGCCACCTCCAGTAGAGGTTGGGAGAAGGGGGGCTCACCCCGAGGAGGCAGGATGGCCAGCCCTACAATCATATTTCCTAGTTTGTGCCCCCAGGGAACTGTGATGTTTCATATAGTGAGAATAGAGATTCCATGAGAAAATCTTGATGCCAGTTATATTTTCTGTTCAAAATATGTTAAATGTGAAATTGCATTTGTATCAAAAGTACTTTTCTCCAACACACTTTGCAAATTAGACCTAGAAGGCTGAAAGTTCTGGGTTTGAGTTCTACTCAAAACACTGACCAGCTATCAGACCTTGAGAGAGTGACTTAATATCTATGAGTACCAGTTTCTTGATCCGTCAAATGGAGATATATCCATTTCCTAAAATTATAGTGAGACTCAATGCAAACCTTTACTTGGTTTTATAAATGTAAGCTCCTACCATATGCAGCAATTTTCTGGTATGAAAGTAAGTTTGTTGGTTCGAAAATTTTCTGAACACTTCTCCCTCTGATCTTAAGGTCAAACTGAGAGGAGAAAGTCTTACATGCTTCTTAGACCAACACTGAAGTGTTTCATCAGTATACTTTCAGGCCCCCATATGTTTTGTGGGCAAATTAGCTTGCCCTAAAAATCCAGATCTTTGGTAAAGTAAACACCCAATTAAACCCACCATCACAGAGGCTAGGAGGAGGCACCTTCAGCTAGCGTCCTCCTCTGGACTTAAATTTTTTAATCTGTGTCATGGATTTAGACCCTCCCTATCTCTGAATAGAATGTAGAGAATAGAATATATGTTCTAAGGTAGTTATGTTGCCATGGACACCCATAAAAACCATATTTCTTTATAAAGTATCATCATTAGAGGCAGCATGGAGTAGTGCCTAGAGTGCCAGACTCAGGAGTCAGCGATCTGGGTTCAAATTACACCTCTGACATTTACTGGCTGTGTGACCCTGGTCAAGTCACTCTCTGAACCTCAGGCAGCTCTCTTAATACGATAAGTTGTGAACTACTAGGATATCTAACAGTGGAAAAGTCTCCATATCAGCTAAATCATTGGATCATAGAACAGGCAGGGACCTCAGAGTTCGTCTAGTTCAGCTCCTTTTACAGGTGAGGAAACTGAGGCCCAGAATCATTAAATTACTTACTCAAGGTAATAACACAGGTGAACAACTGGAAAACTGGGCTTTGAAGCCTACTGGGCTGGTTGTAGGTGGGTTGTGTTGACTCACCTGGTTGGCTCCATTGAAAGAAATCACTTTCTTAGTAACTCTTTGATGATTTGTTAAAGGATTTTTTGGGGGGTTTTGCTTTGAAGTAATAAATGGGGCAAATCCTCCAACTCCAGACCTGCTGTTCTTCCCACTGTACCATAGTGTTTGTTATTTTTTTTTAGTATTTTTTCCTCAATTACATGTAAAAATAATTTTTAACATTCATTTTTTTAAAATGTTGAGTTCCAAATTCTCTCCCTCCCTGAAGTGTTAAGCAATTTTATATAGATTACATGTTATTATTAAGGATCCTCTTGGGACTTAACACTGTTGGAAAGTTTACAGCCTAAGTTTTAGGGGCCTAAGTCAACTAGTTCTAGTTCTAGTCAACTCCTGTGCCCTCTGGATCTCCAACAAAATTGGCAGCACAGGATGGTGAAAAGCACCCTGGGATGGGAGTCAAAGGACCTTGGATGTAGAGCTGGCTCCATTGCCAACTGATGGCGTGACCTCAAGCAATTAATTCATCTCTCTGGGTCTCGGATTCCTCATTAAACTAGAAAACCGCTTAACATTCTGGGATGGCGTTCCATCATTGCCCTCAGCAGCTAAACACCCCCAGATGGACCCCTGGTCCTTCCTCTCAGGGATGAGACCATCAACTCATTCTCTTGTCTTTTAGTGCTGTTCCAGAAACTCTCCATCAACGACTGTCCCCTCTACCTTCGCCTGCTGGCAGGTCCTGACACAGACATCCTCAGTTTCGTGCTGAAGGAGAATGAGACAGGAGAGGTGGAGGTAGGTCCAACACGATCACTAATCCTTTGCCTGTGTACCTTGCCTTTGAAGCCTACTGGGCTGGTTGTAGGTGGGTTGTGTTGACTCACCTGGTTGGCTCCATTGAAAGAAATCACTTTCTTAGTAACTCTTTGATGATTTGTTAAAGGATTTTTTGGCGGTTTTTGCTTTGAAGTAATAAATGGGGCAAGTGGATAAAAAAAAATGTGAGCATTGTTTTCAGACTAACCAGGCAGAATTGAAATGGGAACTCTAGGGTCCAGGAGAAGGAAATTAGGTAATTAGAATGTGCCTGAGATGCCCTGACCCCGACGTCCCAGGGCGACCACTGGGCTGCAAGTGGGCAGCAAGACAGCAAGGCAGCTCCAAACTCAACTGCTAACCTATTGTGCTCTTGCTGTTTCTCTCTCTAACCCTTCCCCCTCCACAGTGGGATGCCTTCTCCATCCCAGAGCTCCAGAACTTCTTAACTATCCTGGAAAAGGAAGAACAGGACAAAATCCAGCAAGTGCAGAGGAAGTATGACAAATTCAAGCAAAGACTGGAGGAACTCTTGAGAGATGCCCAGGGCAAACCTGGCTAACCCTGCCTGCCCTCCCTTCCTCCCTGGTCCTGGAACAGCTTCAGAGAATGGATTGGTACTTCAATTGTTTTGCAACAGACACTTTTCTCGGGACACATCTGGCTGGGCACTTTTGTGCTCAGCCCTAAGTTACTCCAGATGGGGCGGTAACTTCCCCAATATGTTCTGTCTTGGGATTTTTCCTCTTGCCCCTACCCATATCGCCCCTCAGCCCCCAGAGACGCTGTTGTGGAAGCAGTAGCAGCGTCCTAAGAAAATCTTTCTCTTGCTCTGTCAAACTACAGGCCTTTCAGAAACCCAATAGCTGCCTTGATGCATCACCAATCCAGGAACCAGCACTCTGGTTGGCAAAGGCAAATATGGGAAAAGCAAGAAAAAATTATTTTAAAGAGATGCATCTTCCTTCCTGGGCATCTTCTCCCCTCCCTTCTCTTACTGAACAGCTTTATTTATTGAGTCACATAATAAAAGAGCTAAAAGTTCACTTGTGGAGACCTAGCAGGCTCACAGTAGACCACCACAAGTGGGGGGTGGGGGAAAGGGAATAGGAGGAAAAGTGGAGGAGCATTCGCTAATACCTTCTCCTCCACTTTCATCCCTCCCCCAGCTACAGGTGCCTATAATTCAGGCTCAGAGATGCCTAAAATCACTGGCCCCTGCTAAAAAACCCTGAGTGGCTTAGGTTACGGGTTTCTGTAGAGGTCATTGATGTGTGCCTCTCTAGCACACGATATTATGAGGGTGATGTCTTAGGTGCATATGTGTGTGTGTTTGTGAGTGGGTGTGCACACATCCACATCTGTCAGAAAATTTTTTCTCAACATTAACTTGATGCTCTTTCCATCTTCCTGATATTTCTCCCAAAGTGAAATGGGCCTCTTCCCTGCCCAGGGGTTCTCATTTAAAATTTTTGTTCCTAAGAAAGGAGGCTGAGGTGGACAAAGACTAAAATATATTTCAGAAAATCATCCAACAAGCAACCTCCAACCTCTGGGACAGCCAAGAAGCTCTACTGTGCCTGGGACGCCCTGATCCAGACATCACAGGGCTACCGCTGCTCCCTCCCTCTGCCTTTTGCCTCAGGCCCTGGTCCTGTGGGATTCCAGCTGCAGCCAGACTTGCCCTCAGAGAAGTAGGAAACTTCAAACTCAACCTTTCCATTATGAAGACTGGGCACTATGCCTGGAGTGACCCCAAAATGGAAGGAGAGCCCCAGGGGCTTTTGTCTCCCCTTTGACCTCAGTGCCTTTCTGTCTTTAAAGGAGGTGTGGGAATAAGTTCAAGGTTCCAAGATGTGGCTTCCCTGGTGCCCTGCCCCAGTCTGATCATGCTAGACAGAGGACACCCTTCCCAGCCCACCAAAGGGGAGAATGGACTTCTCTTCCCCTATCACAGCTGCTTCTCATCCTTGGGGGTGTTGTACAGGGGGGAAATGTGGCTTCCTGACTGCTGGTTTGTGCTGGCTCATTGGATTTATGCAAATTTCAATTAAAAACCAACCAACCAATTCACGTTATCAGTCAGGTATGTGGAAGGAGAAGCAGCAGGGACTAGTGGTCTGCTTTCAAAGTCAGGAAGACCTGCCTGGGTTAAAGTGCCCACTCCGATAGAGTGGCTTTGTAACCCAAGACAAGTCGCTTTAATCTCAGCATCCCAGTCAACTTTCTAAGACTATATAAACTGTGAGCAGATGCTAATGTCATTGGTACATGTTCCCTCTGCTGATGGAACCACAGGCTTAGGGCCAAGAAAACAAATACACCCATCGAAGCAAGAACAGGAGGACTGTCATTTTCAACTGAGGCTCAGACTCCAGGCACAGCCCTTAGGGAGGCCCTTTTTTCCCTTGCCCTCAATTTCCAAATTCCCAAATCCCCATTACTTCATAGGTAAGCTCACGTCCCAGCTACTCCAAGGCCTCATAGGGTAACCTTTCTCCCCCATCTGTCCCACTAAACATCCACCTTCATTGTTGCCTCTGGAGAATACAGGTGTATGTGTATATACATGCAAAAATACATGATATATAATATAAATTATATATGTGTGTATATGTATACCCACATGCACAGTCTTTATATATAAAAGAACAGCAGCCTATAAAAATACCCCTTTCTCCCCTCATCCCACATCTCACCTTCCCCCCTCAAAAAAAAAAACAAAAACAAAAAACAACCCTTCTCTCCCTCTGGTTTAAATTAAGGGAAAAAACCCATTTCCCTTAATCCTGCATGTCTACAACCTTGGTATAAGGCATGGCTCCTGCTGCAACTGCCGTGAATGCTGCTGAAAACCTCCCTCCAATGGGAAAGGCAATTTTATTTTTAAGGGGAATAAAGAAAACTATTACATAGAGAAAGAGATATATATATATATAGAGAGAGAAAGATATACAAATATAGTACATAGATATATAGAGTGTGGCAAAAAATATGGGATAGCTCAGATTCTAAAGAAAGCACAGCTAGATCTTGGACCTGGGCCGAGGTCTAAAGCTCTTTAAAAACATAGTATGAAGAAAGAATTCCTTCTCTCAGAGGTGGATGTGACTGCTGGCAGTGCCTTCCTAAAGGTTGTGTTGCTTAGTGTGTGTGTGTGTGTGCGTGTGTATATATGTATGTGTGTTGTATGAACTTTTTTAAAGATGTCAGTCTGAGTTGTAAAAAAAAAAAAGATATATAAAAATAAAAAGTTTGGCGCAAACGTGATGCATCTGGTATTTTTTCCTCTGACTTTTCTGGCCTGCCCTAAGTCATCACCTCCCTCTGAGTGGGGAGTGAGATCAGAAAATGTTATTTTAAAAATTTATTTGGGACACAACATTGACCAAATAGTTTGAAGACTTTAGCTGTCTACATGTATATTAAGGATAGTATGATCAGCTGTTCTCTGTCTTAATCAGGACCCCATGGAGAACCATGGTGTTAATGAGTTCAAAGGTAGGGGTTCATACCCCAGAGGTCAACTGAATTAACATACTGTCTCAACCTTCCTAATGCTGCGACCCTTAAAACTCGTATGTGGGCATATCTGCATGTGGGCAGACCCGCCTGGAGATGTATAGAGGAGCCGTGTCTCAGTCCCTAAGACCATCGGAAATATGTGTTTTCTGATGGTCTTAGGTGACCCCCCCAAAGGGGTCGTGACCCACAAGTTGAGAACCATTGCACTAGAGGAAGGGGGTAGAAGATCCAAGATCTACAGCCATAGACTGTACTCCATCTAGCCATCTATCAAGTCAGCAAACAAGGTGACAGATAGAGGTTTCCCCTTCATGAACGTCTTCAAAGCAGTCTTCTTCATGCACAGGTAGGACTCAGCCTCAGAGAGAGGAAGCAATCTGCCCAAGGTCACATAGCCAGGTAGTGGATAAATGTTTTTTTGGACTGAATAGTACTAGGATCATGCACAGTCCCAGAATAACACCATGGTATATAAACAGGATACAACCAGTAGAGCAAATAACACAGTGAGGGACAAATAGGATAGCACAGACAAGTAGTTCAAGTAAGCATCTATCATACAATTATTCAGTGGACCCAAATGACCTGATGCCATTAATGACGGGGCAGATCTAGAGTTGTGGCCACAGACCACTTCATTGGGTTGAGCCACAGACGCTAGTCTGCCTATATTGCCTTTACGTTCTCCATAAATCCTTCCTGCTGCAATTTCTGTGTTTATGACGGCAGAGAACTGAGTCCTGTCCCCTCTAGCAAAGACTCTTTAAATACCTGCAGCAGGCACACTAGCTTGGTAACGGGATGAAGGCAGCCTGTCCAGCATTCTGTGGAGGGCTGTAAGAACTGGCAGGAATTGTCCTTCCTGGGACGGAGCAGAGAGAAGCAGGGCATGAAGCAGGAGAAAGGAGAGACATAAATGCTGCCTCCCCTCCAGCCCTTTTCTTCTATGAATTTGAAATATACTTGATTAAAGTTCTGCAGTACTGGTTTATTTCCTTCAGAGGGATTATAAAGATGGGACTTAGGGATGTCTTCTTACCTGAGAGTTCCCTTTGCCAGTGAAATCACAGGTCCAGTATTATCCCTCTGTGGGATAAATCACTGAATACAGGAGAGGGGAATGATATATTTGGAAATGAGAGTGAGGTAAAAATAAAAGATAGCAATAAAAATAAGACTTAAAAATATATAAATATACATACATACATATATATAGGAATAAGGAGCATGAGAATAAAAATTTATTTTGGTAAAGAATTACATTTCATCCTCTCAAAAGTTGAAAAGTTACATAAATTACCAGCTCAGAGATTCAGATTTCCAAAAAAAGTGCAGTTTGACACTAGAGGAATCACTTCTTCTTGCCAGCTTTGGGGGCCTTTTCTAAACCTTGGATATACTTTCGAGGGATGTTGTATTCTTCTACAATGCAAAAAAGGCACACAGACTTCTCAGCCTGGCAGCATCCAAGGCCCTCTGCCAAGCATCCCCTGCCCCCCCCCCTCATCTAAATGATCAGCCGGTCCTTACCCAGACCCATCTCTGTTCCTGTTCAGCTAAGCCACCAGCAACCCAGCTCTTCAGGCTGTTCCTTGTTTTCCAGTCTTTGCACATCTGGGTATCGGCACCCAACACTGCTCTGCCAGACCCTCACTTTCTCTAGGAAATTAGTGGCTCCCTTCTCCAACAGCAGGCCCTGAGTATTTTAGGACTCAGTTTGTACTAGAGCAAATGGTCCTGGTGGATGACACTTTCTAAACTTTCTTTAGTCATTTTCATGTCTGTTTATCCTCTCCAAACAGAATGTAAACTCCTTGAGGGTAGGGACCTATATTTTATTTTCCCTTTCTTTCTGCTCTCTTAGCACCTGGAACTAGGGTTTAGTCAGAACAAGTACTTGGCCGTAGATGACTGACACTGCCTCGTACTCTCAGAAGACCTAGACAAAGCTTAGCCAAGGGGAGGATGCTCACCAAGCAAGAGCCGACTTAGGTGACTGATCTGATTCCCTTGGATTTGGACCTGAATGGCATCCCTGGTCCCAGGGACTGGGGTGACAGTGGCACTGGCCTGGCCCCGCTGCTGAAGGATGGCAGCCACAGAATATGGGTCAAGACCAAAGACCTCTAGGTTCCGGATCAAGGTCACCTGTAGATGAAAAAAGTCAGAACTAGACAAGAATGGACAGCAGAACATGTACACCCCCACCTACCCACCCACTCACACGTTCTTCTGACTCCAGTGACTGCTCCCCCCTCCTCCCTGTGTTGGAGGATCTGTCTACCTTACAAATGCCTCCAATATAAGAAAGCCCCAACCAGAAGTCACCCAATCCCTACCATGCTCACACACATTTTCATTGTTTCCTTGCTTTATAAATAAGGGTGTGCCCCTCATCAGAATGGGTTGAGCAAAAACATTTAAAAAGTATATCATTCCCCATGACTACAAAAACAGGATGTCTCATACGTGATGAGAAGAGATGGCCAAGTATTTTTGCATTCAGGAGAGATATTGTTATGGACGTTCAAGACATACAGACACACACAGACACACACACACACAGACACACACACACACACACATCCCGTCTAAAGGAAGTTTGAACTTGAAGGTTTTGCTCAGGCTTCACTAAGCCAGGGGGTAGGGGTGTCTGGGAGTCACCATGGAACAACTCCCCCCAACACAGACACACACATACAGATATACAGACACACAGACACACACACACCCTAGTCCTAATAAGTCAAGTAGCCTACGTGTGAAAACAACACAAATATCTGCCAACATGGCTCCAGGAATGGGTTTTTGGTTGTTTTAATTTAACTTTTCAGATCAAGCACTCAATCTAGGAATATCATAGAAAGAGTTCCTGCTCAGGTAAATGTAGAACTATATGATCCCCCAAAATCCCAACCAACTTTGAGGCTCCATGGAGTTTCTTTTTTACCTTTTTATTGCATGCTCTCTGTGCTAAGTTGATGTCAATTGGACAGATTTTTCCCTTCTTCACGACAGGCTCTTGGCCATAAAAGGTCACTTGATAGGCAGGTTTCAATCTCTGAAGGCACCTGAAATAGCAGGGTTGACAAAGGTCAGAGTCCTATAGCCAGGGAGCCCCCTAGGCACTTCACTTGGCATTGTCCCTTACAGAGAGTTTGAGGCAGGGCACACGCCCCCACTGGGGAGACAGAGAGAGAGAGAGAGAGAGAGTCAGAGAGAGAAAGAGAGAGAGAGAGAGAGAGAGAGTCAGAGAGAGGGAGAGAAGAGGGAGGGAGAGAGGGAAGGAGGGAGGGAGAGAGAGAAGGAGGGAGGGAGGGAAGGAGGGAGGGAGGGAGATACAAGGATACAAATGGAGAAGTTCTACTTTATGTTACAAGAGTGAGGAGCAACAGCCTGAATCCTTGATCTGTTCTCAGTGAGCTGGTGTCCTGGAGATTTACCTAATCTATTTAGCAGAAGTATCCTGGGGACAACAAGCAGCAAAACCTGCCTTCAAATTGTTTCAGAAAAGCACCTTCTCTGCCCTTTCTGCCTTTCTTAGAGTCCTTTTAGTCCTTCAATCGTTCATGTTGCTCTTTGTCTTGCCCTTCCCTCCTAGAGGGTGCTTCAAACTAGAAATGTCCTGCACACAGACACTCTTTAAAAGGTCAACAGCTCAATGTGTATTGTGGGGGGTGGGGAGGGGGACAGAAACTGATTTCTCTGAGGTCACCAATAACATCACCAAATCCAATGGCCTTTTTCCAGTCCTCAGCCTCACTGCCTTCTGGACCTTCTGACACTGGTAACTAACTCCTACAGATACTCCCTTCTTCCTTCACTTCAAAGGCCCCAGTGCTGGCCTGGCTGGCCTATGGCTCCTCAGAAGCCCTTTCAGGCTCCTTGTCTGTGAAGAATCTCCCAGGATGTGTCTCGGTTCCTCTTCTCTTTTTTCTCTACACTTTTTCCTTTGTTAACCACAGTGATCTCAACTCTTGTGTCTAGAAATTGTTGACTCCAAATCTGTCTACTCTTGACATGTTTTCTAAGCTCCAGACCCATTTCTCCAACGCTGACGTAGCAACTTTACGTGGAGATCCCACAGACATCTCAAATCCAACCACCCAAAACAGTTTATTATGTTTTCCCTTAGACCTATTCCTCATTCTGACTTCCCTATATATATATGTGGGCCCACAGTTTACCAGCCCTCATGTTCAAAGTTCTGGGGCTCTCTCTGGCCTTTCCATTCTCCCTCTCACATACACTTAGCAAGTCCTACCGTTTCTGTCTCTGCAGTATTTCTCTCAGATGTTGACCACTGTCACCACTATGGATGCCTGGACCACTTAGCACCAATCAGATTATTTCTGTGGCCTCCCAGCAGGTCTCCCTACCTCTGTTCCCTACCTGTCTTTTATCAACGCCAGTCACCTCTGGGTCTGCTCACATCATGGTTTCTTTATGGCCAACTGTGAACCCTAACCCTAACCCTTCTCCAGTTTTCCCTCACAGACTCCCTCCACACGCTACATTCTGTGTCCTGGCCCCCAAACCTGCCCCAAGGGGCTCACACCTTCATGCCTTTGTTCCCACTGTTTCCTATGCCTAGAATTTTCTCAATTCCCATTCTTCAAAAGATTTCTCTCCCTCCTGGAAAGTTCAGCTTACTACAGTACACTAGGCTCCACTATGACTACCTGTGCAATGTTGGACAAGTCACTCTCTGGATTTCAGTTTCTCATATGTAAAATAAAGTTGGCCTAGGTCAGTGGTTCTCAACCTTCCTAATGTCGCAACCCTTTAATACAGTTCCTCATGTTGTGGTGACCCCCAACCATAAAATTATTTTTGTTGCTACTTCCTAACTGTAATTTTGCTACTGTTATGAATCATCATGTAAAAAACTGATATGCAGAATATATTTTCATTGTTACAAATTGAACAGAACCCACAGGCTGAGAACTGCTGGCCTAGGTAAACTAAGGTTTCATGCAGTTCCATAGATGATTCTTCAAATCATGCATTTATTTTACACCTCATGAATTTAACGCATAATAACACATACACTTCTCTTGTGTCTTAACCCCTTACACCAAGCTAAAAGTTCCATGGGATCATGTCTTCTGTAAAATTTTTCTCTACCTCAGCAGCTAACACAATGCCCTGCACACAGCAGGCCCTTAATAAATGTTTGATGACCCTTTAAAAAATGATGTGAGCAGAGCTATGATGGTGGAGTAAAAGCAGGGACTCACCTGAGCTTCCCCAAATTCCCCTCCAAACAATTTTATTGCCTCAAAACGATTTCTGGAGTGGCAAAACCAACAAAAGGAAGGCATGAAACAATTTTCCAGACCAAGACAACTTAGGAGGTCAGCAGGAAAGGTATGTATAACTGAAATGAGAGAGGAGTGTGGCCTGGCACAAGTCATCCACTGGCAATCAGCAGACGCTTCCAGAGCACAGACAGTGAGGGGGCTGGATAAATGGTCAGAAGAAGATTACAAGTATCCTTTTGCTGGCACTGGGTGCAAGAATCTGTTACACTGCCTGTACTCGATTCTGGGTCACAGTCTCAGGACAAGGAGGAGCACTAGGAGACTTAGAACATATTGTTGCAGGAGAGTGGGGGACCCTGGTCATAGTTCCAGGGTGGAAAAGAGGGTAGTCACTCACAGACCACAGCACAGGCCAGGAGGGCAGTGACCACACTTCTCTTTAGATCATACCAATTTAGAAGAACTGAAAACCTACAGACCCCCTTCACAACTAGCTCTAAAAACACTGCACAAAAAACCTGAAGCCTGGGACAATGTCCCCTCCAACCCAGAAGCACAGCCCACCTTTAATATAAAGTTATAAGCCAAGAAATAGGCTAGAAAAATGAGGAAGATTCCAGGGGGGGCGGAGCCAAGATGGCGGCGTAGAAGCAGCAAGGTCCCGCAGCTCCCACACCGCCACCCTAAACACCCATAAAATACGAGCCCAGACAAAGTCTAGGAAAGTCTAGGACTCTCAGACTCACAAAAATACAGAGAACACAGCTCTCGCTGAAGGCAGCTTGGCAGCAGGGGGTCAGCATGGCCGCTGGAGCAGAAGCTGGAACAGCTGGAAGCCGAGACAAGGGCCAGGCCTGGGATGGTGGGAAGGAGCTGAGCCGAGCCCCTCAGCCAGCCTGCAGAGGTTCTACAGCCTCCAGCACCTCCACATCTGCCAAGGCGAGGCGCAGCTCGTACTGCAGAGGAGCAGAGAACGGCCAGCCCAAAACCATGCGGCCAGGTGGAGCAGCAGAGCCTCCCAAGCCACAGCATGAGTCTACTTCAAAGAAAATCTAAAGCACCGGCCTGAGGGGAGCTTCAGTCAGAGACCATTAGTGAAAGCTGAAACTTTGAAACTTAATTGGGGGGGGGGGGCCGGGTAAAGCAGTTCGGCCATTCTACCCCCGGGGCAAGGAAGCAGTGGGGGAGG
>CM053593.1:89697621-89821720 GCA_028646575.1 Pseudocheirus occidentalis
AATCAAGATATACAGGGGCTGGGATAGGGAGACCCCTTCTGCCCTACCAGAAAATAGGAGAGTGGAGCAGGGGAGGGGCTTTACAGTGGGATTGCTGTTATGGGGTTGGGGCAGGAGCAAGACGGGGAGAAAATGTGTAATTCAAAAAATGTAATGAAAATGAATAATGTAAACAAGAAAACAGATAAAAACTAAATTAAAAAAATAAAAATAACAAAATAAATAACAAAAAAAAAAAAAAAAGAAAAATGAGGAAACAGCAACAATAAAAGAACCTGACCATAGAAAGTTACTGTGGTGACAGGGAAGAGCAAGACACAAACCCAGAAGAAGATAACAAAGTCAAAGCAACTACATGAAAAGCCTCAAAGAAAAATGTGAATTGATTTCAGGCCCCCACAAAAAAATTTCTGGAAGAGTTCGAAAAGGATTTTAAAGATCAAATAAGAGAGGTAAAGGAAAAATTGAGAAAATAAATGAGAGTGCTGCAAGAAAATCATGAAAAAAGAGTCAATAATTTGGTAAAGGAGGCATCAAAAATACTGAAGAAAATAACACCTTAAAACCAGAATAGGTCAAATGGTAAAAGAGGCACAAAAGTTCACTGACGAGAACTTCCTAAAAAGGAGAACTGACAAAATGGAAAAAAGATGTAAAAGAAATTCACTTTAGAGAAAAACTCCTTACAAAGCTGCATTGGCCAAATGGAAAAGGAAGTACAAAAGTTCACTGAAGAAAATAATTCCTTAAAAATTAAAATTAGGCAAGTAGAAGCTAATGACTCCATGAAACATCAAGAAGATGTTTCAGAACAAAAGAATGAAAAAAATAGAAGAAAAATGTGAAATATCTCACTGGAAAAAAACTGACCTGGAAAACAGATCCAAGAGATATAATTTAAGAATTATTGGACTACCTGAAAGCCATGATAAAAAAAATAATCTAGACACCATATTTTAAAAAATTATCAAGGAAAACAGCCCTGGTATCCTAGCACCAGAAGGTAAAATAGAAATAGAAAGAATCTATCAATCATCTCCTGAAAGAGATCCAAAATGAAAATTCCCAGGAATATTATAGCTAAATTCCAGAGCTACCAGGTGAAGGAGAAAATACTGCAAGCATCCAGAAGTAAACAATTCAAATATCATGGAGCCACAGTTAGGATAACATGAGATTCAGCAACTTCTATATTAAAGGACTGAAGGACTTGGAATATGATATTTTGGAGAGCAAAGGAGCTAGGATTACAACCAAGAATTGTCTACTCAGCAAAACTGAGTATAATCCTTCAGGGTAAAAAAATGAAATAGAGGACTTTCAAGCATTCTACACAAACAGACCAGAGCTGAATAGGAAATTTGACTTTCAAATACAAGATCAAGAAAAGCATAAAAAGGTAAACAGGAAAGGAAAAGCAAGTTAAATTGTTTACATGGGAAGATGATCCTTGTAACTCCTAAAAATTTTTTTGTTGTTAGAGCAGTTAGGCAGATTATTTATAGACAGAGGGCATGGATGTGAGTTGACTATGATGGGGTATCTAGAAAAATAAAATCAAGCAGTGTGAAAGGGGGAGAATGCACTGGAAGAATGGGGAAGGGAGAGGTAGAATGGGGTAAATTAGCTCACATAAAAGAGGTATGACAGAGCTTTTACATGATAGAGTAGACATAATGGATAATACTTGAACTTTACTCTCATCAGAATTGACTGAAAGAGAGAATAACATACATTCCCAGTTGTGTATAGAAATATATCTTGCCCTCCAGAGAATGAAGGGAAGGGGATAATAGAAGGGGGGAGGGGCTGATGGAAGGAAGGACAGATTGGGGGAGAAACGGTGGTCAGAAACAAAATGCTTCTGAGAAAAGGGCAAAAGAAGTGAAAGAAGGATAAATAGAAAAAACAGGATGGAGAAATAAATAATAACTAAAAAAATTCTTACAGTGAGTTCCTCTGATAAAGGTCTTTTCTTAAATATATGAAGAACTGTGTCAAATTTAAAAAAATACAGGTCATTCCCCAATTTATAAATGGTCAAAGGATATAAATAGGCAGTTTAGGGATGAAGAAATCAACACTATCTAGTCATGAAAAAATGCTCTAAATCGCAATTAGAGAAATGTAAGTGAAAACAATCCTGGGGTACCACCCCACACCTATTAGATTGGTTAAAAGGAAAATGACAAATATTGGAGGGGATATAGGAAAACTAGGACACTAAAACACCATGGGTGGACTTGTGAACTGATCCAACCATTCTGAAGAGCAATTTGAAACTACACCCACAGGGTATGGAAACCCTTTGACCCAGAAATATCACTACTAGGTCTATCTATCAAATAGATTTTTTTAAAAAAGGAAAAGGAAAAGAACCTCTATGTACACAGCAGGTCTTCTTATGGTAGCAAAAAAAATGGAAATTGAGGGGATGCCTTTCAATCTGGGAATGGCTAAACAAGTTGTGGTATATGACCGGGCTGGCATATTACTGTTCATGCTACTCTGCCTCACTTAAATCCAATTTACACATGAATCAAAAGAAGAAATGATGAACAGGATGCTTTCAGAAAAACCTGGAAAAGACGTATATGAATTGATGCAAAGTGAAGTGAGGAGAACCAGGAAAACACCGTATAATAACAATACTATACAATGATCAACTGTGAATAACTTAGCTTTTCTCAGCAATACAATGATCCAAGACAGTCCCAAAGGACTTATGATGAAAAATATTATCACCTCCAGGGAAAGAACTGATGAAATATTCTGAATGCAAGTTAAAGCGTACTTTAAAAAAAAAACCAAACTTTATTTTTCTTGGCTTTTTTTTGGTCTTTGTTTTCTTTAATAATATGACTAACATAGAAATATGTATTATATGACTGCACATATATAATCTGTATCAAACTGCTTGCCCTCTTGGCAAAGGGGGTGTGGGAGGAAGGGAGGAAAGGAAAGAGAGAATTTGGAACTCAAATTTTTTTTAACCGTTAAAAACCATTTTTACATATAATTGGGAAAAAAAATTTCAAAATAAATAAAAATGTGATGTGATCAGGCGATTCAAGGGAGAGAAAGGACACAGAGAGAAATTAAAGCTAATGAAAGAGGGTGTGAATAAGCATTTATATAGCACCTATTATGTGTAGACAGGGTGCTAAGTACTTTTTTTTAAACAAATAGTATCTCATTTGATCCTCATATCCACCCTATGAGGTAGGTGCTATTATTATCCCCCATTTTATGGTTGAGATTTATGTCAACGTCTATTACCTTTCAATGAGTTTATCCCATGGAAGCCTCAATATTGTGTGTTGTTCAGCTTTTTCCAAGATGCAGTCACACAAAATGGGATCCATCTTCACAAGACTAAAGGGAAAGGGACAGAATGACATTTAGACTTGTGCTTTCTTGTCCTAAGAGAGCCACCTCCTAAAATTTTCACAATAGATCTAGAGTAAGATCATTTATCAAGTAATATGCCACACAAAGGGAAGAAATCATGCCAGAGTTCCTGGAAGTAAAACATAGAGCATGTTCAAGTAGAAAGATAAAAGAACTGCGAATTTTAAGATCTGGGTTCTAGGCTTGGTTCTGCCACCAACTAGTTGGGTGGCTATATGGAACAATGACAATTGCTCACACTCAGAGAGTGCCTTACATTTTCTCCCAACAACAACAACTAGGGGAGGTAGGAAGGACAAACTTCTTCACATCACTTCTCTGGGCTCAGCCTTCTACACTCTCACTTGGAAGGACCTCAGGAAGACACGGAGACATACAAGTGGTCATCTAACTTCTCCCTAACTACCTTTGCTCAGCTGGCCCATTTCATTTTTGAACAGTTCTAATTGTTAGGAAATTCAACTTTATACTAAATCTAAATCTGATCCTCTGCATAAACTCAATCCTTTTCTCTGAGGCCAAGTAGGGCAAGTCTAATCCTGCTTCCAGAGGATAGTTCTTCAAATACTTGAGGACAGTTGTCATGTTCCTGTTGAGTTTTCTACTATCTAGATTAAGTACTTCTACATCCTTTAACTGACTTTTATATGGGCTAGTGGCCCATCTACAAAATCAAAGATAAATCTATAAAAGATCTCCAATTTTAGCATCTCTGACTCATCTATGAAAACACACACACACACACACACACACACACACACCTCTCAGAGCAGCCTGGTTTTTAGGACAAAAGACTGCCACGTGATTTTTTACTCACTTTTTGTTGTCTGCATCAACCAGGTTGTTTTTCTTTGCATAGTCAATGATGATTGCACGGACCTCACTGCCTGAGAGGGTACTCCCCTTCCTGGGAGAAAAAAGAGGTATAAGGAGGTGGATTCAAATGTGATAAGAACCATGTAAAACAAGCTAAGGACTTCTTTTTGATAGGGTTTTCCCCCATCTTTCCTGCTCTATTTCTACTTCCTAAAGAGGTGGAAAGGGAACACGATAATTGACAATAGATTGAACATTTTCCCCATTTCCATGAGACCCAAAGAAACTTGCTGGTGGAGGGAGGATTAGAGCTAGACTTGGGCAACAGAAAGCCAAGGGAAGGGATAGATGTGCTGGCCATCACAGACAGCCCAGGTGAGCTGAGAGGTAATGTGGATCAGACTAGACAGATGGTTGGCACATGTTCTATACAACTCACTTGTGGCCGGATGCCTGGAAGAGAGAGGTCATGTTGGCTGGGATACAGTAAAGGGATTCGATCTCTGGTGGGTGATAAGGCTTCTCCTTGGTATCCTCTTGGACACACTGGGCAGTTGGGGAGGGATCAGGTACAACAAAAGATGTAATGCTGAAACCCATGAGGAAGAAAAGGTGAGGAAAAGCATCCTACAATGGTGTCTAGACATCTGAGTCCCAGGCAGACCCGAAACTGCTTGGCACCAATGGGCCCTCAGCTCTCACCTGGGGTGTTTCCAGTCCACGGCCACAATGCTCTCCACACCTTTGCTCAATTCCTTCACCTGCACAATCTGCTCCTTCATCATGTGGTGCAGAAACTTTGAGAGCTGAGGGAGAGAAAGTCAGTGGCCAGGGCCATGGAGCAAACCCAAGATCTTCATTCATTCAACAAACATCTCTTGAGGACTTACAATACGCAAAGCACTGTGCTAAGCTGTGCAGTGAGCCAAGATGTTTTAGACCTAATTCCTACCCTTTTTAAACTGGGAAATGAGGGGCTTCTACCCTGTAGTGGGGTACATATAGTAGTGACCAGGATGATATAAGGGAGGTAGAGACTCTACACCAACTAAGCTTTACAGAACCCACATGAGAAAGGGCTTATACTGGGACAAAGAGCTTCAAGGGTTGGCTGCGGCTGGTTGGGCCACAGGGACACTGCTCCCCAGCAACCAGGTCCACTAATTCTGCTTGTCCCTGTCCCCCTCCCACCAGTAGTCAGGCCAAGAGCCTCACTTGCCTTTTTGTAGCTTGACTTCTTTATGTCCAACTGTTGTCCTTCAGGGCTAGAGACAGCAGAAATGCATGTTAAGAAGGGAAAGCAATAGTGACGGAGGCTTGAGCACGGAGTAACGATGCTGAGTGTAGGGACTTTTCTTCCCTGTTCTCCAACCCATTCTTAGGAGAGGTGGGAAAGGAGACAAAGTGAAACAGTTTCAAAGCGCTTCCGAGGACTTGAGGATATTCTCAACGCCTCCCAGTCCTGGAACCCTCATTACATAGGCTTTTGCTGTGGCTTACTACTAGACAAAAAACTGACACTTCTCAATAACCTCCCTAACCCAGCAGAATTCTGGCCCAAGTCATTAAGTTTTCAATATACACCCCAAGCCCTGGCATTTAGATAAGAGGCTTTGAGGAGACCTACAAGTGACAAAAGCACAATCACGCCAAAAAAAAAAAATCATTAAAAACCAAGGGGATACCCCCTAAGAAGAGGGGTTTTGGCCTCAAAGTGAAATCAGGTGTTTGGTTTTTTTTTTAAAGGCCTCCCAGGTTTAATCCCTCACTGCAGCTTTACAGACACTGAGGCACTTATTTCACCTCATTCTCTCTGAGCAGCCCATCAAGGCTACCTGGAGGGCATCACTTTTAGCTGTGAAGGTAGAAGAAAAAGCCTTTGAATAATGGAGCTCCTGAAGAAAAGGTTAACGATGCCGCCATTTCAATTCAACAAATATATTAAGGACCTACTATGTACAAGGCCTCACAGCAGATTAAAAAATAATATAATTCTTCCCTCAAATGCTTATAGTCTAGTGAGTGGGGATTTCCTGTACTGGATTTTCTCCTCTGTCAATGTGGGGAAATACTGACCACCTGAAGGTAGTTTCAGGAGGTGTGGAATCCTCAGTATTCAGCCTTGGAATTACCAAAGGATAATCTCAGCCTGAATTCTAGATAATTTCTTCATCTACTCTGACAAGGAAAGGTAACTTTTTAGGACACAGGATCCAGTTAACTGTGCAGGTCAAAGTGCCAAATCCACTCTGTACTTTTTCCTAATATTCTCCCACCTTCTCTCTCCAATCAGAGCACACAGAGATGCCAGATAAGCAATAGTAACAGCCCAACCCATTAGTCTTCCATCCCAGTCTGGTTCTCTCCATACCAGCAGGAAAACATGTGGCTACCCAGGAAAGTGCTGGTGAGTAAAGGGAGGTCAGCCTTTGTAACCCGGCACTTCAGGGCATGGAAGAAGCATCTCAGCAGCAGCTCATCCATTTGCTCTGGGAGAAAAAGACAAAAGCACATGCTGTTTGTCACCGAGTGGTCAACAAGAGGAAACTAAAGGCTGGAAAAAAGGTTCCCCCCACCCTCCACAAAGGACTCTGAAGGAAATCCAGTTCCAGGCACTGAAATGGCCACAGCTCCCTGGGAAATGATCCCTTCTGACAGAGAAAACTGAAAGATATAATAATGACCCTAAGCCAATCTCTCCAAATTCTGAGGACAACATTATTCCATCTTTGACCTTCAGAGATCTAAATGGCAGGGGGCCAGGGAAACATGGCTGAAGCTGGAAAAGTATCCAGAACATAAGAGGAGTCAGAACTATGGAGACTGTGAGTTTATTCCCACCTCAAAACAAGGAGTTTCTTTTCCCTGTACTTAGGGGTTATTCTGTACAAAAAGGAGAAGAGAGAAGAATGGTCACATAAATGGAAAAGAGGAAAGCCCAGACTCACTTCTCATAGGGCAGTACCTTGAAAGGTCTTGCTCCCAGCTGGATCCTGGTCCACTCCTGCTTCCCTTAATTCCTCAGTGGCTTCTGAAGGGAGTGTCTTGTGAACCATGCTGCTCTCCTCATCTCCTTGCAAGATGAGACATTCCATGTCTCCCTGAAGAACAGAATCTACCTGTACTGGCCCCTCCTCTTTGACGTTCTCCCTACAATCTGGAGGATCCTGGTCCAAAAGGGCAATGGAGGGTGGAGATGATTTGTCCCCAAATTGCCTGGAAAAAGGTCATGTGAGAAATTCAGAGCAGAGCTGTAGTACTGAACTGAACTGAACTGGAAGGCAATTCAGGGAATATCAGGAGCCAAGAGGGAGGGAAGCTGAAGGGGTAAAGTAGACTGCAAAGCAGAAGGTCCAGATTCTCATCCCAACTCTATCTCGAATTCTTAGCTACCAAACTTCTACACCTTAAATTTGTCTTCTCTAAAATGAAGAAATAATAATTCTTGCCTTGTCCCTAATTCAAAAGGATGATGATAGACAGATAATGAAAGACATACACATGGATGAAAATGGTTAAATCCAAAGCAAAAAAAAAGCCAAAATTTATAATAGAAATCAAAACTTTAAAAAAGTATTAAAGCTATATCTTAATATACCAAATAAGATTAAGTCAATTTGTACTGCCAGTATCCATACTTCAAACTATCCATACCTTTAAAAAAAATTTTATTGATTTTTTTTTGTTTTCACATTGCCTAGATTTTCTCCATGTTACCCTCTGCCTTCCCCCAACCTCAGACAGCCATCATTTGTAACAAAGATTTTTTTAAAAAACAAAAGAGAGAGCAGCTAGGTGGCACAGTGAATAGAGTACTGGCCCTGGAGTCAGGAGGACCTGAGTTCAAACCCAGCCTCAGACACTTAGCACTTACTAGGTTGTGTGACCTTGGGCAAATCACTTATACCCAATTGCCCTGCCTTCCCCCCTCCAAAAAAAAAAAAAAAAAAAAAAAGAAGTCAGGAAAGCAGATCAACATATAGAGAAAATATGACACCATATGCAACGTTTCACACCTATATTAGCTATATATAATAGCTATATTCTTTTCCAAATTGCCTGATGTGTACCAAGAAGCATCAACTATGGGTAAGGAGCAAAGGGATTGGTCCCATTTCTGCCATGCTCTAGCTGTGTGACTTTGGCCAGGTCACTCACACCTAGGTCTCAGTTCCTCCCCTGTGAAACAAGAGAGTTGAATGAAGTGGTCTCTAAGGAACTATTAAAACTCTTGGACTCTCCATGTAATATCAGGATTTATGACCAAACTGTCAATGTAAGTTTGTCCCTCAAGGTTCCAAAGCACTTTGAAGACAGAGGTAACCCAAAAGGGGAAAAGGGCATTTTTTTTGCTAAGGAATTTTCCTTTTACCAGTTAGTCAAATGTTGAGGTTACTTTGCATGTTTTCAGAACTAACTGGATCATATGCCACGATGATCCTGAAGGTTTGTGTGTGAACCTTGAAACACTGGCTATTGAGAGTTGGAGAAGAAAGCTAACCTCAAGTCACTGAAAGAACTTGCTGATGCAGCAGGTCCAGCTGCAATCTACTTAAAATGGCCAGGAAAAAAGACCACATTTTCACAGCACAAAGGTCTGAAAAGGCATATTAAGAACAGGCCGAAATGTTGACAAACAATTCCAAGGCACCCGGGGTGGGAAAGGAACCTGCTCATTCTCACTGCTATAGCCAAGACTAGAGAGCCAAAGCTGAGCAGAGCTGACGGCCATGGGAGCCCCAGCCAGGGAACATGGCTTTTATAAAGGTGTGTTGGACGCATGCTTAATACCACCAAACAATGTTGCAAACAGATCAAGAGAGAACACTTTGTGATGGATGATCTAAGAGAATGATCTATTCTGAGGCTATGCCACCATGGTTGCTACAGATTACACTGACCAGTCAAAGTATGATCCTAATTAATATCTGCAATTAGCCCTCAAATCAGTGGACTGAGAAAGCCAACCTACGGCTACTTTAGAAAATGCACTGTAAGGTGGGGGACAACGGGGGCAGAATGTCACATACATAGTCAGGTACATCACTGAATTATCTCTGCTTTTGCTTAACTGTTTTACTCTGTGACAAGGTAGGGCTCAATTCCAATGGGAGTAATGAGTAATGTATAGATATGGAAATGACTAAGATAGAAAAACAAAAAGCATCAGTAAAAAAAAAAATTTAAATACAAAAACCAGAAAATGCACTGTGAATTATGGAATCTTTGTGCTAAGAGAGACCTTGGAGGTCACCCAATCCAGCCTGCACCTGAACAAGAACATGCCTGACAACTGCTCATCCAGCTGCCACATGGAGGTTTCCAGTGAGGAGGAGCCCACCACTTCCAGAGGTCCCCCATTCCACTCCTGGACAGCTCTCCTTTGGATAAAGATGTAATGGGCCAACATGACTAGGTGCTTTTCTAGTTCAGAAAAATACAGCTAAGAAACTTCTTGCTATTTCCATCACACTTAGCAAAAACCCATGAACTGCCAAGAAAACAGAAGTGAAATAAAATGATGAAACTGAGGATTGTCAGAATACTGTTGGTTATCATGACAGTGACAGATGGGGGTCTATCTGTGAACTCGACAGTCTCATGTCACCAGGAGACAGCTTTTCTCTAGGGATCACACTGTCATGTCCTCAGTTGACAGGTTCTGTGCTAGGCCTTATAATTACTATGCCACCTTCAGTTTCAGCAATGTCTGTTTACTAAGAAGCATAGCTTTCTCTCAAGAGTCTTTGAATCATCTTTGTGGGAAGGGATAGAAGGAATTCTCTACATGAAGAGGGCCTCAAGGATTACACTGGCCCACCTCCATCTTTTTTACAGATGAGAATACTGAGGCTCAGAGAAGTCAGTGGTAAAGACAAGATCACAGCTCACATGGCTCCATCCCCAGTCTTGGGCTTTCTCTCATCTACCCAACCTCAGTAAAAACCTGGAGAGACAATATACCTACCACAAATGGTCAAGGTAGGTATGGAGCACCATAAAACCTCTCCCCTTCAGTCCAGAGGCCAGCATCTCTGCTGTAGACATGGTGGCCACTCCAACTGCAACAGGAGCCCTAAGGAAAGAAGATGAAACAGAATCAGGAGGTGGCAGAACCGTTCAAGGGTTCATAACACTGAATCCCCCCCACACTGTAAGAAAAGCACATCCCTGCTCATCATGGTAACTAAACGTAGTCAATTTTCAATTATCTTCAGGTGGCTTACTCATATGTACTTTTGTTTCCAATGGGTATTGCACTTTCCATGGTTAAATGACCACTCTGTGCATACATCATCATCTAATGTGACCTCAGGTACTTAGAAGCTCTGACTGGTCGTGGACAAGTCACTTAACCTGTCTGTTTCAGTTTCCTCAATTATAAAAATGGGGATAATAGTAACAGCTATTTCCCAAGGTCGTCATGAGGATCCAAGGAGATAATGCTCACAAACTGATTTCCACAGTGCCTGGCATGTAGTGAGCACGACATCCAATGTTAGCTATTTTATCTTTTTCATCATCCTATTTTATATAGCAAGGGCTAAAAAGCAAGAATACTGGTGGCTCCCCCTATTTTTTTTTTTTGCTTTCTGGATGGGGGAAGGCAGGGCAACTGGGGTTAAGTGACTTGCCCAAAGTCACACAGAAAGTAAGTGTTAAGTGTCTGAGGCCACATTTGAATTCAGGTCCTCCTGACTCCAGAGCTGGTGCTCTATTCACTGCGCCACCTAGCTGCTGGTGGCTCCTTTTTAAACAAACAAAAAAAATGTAATTACCTTTCCCATTTACAAGGAAAGAATGAGTTAGAAAATAATGAAAACTTTACACCAATACTCTGAACTAGTTGCAAAGGCACCCATCTCCAAGACAAAGTAGGAAGCAGGAAATAAAATCTATCAAGCAAGAGCTAAATAGAAAAGCTTTATAGCTTTTCAGCTATAAATTGGGTCTTCATAGAGTAGCTTAGCTATTATGAAAGGTTGAGAATTCACAGACTATTAGATACAAGCGTGTATATTCAACCACACCCTGCAAAAGTCAAATAGAAAAACATTCACTTTGCCATGTTTGATAATTATGCTTCCCTTCCCTTTTCTCATTGCTTTCTTCCATTAGCACAAACAATTAAGAGCTGATAACAGTGACCATATGTATGGCTACTGGCTGGGTAGGTAGGGAAGGTGAGGTAGAGAAGTAAGAAGAGAGAAGGAGTAGAGGGGCTATGCAAGTCCTATGAAGAAAATTAAAAGCCAAAACTTGAACTCTGGAAAAGTTAACAAGACTTAATGGCTCTAGGGGGCGGCTAGGTGGCGCAGTGAATAGAGCACCGGCCCTGGAGTCAGGAGTACCTGAGTTCAAATCCGGCCTCAGACACTTAACACAAAAAACTAGCCGTGTGACCTTGGGCAAGTCACTTAACCTCAACTGCCCTCCAAAAAGCAAAAAAAAAAAAAAAAAAGACTTAATGGCTCTAACCACTCTATGAATTAATGCCTACTATGTACAAAATCCAGATCAAAACATCCAGCTGCTTAAATTCTAAAAAGAGGGATTCCCCACTAGATTGAGAACTCAACTGAGTTAGAACTTAATATAATTTTATTTACAAATTTTCTAATGGCCAAATTAACCATGTCATCCTCATTTCCCAGCCATCCTCCACCATAACTGTGATACACGGAAAAAAAATGAATGAAGCACCATTCTTTTCTATTCACCCCAAATCAACTCTGGACAAGCAGACAAGTAAATATTTCCAAGGCTGCTTTAAGTACAGTACTTGATTCTAGGAGGCTCCAATGTGAGCAGGTCAAGTGGAAAAACACCAAAGATCTAAAATTAAATTCTTCCTTAAACTCTTCTTTTTCTCTTTCCCCCTTCCCCCATAGCACTGACATTCTTACTCTCTTTCTCTCTCTCCCCCTCTCTCTAAATGGAGATACACCAGCTGGGACACATGGAATCCCATACTATAGTCACTTAAGTGACCAGCTCTCCCTGATTAGGGAGGACCCAATGAAACTATTAAACTGTCTTCTCATTTCTGCTCCATTTGCCTCACATATTTTTATTTCCTTCTCTCCTCCCTCATAAAGTTTTCTCTTCCTCTGGTTCTCCATTCTTCTTTTTCCTTATTCCCCACAAACGATGAAACTGGGCTGGTACGGTACCTGTTACCGACCAAGGTGATGGAGCAGAGGTCACCCTGCTGTACCTGAGGCAAACCACCAGGTGGCACCGTGAGCCCAGGCAGCATCAAATCTATAATATAAAACAGAAAAAACCATTTCTACTCAAAGCGTTCCACTTGACTTCTTGGTTTATCACATCAGTAAATCAGAATTTTAGAGTTGCAAGAGTCCTTGGAGGCCACTTAGTTCAGTTATTTCAAAAGCTTCTGGAATAAAATACTGAAGAAATACTTGAACATTAAAAAAATAAAAATATGATAACCACTATTTTATTTACCTCAGGTGGTTTGAGTACAGTCCCATACACAGGCAGGAGACTAAACCAAATGACCCCAGTTATGACCTCTGTCCAGCACCAATATACCAAGACAACTCCCCTCTGAGGTCATTCTTTGCTCTGTTGCTTTTGGGGTGATCTCGAAAGATAAGCCGGAATGACCACCTAACTCTCAACATCAACCCCAATAATGTCTTCTGAATGCTCTGACCAAAACCTAGAAGGAAAGGCATACTCTTTCCCATTCAAACTAAATTCCCTATTCTAACCTTCAGGATTGGATATTTTTTTTTTCATCCTGAAATACACTGAGACACCTCTTAACTAAAATGTAATCATATACCCATATAAACCTTTCTCTAATCCTTACTAATTCCCTGGACTCCTCTGAACCCTCTACCATCTAGGGAGATTCTGAGATTTAAAGTGCTCAACTAGGAAATGCTAGTTTTGATTAGGAACATGTCCCATTCATTACCTTACTAATTGTGGATTCCTTGTAATTTACACTTACTGCTCTGGTCCAAAGGAACCCCCAAAACAAACACCAAATTTTTCAAAATTCATTTTCAGAGCTAGAACAATTCCATAGACTATGTACAGGAAGAACAGAAACAAAATTCCTATTCTGCCATTCGCTTAAGCAAGAAAAGAATGGTACAAACCACACTCCTAGGGACAGGAAATCATTTGTAATCCTAACACTTAACTATAGTAGATGCTTTAAGAATTAGAAGGGGAGGCCCCTGATTACCTAAGTGATGGAATACAGAGGCCCTCCCTCTAGCCCCTGCTAGACAGCTCTGGAAGGATAAGTTTGTATCAACGGTTCTCAACCTGGGGGTTGAATGACCCTTTCACAGGGGTCACAGGGACCACCTAAGACCACCAGAAAACACATATTTCCAATGGTCTTATGAGACACCACTCCTCTGTCTCCAGGTGGGTCCGCCCACATGCAGATACACCCATATACAAGTATTAAAGGGTCACAGCTTTAGGAAGGTTGAGAAACACTGGTTTATATGGATATTTTTCTTTGAGGGGAAGGAGAAAGGCATGGATGTACCTAAGGATACTCCAAAAGGGAGATGCGAACCTGGGGATGCTGAAACTAAGGAAAAGAGACTTCATGAAGGAACTACTAGAATTCCCCATGTTAAAAACAGGCTAGCTAGGGATCCCAAACTTTGATATAAAGTGTAACTAAAAGCGACATACAGAAGGAAAACTTTCAATTAAATGCTATTACTTTGGCAAGATTTATGCCTGGTTTGAATTAGTAAGAGTAATAATGACATTAAAAACCAAAAAAATTAAGAACAGCATTAGACCCCTCTCCTTGAGGACACGAGTTGTCAGATGTACCATAACAATAAAAGGAAATGAGGTTGGGAAGAGGGGAAAAGCACTGGGACTTCCAGATGGGTTTTGTCACCACACTGTGATCTGTCTGCCAGATATATATTTGTAGACTCTTTTCAATAAGCCTCACGAACAAATCTAGACCCTTGATGTACTTCATCTTAAACCTCTTACTCCTTCCTTGGTGGAATTGTAAAAACAGCCCAAATGAATAGACCAACGCTTCCTTACCTGCTCCCCCAACCAGTTTCTCCAGCACAGGAGGCCATGTTGTGAAGGCCGGCAGAAGATCAGGGTAAGACCATAAGGTGTACACTGTCCAAAAAGAAGCCCACAGTAATGAAACTTTACATTTTCAGGAAATTGTACAGTCTTCAAAACACGGATTATTCTCATGTGACTCTCACAAGAACTCTTATCAAGTAAGCAGAGCAAACATTTTGCAAATGAAATAACTGAGGCACAGAAAGGTTAGTGGACTTGCCCAGCGTCACTCAGCTAAGAAGTAGCAGAGACAGGACTGGAATCTGAGACTTCTGACTCTCAATGTAAGGCTGTGTCCAATACATCACATTGCTCGGTGACTCTTATTATCTATACTATTTTATTTGGCAATGGTTGTTTTGTCTTGTAATATTAATTTTTCTATAGTGATGTGCCCCATATGCCTATGAGACAGGCTCCTTTAAAGGCCAGGACTATGTGTTACGCTTCCATGTACACAACTATGCCTTGAAGCCACTTGTAATGCTTAGTTAAGAAGCAGGATGACGCGCTCACAGCCCGGACGCTAGGCTAAGGGCTGGGATTGCAAAGAAAGGCAAAAACCTTCCCTGCACATTCCACTAACCCAGTCTGTTCAGCTTCTAAGAGAGCTAACAAACGACAGCATCGGAGTTGCTTCCACTAGAATAAAAGAAAGGCCCTCGGCTTAGCATCTTGCTATGAGGTATATTGCTAAGGGGCAGGTGCCATCCCATCTGTCACAAATGTCTTTTAAACGTCCTCAATGTGTTGCTTCCCTTACTTTTTGTATCTATTATCAATGACTAATTAGATTCCAACAACAGTCTTTTTATCTCTTCCTCTTTTCTGGGACCCAAGTGGATATTTTAATTAGGCCCAACCCTTTTGAATCTTTTCTCACGATATTTCTGTACACCATGCCAGGATGATGAACAATGGAGGTCATACAACTATGCCAACTGGATTCGCTAAAAATTAAAGTTATTTAATTTCAACCAGGCCTCAAGGTAATCTTTATGTTCTTCTTTGACTGCTTCTATTCCCTGTTCCAAGCCTTATACTCCCTCCTGGCCCCACTCCAATATGGCACTTCCAAACCCACCCTTAGCAAATGAGCTCTTAGCTCTTTGCTTCCTACTTTACTAACAAAATCCGGACTATCTGTTCTGAATTCCTTCATCTCCCTCAAAGAGTCTACAATTTCACCCAATTCATCCTTCTTCTTTCACTCCAATCTCTGAAGAAGAGGAGAGCATATATCTATCCCCAATATGCCTTCTGAACTCCAAGGCTATATTGTTGACAGCTTGCTAGACATCTCCTTCTAGATGTCCCATTCGCATCCCATATTCAACATGTCCAAAACAGAACTCATTATTTACACCATTACAGGAACCACCCACCATCCTCCCAGTCACCCAGATAATGTTGGGGCTGTCGTATTCCTTAGTCCACCTACCCAGTCACATGGCAGTCTCATTGATTCCACCTTCACATCATTTCTCACACAATTGTTCCCTTCTCAATCCCCAAACCACTCCACCCCAGTTCAGGTTCTCATCAATTCTGACCTGGGATATTGCAATAGCTTCCTAACTGGCTTCTTTGCTGTCAGTTTCTTCTGTTCAATCAATTCTCCACATAGCTGCTAAATTAACCTTCCTAAGGTACATGTCTGATTACATCATTAAAAACGTCCCATTGCTCTCAGCCTGACAGTTGAGGCTTCCTACAGTCAAACTCTAAACTAAACTACCTTTCTAGCCTTATTTCATATTACTCCCTTCCATTCACCCCATATTCCAGTCAAACTGGATTCTCAGCTCTTTCCAAAACTTGACATTCCATTTCTCACTTATTTTCATTCATAAAAGTCCCCATACTTGTAATATACAGCCTCCTGATATCAGTCTTTCAGAATCGTTATCTTCCTTCAAGACTCCACCAACTATGGGAACTCTTATGATGCCCACAGTTGTTAGCAGCCTCAAAGTACCTTATGTTTACTTATTTGTGTAAACACATCTCCTCCTTTCCCCAATAAAATGCCTGGAGGCCTGGAACTGTTATGGTTTTGTCATTCTATCCCCAGTACAGTGCCTTGCATAGAGCTGGCTTGTAATGAACTAAACGAAAAATAACTAAGGATAGATTTCCCCCTCCCCACCTTAAAAGAACATTATAGAATACTTCATGAAACCCTACTCTTCTCAGGAGCCCTGCTTTTTGCCTGGTAATCCTATTAACAGTCTTTTCTCCTTCACTTCAGAACTGTCCTTCCAATGTATTCTCTTCTACCTCCTTTCATACTAATTCCTCTTCACTCCTTCCCTGTTCTTGATGTCCTCCTGGTCATGAGGTTTTTCATTCTAGTATAAGGAAAATAGAAGTTTGGAAAAGACTAAAGATGGGCAACTGATTAATTTTTTTTAGTATTGTTCACTTGGTTTGGGAGAAGCAGAATGAGGGAGAAACAGAAGAAAGAACCAAGCATCAGGAGAAGAATTACTGCTTCCATTTGCATACCTGTGGGATACAGAGTTCCCTTCAGCTCAAACAGAACGGGGTTTCCACCACTGACATACACAGTGACTGCATCTCCTTTGTGGGCGTAGAGCTTCACAATGTTGAGCTCATCTTTCCCAGGCACTAGTTCCGAGAGCTGCTCTGGCCCAAAGGCAGGGAAAGCAGCTGCCACATCAGCCCGAAGCTTCCTCCTACAAAAAGCACACCCAACATTATGAGAAGGATGAATGCAGAGCAGCCTCCCTCTGACAAAGTGGGGTGTGGGAAATGACACACACCTCAAAAGACAGGAAATGAAATCTCAAGGAAATACTGCTTCTGTAGTAGCACTTGAAGGCTTACCAAGTGCTTTCTTCACAAGTCTGGGTGGGAGGGAGGGAGGGAGGAGAAATGGTAAGCATTACCTTTGCTTTATACACAAGAAACAAAGTCAGAGAGAAAGTCACAGGTCATATGACCAGTAAATGATTGTTTCAGAACTTGAACCCAGGTCCCCAGGCTCATAGTGCAAACCTAATTCCATTCACCACATTATCTCAGTGCAAAACACTTGGTTTCCAATGCCACGAGGATTCCTTGTTCTTTCTCCTATCCCTAACTTGTCCCCATCCAGTTTCCTGGGGAACAGAAACAGGCAGGAATGGCTCATCCTCTTACTTACAGTAAGGAAAATAGGCCTAGTGAGTTATAAAAAGTCACAAGGTATACATCAAAGACAGAGAACTTTACAAATATGATCTCATTTCGTCCTCACAACAACCTGGGAGGTAGGTGCTAGTATTATCCCTGTTTTACAGCTGAGGGAGTGAAGGCAGACTGAGGTTAAGTGACTTGTCCAGGTTCACACAGCTATTAAGTGTCTGAGGCTGAATGTGAACTCTGGTCTTCCCAACTCCAGTTTTAGTGCTCCATCTGCTGGGCCACTTGGTTTCCTAAACTGAAATGAAAAGACTCCTTAGCCTGGGACACTTTCCCTATGTACCTGTTTCTTTTCTATATTTGCCATGAAAATTGAGTCAGTGCAAGGCAGTACTATTGTAGAGCAGAGGACAATACAGCACTCCTATCAGTGATCCTTTATAATACTGCTTTGATAGTCCTAGGGCCTTACGATATATTTTGCCACTACTTAACCCCTATGAATCTCATTCTTCACTTATCTACCCTCTCCCTTGACTAACTCCCTTGACTCCTAACTTCCTTATTTCTGTCAATAACTTTTGCCTCCTGCCAGTAACCCAAAGTGGAAATGTCAGTGTTATCTCACTCTCACTGAACCCTCAGATCCAATTAGTTACCGTATCTTATTGAGTCTACCTCTCTGACATCTCTTTTCTGTCCACTTCTCTCCACCCACGTGGCCACCATGCTCATTCAGGGCCTCGTGACCTCTAACCCCGAGTACTACAATCAATAGCCTCCTAATTAGTCTCACTGCCTCCTATCTCTCCTCCTCCCCAATCCATCCTCCATAAAGCTACCAAAATGAAATTCCAAAGGAACAAGCCTGACAGTATCAATCCCCTGACCAAGAAACGCCAGTGGTTCCATATCGCCTCTAGGGACAAATACAAACTTCTATAACACTTAAAGCCCTTCTTAATCTGGTGTCAGCATTCTTTTCTAGGCTCTACCCATTACTTCCCCATCATGCACTCTACCGTCATCATGTCACTCTACTGGCCTCCTTGTCTTCTGGCCTCACACACAAAACTCTACCTCCAATCTCTGAACCTTTCCACAGGTTGTAACTCAAGTCTGGACTGCACTTTGTCCTAACCTGCAGCTCTCAGAATTCCTCTTAGCTTTCTGTCAAGCCCTGCTCAAGTGACATCCCTTACAGAAGGCCTTCTGTGACTGCCTCCTCCAAGAGGCTGCTGTTACCCCCTCACCAGTATAATATCAGTCAATCAACAAGCACTTATTAAGCACCTATTGCTTGCCAGGTGTTGTGCCAGGCCCAGAGGATACAAATACAAAAGTGAGCCAGTTCCTGGCCTTTAGGAACATAAAGTCTCGTGGGAGAATACATCACATTCACAAATTAGAAATGTAGGTTATATACATACACATTGCTTTGGGGGGAAAGGTCTAATGACTGAGGAAAGTTGAAAACGCTGTTGAAGACGATGAACCTTAAGCTGAAACTTGAAAAGAGCTAGAGATTATAAAAAGCAGAGGAGAGGAAAGAAAATATTTGAAGAATTGGGACATACAAAGACACAGGAGGAGAAAAACCACAGAATACCATGGGAAGGAAACACGAAAGAAGCCAGGTGAGTTGGAGTAGAATACAGGAAGAAAGTACCACTAGAAAGGCAGGCAGGCTGGTGCCAGATGGTGACGGGCCTTCAATGCCAAACTGGAGTTTTTATTTTAACCAAACGGCAAAGGGAAATCATTGCAGCTTCTTTGGCTGGAGAATGACACGGTCAGACCTGTGCGTGAGAATATCAGTTTGGAAGTTCTGTCTATATTTTGCATTTACCTAGCACCACCACACTATTCCTGCTTTATGAGCACCTTATACTCTTCAACACAGATAAACTGGCCTTCTGGCTGCTCCTCATACACGGCCCTCTATCACCCATGATCCCTATATCTGTACTACCTAGAATGAAATCCTTCCCCTCCCTCTCTCAGAATCTCTCATTTCCTTCAAGGCTCAGCTCAAGTACCACTTTGTCTACCATGAGGCCTTTCCCCCCTACAGCAGCTGCTAGAATCTTCCCCTCAAAACCATACTGTATCTATTTTACACATTTCCTATTTATGTACATCTATGTTATATGTCCTCTAACCTTGATACAATGTAAGTCCCTTGAACACTTTGGTTTTGTATCCTAAGCACCAAGTGCTATGCCTGGAACAAAATAGGCATTTTAAAAGCTGCTGTTCATCTTTGCTTTTGAAGGGGACCAATAGAAGTGCAAACTGATTGACTGACTTTACAGACCTTAAGCTCCTGGAAACTAGGTGCTGTCTTTACAACTCTAGGACTGTATTAACAAGCACCCTAGCACACCCAGGATGACCTACTAGCACAGTTCTCTGATCTACTTTTCTAAAGGAAAGAGAACTTTAAAGGGGGTCAATGACCTTACTTTACACAGGTAAGTAGAAAATACAGAGAAATCAGCACAGAGATTCAACAGACATGGCTCCTACACTCCGAATAAAGTAATACAACCACCTATATATACACCATTAGACTGGGAGAGTGCAAACCTCTGAGTAAGCAGCGGGGCTACTCAGAGTCCCACCCAGGGAAATCGAAAGTTCCTTCGAATGAGTGAGCCCCCAAAGTAAAATAACCTCCCAGTATACATAGTTTTCAACTAAAGCTCAGAGCCAGAATGCAGCACAACTCAGTGCCTAATTAGTTTAGTACCAACAAGTGTGAAAGTCTTCCCACAAGCGAGCCTTCCCCAAAGAAAGCACTTCCTTAGGCAAGTTCCTCCCCCAGTGGGCTCTATGTCAGGATGTATCACAGCTGTGAAAGCTTCAAGACATCCTTGAATGAAATTCCCATGTACCTATAGACCTGAGAACACAGTTCCTGTTCCAAGGGAAAAGGGGACATGGGGCCACATAGGCTTATTAATGGACAGGGAAGATCTTCCTAGTCCATTAACATTACAAGCACCTATCACAATACCTGACAAAAAGGCACTTAATAAATACTTGTTGACTGAAAGGTCAGGGAAGGCCACAAGTAATTATTAAGTGCCTAATATGTGCCAGGCACTGTGCTAAGGTTGACAACATTAATTCATGTGATCTTCAGGACAACCTTGTGAGAGGCAGGTGCTATTTTTACCCACATTTTACAACTAAGGGAACTGAGGCAGATGGAGACTTACATGACTTATCCAGGGCCACAAAGCTAATAAATATCTAAGGCTAGATACAAATTCAGTTCTTTTTGGCACCAAGCCCAATCCCTTATGCACTTCACCAAATAGCGGCCTTAATTGCTTGACTGCTTGAGAATCTATAAAAGTACAGAACTAATTCATGAGTTATTCTTAAATGGTCCTGTGATGTCATCTATTTAAGAAGTTCCTTAAAAAAAAAGAAAACTGAACTGCAAGTTATCCGTGCCTGCTTTTCTGGAGTCCCTCTCTTCCACGTTTCCACACATTTATCACAAGGGTCTCCAACCAACAAGGTACCATCCATCAGGGTCCTCTGGCTGGCCATCTGCCATTCCTTAATTCTTTCCATATTACCCACCCTTATTCTCAGTCCTGTAATTCCCTGAAGACATCCTCTAACTCCTGTTTTTTCTTCAGTTTTGACTTGGTTACAGGCTACAACCCGTTCATTCTCTTCATGCACCTTTCCATTACCCTTTCCGCCCCCCCCCCCCCATGCCCATCTTCAGGTCATCATAACATGCCTCTTCAGAGACTGCTCATGAATTCGGAGGCATCCGTGAACGCCTCTTCAGAAGTATTCAAGTTCCAGGTTTGCTAGCTATCTCTGGACGAACTTCCCCTATAATAGGAGAAACTGGCCTGGAACAGCGGTTCTCAACCTGTGGGTTATGTTCAATTTGTAACAATGAAAATACATCCTGCCTATCAGATAGATGCATAACAGTAGCAAAATTACAGTTATGAAGTAGCAATGAAAATAATTTTATGGTTGGGGTCACCACAACAGGAGAAACTGTATAAGAGTCGCACGGCATTAGGAAGGTTGAGAACCACTGGCCTGGAGGCTCCCATGGAATGTGACTGCTCTGCACCCCCAGGGTCTGCCGGCCGTGGGACCATACACATGCACCCTTGGGTGGGGCAGTTCCTCCCAGCAAAGTCTCCCCGGCAGCCTAACCCCCGTGCCCGCCCCTCCCACACCCTGCAGGGCCCGGAGAGGGCTAGAAAGCCCAGGGGCTAAAGGAAGTCCCGGGGGCCAAGAGTGCGAGCCCCCTGGGTTGTCTCCCCAGGGCTCCCTGAACTTCCCTGAGTCCAGGTCATCAAGTCCCTCTAGCGCTCACTGTCCCCGAAGTGCACCGAGCCCTTCTGGGGTCCAAGGCCCTTCCAGATCCCCCCCGCCCGGGGTCGAGGGCCCCCGAGATCCCCCGGGCCACTCTTTGGGCGGAACCCCCCCCCCCCAGATCCTCACCTGTCCGAGCCCTTGACTGCCGTGTTAGACTTAACCCGAAAGGCCTTAGCAAACATGACGGCCCCACGCCGCTGCCTTGGCCGCCGGAGAAAGAGAGCAAGGGGCGGAGGCTAGGCCTGGGCTGGGCTGGGAACCGCCCCGACGCGCCTGCTAAGCAGGGGACCCCATCAGGGCCAAGACGAACTCGGTTCCCGGCCCATGGCCCTGGGGGCGGCCATGCTGGTCCTGCTCCTAAAAAGGTCCGGCCAGAAACAGGCTGACGAACACCTCTCCCGCCCCCAGCGGACACACGCAGGCGGAAAGTGAGAGCGCCCTAAAGGAGGGCTCCACCCCTTCCGGCTAGCGGCCCCGCCCCCTGGGCTGCACGCGGTTTGGGCTGGGGTGTCTGCTCTCTGGTACAACTCCCCCAGCTTTCTCTCCACTCTTCTCTTTCCCATCTTCTCAGTTCATCAGCCAAAGAGTCGCCCTTAGATTCTTCTCTGTCTCTCGCCCGCCCACATCGAATATGTTGCCAGTGCTTGTCCATTGCACCTTTGCAACAGCCCGTAAATACACCCCTTCTCTGCTCTGACACCGCCACCTGTCTTCGTGCTGCCCCTCACCACCTTCCATCAGGACTTTGCAAAAGCCTGCTACTGGGTCGTCTCGCCCCAAGTCTCCCCCCAGCCCATAACACCCTCCGCTCATCTGACCAGGTGATCTTCTTAAGCATAAGTTTGACCTCAGCCCCCTCTCACCCTACTTAATTAGCTCAGGTGGCTATCACTTCCTTGCCTTGTAACTGTTTTATGCCGAACTTTACTAACACTTTATTTGATGATTTAGAAGGCATCTTGAGATTTCGTATCCCATAAATCCATGTTCTATTCCTTATTGAATGGAAATGAAGATGTGGGTAATGTGCAGCGGTATTTAGTGGAACTGAACTGTCTCTAAGACATACTCCCAAAGTAGCTTCACTGAATGAATCCCTGATGTTCTTTCAAAAGCCCTTTTTTCTCTGAAAGTGGATTATGGGGGAAGGATTTGATTGAAGGTTCTAATTATTTGGCCTCCCGTTAATTACGGTTTCCCTATAACTTATGTTCTAAGATAAAGGGGTTGGACTGGGGAGCCTATGAAGTCCCTCCCAGCTCCAGATACTTTGATCTTTTGTTATTTATTGCTGCCTGGGGGCCAGCTTGGAAGAACGGGGAGAGTACTGGCCTTAGAGTTAGAATATTCTGGGTTCCAGTATATACTATTGGACTGTGAATAAGTCACTTTACATTCCAGAGCCTCCGCTTCCTCCTCTAGAAAATGGGGATAATAATCATTCACACTTATATAGTCATGGCATCATGGTAGAGTGCAAAAAGTATTAGATTTAAAGTCAAGAAGTCCTGAGTTAGCGATTGGGTATCTTACCCTGCTGGAAAGTAGGGGGGAAGGGAATGAGGGGAGGGATGATAGAAGGGAGGGCTGATTGGGGGAGGGGGTAGTCAAAAGCAGATACTTGAAAAGGAACAGGGTCAAAGGAGAAACCAGAATAAATGGGGGCAGAATAGGATGGAGGGAAGTAAGTCTTTCACAATATGACTGCTATGGAAATGTTTTGCATAACTACACATGTCTAGCCTATATTGAATTGCTTGTCTTTTCAATGGGGGTGAGTGAGGAGGGAAGAAGGGAGAGAATCTGGAACTCAAAGTTTTAAAAACAAATGTTAAAAGTTTTTACATGCAGCTGGGAAATAAAATATACAGGCAATGGGGTATAGAAATCCATCTTGTCCTACAAGAAAGAAAGGGGTAAGGAGGGTGATGGGGGGATAGAAGAGAGGGCAACTTGGGGGATTACTCAGTATGCCTGCCATCTTGGGGTGAGTGGAGAAAATTTGGAACTCAAAACCTTGGGGAAATGAATGTTGAAAACTAAAAATAGGGGGTGGCTAGGTGGCATAGTGAATAGAGCACTGGCCCTGAAGTCAGGAGGACCTGAGTTCAAATGTGACCTCATATACTTTCTAACTGTGTGACCCTGGGCAAGTCACTTCACCCTGTTTGCCTCAGTTTCCTTATCTGTAAAATGACCCAGAGAAGGAAATGGCAAATCAGTCCAGTGTCTTTGCCAAGAGAACCCCAAATGGAGTCATGAAGAGTCAGACAGGACTGAACAACAACCACATATGTGACCCTAGACAACTCATTTAACTTCCCTGGACCTCAGTTTCCTCACCTGTAAAACAAAGAAATTGAACTTGATGACTGCTAAAGACCTTTCCCACTCTAAATCCTGAAAACTAGAGTCTTGAACCAAGAAGGCATGGTGCATTATGAATACTGGACTGGCTCTGAAACCGGGAAGAGTTGGTTTCAAATTCTGCCTCAAAGACAACTGTTGTGTGACTCTGAACAAGTCACTTCAAACCTCCAGGTCTCCATTCCTCATCTGTAAAATTACGGTGGCCTTCCCACTCTAAATCTATGAATATCTGATCTAGTCCATCCTCCATATTTTTACATATAAAGAAACTGGCATTCCAAGAGTTGAGATTTGTCTGTAGTCACTCATACAGCAAATAAAAAAATTCAAACCCAGCTGACTTCAGATCTAGCACTCTTCATCCTGTTTCTATGCTGTCCCCACAGTGAGTCCCTATTGCCTCAAGAATTAAGTATAAACCCTTCAGCTTGTGATGGGGTGGGGTTAGGGGTAGGGAGAAGAGACATCAAAATCACCCCATTTAGCCCTGATACATTTATTAAGGGGGAACACGCATGGGTTATAGACTCAGTGTGAACAAGGCCCGGGTGCCTTCCTAAGTGGGATAGGAAAACTTCAGATTGTTTGAGAGACTTAGAAATACCCTGTAGGGTCGGTATAACACTGGAAAACTAATTGGAATAGAGATCCAAGTAAGTGGTGACCTAGAAGGAAGCAGTTTGAGTTAAGCCTCTGAGAAGGAATTACTTAAGGGAAATTAGTAAGCCTGAGCCTTTGTTCCTTCTCCCCCAGTCTCTCTTCTCCCTCTCCCAATATACCTTGGCCGGAGGAGGACCTTATGAATTCTAGAAGGTCAGAGCATTTAAACTTTTCCATAAAATCCTCTTTGCCCTTCAAAGCTCCTCATAACTTACCCCCACCTCCACCTCTCCAAACTTCTTACTTCTTAACCCTTTCCTAACCACTCAATAATTCAGTGACACTGGCTTCATTGCTATATCTTTCAACTGATTGAAACTCCTTCTTCATTTCTCCTTTGGATTTCCTGGCTTCCTTCAAATCCTAGCTAAAATCCGACCTTTTGCAAGAATCCTTGACCTATCCTGCTTAATCCTAGTTCAGGGGTGGGGAACCTGTGGCCCTGAGGCTATATGTAGCTTTCTAGGGCCTTGGGTGCAGCCTTTTGAGTGAGTCCAAGTTTTACACAACAAATCCTTTTATTAAGAAGAACTTCATATGTATGTATGTATGCATGCATGTGTGTGTATGTATGTATAATAGGAATAAACTGTGAAGTTTGGATTCAGTCCAAGGGCCAAACTTGAGGACCTAGAGGGCCAAATGTGGCCTCAAAGCCAAAGGTTCCCTGCCTAGTCCTAAAGCCTTTCTTCTGCTGATTGTTTCCTGTTATCCTGTATGTGGCTTGCTTGTGTGTTGTGATTTGAATATTGTCTCTCCCCATTAGATTGTAAATTCTTTCAGGACTGGCTCCTTTTTCTTTTTCTTTGTATTTGTACCCCCAGTATTTAGTACTGTGCCTGGCACAATAGTAGGTACTTAAATGTTTATTGACTCACTGTATCCCCAGGACAACAGTGACTATTGGCAGTTTTCATCCTGAACCAAGAATAAATTATACTCAGTAAAGAAAGCCAGATTCAAGGCTCGGCAGGGAGGCCAGCAGCAAAGCTGCAACTTGTTCTAGAAGTTCATGAGTACTCCTGGAAGGAGAAAAAAAGACTTCCAGCAAACATACACTGTAAGACTTGAGAATCCTTTCTGTTGGACTCTGCATTATTATAGAATATTTCACAGGTCAGTGTGTTTTAATTGTAGAAAGGGCTTTTGGAGTCAGAAGACCTGGGATTTCATTCTATTTTTAATCTCTTAGGTTTTGTGTGATTGGTAGCTCACAACTCTGTCAAATAAAGGCGTTTGCTTCTAAGGTTCCTTGTAGCTGTAACGCTATGATCCTATAAACAAGTACAGAAGAGGTATCTTAACTAACAAAAGAAGAATTAATTTGGATTTTAGAGGGACCCACATTGGTGCCTAGCTTACTCAACAGCATTTTAGCATACTCTTCAACGGTAGAGTGGGTTTGGTTTTGGTGTGTATAGATATGTTTGTACTGTCTGAAATTAGTGTCCATTCCAACCAACGTTTGATTAATTTGTGGTTAAATGTCGAGCTGTGACCCATGGTAGCAAGAAGGAATTCCATTTTCAACCAAATAGGCCTACGTATCTGTCTCCAATCAGTCTAACTTTGGACCTAAGACAAACAATTCCTCCTTGATTTTAAAAAGGCACACTGAGTCCGGTTTAATTGGGCTAGCTGTCACTCATAGCAAGAGCTAAATCACTAGAGATCCTTTGTGAAGGCTCCTTGGCAACAAGCCTTGGTGTTCATTGCAAATAATTTTTTTTTTTAAGGCAGGTCTGAACAGGCTAGTAAAGGTTAGTAAAGTTTGAAGGTTACTGGTCAGGTTTCCCTTCATTGTACCCTCTCAGGTGGTGGGAAAGTTCAGAGGGGTAGTCAATGACCATCTCCCCACCCTTTTCATTCCTACTTCCTCAAAAAATACCCTCAAATATAAGCCCCTTCCTGATCTCTCAGCTGCTAGTACCTTTCTCTCCAATGACCTTGCATTTACTTTGTATCTGGTAGCTGCAGCATGAGTGGGGATAGGCCTGGGTCTTGTGTGCTCTGGTCCCTTGCTTAAGGATTCATGCCTTGGGAGCTCACTGTACTCTTCATTGTTGGCTGTAACTGTGGGATTTAAAAAAAAAAAAAGATGAGTAGGGTTTGAGCCAGGAAGAACCTATAAGAGGTACTCAGTACAAAAAATAATTCGTTTGTCTTCCACCTTTTCAAGCATGTCTCTTGGGATTCTTCCAGCTCTCATTTGGACTTCCCACTTGGGTGAGGGAGATTTTCCTTCCTTCTCCCCCAGCAGTTATGGCAGCTATATATACATGGCAACCAGAATGTGCACTTGCCTAAGTGAATCTGAGACAGAACCTGAAGTCTTTGGATGCCCCTTTCTGTTTTTGTGTCTCTCCATGAGCACAGGTGACTAAACAGTGATTAGTGGACATTTTTTGCCTTAGCAGCTGCCTCATTAGCTCTAGAGTTCTGGGTCAAGTGCATATTGCTATCAAAAGGTGACTGTTGCAACTCACTTACCGAGCTGGGCATCTGCTAAAGACACTTCAGTGACACGTAAGCTTCTGGCTTCTTGCTAAATAGCATGAGTTATGTTGGGGCTAGTACAACTACTCAAGCATATATTCATAATGCCATGGGATGTGTAGCTGCCATTACTGCTGGCATATGGAAAGGGAGAGAAATTCCTTCTCCCTACCCATCAAGAAGTCAAAGGGAAATGCAGCAGAGTCCCAAATGACACCCAAAAGAGACAAAGAAAAAGGAAGTTTCTCCTTAGTTGATATTAAGTTCAAGGCTTTTCTCAGCTTAGTCACTAATTACCTTCAACATGGTTCCATAGTCATGGGGACCAATAAGGGACTACTGCATCATCCAGAAGCACAAGTTGATTAACAAAGGGCACTTAAGGTACACTGGAAGGTGTCAAGGTGAAGACCCATCCTACCTCAAGGAGGATGGCCCCTATCATATGTTTAAGTTTATGTATACTTATATGTGCACATATCCATATTCTCAATAGAATATAAGCTTCTTGAGGGCAGAGATTTCATTTCTTAGTACTCTGCCTTCCTACCCCATAAACACTTAGTATAGTGTCTGACACAAAGCGAGTATTTAATCAATGCTGGTTGATTGATGATTGATTTGTTTTGCCACCAACTCCAAGTAACAGCTCTGTATGTATATGTACATATATACACATTTATACATATGTGTATATAAATGTATATACACAAGTCATTATGGAGATTGAACTCATTCTACCAGATAGCCTTTTGATTAAAGGCCACTTCTAATGGCAGAGTCCCTTCCTCCACTACTCTCCATGGGAAACACCTAAGCTAGGCCTTTTGGAGGACAAATTGATACAGAAGAAGAAATTGGAGATGACCACAAGGTTCTATGCAGTCTTTCTCTGAATATACATAGTTTTTACTGCCAGTATAGATTTACTTGAGAGCTTAGAAGTTACAGGTAAGTAGAAGATTAACAAATACTCAAGTTTCAGGGTTTGAACTGGCAGACAGAGAACCTGGAAAAAAGTTTTTCTATGCTTTGATTATGGCTGGCTCCACATTTGCTGTCATCATGGACAAATGACCTCTCCATAAACCACAGTTTTCTCATCTGTCAGACAGAGCTATTACCAGCTGTCCTTACAATTATTTGTTGGGGTCATGTTTTGTAAATCTTAGAGTGTAATATAGATATTTGCCATCCATCCATCTATTCCCCAAGAATTTCTATAGTGATTGTCATCCAGGCACCATGTTAGGACTACAAAGAAAAAAACATACCATTGGTTACCTTCAAGGAGCTCACATTTTGTTGGAAGGGAATGACATGAACATATTAAATTAAATATAAATGTAGCCAGCATTAAAATAATATATGCAAAGTAATTTCTAAGAAAAGGGCCCTAGTAAGTGATGGGATTAGGATGGGTTTCCTGCAGGAGGTGGTACTTGGACTACATTTGAAGGAAACTGGGGATTCTGTGAGGTAGAGGGGAGGGGAGAGTGAAGAGGAAAAAGTGAGTTCCTGTTGTGGAGGGATAGCTTATATAACTATACCAAGGAAAGAGATAGAATGTCCTGTATAAAGAAAAGAAAGCATTAATTGGGGATTGATTGATCATTTTATGGTATATAAACTTAATGGAATGCTATTGTGTTGTTAGGAATGACAAAAGGGATTCCTAGGATTCAGAGAAACCTGAGAAAATTTATGTGAACTGATCAAGTAATACGATCAAACCTTAGAGAACAACTTTTGTGATAACAAAATTGTAAAGAAAAAAATTTTTTTGAAAGACTTAAGACCTAGAATTAACCATGATTCTAGAAACATATGATCCATCTCTGTGGTGAAGGACTCAAGGTGTAGAATCAGATATATTTTCAGACATAGGTAGTGTTGAAGTTTCTTTTTCTTGATGATACATTAAAAAAACCAAAATATAAAGAAAACAGAGCAGTTTATTTTTTTCAACAAACATTTATTTTTTTTCTCCCATCTCTCCCATTCCCCTGCCCCACTCTTCTGCTGAAAAAAAAAGAAAACCTTTGTAATAAACATTGCAATCAAGCAAAACTAATTCTCATATTGACCACATCCAAAATATGTCTCATTCCAAGAAGGCCAGTTTGGCTGGATCCTTAGGTATATAAAAGAAAATAATATGCACTAAGCCTGGAAAGGTCAGCTAGAGGTAGATTGTGCAGGACTTTAAAAGGATCATCATCATCATCATTATCATTATAGCAACTGCTTGATGGAACCCAGGAACAGGCAGAACTGGGCTGAGTACCCATGTCATGTGGGGAAATTGTTTGGACCCTTGCTGAGCATCCTCTGGTTTATAAGTTTGGCTCATTTCACTAGCAAAGAAATCCGATTCAGGGAAAAGGAGAAAAGAGGAGTGTATTATCTTCTGCAAGAGAAAAGCTGGGAACAGGATCCTGAGATGCATTTTTCTCTTCCCAGGACACAGGGAAAAGGAAGCAAGACAATGTTTAAGGTTTCAAGGAACTTAAATTACGGCAGGGGAGCAGGTGTGTGTAGTGAGGGAGGAAGTGCAAGGGTATAACCTGTGTATGAATAGACAAGTAAATATGTAGGAGAAAAAGAGTCATGCAATACTCCCCATTGCCCTTTGGGTAATATGAAAATTTAATTCTTCATAGAATATAGTATCTCATTCTTTTCAGCTGTGCAATACCACGAAAAGAATATTAGTGTTAACAAAAGATGGGCCTTTGTCTCAGGGAGAAGCTTGGGGTCATTAAAAGCACTGACACCAAGGAGGTCATTTTCAAAAGAAAGGTTCTGTGTACCCTAAACTTTTTGCAGCAACATTTTTTTTTTTTGGCAGAAGTGAAGAGCTAGAACCAAATTAAATGTCCATTGACTGGGAAATGGCCAAAACAGATTGTGGTACATGAATGTAATGGAATCTTTTTGTCCTTGTTCAGTTGTTTTTCAGTAATATCTGACTCTTCATGACCCCATTTGGGGTTTTCTTGGCACAGACTCTGGAGTGGTTTGCTATTTCTTTCTCTACATAATTTTACAGATGATAAAACTGAGGCAAATGGAGTTAAGTGATTTGCCTAAGGTCATACCTCCTAGTAAGTGTTGAACTCAGGAACATGGGTCTTCCTAACTTCAGATCTGGCACTCTATCCATTGCACCCCCTATCTTCCAATGGAATATTACTGTGCTGTAAGAAATGATAAACATGATGAATACAATGATGCAAGACCTATGAACTGATGCAGTGAAGTAAGTGAAGCCAGGAGAACAACACACACAATGACAATAATGTAAATAGGAAGAACAACAATCACAAAATAATCTATTCAGAATGTTGTAAAATCATAAAAATCACGTATGGCCCCAAAGAAGAAATATGAGAAGACAACTCCCCTTTACCAAAGCGGACCACAAGTATGAAATACAACATATACATTCAGATGTTTTCAACGTATTGACTGGTTTTGCTAATTTTTTAATGTTCTTTCTGTTTTTAAGATAATTTTTTAAAAAGGAATTACTCTCTGGGAGGAAACAGTGAGAGATACAGGGGAGAAGGGTAGGCAATGTAAAAACAAGAGATATAAATAAAAATCTATTTTTAAAAAACACTGGGCAATTTTCCAAAGGCAATCCAGCCCATTTTCTTCCTCCTATTCATTTCCAAGCCAGTTCATTTTCCATCTGCATCATTTGGCCAAGATCCTTACCATTGGGACAACTCTATAGGATGGCCTTATTTTTTTTTCCTGCATGACAATTAGATCAAATTCTTTTGAGTGATGATGTATCTCATTAAAGAGGTTCATCAGTGCTCCAATAATTAATGAAATCAGCACAACATCATATGCGAACAGAAGCAATCTGGAGGATGTCACCATCTAGGATACTAGGGAATCTTTCTTCTATTTGGACCATGCATTGGACAACTTCCATGACCAATTCAACTAACACTCCACACTCAGACTTCAGGATGCTGCTCCCTTCTTAGCTGGATTTTCAATTTATGCATTTGCCTGGAGGTTCAAGTTTCCTCCACCCCTCCGAAAAATAGTAGATTGTTGTGCTATATCTCATTTAATCTAAAGTCTTTTGAATGACTGAGACATGTTCTCACCTAGTTAAGGTACCAGAGCTAAAATGGAGTGGTTTTGACTCCATCTCTACATACTTCCTCAAGTTTAAGATTGATTGTTTTCAGCAAATCTACAGAGGTTTCTTTAGCAAAGGACAAATCCTGGGAGCCCTTTAGTAGCTTAGGGAGATTCTACATTTCTATGGGATAGCTAGGTGGCCCAGTGGATAGAGCACCAACCCTGGAGTCTGGAAGGCTTATCTGATTTATCTTCCTGAGTTCAAATCTGGCTTCAGACACTTACTAGTGTCAGCCTCTAGAAAACGTTTGGTTGCCTAGCCTTATTCCCTTAAGGCTAGCATTACTTGTACAAGGAGTGCAGGATTAGAGTCCTGACTGACGAACAAAAGAATGAGAGAGCTTAAGTATATTTTAGGACCATCCCAATTAGGAGTGGCTGAGTTACACAAATTTATGATCCCTATAATGGTTTAATCATTGTATGAGAAAGGAATTTTCTTAATTGGATAAATGATAAATACAATAAAACAAGAGAGATGACAAAGTAGCAATTGAAATTATGATCCAGAATATATCCATAACATGGAATATGGTTAGAAAATATTAAGATAAGAAAGAGTCCCATTTGTCAAATTAATGCCTCAAATTGAGGGTCTCATCCTTAAGGGCCATATAATGGGCCTCTTCTGGTGGACATAAGGAGAAGGTTATTCCAAGAACAAGACAAAGCTGGGTCTGTTTGGAATTTATGATCTCTGGATGCCTGTGTTAAGGCCTACTCCCAGCCTTATCTGGTCTCTAGAGTGACTAAGACAGAAAAGGAGCCTTTTTTAAAAACAAGGCAAGGTAATCTGTTTGACTGATTCAGACTTTGGCCAAAATATGATATTTAATGATTATTACTAGCTGTGTAACCTAGTCACTTAACCCTTTTGCCTCAGTTTCTGCATCTATAAGATGGGCTGGAGAAGGAAATAGCAAGCCATTCCTGTATCTTTGCCAAGAAAACCCTAAATGGGGTCATGAAGAGTCAAATATGACTGAACAACAACAACTTTTCTATGCCTTCTCTAGTGCCTAAAAAGTATCTAGAAAAGTTGATGTGGCAGTTCATAATAATATGCAGTAATTAACATTCTTCTATACTTCTAAATACATAATGATACAAGTTAACAAACCAACATCAATTTTTTGGGGGGGTTTCCTTTTTTTGGAGGGGGAAGGTAGGGTAATTGGGGTTAAGTGACTTGCCCAAGGTCACATGGCTAGTTTTTGTGTTAAGTGTCTGAGTTCGAATTTGAACTCAGGTCCTCCTGACTCCAAGGCTGGTGCTCTATACACTGCACTACCTAACAACCCCAACCAACATCAATTTTTATAAGGTTTAGCAGCCTATCCTGATGCTTTTGACAGCATTCTCCCAACACAAAAACAGTAAAGGAAAGAAAAAAAATCAAGGTTTCCTTTCCTTCCTCAGGGAATGCCTCCTCCCTTGTATGTGGGACTGGCAGGTGGAATTGATGTCTGTCATCCCCTCACCCTTCAGGTGAGAAGCCAAATGGAGCTGGCTTGAAGCCTCACTGCCCCACTAATTTCAGTCATTGCCTACTGCTCTCCTCCTGTGGGATGCTCCTCTCTCTGGACGATTTGAGAGCAAACTTTCTACCACCATTCAGCAAGGAGAAACTGTTGCTGTGTTTGTCCTTCATTTTTGAAAAGGACCATGGATGGCATCAGGGAAATGATGACATGACTTGTAGTTGACTTTGATTTGAGTGAGGGAGGACTGTGCAAGGTCCTCAGAGCCATGTGGGTCCAGAGACCAGATATTCATCAGGATGACTGGGGATGGCCCAGAAGCAGTGGGAGACTGGCTCTTTTAGAATAAGGCCTTTTCAGTTTCTCTCTTTGAGTGAACTAATGCCCATTCAGTGACTAAGTCTCTTTAAGAAGTGAGTCAAGGGGGGCGGCTAGGTGGCGCAGTGAGTAGAGCACCGGCCCTGGAGTCAGGAGGACCTGAGTTCAAATTCGGCCTCAGACACTTGACACACTAACTAGCCCTGTGACTTTGGGCAAGTCACTTAACCCCAACTGCCCTCTAAAAAAAAAAAAGCAAAAAAAAAAAAAGTGAGTCAACGGATGGCCCCTTTAATTAGAAAAAAAAATCAAACTATGAGGGGGAGACCTAGTAAAAAGAGAAACTACCACTGAAATTCACTCTGAGCCAGGAGGGCCCAACATGATCCTCTTCAAAAACACACTTCTTAAAGATGCCATTCACTGAATGGGCATTACTTCACTCAAAGTGAGAACCTGAAAAGGCCTTAACCTAAAAGGCCCAGAGTCTCCCACTGCTTCCTGGGCCATCTCCAGTCATCCTGGTCAATACCTGGCCACTGGACCCAGATGGCTCTGGAGGAAAAAGTGAGGCTGGTGACCTTGCACAGCCCTGCCTCACTCAAATCAACGCAAACTGCAAGTTGTGTCATCAAGGAGAGAAAGAGGTGCAAATACGCTCTATGTCCTTAAGAACCGCCCTTCAAAAGTTATGAAGGCAAAATGTCTTTAAGTCCACTGGCCATGCTGTCCATGGGTTGTCCAACTTGGAGTTCTACTGGGTAATTTCTTCAGAATTCAGTTTATCTTCAAAGTAGTAAGGAGGGATTGAATGGGGAAAGTAGGAATTGAAAGTTATTTTCCCCTCATTAGAAAAAGACAAACATAGAAGAAAGAGACTGGCTCTTGTTTTTGATGGAAATGGAAGAAGGGAAGGTAATGAGCATTGATGTAGTATTTCTGTGGGCTGGCCCGTTGCTGAGCACTTAAAAAATATTGTCTCATGTGATCTTCACAGCAATCCTGGGAAGTGTTACTATGATTTTCATTTTATAGTTGAGGAAATTGAGGCAGACAAAGGTCAAGTGACTCAGCCAGGGTCACACAGCTAGTTAGTGCCTTAAGTAGGAATTGAACTTAGATCTCCCCAGCTCTGCACCCACCACTCTATCCACTGGGCCCTCTAGCTGCCTCTATTAATGGTCGTTATCACGATCATCTCAGTGAGTACCTACCAAAAGAAGGCCCCTCTCAACTTTAAGGGAGTTATATTTGTGTGTGAATGGGGAAAGAACTGTTTGATTTTTTTTTTCTTTTTGGAGGGCATTTGGGGTTAAGTGACTTGCCCAAGGTCACACGGCTAGTTTTTTGTGTTAAGTGTCTGAGGCCGGATTTGAACTCAGGTACTCCTGACTCCAGGGCCGGTGCTCTATTCACTGCGCCACCTAGCTGTCCCAACTGTTTGATTTTTAACAACTTTTTGGAAATGACATTACAACTGAATATGCAGGCCACAGTTCTATAGTTGTATATGGACATAGCCAGCCAGGTAGGGGTGGTTTGAAGGACCCCGACAATGAAGGAATGCAGAACACATAGAGCCTTGGGATTTTAGGATTACCTGGCAACTATGCTAGAGAAATGATTTGAGGGTTGTTTTTTTTTTTTAAATTGGTATTTGAGAAGCTAAGCAGACTTGTACCACATGAACTTTGTTGTAATTCTTTGGTGCAAAGCAATAGGGGAGACAATTTTAAAAGATAATATGTTATTCCTTCCAAGAGGCAAGAGATATTTTTGGAATTGAGGACATGGACAAATTTGCCAATTGTACCCCAGTTACTTTGCTAAGGACAAACAAGGGTGCCTTATCAGTTTAAAGTCTTTCCACTCTCATACCCAAACTGTGAACTGTATCTCTGCAACTTCCAGTGAGGAGCATCCCCACCCCCATCCCCAACTCCATCCCCCTCAGAACTCAGGTACCAGCATCCTCCCCCACCATTGTGGAAATGGATATTGCTTGCACATGGCAGACAGAGCATATGTATTGGCCTAGAGGGGTCTCCAGATTTGAGGGTTTTTTTTGTTTTAGTATGTGTCTTTCCCTGAATATAGGTAGGAAATTTATTAAATTTGATTTAAAGCTTAATTTAATTGCAATTTCATAGCAGCATTGTGAGTTTGAGATGTCAGGTACTTAGGCCCTTAGTGAGGTCCTGCTTGACAGGAGGAATTTCCTGTACTGGAGAGGCTGACCACTGAGAATAAGGAGAAATCCACTGCTTTGGAGTTTCTGAGCCATCCTGAGTGATGGTTACTGGTAACACCAGCGATGGTGGAGTAGCCAGTGATACTGGCCTGCAGCAGCTGGCCCCAGCAGGAGCAGCACCCATAGCACTCCTGCCAAATAGAGGTGGGCAGTGGCAGTGCAGGCCCCCAGCAAAGCTCTGCAGACAGGCCAAGACATAGGGAGATAGAGGGAAATTTCAGCAAAGTTCAAGCCTAAGGCAATATTCTGTCCTAGTATGGGGGGGAGCCCAGTCAGGCTGTGGCATGGGGAAGGGGGCAACATTTGACCTAGTCCAAGGCACTGCAGGAGGCCTCAGGTCCTAGTAGTGGCACTTGACCTGCCCTGGCAAAGGGGGCAGTAGCAGGACCTAGGCACATAGATCCTGGCAAATGGGGGAAAGCAGCTGACTCTGACAGAGTAGGAAGAGGCACAGGACCCAGCATCAGAGGCCAGTGGACAGAGACTTGAACCCTACTGGCAATGGCCAGAAGGTAATGAAAAGAGATGTCTTCATCAGAAGACATCTCCACTGACAGCAGTGGAGAACTGAGGGGCTCCCAGAAGCAATTGCAGCTCAGCCACAAAAGAGAGGACTCTAGAGTGGGCAATGGGAAAAGGTAGGTCCATTATAGCTCATTGTTTCCTGTAATCTAGAACTGATTGGCACCTCTGCATTGCTACCAGTATAACACTTAATTATAACTGTACAGCTCCTTCCTAGGGAGGGATTGGTAGACCAAGGGGTGGCATTGCTGTCAGGTAACTTGCTTTCTGGCAACACAGGGGAAGTAGTGAGGTAGTCCCTCAGAAACCTCTCCTTTGGCAAAGATTTTCTAAAATGTATGCCCCATGAGAGGCTTCTAAAGGACTGTCTCTCCTCTCCTCTCCTCCATGGGGTTCATAGGGCCAGGGTGCTGAAGGACATTAAGAAAGTGGTGGTACAGGGCAATTCTTCTTGTCCCAAGATAAAAATCAGAGACTATGAAGGAAGTGTCATTTTTGTTTTAACCCTGATATTCCTGGTGTGACTTCTTCCTCTGACTACCTCTGTACACAGAGATGCCCACTGTGAATTGTAAGGATTTGTTATGGACTAGGTCCACGTGAACCTGATTATTTAGACCCAGGGCTATGTTCTTGTGTGTGGAGTGAATCTCCAACTCCCCTGCACACTTTTCTACCTTCATCCCAGTGACTTTCTCATACTGGCAATGCCTCCACTCCTGCTATTTCCTTCTCTAGCGGGTAAGTTCCTGCCCAGATCCTCTATTTGAAGAAAACCTCACCAGCTTCTAACTAACCAGACTACTTTTCCACCTTACCCCTGCTTCTCTCAGCTCCCTTTTATGTATTATCTTAAGTCAGTAGAATGCTCCTTAAGACCTCGCTTATATTTGTGTTTCCTGCCTTTAGGATGGAGCATGACATGTAGCAAGATGCTGGGAGTGATTTAGGTGATGTAAAAAAAATATATATTTTCCATAAAAATTTATTCTTTTTTTAAGGTATTAAAACTATTTTCAAGACTCCATTGGTTCAGGGGACTAAAGATACAGGCTGTTGACATCATTTTCTGATTGCCTGAGCATGAAACAGCCATGAAGACCAGAACTCCAGGCTCACTCTAATGCTTGGATGGTAGGCCCCAATGAGCAATGGGGTGGGGGCGTTCTACTCAGCTGAATGAACTCTGGACATCTTCTTCTTTCTCTTGCTATGGTTTAGTAAATCTTGTGTTATTTGTTGAATGACCTATGAATGCTTCATTTCATTCAAACATTGAACATAAACTCCCAGGGGACTAACATGAGTTAGTTTCCACCCCCAGAACAGGGTCCTTTTCAAAACCCTTTCTCTTTGGCTTGTGTTTCCTCTGGAGCTTTGTCCTAGGAAAAGGTTTCTCTTGGGAATTTCAAAATATGGTTCATTTTGTCCCCAACTGAATTCTTTCCTGGGAATATCAGGTCTCAGGTCTTCACAGATGTGGGGGAAGGTTCTTCCCTCTCTAGCAAGTACTTAAATTAATAATATCTATCAGAAAAATAAAAATTTATTATTTTGTTTTATTATTTATTTTAGGTCACAGAGAAGCAATGCAGAAAACACAAAGAATTCATGGGCTTCTATAAGCAAATGCAGAAAAAAAAAACCCCATAATGATTAACAGGAACCCATAACAATCAAGACATTCTTCCATGGAGCTCCACTTTCCACCCCAGGGACCTAAATGGACTTCTGGTCTGTTTAATATAATACTCCATTAAGGGTTGGGTCTACCCTTAGAAGGGAAATCAACTTGTTGCTATAGAGTCAACTCAACATCCTGGTAAGGCCTTCTATCTATGTGGAGTAGTGGATAGAATAGGACACTTGGAGACTGAAAGACTGGGTTCAAATCTTGCTCTAACTACTTTTTACCTATGTAAAATTGGGCAAATCACTTGATTTGGCTGAGCCTCAGTCTACTTATCTGTGAAACGAAGATGATTTCTGAGGGTTTTTCTAGCTCCAAATTTATTGTCCTATAACCTGTAAATCTTTCAAGCTTATAATACTGCCCTAAGGATTTAGACATAGCTCCTGCAAAGAAGATAACTCCTTTTCCTTCAGATCTTGCACCATCCAAGCAAAATTCGGGTTTTGCTCTTCTATGCTGTGACTTAGTTCCTTGTTGTTCCTCTAGCTCTCGCCCTACACTATATAATCTCAGGCCTTTATTTACTCTTGACAAGCCTCCAGAAGGCTGGAGATTCTATGAATGCAGTCACCAGTCCAGGAAGCAGTGAGCAGCAAGGGGGTACCGAGTATAGAGTTCAGATCCAAGTTCAGATCCAGATTCAGACGCTTACTAGCTGTGTGACCCTGGGTAAGTCACTTAACCCCGGTTACCTCAGTATCCTCATCTGTAAAATGAGCTGGAGAAGGAAATGGCAAACCACTCTGGTATCTCTGCCAAGAAAACCTCAAACAGGGTCACGAAGAATTAGACTCGACTGAATAACAACAAAAATCAGGACACATGATTGAAAGGGTTCTACCACTGCGTCTCCACAGCAACCAGTAGTAGTTCCCTGGACAGAATTGTGTAGATGTTGTCTGCGCTTCTATTCTCAGGCATCTCTAGAGTTCTCCCCCTATTTTGGTTCTGGTGCTTTTTATAGGCCATGTTCAAAGGGTGTAGCTTAAACCTGAAAGAGTCTCTGATGACTAAATCATCTATCCTCATGAACTGTCACTGGTCACACCCCATTAAGGTGATTTCTCAAGCCATCTCTTTGTGGTAGACTTGTTCACATTTATCAGAGTGATATAAACTAAGTCCCAGACAAAGGCCTTATCTTTTTTTTACCTTAGTTCAGTTGCTCAAGCTTGCTCCTAATTAGCTCTGCTGGCTTTATCTAAGCTTGGACTAAAAACTGGAAAGTGCTGAATTCATTCAGTTTCCAGCCCTACTATCCTTTATTTGCCAAGAAACAATACAAGGGAGCTTCTTTAAGCTAGTGGCCTCCACTTTTTTTAGTGGTGTACCCCTAATATAGTGAAAGATTTTTGAGCATGTACCTCTAATATATGTATATTTATTATTACTCTTATTATTAAGTTTGCACTTTATAATACAGCACTTTAAAGTGTGCAAAGTGCTTTTACAAACATCCCATTTGATTCTCACAACAAATCAGGAGGTAGGGTACTATTATTATCTCCATTTTACAGATAGAGAAACTGAGGCAGAAGTTAAATGACTTGTTCAGACTAAAATAGCTAGCAAGTATCTAGGGCCAAATTTGAACTTGGGTCTTCCTAACTCCAGGCCCAGTTCTCTATCTATTGCTTTAATAATTATACACATTATAAAACTTATTCATAAAGAAAAATTAAAATGGATGAGATAAAGACCGAATAACATTTGATGCTAGAATCAATTAGAGCATCTAGGTGGTACAGTGGATAGAGTATCAGGCCTGAAACCGAGAAGGCCAGAGTTCAAAATCTGACCTCAGACACTTCCTAGCTGTGTGACCCTGGACAAGTCACTTTACCATGTTTGCCTTAGTTTCCTCCTCTGTAAAATGAACTGGAAAAGGAAATTACAAACCACAGTTATATCTTTATCAAGAAAACTCCAAACAGGGTCATAAAGAGTCAGATACAACTGAAACAACTGAATAATAACAGAGTCAATAGGGAGCTACTTAAATTGAATAAGTAAGGGAATGACATGATCAGATCTGCACTTTAGGAAAATCACTTTGGCTGCTGTCTAGGGATGGAAAAGAGAGCTGAAATAATTGAGTGGCCTGCTGAAATAGTAACAGGCAAGAGGTGAAGATGGACTATACTGGGGCAGGGGCTGGGTGAATTGAGAGAAGGGGACAGATGCAAGTGATAAGGGCATACAATTGACAGGTTTTGGCAACTGGCTATGTGGATGTGGGGTGTGGGAAAGTGACGAGTCAAAAATGACCCTGGGGATGTGGGAACCTGAGTAACTAGATGGATGATGTTGTCCTTGATAGTAACAGGGAGGTGTGGGAGATGGATAGGCTTAGGGAGAAAATTGATATAATGAAATCTGTGATCACAATCTGTCCACATTCACTTATTCTGTATGATTCACTTTGTTCTCTCCTAAAAAAAAGTGGGAAGAAAGGAAGGGCCTTTATTTCACCACCTCCAAACAGAGCTCATTGTTTTAAAAGGTGCCTCAGCTATAATAGGGGCATGTGGGGACAGAATATGAAGACAGAATTTTTCCAGTGGTACCTGATCAGTTGCTGTGGCAGTAGAACTCAGTAGGGCTACATGTAACCCTGATACCTGCTTCTGTATAGAGGAAACTGGGAGCTTATATAACACAAAAAGAGGGGAGTTGGGGAGTGTTAGAGAATGAAGGTTCATATGATTGTGTTGCAGACAAATCCCGGAAATGATTATTGTAGCAGAGGTGAAAAGTGATATCTCCCTGCCCTCTGATTGGTTTATCCACACCCCTTTAGGTTAGGCCACCATGACTTTGAAGGCACTAGCCTCTACTCTGGAGACCACTATTCTAGGCTTCTAGCCTTAAAGGTTCTTCTGGATGTCAAGGAAGTTCCCTAAACACAGATGAGAGTAGCCTTCATCTGATGTACAAAGAAATGGCTTTTGAGAGTATAATTGGCTCCACGAGCATATTCAGATTCCAGTAAAGTGATCTGAGCTGTCTATGTCTTCTTTAATCTCCTTAAAAAGAAAATCCTTGAGGGCTGGGATGTCATTCATTCATTCAACAAGTATTTATTAAGGAACTATACTACACACCAGACATCATTACACAATATAGGAGGTTTGGTGGGGGTGGAATACAAAGACAAGAAAGAAACAGTTGCTGGCTTTGAGACATTTACCTTCTCTGCAGAACCAACAGGAAGAGAAATACATGAATACAACACAAAGTAGATACAAAGTCATTTCAGGGGGCACATGGTCCTGGCCACTGGGGATTAGGATTGATGTGGTACAGGAATGAACACAGGATCTGAGCCTTCCTTGAAGTAACTCTGTGTTCGCTTAGGAAGAGGAAAGCATGAAGCGAATTCTAAAACATGGAGGAGGGCCGCTGCGTAGGTTCTGAGATATAAAATGGAAGAGTACATCCCAAATTTTATGGGGCAATGCTTTGTAACTACTGTTCACATGAACAACATGAAAAAGGATGAAGAAAGGATGATTACAGGGACCCCCATTTTATTTGGTGGGTCCCTAACAAAGTCTTTGTGATGAAATTTACAGGGCATAGACCTTTGCTAGACTGGAACATCTTCCATGGAGCTGAATATGCACACTTACTCCCTGTTAAAGGACACTGTTGGGATGATTCACAGAATTCCTACTTGGTGCCCAGTGATTAGGATGAACCTAGTCTGTATAGGTCCGATCTTCTTTGGCACCAATTGGACCACGGAGTATATTGAGACGGGAAGTTGACCTCCAAAAGGGAAAAAGTTGAGAGTAACTCTAGGGAAATCTCTAAAACAATGTTTAAGTATGGCCCATGTCTAGGATCTCCCTAATATGTGAGTTATAGAATAAAATACAGACTAAGTATCTAAAAAAGATACTTAGTCCTTAGTATAGATATCAGGTATAGGAGAGTGGTTTGTTTCTCCTGGAATTACTGACTAAGATGTGAAAGACACAGGAGCAAATGTGGATGTTAGGAAGTATCCTTTTAAACTCCAACAAAGCTGAAGGTTGGAAGGGGCAAAAAGACAGGGATATTGAAATGTAACATGTAAAGGCAGTACTCCATTCCTAGAAGTAGTCTGAAGTTGGAATAGTTTAAATTCACCTGAAAAGGACATCTGAAACAATGAACTTGACCCTTGAGTACCGACTATGTCTATGCCAGACCTGCACAACTTTGTAGGTACCGGCCAGCATTAAAACAGCCTAAATTTATTCTGGCTGCAGATAGGTTATTAGCAGCTCACTTTCCAAGTATAGGGATAATTAGTGATTATACTATTTTGCAAATAAACAATGTTTTAAAAAAGGGAAATTTCAATTAAGATAAATTGATAAGACTTATTACTTAAGTTTTTATTTATTATGGAATTGTTCCTCTCAGAGTAGAGACAGGTTGACAGTGGTTGGTTGCTGTGGTTACAGGACAGGCACAATAGTGGCTAGAGGAAGGTGGGTTAAACAGGGCATGGGCAAGGCATTTGTTACATTTTTACCTTCTTTTACATCCTCTATATTTTTCATGGAACGCCCAAAATCATTTGGTGGGCAAGTGCCCGTGGGCCGCATGTTCTACAGGCCTGCTTTATACCTTTGTTAGTAGTGGCTCATAGACTGGGAAGTATAATATAAATAAGGGGAGGTTCCAAGGTAAAACTCTGAGAGAGTTGAAAAGGAGAATATTCTGCCCATCTTCGGATAAAGGTCATTGCCTTTGCTTAAAAAAACAGTGTAATATTCAGGCTGAAAAAAAAATACTAGAATATGTAGCTAGTCTACAAGCTGGAAGAGACCATATATCAAAGAATGAGTCTGGAGAGTCCAGCAAATTAACCCATCCAGCAGAGGCACCCAGGTCTGTGCATGACTTTGCAGCAGCTCAGCAGAACCCTGATAGCCTAGAAGCAGAACTGGTCCAGTCCAGCTGTAGTCCTGTAGCCAAATGATCTGTCCAGCCCAGTCAAGCAGTGCATCGACCCATCTGGTCAGCTTATCTTCCTGACCAAGAGGGATATTGTGACTTGAGAAGAGCCAACCAGATCTATCAGTGGATAGATTCACCTGTCACTGACACTGACACCCAGTCCCACAGTGAATTTTGTGAAGATACTCCAGAGAAAGGACACTGAAGGCCATGCTGTTTGGAGGTGCTTTGTTCATGTGTGTTTCCTATTGGTGTACCTCATTACCATTGTACTATAAGCCTGAGCTCATTCTTCTCCCACCCCAAGGATCTGTGTGTATTTATGAGAAAGCACATCCCAAGTTTTGGGGGACAAGACTTTGTAACTACCAATCCTGCTCTGTCTTTTGAGCAAATGCCTTTTAAAAGTATTTTTTATTTGATTAAATACTTGCCAACTTCATTTTAAAAAATTAATATTCATTTTAAAAAATGTTGAGTTCCAAATTCCCTCCCTCCTGCCCCTCCCCTACTCCTTGAGAAAGCAAGCAATATGATATCAATTACACATGTGAAGTCATGCGAAACATATTTCTATATTAGTCATATTGCAAAAGAAAACACACACAAATAAGAAAAATAAACTAAAAAAAAAAGTATTCTTCAATCTGCACTCAGAGTTCCTCAGTTCCTTCTCTGGAACTGGGTAGCATTTTTTCATCATGGGTCTTTCGGAATTGTCTTGGATTATTGTCCTGATCAGTAAATCTTTCACAGATGATCATTGTGACAATATTGCTGTTACTGGGTATAGTGTTCTCCTGGCTCTGCTCACTTGCAAATGCCTTTTATAATTTTTTAGAATAAATTTATAAATTAAGACTACTGGTATGTTGCTAAGGAAAAGAATCCATGAAAAGCTATCATGTTAGTAAACCCCTTACAGAGTTACCCCTAGAACCTGTGCACCCTCTGGACACCCATCTTGCCAGTCTGATTATGTCTTGGGGGAGTGATTTCAGCGGGGATGGGGATGTTTTAAAACATAAAATATCTCATATAGCTATTACATTAATTATGCTCTTCCAGGAGGAAGGTAAAGGCAACTTTGTGGAACTGCTAAATGGTAAGTCCTCATTCACCTTGGATCTGCATTATCTGAACAACTCACTAGGTCCACAACTCCATCCCAGGTGAAGCATGGATTTTAGTTTCTCAGATACATAATGATCTTAACTGTGGTGCAATTCAACAAGGAATTGGTTAATGGAAATTATTGTCCTGCTCAGTTGATGCTTTACTCCTGAACATACACGCTCTCAACCCACAAAGTAGACAACAAGGCTGGAAAATATTCATTTTTCAGTACACCTTACTAATCATTGATCTATGAAGGAAATAGAAAGGAAAAGAAGACAGCCAAGGATTCAGTCTCTTTTAGGAAAGCACATTTCCCACTGTCACTTGTTTATGTTGCAAGCAACTATTGTTACGGGTGGGTGGGTGGGTGCAAAGGGAATGAGAAGTCCTTGCTGGAAATCCAGTGAGGAGAAAGTGTTGGAAAAGTGTTTGCAATAAAGAAATACAGAGCTATTTCCATAACTCAAAAAAAGTCTTGACTCTTGATTCTCAGTCAACAACTATAATCAGGGAAGCCTTAGTCACTGGAGACTAATAAATAATTCCCTGTCATGTGCAAGGTGATATCCCTCAGCACAGGGCCACAGGCTCATGATAACATCATTGGACGTGGACCAATCAGACAAAGGTTCATGCCCTTTAAATTTATTATTTGATCGGAGGCAACCCACTGTATTAATCAGGGCTTTCAGTGATCTCTTGTGTGATAGCAAGTATTTGGGGTTAAGTTGAAAACACGATATTTTTATTTTGAGTCAAAAGATATGAATCCTCTTGACATCATTAGGCAAGTTGTTTAACTTTTGAGTTCAGGTTCCACATTTGTAATAGTAATTGTATTAACTGTCTAATGGAGTTGTAAGGCACTTTGTAAACATTAAAGAGTTGTATAAGTGTGTGTTATTATTATATTTGTTTTTTATAAGTTTCATGCATAAGTACCCAAGACAACAATGTGAAGGGCCAAAATTTTTAAGTGGGAGAGAATTCTTTTTATTTTGGGGAAGCAATGCCTATGGAGGAGCCAGTCATTCCCAATCTGCCAACCAATTGCCACTCACAGAACAGGCAAGCTTGCCTGTCTGAAGCAGCATCCTGAGAGGCAGAAGGTGGCATGGGCCAGTCAAACAACCACCATCTTCCTTCAGATCCCAATGGATCTTTAGTTTTCTATCCTCACTCCAATTTCAGTTTTCTAATGTTGAGTAATTAATGAATGTTTTACTCCACTTATTTGTATTGTTCGCAACAAAACTTAACAATATCATTAAGAATAATAAAATGGAAGGAATTATATCCTTTGTCTGAGGAGTCTGTGGGGACTTAGGACTTTGGACATACTCTGCCTCCGAAGTAGAATGGATTGTATCACTTTTGCCTAAGCTTGTGCCTGAATGACAAGGGTGTTGAGTCCTCTTACTGCCACTATGTGGCGCTGGTGTCTAGAATTTTGAGATCGTTAAGCACAGTTCTGCAATGAATTTAATTTTAAGTGATGAGGCTATAGATTGTTGACCTTTGATTGATCCAACTAGTTTATCAGCTCAGTAATGCTCTGAAAATATACTTGGGGCTTACAGTTGTATTCTTTTAAAGTGTTTGGGATTCATTTTAAACAACAGCCCTTTCCTCATTATGTAGACTGATGTAACTCTACTGAAATTTTCCTCATTCTTGTTTAATTAATGCTAAAAGAGTGTCCTTCACTAGACCAACTTCTAGGGGAGATAGGATGATAGAGTCTTAACCTGCTTCATGGAACTTATAGTTGAATAGGGTCAACTTGAAACACACACATGACTCTAAGAAGCAAGAACACAGGATCCAGAGACAAAAGACCTGTAATCTTAACTCTTGTCTGTGAGCCTTTGGTCTAATTACTTCTCCTCTATGGGATGTAAGAGGAGGGAGATGGACAAGGGAGTTGGACTTTAAGATCTCTAATACTGAGCTCTGACATTCTAATTGTAAGATTTCCAATGGGAGGAGAAGGAGGGGATGTAAATCTAGGAAGGCCTTTATAGAGGAGGTGGCTCAGGAATCACTCCCTTAACAAGGGCAGCAGAGCAGAAATGGTGGTCTTAGGAAAGGAGAGTAGAATTGAGGTCTAGTTTGGTGGCACAGTGGACAGAGTACTAAGTCAGCAAGAGCCTTGACTCTGGAAGACTGATCCTCCTGAGCTCAAATCTGACTTCAGACACTTACTAGCTTTATGATCCAGAGCAAGTCAATTAACCCTGTTTGTCTCACTTTCCTCATGTGTAAAATGAGCTGGAGAAACAAATGACAAACCACTCCAGTATCTTTTCCAATAAAACCCCAAATGAGGTCATGAAGAGTTAGACACAACTGAAATAAATGAACAGCAACAATAAAAAAGGTCTGTCTTTTGTAATTTTGGATGCCAGTCCTGCTTTCTTTTATTTCAGCAAGAAATAAACTTTTGGAACTCCTTTCTACCCTTACTCCTACCTACAAAAAAAAAAAAAGAGGTGGTACAAGCTGAACATATAAATGGTTACCCCCACCAAAGGACTGGATAACTTAACAAATACCAAATTTGGAAAACTGGTTACTAGGGGAAACTGGAGTGATGTTTTTGGAGGAGAGTTGAAAAAGGTTATTATCATTGAGGACAACCATGATCTTCCATGTTCCTTGAATTCCTCCTACACCTTCCTCTGGGGGCATTTCTCTTGTCATCTGTCCTAGAAGCAGCTAGGGGGCACAGTGGATAGATAGATCATTGAGCATGGAGGAGAAAATAACTGAGTTTGAATGAAACCTCAAGTACTTTACTTAGCCTTGTGACCCTGGGCAAATGACTAAACTTTTGATAAACTCAGTTTCTTTAATTTTAAATGGGGATAAAGGCACCTATCTCCCAGGGTTGTAAGAATCAGATGAAAAATTTGTTAAACATTTAGTGCAGAGCCTGGAAAAGATTTATATATTCATATATTTAATTGATTTATACTTAATCCAAATATTTGTTTGTTTTCTCCCATTCATCCTATGTATATGGTCTGTTCCTAGTCCTTTCCCCATAGCATTGATGGAGAAGCATTGAATCTGAAGACACAAGACAGGTATTTAAATCCATGCTCTAACGCCTACTAGTTTGGTTTTGGGTAAATCTCCAAATGTCAGAGTTCTTATTTACAAAATGAAAGGGGACTCAATTCAATAAATATTAAGTGCCTACTATATGCCAGGCACTGAGCTAACAGAGGGAGACACTGAAAGGGGCAAAAGGCAGTCCCTGCCCTCAAGGAGCTTACAATCTAATGGGGGAGACAACGTGCAAACAGATACAAAGCAAGGGTCCCTTGCCCTCCTAGGGTAGCTAGGTGGAGCAGTGGTTTAAGTGCCGAGTCTGGGGTCTGGAAGACTCCTCTTCTTGAGTTCAAATCCAGCCTCAGACCCTTACTAGATGTGAGTCTAGGGAAATCACTTAACCCTGTTTGCATCAGTTTCCTCATCTGTCAAGCTGGAAAAGGAGATAGGAAACCACTCCAGTATCTGCCAACAAACCCAAATAGGTTCACGGAGAGTCGGACACGATTGAAAAACGACCACTGCTCTTCTCTCTGGCCTTCCTTCTCCCAGTTTTCCATTTCCAAACTCGGAAGCAATGACCGCGGTGAGAGGGCACCAGGTAAGTGGCAGCCAAGACCAGGAGTGCGGCAAGGGGAAAGGGGATGCTTTCGAGACCCTCCTCTCCCGCCTGCGTCATCACGTCGGCCCTGGGAGACGTCCCCGGGGCGTGCCTTGTTGCTCCGGTAACCAGGCCGCTATCCCCGCCTCCTCCTCCCCTCCGAGGCTCCCTCCCGACCCCCGGGAGGGCGGGCGGGAGGAGGGAGCAGACGTGTGCGGGCGCTGGCGGGAGCAGCAGTGTGTGGCCGGGGCTCCCGGGGAAGCAGTGCTGGGTAGGGCTGGGCCGGGCCCCCACACCACTCCCGCCACCGCTGGCGGCCTCAGCCAGTCCTTCCCAGGCTCCCTTCTCCCCTCGCCGTGGAGGGGTCCCGGGTCGCGTGATGGGCGGTGCTGCCCGCGGGCCCGGCAGGAAGGATGCGGGGCCGCCGCGAACGGGGCCCCCAGCCCAGGAACCACGGAGGTAGGGGCGCGCTCGTGGGGCCGGGGCCCTGCGGAGCTGGGGGGAGGGGCGCAGCAGGAAAAGGAGGAGCGGGTTTGGAGGAAGGGGACCCCAGCAGAGAAGAAGCGAGCTCCGGGAATGAGGAAGGGGCTGGAATTGGGGAAAGGGGAAATAAAATAAAGGCATAAGAAAACACCGGCAGAGGAGAAGAGCCCCCCAGGAGACGAGGTGGGGTGGGTTGAAGAAGTGGGGGGTAGCACAACGTAGGGGACTGGGTTTGGGGAAGAGGACCCAGCAGAAAAGTGGGACCTAGCAGTGGGGAAAGGGTACCCCAGGAGGTGGAAAGGGGGAAATTGGCTTGAGGAAGGGGGGCCATTAGGAAAAGGGATGGACTGGGTTTGGGGAGGGGCACTCCTGCAGAGGATCGAGGTCCAGCAGTGGGGAAGGGCATCCCGGAAGATCGGGAGGGGTCTGGGCTTGGGGTAGGGTTGGTCAAGCAGAAAGGAGAAACTGGGTTTGGGAAAGAGGACCCCAACAGAGGGAGAAATGGGGTTTAGATTTGGTAGCCATCGTACAGACACTCCAGAAGAGGAGGGAGAGAACTCGTTAAAGCTTTGTGATCTTGCTGGGGAGATGTTTGCAACCTCCACCCCCTGCTCCCAGTTGTAGGTTCCCTCCTTCTGCCTTTTGCCTTCTGCCGCCCAAGAAGGGGGAGAGAGTTGGAGTAGAGCCTAGGAGGGGAAAGAGAAGGAGGGGTTATCCTGAAAGAGGAGCTAGATTGAGAGGCATAAGCCAAGGAAAACGGAAAAGCCAAGCCATTTGCTAACTGGGGAAGCTGGGGACCAAAATTCCTTCAAAAAATCCCTGTTGGTCACGGGAGATAAAAACAGGACTGAACACTTGGGGATTTGCACAGTGGGGTGTGGTCTGGCTTTGGAATGGGTAAGATGCCCCAGTAAGACTTTTCATAGCTTCCTTTTTTCTAATTCTTTTCCCACTTCACTTAGTGTTCTGGGGGACAATCCTATCTTTTATTTCCTCTGCTGTTTATTTATTTAGATGATTTTTTTGTGTGTGTGCTAGTAGGAAACCGTAGGATTTAAAGCAGGAGGAGACCTTTTGGACTATGTAGTGCAACCCTTTTCATTTTACGGATTAGGAAACTGAGGCCACAGAGAAGTTAAGTGGACCAAGGTCATGCAGATATTACCCAATGATTCAGGTCTTTAGCGGTTTTCTTTTTCTCTCTACTGTCGCTGCTTGTCTGACTCTAGCATGTTTTCTGCAACCCATTGGCTAAGTGTCAGACAGTCTAGAATTCTTAGCCCTTGCCAATGAAACAAAATGCAATTAAAAATATAAATTAGTCCAAATATGCCACATTTGCACAAGAAGGCCATAGTATAAAAAAAAATCTTTTAAGAGTTTTTTTGTTGTTGTTGCTGGTATAAACTCCCAGGCTAGAATTGGTTATGCAAAACAGTGTAAATTAATTCTACTGGTTAAAAAAAAAAAAGAGATATTTTCTTCCTCTTCCTCTGTAACATAATCATTAATGTAATCTTACCATGACATAGTTATATTATTTTAGTGTCTGTGAATAATTCAGTTATGTGACTTATTAAATATTTTGCCTTAATTTTTTTTTTTTTGTTACTTGGTGGTTTGGGAAAAAAAATTAAAACATTACAGAAATCTTAGTACAATTCCACCTAGAAGATTATATGTACAGGAATTCTTGGTACTTTAACCTATCAGTAGGAAAAATAATGTGGCAAAATGTACCAAAAGCAAATACAGTGTCTGTTTAAGAAATCTAAATTCTTAGTAACAGATAGAACCTGTTAACCAGTGGAATGAATTTGTGGAGTAATCAAGTCCTTTGCTTCTCTAGGCTCTTCATATTGTCATTTCTGTTGATAATTTCTTTGTTCATTAATCTTTTTCCTCTGCCAGAAAGTGAAGTGGGGGGTGGGGAGATGTGAAAACTTGATACATTTTGTGACTTGTTCACTCCCATTAGCTTGATATCTGTAATCTTATTATTATTATTTTTAATCCCTGTGAGGCAGGGAGGGGGGAGGAATTGGCCTTCTGAGGCCCAAGGTGCTGACTACTCCAAAGGAAGTCCAGTCAGAGGTAGATTAGAATCCAGTGATTTCTGTTTCCAGTAGTGTGAAAGAAAACCTTTGCACAGGACAATTTGTATAACTTATCAAAGAAAAATGTTTTATGCTGTTTGAAAAATGAGGCCTATGCGAATTCTTAATTTTAAAATACAGGTACAGAAATGAAAGCATTTAAATGAAAAAAAAGGAAAAGAAAAAAAAATCTGCTTTACTAGCATTATTTCAGCTAGTTGTTGTTAATTGTATTTGATGTCAAAGAGTTCTTCCTGTAGCTGTCTGAACAGTTCCTTAGAAACATAGGAGTTAATATCAAAGCCTTTTATTGGGGGGGATGGGGGAGTGGGGGGGAAGGTGGGGGGGAGGGGGAGGGGTCCAGGGAACAAATGCCAATAATGATGACTGTTTCCAACTAATGTCTCCTTAATGTTTCCAACTAGGTTGGGAGATGGTGTGTATGATACCTTCATGATGTTAGATGAAACTAAATGTCCACCTGGCCCCAATACAGCCTGCAACCCTTCTGAACCAGCACTACCTAGAAGATTATATGTAAGTAATTTTAGTTATTCTTTGTACTCTCCTAATAGGAAGCTTAACTAGACCCTCCTAGGACTTTGTCATTTGCTTTGTCATGGACCACAGTATACCCCCTTGATCCTGTTTTCCACAGCCTGGCTCCTGTGTAGATGTACAGAATGATTTTTGGAACAAAGCCTACTTTCCATCTTGATTACTGCAATAAGTATAAATGGCAGGGAGCTGGGGGAACCAGTGAGCTACTTTTAAGTAGGTGGTATTTATTTTCTAATTGTATGACTACAAAAGATCCTTTTGTGAAAACCACTGATAAGTTTTGAGCTTTTCTCTCTGTTAGTTTTCCTCTACAAGATAGTAGAAGTAGGAGTACTTAAGGATACTTGACAACATCAAGATAGGGACTAGGAACTGTGATTTAATGATATTGGGAAATCCAGGTTACAAAATTCTCTCAACCACTTGCAGTGTTGAAGTGTCCCAAAGCACTAAAAAGTTAGAACTTGAACCCAGGACTTTTTGGTTTTGAAGCTGACTCTCTGTCCTCTAAACCCTGCTCCATCTCATCAGCTACTCCAAAGCTCATTTGGCATTGAATTGCTTTTTTGGGGGAAGTGAATTTATCTGCTAGTTGTATTTAAGTAAGACTAGTAGCCCCCATGTAAGCTAGGTATTAGGGAGGAACTGTCCGGAAATTAATAAATTTACTATGGTTGTGAGCAGTTGAGTTGATTATATGTGATAGTCCTCCTTTATGCTTTAATACCTAAGATGGTTTTTTTAAGAAAGGAAAATCACTCATCTTTCTTCTCCTCCTTAAGCATTATTCAGGTTTTTCTCTGTTTAATGAGAAGTCAATGTGGAATCATCCTTCTTATTTGTTACTTTCTAGACGCATACTATTTGAAGCATGTGCCAAGAACATAAGGCCAGACATTTGGAAGGCCAGTCATTCTATTTTTATCTCTTTTCTGAAGTACAGTATCATTTCCTTCCCATTCACAGCATACAGTGGTTTGCTTCCTGGGCATGTAAACCTCTGACAGTTCCATAAAACACCATACCCCTTCAGATATCCATCAGACCTCTTAATTGCTCACAGCCACCATATGGGGTGTCTCAGGGAAACTGAGTGAAAAAAAGAGAACTACTTTTAGAAGTGAGTTGCTTTGTCAGTCATCTGACTAAAAAGGAAGTTCATTTGAATTCTGGTTTAAACAGTCATTCTGTATTGGTCTAATAGAGCCATACTGCTAAGAATGCAAAAGGTATTTAATTCCTGTCACTTTATACTCAGTATGCTATTAGATTTTTGTCTACTAATTCTAATCTACATTCTTGTCTCAACATTTTTTCGATTTGACTATAGGTTTAAAATTCTGACTTTACAGCTATGAAATGTAAATATATATGATACACATATACATATGCTGTGTGTGTGTGTGTGTGTGTGTGTGTGTGTGTGTGTGTGTGTGTGTGTGTGTGTGTAATTACTGAAGAGATGTGGACAACTAAGTGGCTAAGTGGATGGAGTGAACTGGAGACAGGAAGACTCATTTTCCTGAGTTCACATTTGGCTTCAGATCCTTACTAGTTGTGTGAGTAAGGGTAAATCACTTAACCCTGTTTCCCTCAGTTTCCTCATCTGTAAAATGAGTTGGAGAAGCAAATGGCAGACCACTTCAGCATCTTTGCCATGAAAACCCCAAATGTGCCCAAATGGAGTTGGGCACAGCTCAAAAATTACTGAACAACACAACAGTAACTTAAAGGACAAGAGATGGATGGACTTTAGGACTGGCTACAAAGAATGATATAAAATAAAATCTTCTTTTGAGCACAGTAAAAATAACTATATTATTATAATAATATATAATATGATATAACCATAACTATATTAATGATAACTAGCATCTGTGTCCTGCTTTTTGGTTTGCAAAGCTCTTTCCATTTTGTTCCTGTTTGATGCTCACAGTAACCCTGTGAGTTAGGTGCTGTCGCTACCCTGATTTAACAGACAGGCAAGGGAGGCTAAGAGAGTTTAGCTGACTGTATGAGGGTTACATAGCTAATAAGTTTCTGAGGCAGGATTTGAACACTGGTCTTCCTGGTTCCCAATCCTATACTCTATGCCCTGCTTCATCTAACTGCTATCCCTATGCCCTTCCCTCCATTAAATTTTGTCTTTTAAGAACATTTAATATGTACATTCTCTCAATATTGATAAGTATGATGTGTTAGCTGGTCACTTGATGTGAACTGGCCATGTTTGGTTTATCATCTGTAGTAGTTGAGTACATTCAGAATCAGATACAAATTGCCATGTCACTGTGACCAACCCTAGAATAGAAATGTATAAATGTTCTGTAGCTAGTTTATAGTCTGATAATGCTGAGTGCGCAGTGGAAGATTTTCTCTAGAACAATGGAAAGATTTTATTTATAGCATAAGGCACTTAATTCCTAATTTATATGAGCCAAAATCTGTGTTGGTTGCACAAAAGGAAAACATCCATTGGAAAGACCCCTCCCTGCTTGGAAAAAATTTCCTCACTTCTTGTCTTTGATGAAAACTTTAGTGGGAATTTTTCAATTCCTTTAAAAATGTATCCTCTATCTTTATTTTATATTTCTATGGAAACAAAATCTTTTACTTGGAGATTCATCTGTCTTTCCCAGTGCTCTGCGTCCAAGATGCACTGTTATCATGAACATAAAGGAAGCCTTTCAAAACCAGCTTTTTATATGTAGGTGTATGAAGTAAAGGGCACAGGATGTGCCCATCCCTAACTATCTTCCCTACCAGCCTGTTGTTGACTCAGATTCTCCAATTTGATGTTTATTATTTGGGTGTAGGGTAGTGCAGCTAGGTGGCACAGTGGATAAAGTGCTAGGCCTGAAGTCAGACTGTCTCATCTTTGTCGGTTCAAATCTGCCCTTAGCCACTTACTGTGTGACCCTATGCAAGTCACTTAACCCTGATTGCCTCAGTTTCCTCATCTGTAAAATGAGCTGAAGAAGGAAATGGCAAACCATGCCATTATCTTTGCCAAGAAAACTCCAAATGGCATCACAGAGAGGTGGGCACAAGGGAAATGACTGAACAGCTACAACAAAGGGCATTGGTTCTTTATTAAAATGGAGATGGCACATTAACTTGGATAGCCAGTTGAAAGCATGTTTTAATAGGGATGGTGATTCAGAGTACCTCCAATGGGTTTCCCTAGATGGGGGCACCCTTGTTGGCTGGGGGTGGGAAGTGGGGTAAGAGGATCATATGTTAGGTGGGGAATCAAGAAAGGGGAAGTGAGGGATACCGAAATGGAGACTAGGGAGTACTACTGAAGACAGGCTTTGCTAACTTCTCAGTTTTGCTTTGAATGAACCCTGAAGAGTTCCAAATATAAGTTAGGAGAAACATTAAGGAAGGTGAAAAACGATTGAAATTCATATAAGTATTTTTTATCATAATAAGTAGATCTTAGTTCTAATGAAACTAACCCCAAACAGGCAAGTTCCTTCTCTAATTCAGCATAATATAGGCCTAGAATAGAACACTAAAATTTTATTTTTTAAATTTTTTTGCTTTTTGGAGGGCGTAAGGTAAGGCAGTTGGGATTAAGTGACTTGCTCAAGGTCACAGGGCTAGTTTTGTGTTAAGTGTCTGAGGCTGAATTTGAACTCAGGTCATCCTGACTCCTGCGCTGGAGCTCTATTCTCTGCACCACCCACCCGCCCCATAGAAGACTAGAATTTTAGACCCAAAAAAGATCATTTAGTTCAAACTTCTTTGTTTTACAGAGAGGGAAACTGAGGCCCTTACCACCTGTAAGAGTAGGAGTACTTATATGGCTTTCTAAACTTACTGAGTGGATACAGTGTTTACTAATACAATCTAGCAATTATATATTTAAGTTCAGTTGTTCAGTGTCTAGTTCTATTAATACCATTGCTAAACATAATTTTGGAACTAGGGACTGAAACTGGCTCACATCTCACCTCTTTATTTTAAAACTAAAGGCCAAAATGGGAAACATCTGTGGCCACGTTTGTAATGACTGCTCTGATATTGCTTTGGAGAGTGTAACACTTTTTTCTTTTTTTTTTTTTTTTGGCAGCTTGAGACATTGGTGACCCAGAAGTAGCCAAGGATTAGTTAATAGCCCTTACAAGGAGTATTATTTGGGGAAGCTGTCTGCAATCTGCAGCCAGTTATTTAAAGCTGCATTTCTTCCATCTTTTTTTCCCCTTCATGTGTTTTCTTAGGCTAGATTTGATTTGATTTACAAGTTAGGCCATTTTGAATACCTATGGTGGGTTTTTTGTTTGTTTTGTTTTTGGGTTTTGTTTTTTTTTTTGCTTAGGCTATGATTAAATTCCACTTTCCAAAGGTATGGCCCTTTTGGATTTTCATCTTATGATGATTAGCACATTACTTATGGAATTTGGAGACCAGCACTCTGGTTCAGGGCTACCACCTTCATCTAAAGCAGGGGTTTGTCCTTAACGTTTTTGGGGTCATGGACCCCTTCTTGGAGGGGTTTTTTAATGCCTAAAACAAAATACATAGGATAACAAAGAAAACTAATGTGTTGAAATATAGTTGTCAAAATACCTTTTATAAAAAAAAAACAAGCTCACAGACTGAATGGGTATCTGTGGGCTCTAGGTTAAAAACCTCTAATCTAAAGTGATCTGCCAAACAGGGAAATGAGCAAAACATGATCTATTTCTTCTTTTAGAAGGCATAAAATTAGCCATGTTATGATTAGGGCTCCAGTTCCTTAAAATGTACTGAAAATAACTCTTTTGAGATATCCCAGCGTTTGAAATCTCTTCTTTGCCTTTTTCTTTTTCTTTTTTTAAAATTTTTAAAATTTGTTTTCTTGTTTACATCATTCATTTTTATTACATTTTTGAATTACAAATTTTCTCCCCGTCTTGCCCCTGCCCCAACCCTAAAATAGCAATCCCACTGTAAAGCCCCTCCCCTGCTCTGCTCTCTTATTTTCTGGTAGGGCAGGGAGGGTCTCCCTATCCCAGCCCCTGTATATCTTAATTCCTAGTTGCAGGTATTGCAGAACTTTAAATTCTAGATTCTTTCGATTCCTTCCTTGTCACTTACCCCCACTGGAAGGACAATCAATTCAATACAGGCTGTGGATGTGTGATTATACAGGACATCTTCATAGTGGACATATTGTGACAGTGCTCATCTGTCTCTCCTTCCTATCGCTCCCTTCTTTGCCTTTTTCTATTTTGTTCTTAACCTTATCCACATCATTCACACAAATGGTTCTTGACTGTTGCTTTTAATTTTTCTTTTTCAGCCTTTAACCATTCCCTTTGAGTAATCTGTCTGTGGAAGTTAGAGGAGTTTTCTTTTGAAGAGTCACTGCTTATCTCCAAATAAATAAATAAAATGGAATGCAATGGAGACTGGATTATGTTGGGATTTTTAGCAGGAAAAGCTCTGATCTGTTCTGAGTTTTGTGAGGTTTGATGCCTCATAGAGCTTTTCATAAAAACACCTTTTCTATCAGAAACTTAAAGTGCTGAATTGCTTAGAAATAACAATAACTGGAACCATCTCTAATTCGTAGATTCACTCAACAAATATTGAGTACTTACAATGTGGTTAACAATTTGCTAGATGCCAAGGAAAAAACAAAAGAAGTTTTGATATCATCCTTACTCTCAAGGAGCTTGCAATAATACAACAGGGGAGACAAAATATAAGTATACTTTAGTTGCTGTTTTTTATCCATTTGTGATTTAATTTGTGCTAGTATTTGTTCCACTGACGTGGATTGCAGCTCTTGTGCATCATATTCTGTGCAGTTCTTTTCCACGTCTTTCCACAAATCCTCCGTACAGCACCACCCAGCTCACAGGTGATCCTTTCATTCTTTTACCGTCTCTTGGGTGCCAATGTACCATTCGTGACGTGCCATAAGATCATAGATTTCGGGCTCAACGGCAGCTCAGATGTCATATACTTGTGATCCTATAATCCCCATATTACAAATGAGAAGAGCAATCCCATGAGGGTAAGTAACCATTCCAGTTCCCATAGATAGTAGTAGTGTTGGTGTTCAAAGTGAGAACCTCTGAATCCAGAGGATGTGCTGCCTGTTTTTCTCTTGCCTTTTGAATCACTTTAATTTTGCCTAAATAAGAACCTGTTGTGGTACCTCATTCTGGTGCTGGAGGGGAGCCTTAATTCAGATGCTGCATCAAGGTGGAACAGGTTCTAGCAGGCTGGGAGGGCTTTGAGTGTGAGTCAGATGACAGAGAAAATCTCATTTAGAAGGGTCTTCATTGTCCACCGAGCCTTACCTCACCCTTACCTGAACAAGAATCCCCTCTGTAGTCTATGCTTAGTTCTTGAGTCTCTGCTGAGGGACCTGCAGTGATGAGAGCTCATCCTTTCTCAGGTAGCCTGATCCATTTTGGAATGACTTGATGGGGCACTTTTGTTGGATCCTGCACTTCCCCCTTTGTAATCTTTACCCTCTGGGGCCAAGGAGAATACGTGTAATCTTTCAATGTGACAGCTCCTTGCATACTTGAAGAGAATGCTCATCTTCTCCTTGAGTCTTCTTTTGTCCATGGGAAACATCACATTGTATGATCTAGAGCTCCTTCACCATCCCAGTGGCCCTCTGAATGCTCTTTAGCTTACTAGTGTCCTTGCTAAAATGGTATCCCTAGAACTGGACCGAGTACTTAATACATCTCAGTGGTTCTCTTTGCTGGGTCTTTCGGTGAAGCCCAAGATTGAATGAGCTTTTGTGACTGCCATCTGAATTGTTCAGAGGATCGTGGATTTAAAGCCGGAAGGGACCTTAAGGTCAGCTTACCCAACCACTGCATGTTGTTGTTGTTGTTGTTGTTGTTGTTGTTGTTGTTGTTGTTGTTGTTTTGCCTTTCTTTGTATCACCAGTGCTTAGAAAAATGCCTGGCAAAAAGAGACTGAGGAAATTGAAGCTTTGAGGGACTGAGTAACTTGCTTAAGACCGCCAGGTAATAAATGACAGAGCTGGGAGCCCTGGCCCCAACTCTAAATCCAGGGGTAGGGTCTCCAAACCTCTAGGTCTCTCTCAGATAAACCGCCATGTAGCCACATTTTCCCCATCTTGTAATTGCGAAGTTTATTCTTTTGAATCCCAGTTTAATTATCCAAATGTAATTTGCATTGTCTATATTACATTTCACTTGAGTAGATTCAGCTTTATATACTAGTTTGTTCAGATATTTATTTTTGTATTCTGTCATACAGTGTCTTTGCCATCTTTCAGCTTTGTGTCACCTGCACACTTGAAAATTGTAGATAGTTATACTTTCATAGCTTTGATAGCCTCATATAAAGGCTTCATCCAAGTTCCTAATTAAACAATGTTATAAAACACAGGGTAGTACACAGATTTCAAGGGCACTGCATTAGAGACCACTTCCCAACCTGACATTAAATGATTAATGACTGTTCTTTGGGTCTGGCCATTCTGTGAATTCTAGATTCATCAAAGTACACTGTTATCTGGCCTGTATCTCTGTCTTTTTCACAAGAAAAGCATGAGACATTCTGTCACAAACTTTGTTTAATCTAAGTAAAATATATCTGCAGCATCCCCCTGATCTCTTGATTTTGTGACACTGTCAAAAGAGGAAGTTAGGTTAGGCAGCTATGACCTGTTCTTGATAAAACTGTTCATTCTCAATAGTTGTTATTATTGCATCCATGGCTAGATAGTCACTAACCAGTTCTTTAATAATAAGTTCTAGGGGTGGCTAGGTGGCACAGGGAATAGAGCACCTGCCCTGGAATCAGGAGGACCTGAGTTCAAATTTGGCCTCAGACACTTAACACAAAAAAACTAGCCAAGTTTTGTGTGACCTTGGGCAAGTCACTTAACCCCAATTGCCCTGCATTCCCCCCCTCTAAAAAAAATGATAAGTTCTAGAATTTTGTCAGGAATCAAAGTCAACCTCATTGTTTAGACTCCTTTCTCATCCCTTAATTGACAATTGGAGCAATCTTTGCCCTTCTGCGGGATCTTCACAAGGTCACTGAAAATGGCTAAACAAGCACCACTGCCAAGTGTAGTTTATTGATGACTTGAACTCATGAGTTATAATAACTATAACAAGAACTAACATTTATTAACTGCTTTAAAGTTTCCAAAGCACTTTCTAAGGACGATTTCTTTTGATCCCCACAGTAACCCTATGAAGCAACTGCTATTCTTATCCTCATTTACAAATGAAGAGACTGAGGGTGAAAGAGCTGTGTGATATGTGCAAGGGTCACACAGCTAGTAAGTGTCTGAGGCAGGATTGGAACTCAGGTCTTCCTGAATCCAAGTCCAGAACTCTGTGCACTGTGCCATTTAGCTGTCTGAAGGGCCAGGAGGGAATTTCTTCCTCTTATTTCATTTTGTTTTTGTTGAGTTGTCTTAGTTTTTAGTTGTTTTTTTTTTTTAATTTAGTGTTTAGGGTTTTGGGTTTTGTTTTGGTTTTTTTTAGTGTTATAGTTAGTTTAGTGGTTGGTTGTTTTTATTTGATTCTTTGTGACTCCATTTGGAGTTTCCTTGGCAAAGACACTGGAGTGGTTTGCCATTTACTTCTCTAGCTCATTTTATAGATGAGAAAACTGAGGCCAAGAGTGTTAAGTGACTTGCCTAGGGTCACACAGCTGGTAAATGTCTGATGCCAGATTTGAATTCACGTCTTCCCGACTCTAGACCTGGCTCTCTATCCATTGCACCACCTAATATTATCAGCTTTTGTTCTGTTCTTTCCAGTCTAAGGATGCTTCTCTTTAGCAGGTTAAACTACAAAATAAGGACTGAAAAACTTTACGATCAAACCATTCATCTTTAGGAGCAATTTCCCCCCCTTTTTTGATCCTCTTTTCCTCAATATGTAGTTAAAAAAAATTTAAAGTCTCCTACCCTTTATTGTCCTCGGCTTTCGTGCCCAGGCTTGGCTTGTTCCAAGCTTTAATACCTGTAATGCCATTCCTAAAAGAATGTGCCACATGTTTATCAGGGCAAATCCCTTAACTGTGCTGTACCCTGGGCAGTTTTCTAAGGCTCTAAATTAGGGTAATTCATCTATCAGTGTGGAGGGAGTTCACATACCAGGAATTCCCTAAATTGATAAAATTTTAAGTCTAGGTCAAAAATCCCCTAATTTGTTTTTGCCTCTGATTTCTGTACATAGCCTTCAAAAACTCATGCTGTCCACTGTATCTCCTCTTTCAGCAACTCTGCTTTTTCTTTCTTATCAGTAGTATTTCTCTGTGTCTTCAAATTTTATTCTGAAGCCTAGCTTGAGTTTACCTCTCTTAGTGAATTTAACCATATATAATCCAATCTACCCTTCCTCTAACTCCCTGAAGTCTGCTTTTCTAAAATCTCGAGTGCACATCAGACTACATCTAGCTTTTCTCTTCTTCACTCTCATTAATTTCTTTTTTTTTTTTTTTTTGCTTTTTGGAGGGCAGTTGGGGTTAAGTGACTTGCCCAAGGTCACACAGCTAGGTTTTGTGTGTGTGTGTGTGTGTGTGTGTGTGTGTGTGTGTATGTGTGTGTGTGTTAAGTGTCTGAGGCCGGATTTGAACTCAGGTACTCCTGACTCCAGGGCCGGTGCTCTATTCACTGCGCCACCTAGCCGCCCCCACTCTCATTAATTTCAATATGAAATGATCATTTCCCCCACAAGGTTCCCACCATTCCCAATCCAGTAATAAATTCCTCTACCTTCTGAAGAACTGAATTATCCTTAAAGCATATCAGCTTTTCTGATTTGGGCAGAGAAAGAGAGCATGGTGCGGGGGTAGCTAGGTGGCACAGTGAATAGAGCACTGACCCTGGAGTCAGGAAGACCTGAGTTCAAATGTGACCTCAGATGCTTGACACACTAGCTATGTGACTTTGGGCAAGTCACTTAACCACAATTGCCCTCCAAAAAGCCAAAAAAAAAAAAAAAGGAAAAGAAAAAGAAAGAGAGCATGGGAAGATGTTTGGAAGACTGAAGTCCCCTATCACGACTGCGATGATGCTTCCATACTATGCTTGTGATCTTTTCCCCAAACTCTCCATTCCCTCTTTCTGGCTAGGTACTCAGTATTATAATTCAGTAACGATGGTTTTTTTCTCCCATTTTTGCCTTTGTTGATCTTCACCCAAATTTTCTACACCATGCTATCTTTCCCTCTGGTTCCTGAATTTCTCACGTGAGTATTTCTTAATATATATGGAGCTACTCTTCCCAGCCTCCAAACCTATGCTGTTCCTTCTGAATAAAGTATATTCTTCCGGGACCTTTTCCAGTCATAGATGTCTCATGCCATTAAGTGTGAGACCTCTGAGGTCATATCTGCCTGAATTAATTTGGATGGATTGCTAGTTCATCTTCCTTATTACTCATCCTTTTTTGCATTTGTCTGGAGATATCTGAGGTCATGAGTTTCATTGCTTTTTGGCTTTGGCCATCTCTCTGGCTTTGTATTTTCCTTCCTATGTTATACACATTTCCTTGGGCAATTCTTTTCCCTTTTCCCTCCTTTTTAGTTTTAAAGCCCTTTTGATTAGATTTGCAAGATTGCAGATATCTTCATACTAATCTATTGTATGCTCTATCTGTGGCAAGAGGTGGTCATTTCTATTTTAAACTATACTCTGCTATCTGTCTGTTCTTTGAGAAGCAGCCTGGTTAGTGCAGAGGATTATTTCCAGAAAGTTGACCACCATGTAATGAATGTTTTTAGACAAAAATTATATGCTATATGCACATGGATGCAAATGTGGTTAGCAAACAATAGAAAACTCTTAGTATTAAATTTTGTGGTACAGATTACAAGTTCTAGAGATCAAAGAAAGAGGAGGGTATTCTGAGTTTGGGGTTGCCTTGAGATAGTCCAGTGGAGGAGGTGAGGCTTGAACCAGACTTTAAAAACTGGTGAGATTTGGATAGGGAGGAGAGAGAACCTTGCCAGCATGAGCAAACATATACAGACAAGAACAAACGTGGCAAATGTGGGGGACTTTTAGGAGACTGACCTGATGGAAGCAAAAGTTTTGTGTTAGGTAGTAGAAGGATATAATACTGGATATATAAGGTAAAGACAGCATAGAAGGCCCTAAGAACCAGAGAGGGAAGTTTGGACTTGTTGCTCCAGCCCCATTAGACACTAAATTATTAAGTGGCCTAAGATCTAATAAAAAGCTGCTGGCCAAATCAGGACTAAAAATACGTATTTCTTGATACCTAGTCCAGAGGTTTCTAGTTCAGTTTTCTTTCTCCCTTTTGGGCCATTTTAAGTTTGTTAAAGAGCATTACTAAATTTAAGAGTTTATGGAGTTTTCATCATTCATTTTCTTTCTGAATTGTTTCACATTTATTTCTATTGCCTTTTAAGTTTCATATTATCTTCTTCTTTCTAGATAACTACTGAAAAGCTAACAACCAACCACACTCAACCAATCCCAAATGGAGGTGACATTAAGGTGGAACAGCTGTTTCAGGAATTTGGCAACAGAAGATCTAGCACTTTTCAGTCCGTAGGAACAAATTCCTCTGAAAAATATCCTCCCGCCATTTCTCAGGGTAAAAGTTCAGACAGTTTGAACACTGTCAAGTCTGGTAGTTCATCCAAAGGGCTAAAAGTGGTACCTCTGACTCCTGAACAAGCACTAAAACAGTATAAGCATCACCTGACTCCTTATGAGAAGCTAGAAATCATCAATTATCCTGAAGTTTATTTTGTGGGTCCAAATGCTAAGAAAAGGCATGGTGTCATGGGTGGCCCCAACAATGGGGGATATGATGATGCTGAAGGAGGCTACATCCACGTACCTCGAGATCATTTGGCCTATAGATACGAGGTGTTGAAAATCATTGGCAAAGGCAGCTTTGGTCAGGTGGCTCGAGTCTATGACCACAAACTTCACCAGTACGTTGCCCTGAAGATGGTTCGAAATGAAAAGCGCTTTCATCGACAAGCAGCTGAAGAAATTAAGATTTTAGAGCATCTTAAGAAACAGGATAAAACAGGCAGCATGAATGTCATTCACATGCTAGAAAGCTTTACATTCCGGAATCATGTCTGCATGGCTTTTGAACTGCTAAGCATGGACCTCTATGAGCTGATCAAAAAGAACAAGTTTCAGGGGTTCAGCGTCCAGCTGGTACGCAAATTTGCTCAATCTATCTTGCAGTCCCTGGATGCCCTCCACAGAAACAAAATCATTCACTGTGACCTGAAACCAGAAAACATTCTTCTAAAACAGCACGGCCGCAGTGCAACCAAGGTGATTGATTTTGGGTCCAGCTGTTTTGAGTACCAGAAACTCTACACGTACATCCAGTCTCGTTTCTACAGAGCACCAGAGATCATCTTGGGAAGTCGATACAGTACACCTATTGATGTTTGGAGCTTTGGCTGCATTCTTGCAGAACTTTTGACTGGACAGCCTCTCTTCCCTGGAGAAGATGAGGGAGACCAGTTAGCTTGTATAATGGAGCTTCTAGGGATGCCCCCTCCAAAACTTCTTGAGCAAGCTAAGCGTGCCAAGTACTTTATCAACTCCAAGGGTCTGCCTCGATATTGTTCTGTGACTACTCAGGCAGATGGGAGGGCTGTCCTTGTTGGGGGGCGGTCACGCCGGGGTAAGAAGCGAGGTCCCCCAGGTAGTAAAGACTGGGTAACAGCTCTAAAAGGCTGTGATGATTATTTGTTTATAGAATTCTTGAAAAGATGTCTTCATTGGGATCCCTCTGCCCGTCTGACTCCAGCTCAGGCCTTAAGACACCCTTGGATTAGTAAACCTGTGCCCAGACCTCTCAGTACAGACAAAGTGCCAGGGAAACGGATAGTAAATCCTGTGAATGCTTTGCAGGGATTGGGTTCCAAATTGCCTCCAGTCACTGGAATAGCCAACAAGCTTAAAGCTAATTTAATGTCAGAAACTAATGGCAGTATACCTCTGTGCAGTGTCCTGCCCAAACTCATCAGCTAGTAGAGAGTGATCTGTGTGGAAATGTGCATAAATGATATTTTGAATTATCCTGAAAGCCTGCAAATTTGAAAAATACAGCATCCTCGGACCCCCTGTTTTTGACAGACAAGACTTTTTTAAAGGCAAAACTTTTTTATATGTATGAAATGAACTTTTCAAGGGCTAATTATCTAACCACCTTGTTTCAGCCACATTGGAGTACCTATTAAATTACTTTTTATAGGTCAGTGTACTTTCTTGGTCAATAAGTTTAGATGTACTTTAGTGCATTTTATTGGTTTAAATTTCCCTCTCCTGGGACAAAGCGTATAGAAAAATGTATCCTGGCTATGATCTTCATTCTCCCCCAGCATCTCTTTCCATTGATGAGCAGCTGGGGAAATCAAAATACTGGAGCATCTTAAGAAAGAGGGTAAAATAGGAAGTATGAATGTTATTCCCATGTTAGAAAGCTCAACATCCCAGAATTATACTTGTTTACCCTTTGAATTGATAGTGAGAAGTGAGGGCAGGACTGAAGATGATTTTTGGAATGTGATGGCAGTTGGATGATGTGGAGCACCAAAAATCTCTTGCCCCAAGAAGCTGTTTTCAGGTCTTCATTACAGATAAAAGCCCCCATGTGGGAACAATAGGGGAATGGAGAAATAGGTTCTATGGGTCCTTTTCTTTTTCCCCAATACTTAAGATTCAGCTTCCTTTTTTCTTATATTTCTAACTTGTTTTCTAGAGGATTGGAAGACATACTAGCCCTTGTTTCTCACTCTCGTCATAACCCTGAAGACTCATTTGAGAACTGAAGCCCAGCCCCAAGACATCTCAATTGTCCACTATCACCCACAGTGCTAGAGGTAGAATCAGCACTAAAACTCAGGTTCATTAACTTGCTTCTCGGTATACTAAGTTGGCTCTTAATAGACTTCCCTTTAACTCCCCTTCTCCCCCCAACCCTCAACACTTCGTTCTCCAAACTTAAATCATACATACATAAACAATATAAGTAATAGAAACTTAGTGTTAGGAGAACCAAGAATGCAAAGTAAATGCTTTGCCATTATCCTTTGCCCTCTTTTCCATCTATTTCTCCTCTCCATTCCTGCCTTCACTTATGGTTACATCCTTGATTGAGGGTAGGTTTTGGTGAGAAGCTGAGAGCTTTTATTTGTACAAGGCGGCTTGAATTTCCCAAAACTGGTACAATTAAAAATATGAGCATCAGCAAATAACAGTCATTGCTAACCAAATGGCTTGCTTAGCCATCCTGGAGGAAAAGCAGGGACAATTTTCGAGTAATCAGCTAATTTCTGCTGCCTTTTCTTCTGTGTCCACTCCTACTAACACCCCTCCCTAGAACAAAGATTCAGTGACCCGCTATACTTTTTGGGATAGATTCTCAGAACAATCCATTTCCATTTTTTCATTATTGCTGTATGTAGAATTGTAACTGTGTAAATTACCTGGAAGGGGATTCCTTCCCTTATTCAGTGCAGGGAAACCCTAGAATGGATGATTTCTAAATTCCTGTCTACCTGTAAATCCTATGATCCTGGGTTTCTGATAGATCAAAGGAAGAAAAATGTCATATGTGTCATTTAACAACATACTATCCAGACTTGAAAACATCCCTGATTTCCTTGGGAAGTCCCAGTAATCAACAAACATACAGAAAGTGCCTATTATGGGTCAGGCTACTTAGTGGGTTGTTTACTAAACTTTAGTAGACTTCATTGTGGCCTCAGTCTCCAAAGCAGAATGGCTCTTTGACAAAATAGAGATGGTAAAAATGAGGCTGGTACTTCCTTATAAATATCTAGTTCTTCCTTTTTGATGACTGAGGAGAGAGTTTTTCATCAAACTAGGCCAGCTGAGAAGGTCCTTTAAAAAACAAACCACAAACACTGTTAAAAACACTGCTTATCTCCAGTACTGGTTTGCAGAAGGAGGAGTTCTCATCCAACTCCTGCACATCATTGTACCTTCTGCTGAGTTCTCTGGCTTCTTGGGCTGGTTGCTTAGGAAGCTTCTCCACTATCTAGAAGTAGCATAAGTTGAAGGCACCATGTTAACTGTTATCAGGATGGAGGCACACTCTAAGCAAGTTCTGAAAGACTGTTGACATCTTTTTTAGGAGGAAAAAAAGGTATAGCTTGCAGAAATTTTGTGCTTTATTTTAAAAGGAACCTGCCTCAGTTCAGTTGGCAATTTCTGAGCAGTTGCTGGGCCCAAGTTGGGTCCTTCTATTGAGAGATTTCTGTGTTAGAATATTTTGACTTGGCTTTGGCGTTACTGAAACTCAGCTGAGTGGGAAAAAAAGCTAGTAGGAACGGAGCTGACAAGACTGGGAAGCCAAATGTTGGAAGGCTCTGGAAAGGTGAAGAGCTGTGTTTTTTTGTTCAGATTTTGCAGCACGGACAGTGACGCAGAGTACAGTCATTTTGATTTGGCCTTTCTGCCTTCCAAGAGCTGATTGCATTTGGGAAATTATTGCAGGAGAAGAGAGTGGGCAGTTTTAAAACATGCTGGTTATTGTACAGATGGTTTTGAGGAGGTTTTTGGATGGGTATGATGTATGATGGGGAGAGAAGTTTCTAGCTTTATTTTGTGTGGTAGGTTTTTAGTATCTGCTTCCATCATCATCATCATCATTGTCATCATCAACAACAACAATAATAAGTACATGCTAAGCATTTACTATTTCAGGAACTGCTGGTGATGGAGATGCAAAGAAAGGTCCTTGCCCTCATGGAACCTTTTTATTACCCACTAAGCTCTATAACTTATTTAGGTGATTATCCATAGGATTTTCGGTCAAACAATTGGTCAATTAAATTAACCTACTCTGTGGATTCCCACGCCACACTGAATTAGTGAGGAATAACAGATGAACAAGCCAAGTGTTGTATTACCATCCACAAAAGTATTAATAGAACCAGAGGAGTGCCTGTAGCACATTGGGTAGAGCTTCCATAAATGGAGAGGCATGGAATCACATGGAATGAGAAATCCTGGATGTGTTCAGATCTTTTCTTAAGCAAGGAGTGCCCATGACAAAGCGCACTTGAGTTGACCAAGTCAATAGGTTTCTTGGCATTGCAACAATAGCCCCAGTATTTCTCACTGGAGACTTTGTAACTAATGAATCAGGTGGAGATTATTATGAGCTTTATTTCTGCGTGTATCCTGGGTGTGCCACAAGATCCCTTCCAGCTCTAAAGTTTTCGTTCTTTGTCATCTCACAAGCTATCAAGAAAGACACAGTTTGGGAGCTTTGCCAACCATAAGATTTCCAACCAAAAGAAATCGGTTAATACTGTTTCTTCTCCTATCAGACTTAATACTACCTTCTATACTCATTAAATTCCATTCCTTGAATTAGAGTGTATACTCTTCATGGATAAGTTCATGTCCTCAGTATACTTAGTACAATGCGCAGCTCCTCATGGGTGCTCAGATTCACCAATAGAAATTCCATGTATGCAGAAAAAGTTTTCTGGTCCTTGTGTTAATTATAAATCACACTTTCCCTTTGGTCCCTTGTTTTAGTCACCCATAGAATATTCTAATAATTTTCTTTTGATAATGGGATCAGAAGGGAGATTTGTGGAACTGCCTTTTAAAATCATTAAATATATTCATTCTGATCACTGGGAAAAAAAAACAAAAAAAACCCTGTGCCATATAGGCTCTCCTTTCCCACAGCCTGGTGCCGGAAATGAGTCAAGATCGCCCCTTCACTGATCATCCACCGGAGTGAATGAGCTTTGGAAGCCACACCACTTCTTTTGGTGTGGCAATATCAGTGTATTGTTTTCCTAGGATTTAGGAGTTTGGGGACAGCAGAGTCAGCTAGTCAATCTCCTTAAGTTTTTGGTTTCCGTGACATTTAATCTGTTGAGAAGGGGATGCTTTTGCATAAACTCAACAACAAAAAACCTTAAATAAAAACTGCCATTGGGCATCTGAGTTTGGAACTGTGATAGCTGTTTGTATTGAGAACACTTTTCTGTTCTGCCTAATTCTAACAAGGAGGCATAATTAAAGTTAAATTTTGGATGGTAGCTGATGAGCCACTCTAAATTTTACTTATTAGCAGAATATTACTCCTACCACTCCAGTGAATCATAGAGTTTTTTCTTACGCACTGAATTTTTTTTTTTCTGTTGCATCTGTTGTTCAGTTCTAACAACCCAAGAGCTGGAAAGGAGACCAGTACCAGAATGCCCTTGGGTACTCTTCCTCCTTTTCAGGGCTCTCTAAGAGTAGCACAAATAACATTCTTTTGTATCAGGTGCATTTGACATGTAAACATAGCAGCATTTTTCCACCATCCCATCAGTGTCTCTTCAATGTCTAGCCAGAGATTACAGATCACTAAAACACTATAACCTGCTATACATAGCTACAGCCAGGGCAGACATCAATGAAAGAGGAATCTGCAGTCTGAACAAATAAGGAGTGGGACAGGACTGGAAAATTAAGAGTTGTCCACTGCCAGCACCAAGTTACAGAGAGTGGATCTCCTCCTGTACTTTTATAGTCCTTTTCAAAACATCTCTCCCTCCCCTGCCCTGTGGTGACCTCAACACAACTGCAATCCTGAGGATTTGAATGAACCGACTTAGGCCCAGCCTCCAGTCACAGAGCACTTGGGAATAATTGGTCTTTCCAATTGTGCGTCAAAATTAATCTTGCTAATTTCAGAGCCCACACTTGGTATAACCATTTAAGGAATGAATATAGTTCTGTCCTGCAAAGGCATAGTCTCCAGGATAAAGCAGAGCTACAAATACATTGTCTAGACTCCCAGAAGGGTGAGACTGCCTTCAACATAGCTTGAAACATGGAAGAGAAATATATTTGCGCAGGACACAGCTGGACATGAAGTCATTGAATCCTGGGTTCTGATACTGCCTACTTACTAGCTGTGTGACCCTGGGCAAGTTACCCTCTCTGCCTCAGTGTCCTTATCTGTCAAATAAAAAGGTTGGATTCAGTGACCTCTCAGGTCCTTTCTAGCTACAAACCTATGATCCTATGGGCAAAGTAAGCGTCACTTCTGTAATGCCTCATAGCTTTTTGCACAGTGGCTACTCCTTCTAGGAAACTTGATTTGATTATAGTGATTAAGAACTTTTATTTCTCCTTAACTGTGTTGTCCCATCTCCCCCCATGCCCCAAAAGATTATAGTTGGTTAAGGGGAAAGGAAAAACCCAAACCTCCAAATCTAGTCAAGGAATAAATTTTAGATTGGTAGATTCTTAAGACTCAGGATATTAGCCTTAATTCCTAACCATTTTAGGGTCATTGAATTATTTTTTTAAAAAATTTTAAATTTTTTTGTCTTCTTTTTTGGAGGGGGGAAGGCAGGGTACTTGGGGTTAAGTGACTTGCCCAAGGTCACACAGCTAGTAAGTGTTAAGTGTCTGAGGGCACATTTGAACTCAGGTCCTCCTGACTCCAGGGTCGGTAGAGTTCACTGCTCCACCTAGCTGCCCTGGGGTTGTTGAATTCTTTTACAATGAGATTGATTCTGCTAACAGTTTTTCTATTAAAAAATTATTTTAGGTGAACTGTTGCTAAGTTCAGGAGGAATAAGTTTTAGAGGGCAAACAAGCTCTGTATTAAATATGTCTTTTGGCAGATGTCCCAGTGTGAGTTCCATTGGGAGCTCATGAATTATTATTGCTGTTGCTTCCACATACCTTGCACTCCAGCCTGAAGTTTTCAGTTGGGTAGAGTTGGGGAAATGGGCTATATAGGAAAGGGATAAAGGGGAGGATTTGGAATGGGGAACACTACCACTACAGATTCATCCCAAACCTCTCCTGCAAAGCTGTTCATGGTCTGGATACATGGCCAGAAGAGTGTTGCAGTGTAAAGAAATGGTATCAATATTATGCATGTTGCTGGGACTCTGTCACCCAATTGGAACCCTGGCTATCAGCCCTCTGCTCTGGTGTTGGCATAGGGCCCTTCCCAGGCCTCAAGCTTGGCTTTAAAGATTGGGTTTCATGGAGCAACTTAAATGTTTGGGTGCTTTTCTCAGTCCATGCTGAGTCCGTTTAATGGGTGAAGAAATTAATAGACAGCAAGGAAAAGGAAGAGAAAGAACAGAGGCTACCATTTCTACTGGATGGATCCTGAGCCATTTTTTTTGCCCTGGTAACTAAGGCTGATTGGAGATTGTGCTGAGGTCTCCTTTTCTTTAGATTTGCTAACTGAGGAATATACAGCCTTTTCTGCTGGATGTAGGGTTGTGCCCACTACCTGAACAATCGTCTGAGTCTGAATGACACTTTTTCAAAATGCCGCTGGTCTCTCGAATTTGTGAATACCTAAGCATGAGGTGTATGGGCGGCTGCTGGACATATATTCCAGGCGGCAATTAAAGGAATACTCAGCTGTTCAATTCAATCTTCTTGGGGGGAGTTAGCATACCTCTATGGACTCCCACAGCTTTTTCTGCCATTTAAGGGGGGAGGGGGGAGGAGAGAAACAGAGGGAGAGAGAGAGAGACAGGGAGAGAGGGAGGGAAAGAAAGGGAGAGGGAAAGAGAGGAAGAGAAAGAGAGGGAGGAGGGAAGAAGAGAGGAAGAGACAGGGAGGGAGAAAGGGAGGGAAAGAGAGAGGGAGGAGGGAGGGAGAGAAAGAGGAGAGAGGGAGAGAGAGGGAGAGAAAGGGAGAGAGGGAAAGAGAGAGAGATAGAGAGGGATTGATTGACAGATTGATTCAGACTTAGGGAATGGAAGCCAACTACTTCCTGGTTGCTTGAGAAATGTATGTCACTCAGACTGACAGCCAGGGCCACTAGACTGGGACACCTCTGGGAGACTGTCTGTGTTGGAACCTGCCATTTCTGATCCTGTCCAGTAGGGAAGAAATCATTAGGAACAAAAGGGTTCAAAATTACTTAAGGATGAGGCCTCTTGGAAAACCAACCCTCCTGTTCTCTTTGAGTTCTGCCCAATTCAGTTTTTGGTTCTGGTTCCCTGGCTTCGGAAGATCCCTTTGATGAAAGAAAAGGTCCAGAACAAACACTGTGCATCTGAACTCAGGTTCTCATCATCGGTTGTGTTCCAGGTGCTAGTATTAGAACCAGCTCTGTCCATAATGAGATTGTGACCTTGGTCAAGTCAATGAAGGACTCTGAGTCTTGATTCTTTCTCAGCTGATTTGAAGAGGGTGGGGTTATAGATCATTTGTTTAACAAGCATTGAGTGACTGCTATGTGCAAAACATCGTGCTAGGCACTGAGAAGTATATGACAACACCTACAAATTCCAGGCATTCAAGGCCTAGAAGAAACCTGCCTTCAGGGGTGGGGAACCTTTGGCCTCGAGGCCACATAAGAGTAGCACTTGAGGACCCATGTGGCCTCGAGACCACAGGTTGCCCACCCCTGAAGGCAGGCAATAGGTAGAATTTTTTTTTTAGTTTAGGCTATTCCCTCTTTCTTGGGTTCTTGCAGGAGAAGTAGGTGTAGTGAGGGGAAGTCGTCAGAGGGTGTTCTCTTAGTATGTCCACCAGATAAATAATCACTTGTGGCCTGCATTTAGTGAGAAAAAAGAGCATAAAGGATTAAACAGAGATGAGAAGAATGAGAAGGTCACACCTTCCTCTACCCAATTGCAACTGGTGGGCCATGGGGGTCAGAGAATGAATGACATAGCTGTCACCCTTGGGATTTCATCGTCATGAAGGTAGAGCTGGATTTTAGCAGCCCCCCCAAATCCTACCCTAAATGTGTATCCCAAGCAATTCTGACAGGTGGGGAAGCCTGGGTGAGGAACCAGTTGCCCTCATGATTCTTCTTCCCTTTCTCTCTTCTGCTTCCCCCTGGCAACTGGCTAGCGTTGGTTGCTGTTTTGCCTGGTTGCTAAATCAACATGTTTTATTTCTGTCCCACCAACATACCAAAACAGAGTCCGAGGGGCAGAGGTGAGTATGTAGAATAGACTAGACAACCTCAACCGCATGGTGCCTTCTGGTTTGATTGGAGCAGCTGCTCTAAATGTCCAACTCTGGCTCCCTTTCTCTGCTCAGTCCTCAAGATCCCTTTTTCTTTTCTAAGGGACCACCTGCTAAATAATGTCGGGGAGGTGCCCACAGAAAGTACTGGATTCCAGAGAGAATGGAAGGGGCTTTAGAGATGTCTGAGAAGCTAAGCACATAGCAACTAGCTACAAACTCTTCCATCTTGCTCTGAGGTAGGTCTTGAGTGGCAGCAGTGGGTCTGGGCTCAGAAGCTATGCCCTCCACACTTGTCCTACATCTCACTGCCCATTCCACAAGGCTTCCTGAAATAGTAGCTGGTCAGCAGCTGCTATGGCCCTCCCTCTCCCCCTTCTTCCTCCAATCCCTACTCCTTCCCCTTTCTCTGTTAGAGTAAACTGTATTTCAAAAGGGTTTCCAGTTTGAGCCTAGAAAAGAGAAGGGTAATAGCCTCAGCTGCAGAGTGGGGAGGGTTTAGGTTTCCCCACATCATAGAATTGTAAAATTAGAAACACAAGAGACATCGAATCTAGGAGTATTTTAGGCCCTCCTTGCAGTGCTCAGACCTTCCCAGTGGTAAGGCCCAGAGAGAGTTCTTAGAGCATACCAAACCCACTCTTTTAACCAATTCTCTTCTCTACTCTCCATTCATCCCAGGGGCAGCTAGGTGTCAAAGTGGATTGAACTCTGGTCACAGAGTCAGACCTGAGTTTAAATTCAGATTTGGACACTTACTAGATGTATAACCCTGGGCACTTAACCTCTGCCTCAGTTTTTTCATCTATAAAATGGGGATAAAAACAGGGTTACAGCAGGGTTGTGGTAAGGATCAGATGAGACAATAATTGTAAAGTGCTTAGCATAGTACCTGGTAAAAAGTAAGCGTTATTATTATTTTCCAGAGGCAGTTTCATGATATTAAAGAGACAGGAGATCTGAGTTCTAGTCCTTGCTCAGCCACTAACCAGGTATATGACCCTGGGGAATATCATTTAACTTCTCTGGGTCTCAGTATTCTCATGTGTGAAATGAAGACTAGATGCTTTGCAGGGTCCTCCCAAGATGCACAGCCCAGTGATGCACTCAACAAGTGTTTGCTGGATATTTGTACTGTGCTGTATTTATACTGTATGTTCCGACTGTTAGTAGCCTGAGCTGCCTCCTCAAGAATGCCGCCCAGCCTTTTAATAATCAGAGCAGACATTTTTATAACATTTTAAGATTTGCAAAGCATTGTCATTCGACCCTCATAACAATCCTGTGATGCAGATACTGTGGCAGCCTCATTTTATTAGTAATAATAATAATTCATATTTCCATAGCACTTTGTGAGGCTTACAAAGTACTTTATATATACACATTTTATTGAAGCCTCTCAACAACCTGGTGAGGTAGGTACTGTCATCACCCCCATTTTAAGAAAAGGGAACTGGAGGGCTTGGAGTCTTGCCCTTGGTCACACAGCTAGTAAATGTCTGTAGAAATTTATTATCAAGTTTTTCTGAGTCCAAGCACAACATTCTATCAATGTGCCACATTGGTGGTACCAGAGATCACTGTGCCCCATTTGTTCCTATTCTTGCCCCTGTTTCCTCAATCACAGGGGCTGTTTGCCAGCTCTACTTGCAATGCTACAGCTCCGTCTTCTCTAATCTCTTGTGCCCATTCCTAGGTCCGACTGACAAAGTGGGAAACTGAGGCCCCAAAAGGTAAGATATTTGCCCAGTACCACACATGGCATTACTAACAGGACTAAGGTTTATATCTAGGTATTCTAATTTTTTCCTTTTTAGTAAATATTGCTGTTTATGATGAAATGTAGGAAATCAGAATTGTCACATCTTTCATACTTTGTTTCACTGTTCCCTTTCTTTCCTCTCTCTCTCTCCTCTTCCCTCCCCCAAAAAGTGCTGAGTGGGAATTTCTTTTACCTGCCTGGTCTAGGGGGAGGGGACTAGTTCAGGCGCCAGACAGGTCTTGCACACAACAGGAAAGCCATACCCAGACTACTCTCTCCAGCACTGGACCTAGCAGGAACTAAATAGCTTTGTGTGCCCAGCTCTAAGGTCTGGACTGCATATGTCTCCCTGGACAAATGCCAATCACATGAGCTGCTGCTGGTAATTGAGTGAGCCAGGGTAATCTCCCAGCTCAAATGTCTCTGCTGGCAAAGGAACCTGGCTCATTGTGGGGAGTGTGAGATATGGGGGGAGGTCGGGGTTGCCAGCCTTTCGTTCTGGGCCCTGAAGGGTTTGGGAGAAGCAGTGGGAGGAGGGCAATTCAGGCCAAGCCCAGGATCCTGCCAGGAGGACTTTGCCCCAGGCAAAGAGCAAAGCACCAATCAGTCCTAAGGGCTGGCAGTGGAGAGGATGTTTGGAATGGGTGAGGGCTGGGCCAGAGGCTGGAGGAGGTGGTGGTGGGGAGTCAGGGTGAGAAGGCATTCAGCTTGGCAACCTTTTTTTTTTCTCCAAACTCTACCACCCCACAGCTTCCCCCTCATTGGGCATGACTGCATGGAATGATTCCTGTTCTGGCAAGACTGGGCTGGCCTGATGGTCTTCCTACTCCCAGCTTCATGCTCCCAATTTCCCAATCTTCACACCCACCACCCACCCCTGTGCACAGCAAAAACTCGGGGAGTTTTCCTTCCTCTCCTCCTTGCCACAACAGCCTGGGTGGCACTAGGTGGGTCCCCATTACTTGTTTGATGAAGTCAGGAAACCCCTTCCAGTCTTCAGCCCTGGCTTCCCACCCCCATACCCACACACTCCTGGGAGCAGCAAGGCAGCCCGGGTGAAGAAGGGGAGGCAGAGTAGCCTCAACCCCCCCGTACAAATCAAGCTCTGAGAAGCACATGGTGCCCTTCGGGCCATGTGCCTGCTTCCCCTTAGGAACTGTTATGGGGCTTGGCTCAGGCTTTGTCCACAGCACCCTCTGCTGGCCTTGTGGCAGCTTGTGCTTGGGGAGAGCATTGGAGGGAGCGGCCTTCTGACTGGGAGGAACAGCTCTCTGCTCTGTCCAGGCTGCAAAGCCTCAGGCGGTCATGAAAGGATTCATTTACTCAGACACAAAATCACAGATTCCTTCTTGTGGCCCAAGGAGAATCTCAGTGCCAAAAATTCTGTTTTGGGGAATATAGCTTGAAGGCATTATCAAAATTTTAAAAGAGCTAGTTGTTAAAAGATTTTCATAGCAGCACTTAGCAAATCATGCCTATGTATACAGCATTTTTATGTTACTTGATCCTCATAACACCCTGGGAAATAGGTGCTAATGTCCTTATTTACAGATGGGGAAACTGAGGATGAGAGGTTAAGTGGCTTTCCCTGGAGGATTGGAACTCATATCTTCCTGACTCCAAGTCCTTAATTCTTTCTTTCTTTCTTTCTTTGTTTCTTTGTTTCTTTCTCTCTTTCAACATAGTATTTTATTTTCTCCTAATTACATGCAAAAACAATTTTTTGAGGGAAACCAGGAAGCTTTTATTCCCTTTAACAATAATTATTGGTACCCCTTTTAACTTGACAGTCATTAATTGATCTCTTCCTTCTCAACTCTCCCTCCTTCATAACAAAGAAAACAAGTCAAGCTAAATTAACTGCGTTGTCCATGTGATGGTGGATGCAAAATCCCATTGCCATTGTGTATCACCTCTGCTGCGTCCCTCCAGTCCAACAGGATTCTTGATCTTTCTGTAGGCTGTTTTTTTCCCCCCCTCAGCCATGTGATGGAGTCCATTGTGCATATCACTTTCCAGGTTCTTTGCACTTTGCTTAGTGTCAGTTATTTCATTTTCCCATGTTTCTCTGAGTGCCTTGTAACTGTGGTTCTATTCCACACAATACATTCATTTGTATTCATAGATAGTAAGTGTTCTCAGCTATCTTCCAGGCAATAGTCACTATCTCACCTCTCTTTGCTTCTAGCCTTCAAAGCTTCATTTTTTAAAGTTGACTTGTTTATTTACTTTTAGTTTAAAAGATTCAGTTCCACAATCCCTTGAGTTTCAAATTTTCTCCCCTCCCTTCTCTCCCACCCCACATGGTGGCGTACAATCATGTATAGGATCTGCAAATACTTGCACATTGTACAATAGTCTGGTTGTATAGAAGGGTTGTAACCAATGGAGCAAACAATGGGAATAAAAGAAACCAAACCAAACATGAAAAAGAATGATAGCATGTATTGCTTCAGTCTCTATTTAAACTCTGGTCTTTCTATATCTTTCTCTGAATGTAGATATCTCCTTCTATCCTGAGACTTGTAGAGTTGTCTTATAACTGGGTGTTCCTGAGAAGAGTCCAGTTTATCAAGGTTGGTTGTCACACGTATGATGTGTGTGTGATTGTGTACAAATTTTTCCTGATTCTGCTCTTCTCACTTAGCATCAATTTGTATAAGCCTCTCCAGGTAAATATGAAGTCCATCTCCTTCCCATTTCTTATAGCACAATAATATTCCATTACATTCATATACCACAACTTGTTCAGCCATTCCCCAATTGATGGGCATCCCCTAAATTTCCAGTTTTTTGCTACCACAGAGAGCTACAATAAATATTTCTGTACATGTGAGTCTTTTTCCCACTTTTATGATCTCTTTGGGATACAACCCCAAAAGTGGTATTACTGGGTCAAAGGGTATGCCATTATTTATAGCCCTTTGGGCATAGTTCCAGATTGCTCTCCAGAATGGTTGTATCAATTCACCATTCCACCAACAATGCATTAGTGTTCCAGCTAGAACAATTTTTAGCATTAAAAAAAGTTTTGAGTTCCAAATTCTATCCCTCCCTCAAGTTCTTAATTCTAATGATAGTAATAACTGGCATTTATATAGGACTTTAAGACTTTTAAAGTGCTTTATAAATATCTGAATTTAACCTCATAACCCTGGGATGTGTGTGCTATTATTTTCCCTAATTAGGGAAACTGAGACTGAGAGAAGCTAAGCAGCTAACCAAGAGTTATTTAGCTAAGTAAGTGTCTAAGGCCCATCCTGACACCAATGTCAGGACTCTATCCACTTCACTACCCAGTCACCTATATAATAATGTACCTTACAAGGTAAGGACTTAATAAATGCCTTTTCACTTATTCCTTCTCCCAGTTTTTCAGATGAAGTAACTGAAGACCAAACTTGCCTGAGATCATTGAACCTTTTTAGCGACCTGCCTTAGGATGCCCTTTCACACCCCAGCTTCCCCCTCCGTCCTTCCCTCAGCAGATGTGCTCAGAATCTTAAAACCTCAGCTCCTAGAATCAGAGATTTAGAACTAGAAGGGGGATCTTCAAGGTCACCTAGTCCAACCTCCTCCTTTTACAGATGAGGAAGCTGAGGAAGACTAAGTGACTTGACCCCAAGTTGCCCATGTTGTTAGCATGAGAAGTAGCATAGCTACTTCTAAAATAGAACCCTCCATACGTCCTTCCTGCTCAGAGATTCATTTCCCTAGGCTTTGGGGAGAAGATAGAGCCTGGAGTTTTTCATTCTTGCCTTCTTATTACTTTAGAAAAAAGGGAGAAGAGGAAATGTGCGAGTTTCAGATGCCTTTATTGCCCAGCAGTATAGCTGGGGGGTGGGGAGGGAGCTGGTGTTAGCTTCCACTGTTTCCATAGTTAAATTTTCAGTGTGAATACTGACACCTTGGAAATCAGCAGACCCTACAAATAAGGTCTTGATTTACTGTTTTGTTGACTAGAAACAGGGATGGGGCACCTGAAGCCTTGAAGCCACAAGTGGCCTTTTAGATCCTTAAGGTGACACTTAAGGCAGTAGGTTCCCCACCCCTGGTCTAGACTTTAAAAAAGTCATGGAGAAAAGTTAATAATGTAAATGAAAATTGAGTGTGTTGTGATTAAATCCACTACTCCCACCCAGAGAACTAGTTGTTAAACATTTACCAACACACCACTGTGTGGAAGCACTTTGGCCTCCATCAGAGCAGAATTGAGCTCTGCAGGTGGCAGGGGAGAAAAGTCTTGGCTCTTTGCTTAATGGTATAGGGTAGCTGAGTAGGGAGAAGCAAGGCTGAAACAGTCCAACAGACTCTGGACTAAACAGAGAGTGGTAATAGCAATGGAGAAGCAGAGGCAAGGAGAAAATTCAAGCCAAGAGACAGTGTAGACTAGAAGAGAATTGGCAGCACTTGGTAATAGACAGGGATGGGGTGGAAGAGGGTAAGAGTGGGGTGAAGGAGAGAAACAAAAACTGACTGCAAGGTAAAAGGTACAAAAATAATGCCTTTTGTCCCATTAATTCCATATAAGGAAACATATCCTGAAAGCATTATAAATAATATTTCAAGCGTCAATTGTAGAAAGATTTTTCATAGCAGCACTCTCTGTAATTGCAAAAAAGAAAAAAAACTGGAAAGAATCTAAATGTTCAGTAGTGGAGGAATGGTTAAATAAATGATAGTACACGAATGTAATGGGAAACATTACTAATGTTTCGAGACAAGCATAATATTATTAAGACAGATGGATATCAGGTCTGTAAAGAAATCAGGAAATATCTATGCAAAATAATGCCAAGCAAAAACCCCCCAAACCAAAACAAATGAAAAACAAGTAGAAGAGAGAACAAACTAAATTCAACTTTAAGGATGGGGACAGGGGCTGGGAAAGCCTTAAACAGCAGGCTACCGTGTTAATTTTTTTTAATCCTTAAGTAATAGTATAAGTAGAGTGCCTCTCTTATCTTGGGTTCAGGGATAAAACAAACAAAACAAAAACTTCTTGTGCTGACACCGAGTACAGTGACAAGGTCAGGTAGCCAGCAGTTCTATACCAAGCAGAGGCTTAATTTTCAGTTTACTGGATACCCCCAACAAGAGTTAGGGTTGTACCTGCATTGTAGACCCAGAGGTTTGAGTATCAGTCGTGGATTCAGGATGATGTGGTCTCATATCCCACTTCTGTTACCTACTAGCTCTGTTACTTTGGGAAAGTAGTTTGAGCTTTCTGAGCCTCAGTTTTTCCAACTATAAGAGGGGGATAATGGTACATCAAATGCCTGCCTCACAGAAGGGTTGTTCTATGAGGCTCGAACTTGATGGTGCCTGTGAAGTGCTCTGTAAACTGTCAAGTTCTAAGTGTCATTTATTTTTATTAACCTTAGACTTTTCCCAGGAGTTGTCCTATGAGATTTACCTTAAAGTGGAACCAACAAATGGGAGGCAGGAGCTGTATCTGAAATTTTTTGTATGGTACTTCAAGCCCATTGGAGAGTTAAGAAATGATGAAATTGATAACTCAGCCAGACTCTCCAAAGCATTCTAGATCTATGTGATATGGGGACTATGTTACCTGGACAAAGACTCATTGCTCTGGAAAGGATCTTGAGAAATCATAGCATCATAAATTCAGAGATGGAAAGCACCCTAGAATTTATCCAATCCAACCTCCTCATTTTACAAATGAGGAATTGAGACCCAGAGACTTCAAATGACTTGTCCAGGGTCACATAGCTATCAATGTCTGAGGGAAAATTCAAATTCAGGTCTTCTTGACTCCAAATCCAGTGCTCAGGTCTTCCAGTTTACCCTCCTGCTCTCTAGAGAAGAAGCTGAAGGAATTTCCTTGAAAGAAAATAGTCATTCCCAATCCCAGCACTGTATCAAGGAGTCAGGAATGAACAGCTCTTTGCCAGTTTGGGCTGTAAGTGGCATATGGGGGCACAACTTCCCCAGCTGTCAGCTTAAGCCAGGAGCATTTTCAGTTTGATCTGAATGTTGGGATGCAGCCAGAGACTCCCCAGCTGCTGGGGATTGGCAGTAGCTATAAATGGCTGGCTCACTTGAGGATCCCTGGTCCCTGGAGATCCAGAGAGAAAGGCATAGTGAGTGCCTCAGCTCCTGCTATATATAAAGGACACTAATTAACATGAGTTACATTAAGATAGGGAATCTGACAGCATGGATTAGAATCAGAAAGACCTGAATTCAAGATCCATTTCTGTGATGACAGTCAAGATATTTAATCTCTGAGCCTCCAAATTCTATAAGACTAAAATAGATGGATTGTAGAGAAGTTAAGACAGAGAGATCCTGAAAGAGCAGCTCTGTAAGGATGAGACTATTAGGACAAAGAGATGATAAACTATTAATTATGGAGTGATCGTGTTATGGATCTGCAGAGATGATGTTAATAAACAGCAATTAAAACAAGCACGTCCATATATATATATATATATATATATATATATATATATTGTAGAAGAAAAGATTATAATGAAACTGAATCCGAGCTTATTTTTCTTTTTATGTACATAGTAAATTCAACATGTGATGTTCAGAGCTGTCTTGCTTATCTGTAATTCCTCCTGTCCTCTTGCTCTCTTCTTATTTTGGGGGGGGCTGAGGAGAAAACAGATACTATATTTTCCCCTCTTTTCCCTTCTATCTCCCTCATGCATGTAGGTGGAAAAAAAAGGGAAAAAGTGAAACCCTTGTAACAAATACGCATAGTCAAGCAAAATTAATTCCCATCAGTCATGTCTAAAAATGTCCAAGTCATTCTGCATCTTGAGCCCATTATCTCTTGTCAAGAGGTAAATGGTATGCTTCATTATTGGTATTCTGCAATAGAGATTAATCATTACATTGACCATAGTTCTTAAATCTTTCAAAATTATTTTTCTTTACAATGCTATTGTTACTGTAAAAATCATTATCCTGGATTTGTTCACTTCACTGTGCATCAATTCATACAAATCTTCCGAGGTTTCTTTGAAACTTTGCTTTTTGTCATCTCTTATGGAGCAATAATATTCTATTATATTCCCATACCATAAATTGCTCAGCTATTCCCTGGTTGATAGATCCTCCCTTAGTTCCTGGATTTTTGCTATAATGAGAAGTATCTCTGACACCATATGAGCCTATATTCTTAAATAGATATTTTATGGGAACAATGCTAATAGTATTAAACAAAATCCTTTAAGTTTGCTTGCAAGGGAGATAGTTAAACTCTGTGTGCATCACCTAGGGGAAGTTACCTATCTCCAAAAACAAGTGGAAGGTTTCTTTAGCGCAAAAATTATATATTCTGTTTCTTTTGTTTCTGATGGCTGGTACTGAGGGGTGCACAATAATCAATCAACCAATAAACATTAAGTACTTCCTATGTGCCTGGTGCTGTGCTAAACACAAATAGGGGCAAAAGACAATTCCTATACTCAAGAAGTTTACAATCTATTGGGAGAGACAAAATGCAACATAATCAACAGCCAAATCTTTAATTTCTGTCTCCACAACATCTTTCACATTCGTCACCTTTTCTTTACTCATATACCTGCCTCCTGGATGGGAAAATGCCCTCTACTAACATAGGTTAGTATATTCTTTGCAACCTATGTTGCGACCTAGTTGCAAACTTTGCAATCTAGTCTTAGAGATTTGCCTAGAGAGCAATGAGAGTTTAAACGATTCACTGAGGTATACACTTAATATGTGTCAGAGCTGGGATCTGAACCCAGGGCTCCACACTCCCAGGCTAGCTGGCTATCTATTACTTCATACTGCCTCTCCTCATAAGACTATTATTATTGTTTTCATTTCATAAATGAGGAAACCTAGGTTCAGAATGGTTAAGGGATTTGCTCAGGTTGCACAACTAATGAGTGTCTGAAATTTGAACCCAGGTTTTCTAGACTCTGAGTTCAGTGCTCTGCTACATAAAATCATATATTTAGAGCTCTGCAGGACATTGGCCGCCTTCTAGTACAATTCTCTCCTTTTGCAGATAATGAAATAAAGGCAAAACGGAAGTTAGGTGACATGCCCAAGGTCACATAGGTCCTAAGTGTCAAAGCTCAGGTTTGTTCCCAGCTCTTCTGACTATTGTTTCCCCATTACACCATGTGATTTTCCATATAGCACAAAGTGAAATGAGCAGAATCAGTAGAGCATAGTACATAATAAGGACGACACTGTAAGATGATCAGCTGTGACTTAGCTATTCTCAGCAACACAACGATCCAAGACAACTCTGAAGGACTTATGATGAAAAATATTCTCCACCCCCAGAGAGAGAACTAATGGTGACTGAATGCAGATTGAAACGTACTTTTTTTTTGCTTGCTTTATTTTCTTGGGATTTTTTTGGGGGGTGTTGATCTATATTTTCTTTTACATCATGATTAATATGGAAATAAGTTTTGCATGACTACCCCTGTATAACCTATATCAAATTGCTTGTCTTCTCAATGAGGGGGATGGGGGAGGAGGGAGGGAGAGAATTTGGAACTCAAATTTAAAAATTTTGAAATTTCAAAAATTGTTTTTACATGTAATTAGGGAAAAATAAAAGAAAAAATTACTTATTCAGTGTCATACCAATCAAACTGCCAAAATTATTTTATAGAGCTAGAAAAAATAGTAACAAAACCCATATGGAAGAATAAACGGTCAAGTATATCAAAAGAATCAATTAAAAAAATTAGAAGGAAAGTGATTTAGCCATACCAGATTTTAAACTTTATTACGAAGTGGTAATCATCAAAACAATCTGGTACTGGCTAGGAAATAGAGTGGTGGAAAATGGAATAGATTACATATACAATACACCATAGTAAATGGGCACAGTAATCTAATATTTGATAAAACCAAGAAAACTTTTGGGACAAGAACTTACTATCTGACAAAAAGTGCTGGGAAAACTGGAAAGCAGTTTGGCAGAAATTAGGTATAGTCCAATATCTGACACTGTGTATCAAAATATTGTCAAAATGAGTACATCTTTAGACATAAAGGATGATGTCATAAGTAAATTAGAGGAGCTATTTAGGTTTACCCAAGATCTATGGATAAAGAAAGAATTTATGACCAAATAAGAGACAGAATTATGGGAAGTAAAATGCATAATTTTAATGACATTGAATGAAAGGTTTCTGCACAAACAGAACCATTGCAGCCAGGATTATAAGGGAAAGCAGAAAACTGGGGGAAATTTTTTAATAGTAAGTTTCTCTGATAAAGGTCTCATTTTTCAAATACATAGAGAAGCGAGTCAAATTTATAAGAATACAAATCACCTCCCAATTGATAAATGGTTAAAGGATAAAACAAGCAGTTTTCTAAAATCAAAGCTATCTTTAGTCATATAAAAATGCTCTAAGTCACTATTGATTAGAGAAATGCAAATTAAAACAACTCTGAGGTGCCACCTCACATCTATCAGACTGGCTAATATGACAAAAAGGGAAAATGACAAATGTTGGAAGGGATGTGGGAAAATCGGGACACTAATACACTCTTAGTGGAATTGTAAACTAATCCAACCATTCTGTATAACAATTTGGAACTATGCTGAAAAGTTAGTAAAGCTATGCATACCCTTTGATTCAGCAATTACACTGTTAGGTCTGCACTCCAAAGAGATACAAGAAAAAGGGGAAAGGGACCCATATGTATAAAAGTACTTAAAACAGTTTTCTTTTCATGGTGGCAAAGAATTGGAACTTGAAGGTTTGTCCATCAGTTGCAGAATGATTGAAAAATTTGTGGTGGAATACTATTGTGCTATAAGAAATGATGAGCAGGATGCTTTCAGAAAAACCTGGAGAGACTTACATGAACTGATGCAGAATGAAATAAGCAGAGTCAGGAAAACATTGTACACAATAACAGCAATATTGTATGATGATCAGCTGTGAATGACTTATTCTCAGCAATACAATGATCTAAAACAATTCTGAAGGATTTGTCATGAAAAATACTATCTGCCTCCAGAGAAAGAACTGGTAGAGTCTGAAAGCAGGTCAAAATATACTTTTTAAAATTTTATTTTCCTTGCTTTTTAAAAATTTTGGTCAGTGTTTTCTTCACAACATGACTAATATAGGAATATATTTTTCATGACTGTACATATGTAACCTAAATAAAATTACTTTCAGTATCAGAGAGGGGAGAAGAGAAGGAGAGAATTTGGAACTTAAAATTTAAAAAAAATATGTTAAAAATTTTTGTAATTGGAAAAAATAAAATATTAAAAAAATTGAAGTGAATAGGAATTGAATTCCAGGAATAGAGGACAGCCAGTGCAAAGGCATAGAGATGGGAAAGCACTGTCATGAGGAAAAGTAAGAAGGTCAATCTGCTTGGACTACAGAATATAGAAGGGGAGTAACACATAACGAGGTTGTTAAATTAAGCTGGGTCAAGTTGTGAATGGCTTTAAATGCCAACCTGATAAGTTTATATTTGATCCTAAAGGCAATAAGGAATCATTGAAATTTATTTAATAAGGAAGTGACTTAATTAGAGTTGCACTTTAGACAAATGACAATCGAACCCGTGGACAATGGATTGGAAAGGAGAGAAATGTGAGGCAGGAAGACCAATTCAGGGGTTACTGAAATAGTCTAAATGAAGAGGGCTTGAACCACTCCTTGTGAGTAGAGATTATTTCATTGCTTTTATTTATATTTTCAGTGCTTGGCACATAGAGCTTAATAAATGCTTGTTGATCGATCAGTTGACTGAGCCAGGATGGCAGTCACATAAGTGTAGAAAACGTGATGGATGTGAAAGACGTTGAGGAGATAGAAATGGCAAGTTTTGGCAACTGATTATGTATATGAGATGTCAAGGATAATACAATTTGAAATATCCAACAAGCAGCTAAAAATACTTGTTAAATATCAGAAAAGGGATGAAATCTAAAGACTTGTCATCCACGTGGAGGTGATAATTAAATCCAAAGGGAAGCTGATGAGGTTAACGAGTGAGAGCAGCAACTTGAAAGAGAAAAAAGAAGGTCCAGGGATAGAGCCTTGTCGTATGCCCCAGTTAGGTGGCATGATAAGGACTAGCAACCAGCAAAGAGTTTGGAGTTTGGGAGTTCCTGTGTCCTCTGCCACTGGCCGACTCAGCTGTCAATTAGCATTAGACCTATCAGAGTGGTGTAACGACCAATTAGAATTGTTATTGGGCGTCTCCAGAAGTTGAGTGTAGTCAGTGATATTGGTACATGTCAATGTCGCCCATAACTCTTTCTAGGGCACCATCAATACAAAATCCCAATATGGCACTGCCAAGGATTATAATTCTGAAGTTGCCCAAGTCATTCAACTAGTCAAGTCAACAAGTATGTTTAAGGCATCTACTATGTGCTCCAGATTGAGTTCTTACCAGCCCCCTCTGCTACTCAATATGGTGATGTGGGTAAAGAGCCAATGGTGGTGGTAGATCATCGGTATCTGGAGCTTTTAAAGACTGGAAGCAAAGGTTTAGACTTTGACTTGTGCAACCTGGAATAAGGAGAAGTGAGAAGGATGAAGTGACCAAAGTCAAGGATCCTCCAGTCCAAGATCTGTAACTCTAGTGAAGTCATTGAGTTGGAGCATTGGCTCCCTCTGGTGGTCAATTTTGGGATAAAATGCACATGGGGTACTTTACATATAGCTCATTGTTTTCTGCCAAAGGAGAAGCATAAAATCGTAGACACTCTGAGCTGGAAGTTGTCCTTGGTGGTCTTTGGCTCAGCCCTATGAATCTCAACTTTACCACCTGTTGCTCTGCTCCTCATGGTGAGGTTGGTCATATGGGTAAGGAGCTCCCTGCCCTAGGAGACCTTCCGGGATGGGAATTCTGTCTCTGGGTTGAGGGCTGGTCCATCAGGAAGACTGCCTTCCCTGTCTCAGGCTGGCATCCCTTGCTCTTAAGCCAGAACTGAGACACACCATGAGGCTTAGCCTCGTGGCTGCCACGCTCCTCGGGCTGTGGTCAGGAAGTCACCGTTTCCATTTGCCCAGAACTGACTGCCGGGGGAGGGCTGGGTAAGCTGCTGATTGACAGAGCTCCTGCTGGAAAGTCTTACCAAGGAGAGGAGAGCATGGCCTATTTTTAACACCGGGTCCCCTGTATAAGAGACAGCTGGAAACCAGAAGTGACCCTCAGAATGCCAGTGCATTCCCTCCTCTCACTCTCCCATTTCATGGAGGGAGCAGGAATGAAAAGGGTATCTGCTGCCACCACCACCCATGCCCCTCCTCCCAGCAGAAGTTCATGGAAGGCCAAGGAGAGAACAGGAGTGCTCCCAAAGTAGGAGCAATGGACAGAGGCAGGCAGATTTCAGTTTGATAAAATGAAAAACTCCAAAGTCAGATCTGTCCCCAAGTAGAATATACTGCTTTGAGAAGTAGTGAGCTTCAGTTGAACAAAGCTTATAATCCCTATTATTGGGGAAACTGAGGCTGGTGGATCACTTGGATTTGGGAGTTCTAAGCTGCAGTATCTGGTGTCTGACATAAGTCTGGCACCAATATGGTAAGTCCCTGCTAGGGGGTGGCCACCAGGCTGCATCAGAAGGGGAAAACTGACCAGGTTGGAAAATCAATAGCTTCAAGTTCCTGAGCAGATTAACAAAAGGATAGGGCCTGTGACTGGCTGGTAAACCTCTGAGTCTCAACCGTGTCATTTTATAGTTGATGAAACTGAGACCTCTAGATTTCCCCAAGGTCACAGGGCAACCTTAGACAAATAGACCCCAGACTGGTGTATCTGGGGAAGGGAGGAGATTCTATGGCTGCCTTGTGTCCTCACCATTTGTAGTAAAGAAGATCACAAACACTTTCTTGTCAGTCCTTAGCTTCTCCTTACTAAAATTCTCAGTTGGGCCTTCTTACTGGGAAATATCCTAGGACCATAGATTTAGAGGCATTGCCTCAGTCAGAGAAATAGAAACTTGGGAAAGAACTTGGCTTAAAAAGGCCAAGGTCTCCCACTGCATCTGGGGCCATCTCTAGTCATCCTGATCTATACCTGACCACTGGATCCAGAGGGCTCTGGAGAAGACATGAGGCTGGTGACTGCACAGCCCTGCTTCACTTAGATCCAATTCACTTGCATGTCATGACATCACCTTCCTGACATCATCGTCATCTTCCAGAACAAAGGGCTAACAACTAGTAGAGTGACTTTCTTGAAGACACACAGTGGGTGACTTAGACAAGATTTAAACGCCTGATCATCTTTCCCTTGCACTATGCCATGGGTTCCAATCTGTGTTTATGCTGGAATTTAAGAGCAAATACAATGTGAAGTGGGAGTATTACTCTGCTGCAGCTCCAAATTTCCTCTCTCTTAACTAATGATTCATTTGTATGATTTGAATAATTTGTTCTTTCTGATATTATCTACTGACCTACTGGCAGGGCCCGGCAGGGGGAAGAGGGAGACAGCTGGGTGGCACAACCCTGAGAGCACTGGATCTGGAAGGAAGGAAAATTCATCTTTAAGACTAAGTTCAAATCTGACCTCAGACACTTATTAGCTGTGTGACCCTGGGCAAGTCACTTGTCTTAATTTTCTCATCTGTTAAGATGAGCTAGAGATGGAAATGGCTCCAGTGCTTTTGCTATGAAAACCCCAAAAGTGGTTAGGAAGAGTTGGACATGACTGAACAACAACACTGGCTGGAGACATGTGTCTTCCTTCCTCTTGCTCCCTCTTTTGCATGCTTCCTTCTTACTCTCTCCCTCACACCCTCACACTCAAGATTGATAGTAGCCTCTCTGTATAAGCTTCTCTAGTAGAATGTAAACTTTTTTCTTTCCTCTCCTCCCCTCCGTACCCCTGCCTTCCCCTCCCTTGCCCTTCCCTGCCTTCTCCTAGACTCTTGGTTTCCATCCATCCTCTGTACAGAAGCAAAATTGGCATTCGTAAAGAACAGGCATGATCATGTCATTCCCTTTCTCAAGAAGCTCCAATGATTCCCTTTTGCCTGTAGCATAAAATCCCAACCCCCCTGCTTATCATGTAAAGCTTTTCCCAGTCTATTTCTAACCTAAGTTTCCAAGTTTATTTCATGTTACTCTCCCTTAACACATTCTTTGTTATAGTCATATTAATCTACTTAATATTCCCTACACATGCTAATCCATTTCCCACCTGTAACCTTTGCATGAGCTGTCCCTTCCCTAGAAATCCAAACCTGAAACACTCTTTCTGTATGCCTTTGCCTCTAAGAATTTGTATCCCTGCCTACAAGGCATTTCTTCAATTCTTCCACTTATTAGGACTCTCCCTTCCCCTCCCCCAGAAATTGCTTCGCAGCTATTTTGCATTTATTTATTTGTGTACTTGACGTCTTTCCTCAATAAAATGTAACCTCTTGAAAGTACAAACTGTTTTGTTTTGGTATTCTTGACACCTTGCAGGATGTTTGTACTGTAGGCACTTAATAAATGCTTGCTGAGCTGAGTTTTTAACTAGCTCTCAGACTCCCATCTCTGTTCCGGCCAGACTGGTCCATTCACTCTATACCAAACACACCTTATTTATTTTTCTTTTGTTTCATGCTTGAAACATTACCCCCCTCTCCCTGATCTGGGACTTCTTTCCTGTACTCCAGTTGCCCAAACCTTACCCATCCTTCAAGATTCTCCCAAAGTCCCATCTTTTCCACATCTTAGTAACTAACCATATTGTTTTTACCTTCCTCTGAATCCATAAAACTAGTGGTCCCCACCACTGATTTGGCATTTAGCCATCCATTACTGTATTTCACTTTTCATGTAGGAATGGCTTTTGATACACCCACATTGCTGAACTCCCAGATTTGTATGGTCTTAGAACTTTAGCTTCAAAAGAGCCATGCTTTTATTGGTGAGAGTTCTTTCTTCCTCCCCTTGCCTTTCCTGTGAAAGCAGTTCTTAACCCTTCCCTGACTTTGGTAGACTTTATAAGCTTTTGGTAAGTTACTATAGCCAGAAATAAAAAAATTTTTAAAAATCCAGTGGCTTGGTCATTTGGAATGTGTTCTGGTATCATACAGTGGAAGCAATGCTATCTTTAAAGAACTGCAGTTCAAATCCTGCCCTGGCTATTTGCTAATTATACAACCTTGGGCAGATGACAACCTGGAGAGGTCTTAGATTCTTCATTTATAAAAATGAGGCGGTCGGGCTAGTTGTCTTTTAAGGACTTCCTAACTCTAAGTTCATGATCCTAAGTAAATACCAAGCTGGACCTCAGGTGATAGATGATAAGACCTATACTTAAAGCCTTTTCAGTTTGGAAATGCTCTCCAAAACTCCAGAAAGTCTTCAAAACTCTCCACTGGCCCAGCCTTCAAGAACCCAGGGATAACTCCATGCCATGATGAGGCAGGCCTCAGAAGAACATGTTAAATATTTGATAAGTGACGAATCAATGAGTCATTTTTTCCCTCTTGTCATCCTTCTGGAAACCGGACAGTTTTGGGGACTTCCCATGAATCTATCAGTTGTGTGGCTTTTACCCCTCTGGTTGCATGGTAGTGGCATGTAAAATGCTTTGGGCTATGGTCCATTGGACCCACAGTTAGCTGACTGATGACTGCTTTTAGCCCAATTTTCAGTCTTATATTAGGGGTACAGCTTATAAATGAACAACACCTTTGCTTCTTGGCTCTGACAGTGTGCACGTTCCTATATTAAAGCCCATATGTGTCACTGAGCCTTGGATGACCACAAACTGTGATTGCTGAGAATCAAGAAAAACTCTATCTCAATTTGGAATTATTACTCCAAAGTCATTAAACTATGCATGCCGTTTGGCCTAGTGATAAAACTACTAGGCCTATATGCCACAGAGACCAAAGAAAGAAGAAAAAGACCCATACATGTAAAAATATTTATAGCAACTCTTTTTTGTAATAGTGAAAAATTGGAAAACATATGAGTAATGAATTTTTAAAAATTATGATATATCAATGTAATGGAGTATTATGATGCCATAAGAAATTATGAAATGGGTGATTTCAGAGAAGAATGGGAAGACTTGTATGAACTGCTACAGAGTAACAGGAGCAGACTGGAGAACAATTTTATAATAACATCATAAAGCCAATTTCAAAAGACTTGAGATTTCTGATCAATATAATGACAAAACATACTAGCAGACTAATGACTAAGTACTGTAACCACCACCTGATGGAGAGATGATGGACGCAAGATGCAGAAAGAGACATATTTTTGGACAAGCCCAATAAAGGAATTTGTTTTGCTTGATAATGCATATTTGTTCCAAAGGCTCTCTCTCTCTCTCTCTCTCTCTCTCTCTCTCTCTCTCTCTCTCTCTCTCTCTCTCTCTCTCTCCCCCTCTCCCTCTCTCTGTCTCTCCCTCCCTCCCCTTTTTTTCTTTCTTTCTCTGGCTCTCCCTTCTTCCCTCCCTCCCTCCTTCCTTCCTTCCTTCCTTCCTTCCTTCCTTCCTTCCTTCCTTCCTTCCTTTTTTCTCAGTTGGAGGGGAGATGGGAGGGAAAATAAATGTTTGTTAATTGAAAAAACAAATTAAAGCAATTTTTTAAAAAGAGAGATTTGAACTTTGGAGGCAGGAAAAAAGAGCAAGAACAAAAGAGGCAGAGGTGGGAGAAGGAATGCTTTGTATCTATATAGACTATTTATAGACTGTTAGCAGGCAAAACACCCATATAGTCAGAGTGGGACATGGCTAAGGGTTTCGTCTAGGTCTCTGAGTCACTTAAGCTCACTGCCAAGGGCTCAACTATTGTCCAACTGAACTGACAGCTAGGACAGGCTCCCTGATAAGGGATCCCACCAGACAAACCAATATTTGCCTGGTGGCTTGTAGGTGAAGCTTTACATTTTTTACTTTCAGAATGTGGAAAAGAAAGGAGTAACAGTGCCATGAGCCTTTGGAAATTTTATTGATTGGCCTGCATCAAGGGGTTTGGCACAATATGCTTGGGTGAAGTTAGCTCCTTCCCTCTCACTTCTCATTCACACACTCACAGACACACAGACACACAGACACACACACACACACACACACACACACATGCACATTTATCTATTTATTTATAACCCTCAAATTGAAGCCCTAGATACCAAGGTTTATTTCCCTTTTCTCCTTTGACAGATGGAACATTCCAGACTCTTCAGAATCTTTTTTAAAAGGATTCTTTTGGGAAAGGAAAAGGGTGATCAACCTCCTATCTCACTTGCAAAGAAGAAAATTGGTTCAGTTCCCTAGCGAAGGGCAGGACTAGATTCAGTGGAAAGTCCATCTTAGTTTCCTCTTCACCACTCCAGATATAAAATAGTGAGCCTTTAGCACTGCCCCGAATGTCCTGGACTCAAAAGAAATTAGGTTGGATCTTAAATGAAATCAGGCTGCTGGTGAATCAGCACTTTAAACTGGGCTAAAATAATCACCTTTGGGGAATCTCCCCTAAGCAGTGGTTATGGAAACTACAAACTGTTTGCAAAATGAGCCTGGGCTGTCAGATAAACACGTGTGACAGTATATAAAATGGTCACGTAGAGGAGTGGGCCCCATTGTTCTGCAGATCACCCAGACTTTAAATCTTCTTTACTTCCTAAACGTAATCTGTCAAGATGTCTCGTCAATTCTATGATTGCAGTATGCTGTAAAAGAGCATTGCCTCTGGATTGAGAGGACCTCTGATCATCCATGAGCCTATAATCCTAGGCAAGGGATATTGTGTGTGTAAACGTATATATGTATATGTGTGTATCACATATATGTATATATAAATGTTTTCTGCCACTGTGCTCAAGTCTAGTGGTGCTGTCAAATTCTCTCTGATGCATGTGCAAGCATTCCTTCCCTCTACTGTTTTTACCATGCCTCAGGTCTGTGGAGGAAAACCTTTCATTGACCAGATTCAAATGATGAAAAGGCATACAGCTCCAAAATGACTAAAAATAGGAAAATCTCTGGTTCATTCTGCTCCCACCTCACCACATCTTTATATATATATATATATATAAAGGCTTCCTATGGCCACATTATTTATTATATAAATGAAAATGAAAGTGAAACTGTCCCAGATCATCTCTCCTAATGGAAACCTCTTCTGGATGGGCCCTCCCAGCTTTTCAGAGTTGTGGAAGGATCAGGAGAAAGAGTTGCAAGTCTAACTGCTTTCAGTCAGGAATTTACTTGTGCCAAACAGGAAGCAAAGGAAGGGTGCTGAGAGAAGACTGTTCTTCTTCTGATTCATCAACTATAAAAGTTTGCAAAAGCTGCTAGCTCCAGGATATACCTCCTTTTTAAGATCTGACTTGTGACTCAGAACTCCACAATTCTAGTAGGCTACTTGTACCTCCCTGTTCAGTCATTGTCTTAGCTGTTCTGCAAAATGCTCCTAATCAGCAAAAGTAGAGGTCTGGGTGGTTGATTGATGGTGCTGGCAATGCCCGTAATGTCAGTCTGAACACTGTGCCTCCTGCTCCCTGCTCCCAGCATGCCTTGGGCACTAATATGTCTCCCAACTCCCTGCACCCCAAATGTCACTGACAGAAGTCTCTTTCAAAGGCAAAGGAGGGAAGCAGAGAGCTTGCTACCTTCCTCTGTTTCCTGTTCCTGGCTTCCTTTTTGGAGGGCATGCTCTTTGAGGCATCACTGTCTTTCTTGTCCTGCCTTGTGACTTCTCTGACTCTGAATTCATGTCTTCTCTAGTAAATGGGAAGGGCATGGTGGCCTCTTAGCAGTCCAAATTTCCATCACCCTGGTCCCTGAGGTAAAGAATAATTTGAAGCCAAGAGGGCATGGTGTGGATGCAGATTGCTTTGATAAACATCTTAAACAACATAGAGTTGAGCACAGATTCCCTAGAGATTTCCCTGGAACCCTATTGTCAAGTTCACAATGAACCATTCCTGACTACTCTTTGAATCTGATCATTCAACAAATTCTTTATCCATCAAATTGTGTTATCTTCTAGCCCTCATCTTTTCATACTTTCCATTTATTAGAATTAGGATTTATTAAATGCTAGCAAAATTACATCTACAACATTCCTCTGATTTATTGGTTAATCATATTTTAAAAGGGAAATAATATTATTCTAGCAGATTCTTGTTCTTTTAAAAATAATTTTTTAAAAAAATTTGCTCAATGGGGGCAATAGGAGGGCCAGATTAATTTTTAAAAATGTGTTAGTTTGCCCAAAAGTTTATAAAATTGTGCATACCTTTTGATCCAGTAATATTATTACTAGGTCTGTATCCTAATGAGATCATAAAAAGGGAAAAGGACCCACATGTATAAAAATGTGTATAGCAATTCTTTTTGTGGTGGCAAAGAATTGGAAATTGAGGAGATGCCCATCAATTGGGGAGTGGCTAAACAAGTCGTGGTATACAAATATGATGGAATACTATTGTTCCATAACAAATGATGAGCAGATGGATTTCAGAAAAATCTGGAAAGACTTACATGAACTGATGCAGAATGAAGTGAGCAGAACCAGGAGAACACTGTACACAGCAACAGCAACACTGTGCAATGACTACTTTTGTTAGACTTAGTTTTTCTCAGCAATGCAACGATCTAAGACAGACTTGTACAACGTACAACCCATGGGCTGTTGCAACCTGCCAAAGGATTTTGTGAGGGCAAGGAAAAATGTAGTGTATATAAAGTAAAGATGTCATGAGTGCTTTGCCCATACCCTTCTTAACTCGCCTTCTAGTTGCCACTAGTCACTATGGTGCCCACCATGTAACTTGGTGGGTGGGTTGCCACTGTGTACTCTCTCCTGTTTGTCATGTGATCAGTGGCAATGAGCTACGGTCTTTAGTGTCAGAGGAGTAAGAGTCATATCTTTCACTGTGTTTTTGGTTACTGGCATTGAACTAGGACAAAGTGAGTGCCAACGCAGCTGATGCCTGCTGTGCAATGAACAGCAACAAAGTGAGGGCTTCTTCCTCTCCCTTGGTCCGTGGCCACCCTTCAAGTTACATGAGTGTCTGGTGCTCTCTCCAAGGTCAGACACTCAATTCAGTCTTCCTTTGTCTGCGAGCAGTTGCTATGGGATATTTTGGTTCTAACATTAACATTTTGTGGGGTAACTTCGTAAAATGGGTGATAGAAAGAAATGGAAGATTGAAACAGAACATAAAGTTCTTAATCCCGTGTGGACAAACAGATACTTGTTTACTTCATGAGAGACAAAATATTATGCATTGTTTCCCAGGAAGTAATAGCCGCTCTGAAGGAATACAGTCTTCATCGCCATTTCAAATCAAAACATCCTGATTTAAGCAAACTGGGCTGAAATGAAAAATAAATTAAAGAGTCTAAATTGTTGGAGAATCTCAGTGGGAAACAATAGTATTTCAAGAAAGTAAATGAGGTGGCTGCTAACGTTATCTGTCAGCTTTCTAAAAAAAATTGCTATGGCTGGGAAGTCTTTTGCTGAATGTTACTTCATAAAGAAATATTTGCTGATTGCAGTTTCTGAATTTTGTCTCAATGGGAAAAATGTTTTTGAGGAATAATTTAATCATTAATTATACCTTTACTTGGAAAGTGGGCCTCTAAAAACCTATCTGTGGCCTGAAGAAGTTTAGCCTATTTTAATTTTGGCCCCTACCTGCTACCAAGTTGTGCAGGTCTGATCTAAGACAATTCCAAAAGACTCATGATGAAAAATGGTATCCGCATCCAGAAAAAGAAGTATGGAGTCTGAATGCAGATCAAAACATACTATTTTCTCTCTCCTTTTTTTGTTTTTCATTTTTTCTTTCTCATGGTTTTCCCATTTTGTTCTGATTTTTCTTCTACAACATGACTAATGTGGAAATCTATTTAACATGACGGTACACGTATAGCCTATATGGGATTGCATGCCATCTTGGGGAGGGGGGAAAGGAGGAAAGGAAAGAATTTAGAACTCAAAATCTTATAAAAGTGAATGTTGAAAATTAATAAATGAATAAATTACTGAAAACTTGTTATTTGAAAAATAAACAATAAACACATAAATTAATATAATATATAATATAATAATAAATCTTAAAAACAAATACCTCAACACATATCCCTATAATCCAGCAAAACAAACTCCTCATCAGTCATGTCCAAAACTGTAGTTCTCTTTCTGTGTTTTATGTCCATCATCTCTCTATCAGAAGGTGAGTGATATGTTTCATTTTCATCCTTTTGGACTCCTTGTTTATCATTTCACTGATCTAATGTCTTTCAAAGTGGCAGCTTAAAAGGTTTTCAAATTTGCTTTTCTCTATAATGTTGTCATTGTATAAATTGTTCTCCTGGTTCTGCTAACTTTTCATTGTATGGAACATTTCATTTTATACATGAGAACACCAAAGGCTAAGGAAGTAAAGTGACTTCCCTGGGCTCACCCAGGTGTAAGTAGGAGAGCTAGAACTTTAACAAAGGCCTCTAGCTCCCACCCAGGAGTCTTTCACTTATACAAGGTGCCTTTCTGCTAAAGATGGCAGAGGCACTAGGAAGACTTTTTTTATTAGAGTCAAACTGTGGGTTTATTGCAATGAGGAATGCCCACTGAGCAAAAATCCTTCTGCCAATACCAAGCTTCACTTTCTTTGCTACTTACAGTCATAAGGAGTTGCCTTGGATAAGGGTGGTAGTGATGGTGGAAGGCATGTGTGCACGCATTGAAAATGTCTTGCTTTTACAAAATTTATTATTTATTATATTATTATAGATAATATAAGATATAATCATAATGCAACACAATAAATATATTTATTACTATATTAATATAATATATTGTTTATTGTCAGAGATAGGACTTGAAGCTAGGTCTTCCTGATTCTGAGGCTGTCTCTATTTACTACTTCACACATGCCTCCCAAGGAACGATAGAATTTCAAAGTCTGATGGTCCCTTTAAGATCAGATAGTCCAATATTTTTATTTTATAGATAAATTGAGGCAGAGAAAAAAGACAAAAATAAAAAATTACTTGCTTCAGGGTCTATAGAGAGTAAGTGGCAGAATTAGAATTTGAACTCAGATCTTTAAGAATTCACTCCAGAGTTCTTTTCCCTCATACAGGGTTTGATGAGTGAGTAACTGAGGGAGAGAATGAATATTTCAAGGTAAAGATCTCTTGCCTTTCAGCTTAGGCAAAACCAAGTCACCCACCCATAATTCAAAATAAGAAAGATTGATTCTAGCACTCTGAGTAATTTCCTTTCTCTCCTGTTTCCCACAGATCCCTTCATCCTCAAAGACCAATAGGGAACCAAATCATCTCAACAGCTTTTCACTAAATATGAGGTGGGCATGTTGTCCATTTGACCTCATTGGCAGTCACTATTCTTTTATAGAACTGAGGATGTTCTCTCTCCAAGGAGAAGAGCAGGGGTGTTGTGAGGCTCAAATGAGATAATGGTGCTTTACAAAAGCACTTTGCAAACCATAGAGCACCATATAAATGTTAGTTGTTCATTACTGTTGTTGTTAACCTACCTCACCACCAATTTGGTGGTGAGTTAATTCCCTAAGCCTCTTACTCCACTCATGCTAAGCTCAATCAGTGTTTATAGAGCAATACAAGGGCGTTTTAGTAAACATTTAACAGTCCGGCTCTGCAGAGGGGAAAAAGTGTATACACACGTGCTTTAAATTTAATCCACATAATTAACACTTTCTTGTGTCTAGGAGATCAGCAAAACAATCAAGACCTGATTTGTAGTGGTTTTTTTAAAATTTCTTAGGTATAAATGCGCATACTGGAATGTTAATAATCTCCAGAATGGGTTAGAGTTGGCTCCAGCACACCCCTAAAGAGTCTCTTTGGGTGGAGAAAATGAGCCTGAAAATCAGAGGAAGAATTCTGCCAAGGAGACTTTTTAATATTTTAGAATATTGGGAATAATTTAGATCTAGGGCTGGACGGACTTTAGGGATCATCTAGTCTAATCTTCTCATTTTATAGATGAAGAAACTGAGGCCAAGAGAGGGGAAGTTCCTTGGTCAAGATCACATTGAAAATACACATGGCTAGCATTATCCCCCAAGTCCTCAGCTTCTAAACCCCTCGCATTTTCTCCATTATACTCCATTGTACTTGCTTTTGTTATTTTAAAGAAGAGCACCTCCTGAGGAAAGTAGTGGAAACATTATTTTAATACTTTATCCTCAGGCATGGTAGGGGGTACATGTAATTCTTACTATTGGGGAGACAGGCTGATGGATTGCTTGATTTTGAGAGTTCTGATCTGCTGGCATCTGAATTCTAAGCCTGGCATTAATATGGGGAGCCCCTTGTGGGGTGGGGAGGAGGGGTAGGGTTGGAGGACTTTGTTGTCTAAGGAGGAGAGAACTGAACCAGGTCAGAAACAGAGCAGGTCAAAGCTTCTGCACCAGTTCAGTAGTGGAATATATTCTAATAGTGGTTGCTGCACTACCAGCCTTGTCAGGACAAGGAAGACTAAGTCTTGAAATGTAAATTTTTTTTTTACTGTTCGCTTTGTTTTTATATTACCTTTATTTTTGAATTTGTTTCTCTCCTTCTTACCCTACTTTCCTTGAATCATGGGGCCATCACTATAATAAAGAATAAAAAAGAAAGAGGAAAAAGAAAAAGCAATTCAGTAAAACTAATTGACGTGTCAACAGAGAGTGTGAGTATTTGCAGTGTTCTATGCCATGGTCCCCATCTTTTGCAAATATAATGGTGGCATTCCACCTTTCCCCCATATACTCTGTCTGGAGAACATTCTGTTGGCACTTGCATGGAGTTGAACTGGTTTCCCTTGGCCACTTTCAGGCACACATGTGGCTTAGCACTGAAGGACTTGTGTTTTTGGATGATGAAGCAATCCCCTTATCAGTACCTTGTTCCCTACAATGGTGCCAAGGCTCTCTTGTGTCAAAAAGTTTTGGCCAGTTTGAGTCAGGAAGAACCACATATTCAGTAGTCTTTAAAGGGGAGGCATTTTTTTCTTTAGTTCTAATCTTCTCACTCCTGAATTTGTGGTATGGAAATTTTTCACTGAGAATGGAAAAACCCTCTCTTCCCCACCTCCTATCCTGGATAGCTATAGAGGCCATTCATGCATGACAGCAAACATGTCTACTCACTAGGCAAGCCTGATTGGGAACCTTGGGCCCCTGACTGCCTTTTCTGCTTTGTGTCTCTTTCCTTTCTTTCTTTGAGCATAGGTGATTAGACATCTGTACTAAGATGGATATTTGTGCCTTTGGAGGCAAACTTGTCAGTTCAAGGGGTTAGGAACTCCCCAGTCCCTTACCTGGAGCTGGCTGGTAGCAGGAAGAGTTTTTGTAGCCATATCTTTCTTGGAGGACCACTAATAGGAATATTGAGCCCAAGTTATGGCCCAACTTGCCAGAAGATATAGACTCTGAGAGTTTGGACAACACAAAATGCTCCATGTTTTAATGCTACATAACAACTTTCCCAGAAAGTATAGGACTATAGGAGCTATAGGTTACTTGTATTTTAAGTTTTTGTCTAGATGAGTTTATTATTCTTCTATGTTTTGAGCATTTCTCTAGTGTAGAGGAAATAAATAGCTGTCCCATTCCTTATTTACTTTTTACTTTGAGTAATTTTTTATGCCTTTTGTGGAGACCCTAGACTTAAGCCAAAACTAAGTTTTCTTTCAGTGGTTTTCCATCAGGGTTCCTGTGTAGTGAGGGAGCCAGGAGGAAAAGAAAATAAGCATTTACATAGAGCTTACTAAGTGCCAAGCATGGCACTAAGAACTTTACAAACGTTATCCCATTTGAGTAGGGTTTTAAAGAACCAGAGACAATGAGAAAAAGAACATGACCCTCTCATCTTGTAGTTTAGGCTTCCCCAAACATGAACCTGGTCTGTGTATGAGACCAGGAGGAAGTCTTCTTAGTGGAAGAGCCCAAACTCTGGTCTCTTTGGGCAACCCTGGTCTATTGTTACACAAAGAAGGGAGACAGATGAGTTTTCTCTTTTCTTCAGGGCCCAGCTTGGTCCTTATACAGTAGTCAGTTTCATCTTACTGGTCTTCCCATTGGTTTTGTTGTAGCCATTATGTTCTGTTGATTTCACTCTCCATCAGGTCATTTAGGTCTTCCCATTAGTTTCTGAATGTTTTATACTCACAGATGAGCGTTATTTCTGAACATCGTTTAAGGACCTTCTCACATGCTGAAGATGAAGAAAAGGGAATTCCAAAGTCATTTGCTTCTTTGCCAAAGGTGAAAAAGGACTCTTGGGTTTGTGCAGGGTATGTCATTGTGGACATAGATCCAACCACAGAATAAATACGTCCCTGGGAAGGGGAAAGGGATGTTAATATGTTGATAGGGCTATTGGTTGAGGGGACAAAGGTGAGACAGGGCCTAAGGAATCCAGTACTGCCCTGTGCTAGAGTAATTCTCAGAAAGCCTTACAAAAGAACACCAATGTCATTCAATTGCCTCTCAGGGTCATCCCCTGATTCCAATCTAAGTTCATATCTATCAAGTTGATTATTCATGAAATGGCCTTTAAATGTTTTTACTTTTCAGGTTGTGGTTGTGCTTTATTTTTAAAAGACATTTAATTATTAATAAAATAAAACTATTCTAAAATTTTATTCACAAGATGTTAAAGTTGGAAAGGACCCAAAAGACCATCTCATCCAGTCTCTTATTTTTGAAGAGGGAGGAACAAAGGGCCAAAGAGGGGAAGAGATTCTGTTCAATGAGACAATGTATACAAATATTAAAGCCTCATGAAAATGTTAGCTATTAGAGTTGTTGTTTATTCCATATATAACTATGATGTGACCATTTTTCAGAACATACAGACTGGAAAACACAGTCTGACAAAAGATACTTATAAAACCTCATTTACAGTATTTAAAAAAATGTACTTGAAATTGAGACTGTCCCAGAAAATCAAGGACTGTGATTTTCTATCAACAGATCACTCCCAACATTATCTGAAACATTGTCCTAAGGGACTTTAGAGTTAGGAGAGACCTCAGAGAGGGTACTGGGGTTCATTGCACATGCACAGGGTGGGGTATGGGAAAAACATCTTTTTTTCCTTCCAGAAGATGGAGAAGCAGTGAGAATAATGGAGTGTCTGCCAGTGTCTGTGACCATGAAGAGGAAGAGAGGAGCTGGGATGGCAGCATGCAGATCACTTTGTTGGCAATGAGGAACAGAGCCTGAGGAGGTGATTTGGAGAGTAATGACTGGTAAACAGGCAGCAGTTTGGAATAATCAGCAATGCAAATGCCATCTGCACTGAAATTCCCCTCTCACAGCAGCTACAGAAGAATTAGATAGCATCTAGATCTTTTGGAGGAACCATATTTGGTTTGATCAGGACAGGGTACAACTAGACAACCATGTCCTTATACCTAGAATCTATGCCTCTCTCAGTGTAGCCCAAGATCACACTAGGTTTTTTTGATTATCACAACTCATGTTGTGCTTGCAGTTCACTAAAACTCCCAGATCTTTTTCAGATTCTTTAGCACAATATGAGCCAACACTGTGAGACTGTAAGCTCCTTGAGGGCTGAGACTGTCTTTCTTTTTTTCTGTTAGTAATCCTGGTGCTTAACACAGTATCTGACACTTATCAGGTGCTTAATAAATATTGATTAGTTGGTTGATAATGCAGTATTTAAAAAAAAAACAACAACTCTAAGCTACACTAAGAGAAGCATAACTTCTAGGAATAAGGAGGGGATTGTCCAGCTATCCACTTCCCTGGTCAGACCAGATATGGAGCATTGCAGTCACTTCTGAGTGCCATGTTTTAAGAAGGTCACTGATAAAATGGAAAATATCCAAAGGAGGGTGACCTAAGTGCTAAAGGGCCTTGAGATGACTCCAAATGAGGACTGGCTGAAGAAACTGGGAATGCTTAGCAAAGAGAAGAGAAGACTTGAGGGGCAGGGTCATGATAGTTATCTTTGAGTATCTGAAGGATGGACATGGGCAAGAGAGATTGGATTTGTTTTGTTTGGTCCCAGAGAGCAGAATAAGGAACAATGGCAGTAGATTCAGAAAACTTCTGAGTAGTTAGAGCTGCCCCAAAGTGAAATGAGCTGCCTTGGGCAATAATGGTTTTCCCCTCACTTGATGTCTGCAAGTTTAACGATCACTTGTCTGGTATACTGTAAAGTAGATTCTTGTTCCAGTATAGCTTGCTCTTTTTTTTTTTCTTTTTAGAGGGCAATTGGGGTTAAGTGACTTGCCCAAGGTTAAGTGACTTGCCCAAGGATAGCTTGCTCTTAAGAGATGGACTTGGAGGATCCCTTCTAGTCCTGAGATTCTGTGGTTTTTGTAAGATTGTCAGGTCTTCCTCAGTCAAAGTGCTTCTTAGCTCTACCACCCAAAGAGCTGAAGAGTTATCTGTATCATCTATATCTATATCTGTATCTTTTATCTGTCTGTACCTATATCATCTATATTTGTATCTGTATCTATATCTATATCTGTATCTGTATGTATATCTATATCTTTATCTGTATGTATATCTATATCTGTACCTATATCATCTATATCTACATTTGTATCTATATCTGTATCTGTATCTGCACCTATATCTATATCTTTATTTGTACCTATAATCACCTATATCTATATTTGTATCTGTATCTGTATCTGTGTCTTTATCTGTATCTGTATCTATATCTGTATCTATATCTATATCTTTATCTGTATCTATATCTGTATTTGTACCTATATCATCTATATCTATATTTGTATCTATATCTGTATGTGTCTTTATCTGCATCTGTATCTATATCCATATCTGCCTCTATATCAACATCCATATCAATATTGATATCATATCAATATCCATATCACAGACACATGCATGACATACACATGCAGTACCAATGCACATGTATATACACATACATGCACACACACATATACATGCCTCCACATATTATACCTGTGTGTATATATTCTCACATATATATGTCTATCTATCTATTGATTCATAGGTAGATAGATATTTCTTTGGGAGGAAGTCTAGAGATAAATCATTGAACCCATGAGAAAGGATGAGAGCACCAAGAGAGTGGTTGTTCAGACAGAATAGAAGAGACCTAGGGACAAAAAGTCTGTTGGCACATAGTGAGTTTTGTGCATGAGTCCAGAATATGAAATTGCCACCCTCCCCCCACCCTAATAGCGTGGTAAGGTTGGTATAGTCACAGAATTGACATTTTCCCCTCCTGTACCCTTTAGCTTTGCTCATCAGAGACAAGTGGCTAAGGCTCTGTTTGTTGGATACCTACTTTAATGGGTTGGGAGGATCATGATAATTATAGGAACTGACATTTTTTATTGTGCTCTAAAGTTTGTGAATCACTTTATGTCTGTGATTTCATTTAATTCTCCCAATAGTCCTATGAGCTGGGTGTTTATGTATGGTCATTCCTATTTATACGTGAGAAAACTGAGATTCAAAGAGAGGTAAAACAACTTGACTGTGCTGGCCAAGGTGGACTGAAGCTAGGTTCTGACCTTAGATCAGACTCACATTGCCTCTTTATTGTTCAGCCTTCATAAGGATGGTCAGACAAGTAGGGAGAGCAACCAGGAGAGAGTAATAACATGGAAGCTAAGCAGCCAGAAGGAAGTGGTAGTCATAGCGTCTATCTAAATGGAAGCTGCTACACAGCCTCTGTCTTATCTAAATGAAGGATTATCCTGGTCTTTTTTTTTTTTGAGGGGGAGAATTTATTTGCTTTTTGTTGATAGAGTAATGGCACTATGACCATCTCCTTCCTCACTTTTCCTGTCCTCAGATCCCCAAGGGGGAGGGCAGGACCTGTGGAGAACTGTCAGGAACTGTCATCAAGATAATAGCTCCCACCCCCACTTCCCTCCACTCCCAACAGATTCCCCAGAGCAAGAGAAGTAATCAACCTTTGTCCTCAAGGGAAGCCCATTACTATACTTGAAAAAATTAAAAGAGTGGCCCAATATCTGTATCCTCTCCTGTTTAGGACAGGACATTGATCAACCCTGAAGACTGTCTTGGCAATAAACATATAGATCTTTCTGGATTGTCCTGGAGTTTCAAATTTGCAGGGACTGACTGCACATTTTTTCCTCAGTCAAATAATTGTGGTTTTTCCTAACAACTTTTCGAGTTGCCCCATAAGGTTGGAAATTCCCTTCACAGTTTGCAGCTCTTGGCTACTAACTGTATGATCTCCTTGCTTACACACTGTTCAACCCTGGGAAAATACTGAGTCTCCAGACCCAAGAGTTCTCAAAAGAGAGGAAGAGAGGAGAACTGCTCTAGGATGTAGGAGGGGGAAAGTGCTCACAAAGGTGTTTGACCTGCTGAGGAGACCATTAACCCCTTGAGTTTCTTCTTCTGAACCATGAATCCAATAATCCCCACCCATTGATCCTTTGCGGCATTCTGAGTATTGGATTTAATATCAGAGGACCTAGTCTTGAATTCTAACTTGGTCACTTACTAGCTCTAAAACCCTTCTTGGGGCAGCTAGGTGGCACAGTGAATAGACCCTGAAGTCAGGAGGATGTGAGTTCAAATCTGGCCTCAGACGTTTGACACAAAAACTAGCCATGTGACTTTGGGCAAGTCACTTAACCCCAATTGCCCTCCAAAAAAAAAAAAGAATATATAACCCTTCTCATTCTGACTCAATTTCCCATCTGTAAAATGAAGGGTCTTGATTTACTAATCTTTAAGATTTCTTCCTGCTCTAAGTGCTAGGAGATTCCACCAGGCACCATATTAGGATTGAATGGAATGTTCCATCCCACCTTCCCAAACCCCACTGGACAGGCTTAGGTAAATAGAAGGTAAGACTACAGAATTATTATTATCATTATGATGATGATGATATTATAAACACAAGAAACTGGAAATGAAACTGACTAAAAGTTTCAAAGACGAAATAACTGCCTGTTCCCATCTCCTCTAACCATACCCAGAGATGTAGAAACCGGGAGGGGAAATGTTGGCAGACCAAATCCTGAGCTGTTGACACCTGGGAGGAGGGGGTGGGCTGGTAGGAGGTCAGGGCACTGATTTCCATCATTTGTAGGACCTTTTTCAGTATCCTATCCTCCCATCTCATCCCCCTCTGCCTAAAGTCCCTAATCCTTGACCTCTCCCCAGGGTGGGGGTGGGGGCTATCTGAGGCTTTCTGATATTTAGAGAAGGAAGGCATCTTTTGTCATTTATTTCTCTTTTTCATGGCTTTCAGAAGACTCTGAAAACTCTGGTTTTGTGATAAATTTGCTCAGGCTCCAGGCACCTTATTGATTCAGTTCCCTGTGTCCTGTCTAGTTTCTTCTTTGTACCTTCTAGCACCTTCTTTGTATGGAGACTCCACTCCCCCCCCCCCCCCCCCAAGTATGGAGACCTTAGCTGGGCCTACTGTCTTTATTCCCTCTCATTTCAGGGAGCTCCTCCTTCCCAGCCCCTTTGCCTGCCACTGGGTGGGCCTGGTGGATTATTCATGCCCTTCATATTCTGCAGTTGTAGTCAGAGGACTAGAATTCAAATAATGCTTCTACCATTTCCCACCTTTGGGCAAGCCATTTGACTTCTCTGGGCCTGGGTTCCCTCATCTGAAGAAGAAGTGGCTGGACTAGAATCACCTCTGAGATCCCTTCTAGCTCTGTATCTGAGATCCTCTGACTCAGAGCCAAAGCACCGGCTTTCTTTAGCCACAACACTGCTGGGCCAATACAATGAGGAGCATCTGACATTCTCATTTGCTGCATTCTGGCACTTAGGAAAATGGTGACAAATGATCAGATTTTCATGATAGCTTGTTAATTTTACTTTCTGGGCAGAAAAGAGGGAAAGGATGGGGAAAGGGAAGGGAAGGGAAGAAATGGAGTTCATGCTTTTAGGAAGCTCAAAAGCTTCACAGAAAAGAACATCACCTTCAGGGAGTAGATAACAAAACTACTACTACTACTACTACTACTACTACTACTACTACTACTACCACCACCACTACTACTACTACTACTACTACTACTACTACTGCTACCACTACCACTACTACTACTACTACTACTACTACCACTACTACTACTACCACTACTACCACTACTACTACTACTACTACTACTACTACTACTACTGCTACCACTACCACTACTACTACTACTACTACCACCACTACTACTACTACTACTACCACTACTACTACTACTACTACTACTACTACTACCATCACTACTACTACCACTATGACTGCTACCATCACTACTACTACCACTACCACTACTCCTACTACTTCTACCACTACTACTACTGCTACTACTACCGCTACTACTACCACTACCACTACCACTACTACCACTACTACTATTACTACTACCACTACCACTACTACCACTACTACTACTACTACTGCTACCACTACTACTACTACCATCACTACTACTATCAATATCACTACCACTACTACTACTACTACCATTACCACTACTACTACTAGTACTACTACTATCACCACTACTGTTACTGCTATCACTACTACTACCACTACCACCGCCATTACTACTACTACTACCATCACTACTACTACCACTATGACTACTACCATCACTACTACTACCACTACCACTACTCCTACTACTTCTACCACTACTACTACTGCTACTACTACTACCACTACTACTACCACTACTACTACTACTACCACTACCACTACTACCACTACTACTACTACTACTACTACTGCTACCACTACTACTACTATCATCACTACTACTATCAATACCACTACCACTACTACTACTACTACCATTACCATTACTACTACTAGTACTACTACTATCACCACTACTGTTACTGCTATCACTACTACTACCACTACCACCATCACCACCACTATTACTACCACTACTACTAATACTACACTTAAAATAATAAAGATACTTCAGCTGTAGGTGCTGCTTAGGCTCTTACTTTGGTCTTCAGGGGTGGAGTGTTTTAGCTAGGGTGGTATCTTTTGAAAAATTCAAGGCAATGATTGTAACTGACTGGGTGGAAGGATAATAATAGTTTGTATTTCTACAATGCTTTTCTCACAAAAACCCTATGAGAAAGGGAATAGTAGCTGATGCTTAATATTGGTTTAAGTTTTGCAGGCTGTTTTACTTACATTGTCTTACTTAATCCTCACAATGTCCCTGATTATCACAAGTATTATTATCTCTATTTTACAGATGGGTAAACTGAGGCTCAGAGAAATGAAGAGATTTGCCCATGATCCTATAGCTAGCAAGTGCCAGAAGCAAGATCAGAAACTGTGACTTTTCTGCCTCCAAGTCAGAGATCTCTTTGTAAGGTCGCCATTTTACCTCTCCAAAATGATGGTCATGCTAGTTGAAATTTGGATGGAGCGCTTTAAAGTTTATGAAAACTTTACGAAAGCTTTTACACTATTAGTCTAATTTTATATATGAGAAGATGGAGACTTGGTGAGGTTATTGATTTGTTCCAAGTCATAGACCTATAGGGTATGTTTCTGTGGTCACACTCAGTCCAGGCACTCTGGCTTTAAGTCATGGGATCTCAGATACAGAGCCAGAAGGGATCTCAGAGGTGATTCTAGTCCAGCCCCCTCTTTTTCAGATGAGGGAACCAAGGCCCAGAGAAGTCAAATGACTTGGCCCAAGGTGGGAAATGGTAGAAGCATTATTTGAATTCTAGCCCTCTGACTCCACGTACAACACCCTTTCCATTTTACTACATGCCTGTGAATTATGTTGCCTCATCTTACCACTCTGCCTCTCCAATATTCTCTGAACCCCAGATAAACCTAACTTAGGGGTTTAGAGAATGCTGGTTTTTTTTGAGGGATGAGGGATGGTAGGAGTCAGTCCATTTTGGGGGGAGAGAAATTGGGGGATCTCCTTTGAATGAGGTCCCAGGCCTCCTGTAGGAAACCATTCCAGACCCTTCTCTTCTGGGAACCCCAGAGAATTGATCAGATGAATGTAATAGGCCCCAAAGGGCAGTTATCCCCAAGGTAACAAGGTCTGAGGGGCTCCAAGGCTCCATTTTGCTGTTTCAAATTCACTTTAATTGGACAAAAGATGTCTCATTCTTAATTTTAAATTGTGTGATCTATATGAATATATACATATATGTATCTATTTAGTATATATGAAAGCTTGTTAGTATGTTGATAGGTCAGAGAGGGCGCCTTGTCACTGTGTTATCCTGGAGTTTTACCTCTTCTTAATTTTCTGTTGTCCAGGTGTGTTTTGAGTTTCTCAATTGCCTAGGGAAGAAATGAAGGATTAGGTTCAGACCCACTGAGGAAAACTAAAGCAAGGAATATGTGTTCAGATCAGCTTCCATGGAGCAAGATCTCTTCTCCATGGAAGCTCATAGTATTATACGTTTAGAGTTGGAAGGGACCTTGAGGGTCATCTTATAACTTGATATAAAATGAAGATTTTATAGGTGAGGAAACTGAAGCCCATAAAGACTGGTTTAAATAAGTTAATCTACAGAACATTATACAACACTCTCTCCAATCGATCAATGAACGTTTTTTAAAACTAGTTCTCTTTTTTGAAGTATTTCTTAAAATAGCTTAGCAATATTTTATTTTTTCTACATAATATGTAGAAACAATTTTAACATTTCTTTTTAAAATTTTGAGTTTCAAATTCTGTCCTTCCCTCCTCTTCCTTTCCCCTTCCTGAGATAGTAAGTAATCTGATACAAGTTGTACATGTGCGATCATGTAAAACACATTTCCATATTAGTCATTTTGTGGAAGAAAACTCAAACAAAAAAGAGAAAGGAAGGAAGAAGGAAAGAGAAGAATCATATGCTTTGATCTGCACTCAGATACTATTAGTTCTTTCCCTGGAGGTAGATAGCATTTTTTATCATGAGTCCTTTGGGATTGTCTTGGATCATTGAATTGCTGAGAAGAGCTAAGTCATTCAGTTTTTCATCATACAATATGGCTGTCACTATATAACATGTTCTCTTGGTTCTGTTCACTTCACTCTGCATCAGTTCATACAAATCTTTCCAGCTTTTCTGAATCTTCTTGCTAATAATTTCTTATAGCACAACAATATTCCATCACAATCATATATCCCAACTTGTTCAGCTATTCCCCAAATGGTGGGCATCCCCTCAATTTGCCAACTGTTTGCCATCACAAAAAGGGCTACTATAAATATTTTGGCACAAGTAGGTCCCTTTCTCCCCCCACTGTTTTTGGATCTCTTTGGGATACAGACCTAGCAATAGTAGTGCTGGATCAAAGGGTGCGCACAGTTTAATAGCCCTTTGGGCATAGTTCCAAATTGCAATGAGTAATTTTTTTTAAGGTTCCTACTGTGTGCCAATCACTGCAATAGGTACTGGGAATACAAAGACAAAAATAAAACTATTCATTCCCTCAAGAAAGCTATAGTCTATAGAGAGTTCTGGGCCAGACTGGCTAAGGCTTATCAGGTTCGTCAATGGAATGAATTACACCGAGCAGGGGGTGGGGCAGGGAGAGGGATACAGGTACTCTGATAAGTATAGGTAAAATAAATATAGGATAATTGTTTTTTGGAGAAGACACTAGTGGCAGAGAGGTGCTTGGGAAAGCCTGTAGAAGAGTGTGAACTCAGGCTTAGTTTGATTTTGAGAGATGGAGATGAGGAGATTACCATGTTCTGAAAGTTAAATCCAGGGCTTTCTCTCCTGCCCTCCCATCTCATAGAAGTCATAGATGATAATGAGCTAGAAGGGACCTTGGAGATTATCTCCTCCAATTCTCTTACTTTATAGAGGACGAAATATCAAAGACACAGTTGACTTGCTCAGCAAATGAGTGGCAGAGCCCAGCCTTCTCTTTCCTTCCTTTTCTCCTCTTCCAAGTTTCTCACCTTTTGAGTAAGTATCTTGGAGTTCTGCTAAAGTACTGAGCATACAGGAGGCATTCAATGAATGCTTACTGAATCAACCCGATGAATTCCTGTCCTCCCTGCCTGTTTCTCTTCTTGCTTGCCCCTCTATCTGCAATTTCCTCTTATGTCTAGAGTGCCACAGAGATATCTAGGTAAACTGAGGTTTTCTGACTCACGTCTACTGTTCTTCACTGAGGTGAGCTTGGGTGAAGTAGCTTCTGCTGCACTGTGAAGAGCAGGAGTCCCTGGGAGCTTCAGGCTTCTCCTTTCACTCACCGGTTCTGCCCTGGTGAGGCTGTCCCTTCTTTAAACCACAAGGGACTCGGGGCCCTTCCACCAGCAAGGAGAAGGGGAGCTGTTCAGCTCAGTAATGACCATGCTTATTCATGGTAAACAAGAGCTAGATTCCTGGGGAGTGACGGAGAGGCAACTCAGTGACTGAGGTTGCTGTAATTATACCAAATACCAAGGGTATGAAGAAACACCCTGTTCCAGGCAAGCTGCTCCTGACCTGAATGGAGTAGCAATACATCGGGAGGAGGCAAGTTGAGTTGCCTTGGGCCCTGCTGGTTCTTCTCTTCCTCTTCCCCTCCCAACCACCCCTCTTCCTCAGTTAGAAGCAAGTCTTGGTGCCAAACAGCTATTCTTTCCAAAGACATGGGCAGCCCATCAACCACAGACTCCCTAAGCATCCCTGATCAGAAACAGAGCCAAACCAGTGCTCTCCCCTACATTCCTTCCTCTTTGCCCAGTTTGCTCCCTGCCCCCATCCTCATCCTCATCCCTATCCCTTGCTCATGTCCAACCCTCCAAACCTTCCTTATGAAGCCACTTATATATCTGCCGCTTTCATTTTAAATAAATGTTCTTATTAGTGTCCTGTGGGGACATTCTGGTCTCTAGAAGAGGTGTGGGAATTACTGTGCCTCCGGCCCTTTTGTTAGACATTTTCTCTGGGCTGAAGACTGTCGAAGCCATTTGGCATAGACATTTGGATGGCATGGCCTGTCCAGAATCTCCTCTTATAAGTAAACTATATGATTTTTGGTCTTGGGAACCAAAATGCCTGGGCTCTCTTTCTTATGCTCAGGCTCTGGGATTTGGACTGGATGACCTCAAAGGTTCTGCTTAGAGTTGTCTTTCTAAATCCCTATAAAAGCGGGAATTCTTGGACAGTCTGGTGAAACCTATGACTGCCTTTTCAGAATGATGTTTTCAAATGCATGAAAGAAAATATACAGAATTACAAAGGAAACCAATTGGGCTGCAATATTGAAATACAACTAAAATATTGAAATACAATATTGCAAAACAGTTGCCAATGTTTTTAAAGTTTGGGTACCTCAGGTTAAGAACTTTTACTATGAGGGCAGATAAAGGGATGGAAAGAATGATGGATTTGGAGCCAGGTAACCTGGATCTGAATCTTTTCTTTGCTATTTACTAATTATGACTAATTTAGGCAAAGTCATCAACTTCTCTGGGCCTCAGATTCCAAAGTTGTCAAATGAAGGGGTTGGAAGAGATGACCTTCAAGGACTCTTTCAGCTATAAATCAATGGTTCTGTAGGTCTTTCCTTCTCTCATTTGTCAAAGTGGGGCACAAAGCCCGTTAGCATATTATGTAAAGAATCAGGAGACTTGGCGTCCTATCCCTTTTCTTCCATTAACTAGCTATGTGACATTGAGCTAACCTCTGATTCTCATCTTCTTCTTTTGCAAAACAAAGAGGTCCAATAACAACAAATCAATCCATTAATTAAGCACTTACTGTGAATAGCTAGCAAGGCTAGGATTGGAATCCAGGTCTCTTGACTCCCACAGTGCTGCCCTTTTTTCTCCACTGGTACATAGTAGGTATACCAGGAAGGCACAAAAGGCAGTGGAAGGAACATGTTTTCTCAGGTCAAAGTCCGGCTCCAAATGTGAGTCTTTCAGTATATAGGAATACCTGCTCTATTCCCTCTGAGGAAATTTCAAGACAGCTATAGCAAGGGAAGATTTAGATCAGATTTAGGAAGAGATCTAAGGGACAGTCACCAGACAAGTTAGATTTTCTTATATCCAAGTAGTGAATAGTTCTACTTTTGAGTTGTTTATGCAGTTATGTCTAGCCCTAGGCATCCAGGAATTTTTTTCCCAGGTGCTCGCTCCCCCTACTGCTACATTCCTATTCCCTGGCCAGAGCACTGTTGGATTGACTGGTTCCATTTTACAGGATCCTGTGGCCATCGTGCACCTCTCCCATGACCCTTTGCCAACAGACTGTTCTGACTTACTACTTATAGGACAACTAGGATCAGGGCAGGATCAGTAGGAAGGTGGTATATTCTTGATGCCACCAGCCTTCCAATCACCTATTAATACATTTCACTCGAATAGCATTGAATTTCAGAGCACTGATTAGAGCAGGAAGACTGGGGGCTATGTTCCAGGACAGGAAATTTAGGATTCTGTACTGGGGAAGGATACTTTCTCTTCTGCCCACTCTTTCCTGTCTCAGTGGTAGCTGAGAAAGCAGCAATGGCAGCAGCCTTAACCCAAGGATGCTGCCATCTCAGTTAGCAGCTTATACCTTGTACTATCCAGAAGCAACCTCCCGCCCACCTTGCTTCTTACTCCTAGGAACAAAAATTGCTAGTTCGGCCACCCTGAGCCCTAGCCTAGGGCCCTCAGTCTCTTTGACCTTCCCTTGGAATTCTCCTGGATTGTCTCACTCCCTTTCAGACAAGATTTCTTTTGGTGACATTCCTTCCATTTTTTAAAGCTCACTGAAAACTAGCTTTGTCCTGACTACATTTCTCTTAGTACTCTTTCTAAGGCTGGCCACTGCTCCTCTCATAATCCTTGACACACAGGGCCAGGTAGGGGAGTTGTCTGCTTCTACTTTTAGACCTTCCCTTGGCCAATTAACTCTTCCCTTGGCCACTCAGACTCCACCTCTCCTCCTTTAAAATTCCCTATATCTTCTCCAAATCCTTGTTGTTGTCATCTGTGAGCCTCCAAATCACTCTTCCTCTTTCCCAAAAATTTCAGTTCCTGGTTCAGTTTCCTTTTCTACCCTAACCCTTGCTCCCTTCAAATACCCTGGCCTCTGTCTTCCTCAAGTCCCATACTTCCTGTCTGTAGTCTACCTTACCTGTGGTTCCAGGAAGCTGTAGCATGCTCAGCAGCCACACTTTAGTAAAACTGTCTTGACAGTTGAGCTAAACTAGGTTGACGATATCCAACAGGCCTCAAATCCACTGGTGAGTTAGGAAGATGTTTACCCCAAGCATACAAAGACTTCACCTTGCAGAATGGGCCGATGAGAATGATTTTTTTCAATGGCCATGAAGGCAGCTGGAGCAGGCACCGTGGAGTGCTTAGTGCTTGGTTAGACACTGAGGACACCAACTTCATCCGTTGCATCCCGGCCATTTCCATTCATCTTGACTTTTGTCCTGCCACTGGATTTCAATGACTCTGGAAGAAAGAGTGAGGCTGATGACTCTGTAATTCTGCCTCACTTAAATCTAATTCACTTGAGGCATCACCCTGTGATGTCCCTGGTCTTTTTTGAAAAAGAAAAGATGAACAACCTTTAACCACAAATATGACAAGAATGATCATACGATAGACTTTTTCCTGCCTCCAGTTGAATTTGCAATGAGGTCAGGAATACTAGTTATGTCTCTGGGCTTATATTACTGAGGGAGAAGAGTCTCCTTTTCAAGGAAAAGGTAGAAGGTGAACCCTATGACCTCCAGTAGTCAATGATTTTTTTGGTTTTATAGGCAACAAATGTTTGACATTCTTAGAAAAGTACCATACTGGGAAGAATCTTTCATGTTGATTGAAAATCTGTCTCAACCTGAAACAAAGAGAGTACTTTAAGCTCACTCTAAACATTCTAGGGACTTCTAGGGACATTCTAGGGCCAGCACTGCAGTATTTGGTAGCCCACTTCCTCAATATGCTTCCTTATGAGGCAAAAAGATATTTCTCCCTTTTTGGAGCTTGCCACTTTCCTCTGACGCAGTAATTATAGAGCAGATGTTTCTTTAAAAATATTTAAGCGATATTAAGCATTTACTATGTATCAGACACCATGCTAAGGGCTGGGGTTATAAAGAAAGATTTAATTTAGTTTTCCAATCTTTATTGCAAAGTTGGCAGCGAGGAAAATGGGTCAGGTTTTGAACAGGACAGTTAAATGGCCAATTCTCCTGAATATAGAAACCAGCTTCTTCTTGAATTTTCTATTTTTCTCATTGGAGGTTTAAAGATGTCCCATGGTAAGGACTACTCATCTTGTTGAGTTGTGGACACTGAGGGAAAAATGACCTACCCTAATACCAGGTTAACACATTTTCAGTGATGAGGGAAACTTGTCTGAATCATGTGAGCCCTCGGTTAGTCAGAAGGACTTCCTTACTGATAGTTGGGAGCCGTGGGAAGGGCTAGCAATGGGAGATTATGGGGCCCTTGAGATTCTTAAAAATCATAGACCTGCCTGCCTGTCATAGAGTAGTTTGTGGTCTTCTCAAAGAATGCTGTTGACCAGATTGCTTCCTAAATTTCTTCCTATCCCTAAAATTTGGAGACAATGTAGTTTTCTAAAACCAACAAAAAGAGAAAAAGAAAAAAAAATAATTCCTAATACAGTCTGGCTTGGGGCAAGGTGAAGAGGAACAAAAAAGAAAACTTATATTTAGGTTCCTTCATATTCAAATCTTCAATAATTTAAAAGACATTTAAATCAATTATCTAATTACTAAGAGCTCAAATCCATTAATGCTTAAATAATCTTATTAATTGGCTTTGACTCTCATTCTGGGAGGTGCAGCTTCCCTAATGCTTTCAATAAAATGCTGGTATAAGGCTGTGTTTGTGTGTCTTGCACTTCACATCATTTTCTTCTCCCTATCGCTTGTATTTTGGCTGGCATGAGGTCTCTCATTCACCTACTAGGTGCCACACTCTAGGGTTATAAAAAGAAAAAGAAAACAAATTCTTCTCTCAAAGGGAGTATTCTACCTGGGAAAAGCAACATCATATGTAAGTAAATCGTAATAGCTACCATTTTCATAGTGCCTACCATATGCTAGGAGCTTTACAGTGAATACAGTGGCACAGGGAATAGAGCACTGGCCCTGGAGTCAGGAGGACCTGAGTTCAAATCCAGCCTCAGACACTTAACACTTACTAGCTGTGTGACCTTGAGCAAGTCAGTTAACCCCAATTGCCCTCCCTTCCCCCTTCCAAAATAATAAAAAAAGCAAATATTAACTCATTTGATCCTCACAGCAACTCAGAGAGGTAGGTGCCATTATTACTCCTATATATTATTATTATTATTATGATGATGATGATGATGATGATGATGATGTTCATTTAGACTGTTTGTGCCCGACCTGAGCTTGTACTGGTCTGATCAGCCACAGTGGGACACACTCTAACTTGACTCCAATGTAGTGATGTCATCTTGGTCCTCTTTGAGAACGAAGGACAACGACCAATTATTATCCCCATTTTACAGATGAAGAAACTGAGGTTAAGTGACTCACCCAAGGTTGCACAAGTAGTAAGTTTCTTTGACTTAAATATTCCTGGCTCCAGGCCAAAACTCCATCTACTCTACTACCTATCTGCCCCCTGAAAAAGAAATGGAAGGTGAAGGGGGTAGGAGGGAGATTAGGAAAAGCCTCATGCAGGAAGTGGCACTTGACCTGGGTTTTGAAGAGTCAGAAGGGTTCCAGGAGACATAGGCAAAGAGGACAAAGGCCCTGAGGTGGGAGATGACATTTCAGCTGTGTACAAGAAATAGCAAATAGCCCTATTTGGCTGAAATGTGGAATATTCGAAGGAAAGTAACAAGTAATAGTTCTGATGATGGTAAACTGGATATAAGTTGGCTTTAATTGTCAAGCAGTGTATTTTATCCTTGTGACCAATGAAAGCAATAGGAAGTATTGGGGGGGGAGTGACAGGGTTAGAGGAGCTTTTTAGGAAGAATCATTTTGGAGGATGGGCTGGAGAGAGGAGGGAATGAAGGCTGGCAGACCACTCAGGTACCTATTAAAATGGTCTGGTAAGATGTGCTAAGATCCCCAACTATGGTATGGATCTGGTGAGTGAAGGGGGTGGGGTGGATGTCAGAGAGGCTTCCGACAGAGAGTTGACAACTGATTAGATATGGGAAGGGGCATAGTGAGTCTAGCCATAGTGAGGAATCCCAGGTAAGCTAACAGATCTTCAGGAGGCCAGACCACTAGGAGCAGGGGCATGCCATAGCTATCTTGAATAGGTTTTGGTCGGTCACATTCTAAGCAAAAGCATTTAAAAGGAAATCAGCAAACATTATAAATCAGGCCTTGCTGTATTGTTTTGTTGATTGGATTTGAGAAAGTCTTGGACAGAATGTTAACAGTGGCAACTGAACTTAGAAGTTTGTCCTGAGTTCATTCCCCATCACCCCCCACTTCCCAACTCCCAGAGCTGGTTGTTAAACATTTACCAGCCTGTTCCTAATTAGGAAGAACCTTGTGAAGCTTGCTACTCTTGATGGTTGACAAAAGCACTGAGTGGTTCTCCTTACAGGACCACAGGGTCAGGTCTGGAAGGGACCTTAGAGGCCAAATTTAACCCAAGTCTTCCTTTGCCCTATCCATTACAGCTTGCTTCTTTTTCTCTTCTCTTCCCATCTTCAAAAGCCCCATATACACAGACACACACATTCACACTCACACACACTCATTTCCCTGGGCCATAACCCCAGTCAGAAAAAAGAAAAAGTCCAATTTGTCTTATATTCCCAGGCTAACAACTTAATGCTTCCACAAGAAGTTTCATCTAGGTCTGAATTGTAAAGCCCCAGACGGGCATAAGGATTTACTGGGAAAAGAGCTGGATTTGAAGTTAGGAGTCCTGAGTTCAAATTGTAGCAATTGATACTGTGGGATCATGGCCAAGTCATTTAATCTTTCTGAGACTCAGGTTCCTCATTTGTAGAATGGGAATAATCATGTTTACCATGATTACTTCAAATAGTTGTAGGGAAAATGTTTTGTACACCTTAAACAACACCTGTTTTTACTGTTATTTGTTATTATTATGCTCTTGTTATTCCCTGCTATGACCCGTTATTCCATTCAGACCTTGTGTTTATCTAAGCAGGATCTCCAATATATTTTGAAGGGTGATAGTGGTGATGAGACTGCTAATACAGGAATACCGATCTTGAGATTATATTGAATATGGTCTTGCATTTCTTCTCCTGCCTTTTCCCGTGTTCAGCTGCAGTTTTCAGTTACTTTATGTAATTGCATTTGCCCCTATTTATGGCTCAAGATTAATATGTGGGGAGGAGGGGCCAGGCTCCTACTTCTCTTCCCCTCCACCCTTCTTTCTGTTCCCTTATATGCATTCCTTCCTCATTTTTGCACTAATTTTCACACGTGTAGTTAGTAGCATTCACCTCTGGACCTATTTGGAGTTGGGTTCATAGGATGAGGGAGAAGGGGAAGGATTTTCAAGGGTATTTAAAAATACCATTTTTTTTTTTTGGCCTCACATATCCTTGTTCAGTTAGAAAACTGAGAATGTTAGAAGTTAAATAGGGTCTGTTCAGATAATACTGGAATAAAAAAATTCCATTCAAAATGATTACAAAAGACATAAAATATTTGAGGGTCAATTCACCAAAGCACATAAAATAATTGTAGAGATTCAATTACAAGCTTATCTTAAAGAAATTTTAAAAACCTTAAAGAGCTGGGAGAATATTTAGGGCTCATGTTAATATAATAAATAAATAAATATATTTATAATAATATAACATAATATAATAAATATATTATATATTTATATAATAATATAATACAATATATTTTATGTATTTATATAATATAATATAGTATATAATATATTAAATAATATATAATAAATATAATATATAAATATATTATATATAACATAATAATATAATATAATAAAAATGTTAATACTATCAGAGTAACCAAATTATCAAAGGGATACTTCATCAAAATCAATAAGATGATAAAAAATTCATTTGGAGAAACAAAAGAGCTAGAATATTGAGAGAAATAATGGAGGAAAGGGCATAATGAAGAGTGAATAGAACTAGACTTCAAACTACATTATATAGTATAGTTATCAAACAATTTGTATTGGTTAAAAAATATAGAAGTAGATAAATAGAAGAGATCATCTAGACAAGGGAGAATCAGAAATAATGGAACTTAACAATCTAGTGTTTGATAAACTCTGAAACATAAATTACTTACAAAAGAACAACCTATTCGAGAAAAATTACTTGAAAAACTGTAAAGCAGTCTGACAGAAATTAGGTATAAGCCACATTCCTTAATTAATTCAAAATGAACACATGATCTGAATAACAAAGATCATATCCTAAAAAAAATTAGAAGAGAAGCGATTTATATAATTTTTACAGCTATAGGTAAAAATATATTCTTAACCACAAAGCTAGGGAGATTTAAAAAAAAAGATAATTTTGATTACATGAAATTGAAAAGTTTCTACACAAACAAAATAAATGCATCTAAATTGAGAGGATGTGGTTGAATGAGAAAAAAAATATTTTTCTCAGATAAGGGTTTGATAACAGAGACATACAGATAAGTAATCAAAGGATGTGAACAAACCGTTTTCTAAAGGAGAATATTGCAAAATGCTAACAATTATATGAAGGAATATTCCAAATAACTAATAATAAGAGACATGGAAATCAAAACAATCCTGTAGTTTAATCTTATGCCTAGGGAATTGACAAAGATATTAAAGATGACATTAGTCAACATTGAGACATTATGGGGCATATAGACACCACCAGTGCATTGTTGGTGGAGCCGCACAGTTGTTGAATCAATACAACCATTTTGGAAGGCAATCAGGAACTAGAAAAATAAAGTGACTAAAATATCTAAACCTTTTGACCCAGAGATTTGACTACTAGGCATATATTACAAAAAGGTCATTGCTCCATTTCCCTTCCTTTCCAGGGGTCTCCTTGCTGATTCTACTATTGTGTCATAAGCATATTGGCTCAAGGACCAGGAAAACATAACTTGTAATATGGGCCTAGGTATCCTGATATCCTCTTAATTGACTTAACTGACACAGTTAGTAAATGTCTCAGGCAAGATTATGAACTCAGGTCTTCCTGACTCCAAGTACCATGCTCAGCTGAGCAACTCTGCACAACTGAGCTTCCCAATGCTACAAAAATTCTCTGATTTCATCAGTGTGGGTACTCTCTTTGCCAACTCAGAGATTAATGCCTTCTCACCCTCACAGTCTTCTGGAGTTACTATGACTGAAAAAATTCTGTCACCCTGTAGCCCACCTGATAATAGGCCTCTTCCAACTTAGGCTGGTTTTCATATGGCAGATGCAGCACTGGGTCGCTGGCTCTGTAAATGAGCTTCTCCATCTTTGTTAAAGAAGGCCCTGCTGGAACCCTGGCAGGGCTTCAACAGCCCAGAGTCACCTCCATGCTTCAAGGAAGCAGTAAGAAAGGGCTTTGGTGGAAGGTAGCACATGGAGTGTGGGTGAAATCAAGAGAGCAGACTGCCTAAAAGTCAAATCAAGTCAACAGGCCACTCTTAAGCACCCACTCCTGGCCAGGCGAGGTGTCTTCAGGCTTCTTGTGCTCATAGCCATCAGTGGCTTCAGCTCCAATATAGGGATCTTCACTCACACACACACACACACACACACACACACTCGCACACACACTCATGTAAATATATGTATATAATAATGAGAGTGGACATGTTATAGGGATTTAAAGTTTTTGGGGTTTTACATGTACTATTTCATTTGATCCTCACAACAGTTCTGTGAGATAAGCCTCTTTTTCTTCCTTCTTTATTCCCTTTCTCCCTCCCTTCCTCCCTTCCTTTTTTCTTCCTCCCTCCCTTCTTCCCTTCCTCCCTCCCTCCCTTCTTCCCTCCCTTCCTTCCTTCCTTCCTTCCTTCCTCCCTTCCTTCCTTCCTTCTTTCTTTCCTTTCTTCCTTCTTTTGTTCCCTCCCTCCTTCCTTCCTTCTTTCCTCCCTCCCTCCCTTCCTTCCTTCTTTTCTTCCTTCCTTCCTTCCTTCCTTCCTTCCTTCCTTCCTTCCTTCCTTCCTTCCTTCCTTCCTTCCTTCCTCTCTTTCTCTCCCTCCCTTCCTCCTTCCTTCCTTCTTTCCTTTTCTTTCTTGAGGGCTCGTCAGTGTAAGAAAACTCCTTCCACTACTGCTAACTGGCAACTTGCCTGTAACTTTTTGTTTCAGAGAACACTGAGAGGTTAAGCACCTATCAGGAGATAGAGAGGTATAGTAGAAAAAGTACTGCAACCAGGAAGACCTGGGTTCAAATCTTGCCTCAGATACTTCCTTAGCAGTGATTAAGCTCTCTCAGTCCTAATTTCCTTATCAGTAAAATGGGGATGATGATAGCACCTACCTCCTAGGATCAAATGCAGGTGACACACACAAAGACTGGGGGAACCTTAATGTCCTGTGTACATGTCACCTCCAGGCTCACAGAGCTGGTGTATATCATGGTCAGGATTGGAGCCTTTCTGACTCCCAGGCTGACATCTCTACTCCATCACACTACTTCTCCAGGCAGGTACTACAGCTGTTATTATCAAAGAACAATAAATTAAAGCCCAGCGACTTACTCGTGTCATCTGGGGTAGAATTTGAATTCAGATCTCCCCTGACTCCCCTGACTGCTATTCCCATGATTCCATCTGGCCTCCCTCTTGTGTGTATGTGCGTGTGTGTGTGTGTATGTGTGTGTGTTTATTATACATGCATGGAAGGCTGCAGGAAGACTGAGGAACATTTTGAAAGTGGCAAGAGTTTTAAAAGTCTCTCTCTAGGTTGTATTCAAGTGAAACCCCAACATGATAATCTTCATTTGTAGCTTTTTCTCTCTCACTGAACCTGTGGCTTTTTAAGTAAAATATTTCCCAATGCAGGGTAGATGCAAGCGTCTGTAGGTGGGTGTGCTCACAGTGATCCTCACCTGCGTACATGGGTACCTACTATTGCCTAGATGGCATCTGCATGGGAGGCTTATGGGGAGGGAGAGGGACTAGCCCTGTGATTTCATTAGTATGGGAAACTCCCTCTACCAAAGCAAGTTGGCTCCTTCTCTGCAATGTAGAGTGTCTGAGAACTGAACACTAAGCAACATATATCGACTTGCCCAGGGATCCCGAAGCAGGATGTGTCAGGCAGGTAAGAGTGCCTCAGGTCACATCTTCCTGTTTCAAGGCTAGCTCTCTATCCACTGGACCATCTCACCCCTCATAGTAATAGTATTGATAATACCTTACATTTTTTGGGTAGACATTTTTGTTTTCTAAAGCACTTTCATACACCCTTTAAACACAACTACTCAGGGACCCCGTGCTAGGTGCTCCTCAAAGTATGGCCTCAATCTGGGGTCATTCTCACAATGACCTCGAAAGGTGAGTAAAACAGGCATCAATAGCCTCTATTTACCTATGATGAAATAGGGGTCAAGCGGTGGGCCACGTAGCTAGCTAACAGGATAAACAGGAAGTGTCGGCTTTTCTCATTCAGTCATGCTTCCACTCATGGATCATATATGACATTGTTCATGTGCATGGGTCCCGGTGAACTTTGAGTGTGTGTGTGTATGTTCTGTGTGTACTTGGATAGGAACAATGCCTTAGTTATCTTTATTTATTTATAGCAGTGGTTCTCAACCTTCCTAATGCCGTGACAGTTCCTTGTGTTGTGGGGACCCCCATCCATAAAATTATTTTCGTTGCTACTTCATAACTGTAATTTTGCTACTGTTATGAATCATAATGTAAATATCTGATTTGCAGGATGTATTTTCACTGTTTCAAATTGAACATAGCCCACAGGTTGAGAACTGTGTAGTCGATTGAGGATTAGGAGACCTGATTTTTAATTATGACCACCCCAGTCACACTTAGTGTCCCAGTCTCAATTTCTGCGTTTATAAACCTGGCATAATAACCTTAGTCCTGCCTATGTTGTTTGATCCTCACAACAGTCCTGATAGGCAAGGAGGCTTATAGCCATTTTACAGGTGAGGAAACTGAGGCTCAGAAAACTTAAGTGACTTAAGTCCTTTAATAAGGCCCAATAGGCTGTACCAGAGTTAGTGTAAGGATCTGGCAGTCATTTGATTTCTGGTTGACTACTCTTCCCACATCCCACTTTCCAGTTAGGGTCAAGGACAGAAACAATTAAGAAAGTTTTGCGTTAAGCACCTACTATGTGCCAGGCACTGTGTTAAGTATTGGACAAATATTCCCAATAATTGAGAATCCTGGAAATAAGTGCCAGTATTATCTTCATGCTTGAGAGAACTGAGGGACAGAGGTTAAGTCATTTGTCCATGGTCACCAAGCTTGTAAGTATCTGAGGCTGGATTTGAACTCAATCAATTGACCTTCCATGTGCTGGGCAGTGTGCTAAGGTCTTCCTGACTTGAAGCTTAGCACTCTACCCACTGGGCTGCCTGATTGTCTCTTGGTTAGGGCATGATTTCTGTACTGTATGCATACCCTGCCCCAATAGGACCTTACAACCTATAAATCCTGTATACTCGTTGGGGTTTGGGGTAACTTGTTTATCCCAGGGCCGGCTGGCTCCTGGATCTCCCGAATCCAAATTGGATGGGAAGATAGCTCCTGATGTGAGGAGGCAGGTTCCAGGGCACAGAGTAGAGATACTGTTAGCACCTGAAAGAAGGGTATCTCTGTAGGTAGGATCCTCTACCTACCCCTGGAGGCGGAGGAGGGTAGTAAAAGATCCATGGTGGATGCAGAGAGAAAAGCTCAAGTCTAGCTAAGACCATCCTAGCCTTTATAAGGCACAAATTTCACTAACGGCTCTGGGTTCTGTCGTCTGGGGTCAAGTAGAACAAATCTAAACTTTTCTCTTGGTGATAGCTCTTCCAACACTTGAAGATCATATGATCAAGTTTCCTCTTAAGCTGTTCCAGGCTAAAAATCCCCAGTTCTTTCAGCAGATCCTTCCATAGCATTTCAATCTCTTTACTATCCTGGTCTTCCTCCTTTGGATGTACTCCTGCTAGTCAGTTTCATTCCTAAAATGAGGTATTTATCTCCCTTATGGGTAGAGTGGACTTATTATTTTCTTGCTGTTGGGCATTTTGCTATTTTTTAATGTAACCTACTACTTCCTACTAGCAATTACTCACATTTATATATAAGCCCTCTAAGATTTGTAAAGTACTTTCCTTATAGTATCTCCACTAGGTAGGACAAGGATTATTATCCCCATCTTACAGGATGAGAAAACCAAAGCCCAAAGTGGTGACATGTCCATGGTCACAATCAGTCAATCAGTCAATATTTATTAAGTGCCTACTCTGTTCTGATAAGCACTGAGGATACAAAAGGCAGTCTTTGCTCTCAGGGAACTTAAATCTAATGGGAGAGACAACTTACAAACAAATATATACTAAGCAAGCTATATACAGAATAAACTGGAAATAATTAATGGAGTGAAGACATTGAGATTAAGATGGGTTGAAGAAGGCTTCTAACCAAAGATCAGATTTTAGTTTGGGCTTAAAGGAAGACAGGGAGGTGAGTAGTCAGGGTGGAAGAGGGAGACCATTCCAGGTATGGGAGACAGCTAGAGAAAATGACCAGAGATAGTGTCTAGTTCATGGAGCAGCCAGGAAACCAATGTCACTAGATCAAAGAGTGCATGTGGAGGAGTAAAGTATAAGAAGATTTGAAAGGCAGGAGGGGGCTAGGTTACCTTAGTAAGTCATCAGAGGAGGAATTTAAAGCAGGTCTTCTACCTCCATATCCAGTACTCTTTCCATCATACCATGCAACTTGTCAAGCCCAGGACAGAATGAGCTTTTTTGGCTAGCATGTCAGACTTTTGTACTCATATTTAGCTTGCAGTCCATTGAAACCCCCAGATCTTTTTCATAGGAACTATGGTTGTCTTCTCCATCTTGTACTTGTCCACTTGATGCCTTTAAGTCGGTTCAGTAATCATTTATTAAGCATCTATGATGTGGCCAGACATTGTGTCTCCATCTAAGTGTAGGACTTTACACAGACTTTACATTCATTTTCATCTCAGATTTGGTCCATATTTCTGACATGTCTAGTTCAGGATGCCAAGGCTGCTAACCATTATGTTAGCTATCCTCAGTTTTTGCTCATTTGGTAATTTGACATGCACACCATCTATGCTTTCATCTAACTCATCAATCAAAGTGTTGAATACTGCTTTAGTTTCTTCATATGAAATGGAAAAAGAAAAAGAAAAAAAGAGTCCTAAGATCACTCCTTGTGTGTCTAGGGCAGCCACAGAATCAATAAGGATTTTTTTTTCAAATTTTCTGGTCAATATATGTCATCAAAACAAAAAAAATATTCAGGCTAGGATCAATTGTTGAGTGGTGGGTTGAGGAAAGGACAATTAAAGGGTATACCTGGAATGTAAGCTCTTTGAGGGCAGGCACTGGTTTTCTTTTTATCAGTATGTCTCCAGCCTAGCCTGGTGCACTTAATACAAGCTTGTTAAATGGAATTTAACAGGGCTAAGTATGGATCCCTGGGGCATTGTACTAGATACCTTCTTCTAGGCCCATTGCCATGGATCTAGCTTTTCATTTCAGATCAAACATTTAAGTGCTTAGTATATAAAAGGCACTCTTTCAGGTGCTGGATACAAAGCCAGAGAATTCTGGAATTTCCAATATTTCATTCAAATGAATTGCCTGTAATTGTCATCATCATTGAAATTCTGTCCTTCTTTTAAAGCCCAATTTAGTTATCCCCTTTTTCTACCAATCCTTCTATGTTCAGTACAGCTGAAAGTGAGCTTTCTCTCCCTTCTAACTGCAATACTTTGGCTTTATCTCTTTCTTATTGTCCTTATCTTATATTGCAACATCATCTCCTGGCTAGATTGTAAGCTCCTTTACAGCAGGAACCACAGCTTGTTAAATTTAATCACTTACATTTTAATTTAAAGTTTACAAAGGTTTTCCTTCAGCAACCTCTGTGAAAGAGGCAAATCCCTTGGCCCATTTCTCTTCGTGAAAGAGACTAAGGGAATCCTCCCAGTGAGTTTTCTCCTCATGGTGGTTTTAAAAGGAAGCACGTTTCTGAAGGTCAAACGCTCATCTTCTGGTCTGTTTTTGATAGCCTCATTTTACAAAAGAAGGTAACATGCTCCAAGGGGTTTTACTCACAGGGAGGTAAATGAAAGAAGGCAGATCACAGGAAGTGAGACTTGAATCTAGATCTCAGGACATCAGGTTCAATGTTCTGCCATTAACCTTACTTAGCACAGCGTTTTCTTCACTTCAGCTACCCAATGTCTATGGAATGAACAACTGTCCAGCAGTCTTTATTGACCCTCTAGAAACTCCTGCTTTTTGCATTCCTTTCCCCTCCAGAGACCCGCTTTCTCCCTCCTTTTTTTGAAGTATCACGGCCCTTACTCAAAGCTGGCAGAGTCCCGATGAAGCAAGGCAGCTAGTACATTAATTTGGAGATCAAAAACCTGGGTATGAATCCTGGCTCTGATATTTACCACTAGTAAGTGTGATCTTGGCCAAGTCACTTACTCCTCTCCTCTGGGCCCCAATTTCCTCCTCTATAATATAAAAGGGGTGGGATGAGGCGACTTCCAATTCCAATGGCTCTCAGCAACTTCTTCTGTCTTTATCGAATGCAGTTACGACCCTGAGTCAGGAAGCCTTAGAATATCAAGGCTGAAAGGGGCGGGG
>CM053593.1:89822220-89853973 GCA_028646575.1 Pseudocheirus occidentalis
CCCCCCCCCCCCCCCCCCCCCCCGCCTTATTCCCACTAGCCAGAGCTGTCCAGGGTCTTCCCCCTCTCACAGCCATTGCTTGGGACGCCTGAATAGGAATCGTACAACTGAATAAAAAGTGGCTTTTCTACTTGAAGTACTCGGAAGGTTCCCTTTCCCTTTGTGTAGACTTGGCCTCCAAGAAAGGCTCTTCGGTTTTCTCTTGTTCTCCCCAGTTTCTCCGGGCCGCTTCACTCCAGCCCTAGTCTCAGATCCTTCCCTTTAAGGGTTCCCCCACCCCTCCCCTACCCTTTTCCTTCGCCCGTCCTACCCCACCCCCCCTACATGCTCCAAACCCCGCCTCCTCTGGCCCTCCCCTTTAAGGGCCGTCCCCGGCGAAGCTGAGGCTCTGACGCGGCCGCCGGGCCCCGGGGCTGGATACATTGTCGCGCCGAGCTTCCCCCGGGCCGGCCCCCAGCCGTCCCCGCGCGGCTTCCCGCAGCGCCAGGCCCCCCGGGGGGCAGGCGCGAGCCCGCACGCCCGGACGGACCGACGGACCGACGGACGGATCGACCGAAGCCGCCGACGGGCCGAGCCTGGAGCCGGGGCTGAGCTGGTCTGGGGAAGCCGGCTCTGCCGCCGCCGGGGAGCAAACTTCCCAGCCGGGCGGGGGCTGGCGGGGGCCCCGTCCAGGGCCGGAGGAGGAGACGGCCCCGAGTCCTCCTCCTCCTGCTCCTGCTCCCCGGTTTCCCGGCACCATGCTGTCTAACTCGCCGGGCCAGACCCCGCCCGTGCTGTTCCCCAACCCTCCGCCGCCACCCCCGCCCCAGCAGCCCCAGCCCCCTTCCCAGCCCCAGCCCCCGGTGTTGCCTCTGCCGCCGCCGCCTCCTCCTCCTCCTCCGCCGCCGCAACAGCCGCAGCCGCCGCCGCCCCCCCAGCCTCCCCAGCAGTTCCCCCAGTTCTATGTCAAGTCGAGCCTGCAGATCAAGAAGAATGCCATCACGGATGACTACAAGGTCACCAGCCAGGTCCTGGGGCTTGGCATCAACGGGAAAGTTTTGCAGATCTTCAACAAGAAGACCGGGGAGAAATTCGCCCTTAAAGTAAGTTTGGGGCCCGGGAGCAGGAGAGGGGGACTTAAGGGGGCGACTGCCACCTTACCCGGGAAAGCCAGGAACTGCTTCAAAAGATCTACCTGACTCTCCTTTCACCCCCCCAGTTCCCTCCTGGGAGCCCCCAGGATAAGGAGGGGGGAGGGGTAGAGAGGGTGCGGGTGGGGGGAGGAGGAGGTACTGTTGTCTGAGTTATTGTTGGTAGTGATTATGGAGTGTGTGACTTTGGGGGAGGGGAAGGTCAGAGTAGATTTTTGGTGTCCCTGTGATCGCAGGACAGTTTCCGGTCACCTTAGGGAGTTAGTGTAGTGAACTCCAAAGAGACCGGGGAGGACTATACCATTTTGGGGTTTGAGCGGGCTTCATTTGAATCAGCATGGTCACATCCTGGATCGCTTCTGCTTTAATACCCGTAGTCGGTCGCAAGGAAGTGATTTTAAGGGGTTGTGGTTCCCCATCTCTCCTCTCTCTGCCTCTCCCTATCTCTTTCCTTCCCTTCCTCTTCCTCCCCCCTCTCCTCCCCTTGCCTCCCTCTCTCTCTGCCGGCACAAAAGGCCCATTACTCATTGAGCTGGTTGGTTGGTTGGTTTGGAGAAGTCGGATCGTAGAGGTTTATTTTGCCTCTTTCCTTATTTGGGAGCCGGAATGTGTGATTTCACTTCCCTTGCCCTCTAGAGTAAAAGTCTTCTGTCTTCTACTTAAAATGCATTGGCCCAAAGAAGTGCCAGACCGGAGATTCCGGAGGGGGAACCCCGCCTTAGACCCATAGGTGGGGGAGGGTGATTTGTTTTGGCCAGTATGCCTCTTCCCTTTCTCAACGTCCACCCCCAACCTCCATACCATTTCAAAGAGGGAGGCTTTGATACTGTATCTGCTATTTTCGTAGTTTGATTGATCAAAATTATTATGTATGCCTTGACTTGGCCTTTTTGAAGTTTTTGATAAATCCTTGATGAGGTGTGTGGGGTGGAAAGAAGCGTCTCCCTTTGAAACCCTAAAAGATAAGAGATTTGTCCCTCCACTAGGCACTACTTCAACTTGAGGAATAGAGGGGCAGAAATCGGCAGGCACAAGAAAGCAACTCTCTGAGGCCAGGGGTTTGGCCTTGGAGATCCCACATTGGGAACTGGGACAAAGCAGAGTAGTCTGAGCCAGGGGCAGGTTAAGGGGAATCATGACAGTGAGTTTTCTTGCTATAGTGGTTTTAAAAGGAAGCGTCTCTGTGGAGGTAAAACACTTAATCTTCTGGTCTGTTTTTGATAGGTATCTTGGTGATTGGAGGAGAGGGGAAAGTCCTTGTTTGCATGAGGGGACAGCTGTGCTGTTGTGGTAAAGAGTCAACAGAAGACCTGGGTTTGGAATCCTGGCTTTGTCACTTCCTTAATTAGTGCCGTTGAGCCTCAGTTTCCTGCGATGTAAAATAAAGATAGCATCTACACTACCTCCCTGGCTAGATTGTTGTAACAATCAAAGGAGATAATGGATGTAAGACACTTAGTAAACTTCGAAGTGTTTGATGTCAGTTCTTGTTACGTGTTAATATCCTATTCCAAAGTAGTATTTTTAAAAGGTGCATAAATTCTGGTTTGAATAGCCATTATTCTTTCTCTGAGGGATGGGGAATAAAAACAGATATATTGACTGTAGATATGATGTACTGACTAGCTCCAAAGATGAGTGTTTTTTTCTTTAACTGATCAAATAACTTTCAAATTCTCTTTTGTAGTCACGTGTTTCTCAAACTAAGCTGATGGCATGCTCTTAGTTTTGAAGGTTGTGAAGGGCAGTTTTCTCTAAGGGACAGAAACACAAACTTCCAATGACCTATTCTTTTTCAGATTGTCTTCTAAACCCTTTTTTTTTTTCTCAGTCCCTTATGGGGGAGGAGAATCTAGAGTTATGACCTTGTGGGAAGAATTCTGAAAGTTTGACCAGAATTAACTCACAGTGTTAAGCCTGGGACAATTTCTTCTTTACAGGAGAGCTTGGTCATCAGTTGTTCAGGAATAGAAGTTATTTGAGCTTTTTCCCAAGGAGTAAAAATACTGTATAAAAGATATTAGAACAATAGCTCTTATAAAAATAAAAGGCCTGGAGAGTTTATATAATTCATCAAAAGCCAAACATTTATTTATTTATTTTTGTGTTGGGGGAGGGGGATGAGTGTTGGTGGTTAGAGAGATGGTTGAAATTTCTCTTCTAATTATTAGGAAAGTGACTTTGTCTTTTAAACATTTTTTTTTCCTTATGGTCCGAAAGAAAGAATCTGCTAATGTTTTAAATGACACTTTTAGCACAATAGGTTTTTATGAGCACAATTTATCTTTCTCTTCAGGTTAGAAGTGGGTGAGAAGAGTGAAGTCACTCTGTTTTGACAGCCAGCCTGCTTCTAGATCTCATGAGTTGACTCAACTGTTAAATTGCACATTTCCCACACTTCATTGTGTAAAAACTTAATAACAGAGGAAGAAAGCCTGGGTGAGGCATCAGGAGAGTGGCAGCAATGTCAACAGCTACAGCATATCCAAATATTGGTTAAGACATAATTACAGGGGGAATTGGGGAAAGGGGAATCTTGCTCGAAGAATTGTGCACTGGAAATACACATGAAAGATCTTGACTTTTGATTAATCTCTTGTGCTGATTAGGGAAATATGTTAAGATAGTTGTCTTGTGTGTGAAGTTGGGGAGCTTGGAGACCAAAGTAATTGCCGTAGCTTGACTGGTAAGTTGGGAGAAAATCTAAGGTGAGAGGATTAGACTGGAGGCTTCCCAGATGTTGCTGGGCTTATTGAAGTGTATGTTTTGTGGGTAGAAATGGGTGATATGGAGGACCCCTTTGTGGCTATGCCCACTTATGGGAAATTGAGGTTGTTATGATGCACTGAACCTTGAATGTGGTCTAGTGACCTCTCATTCCTGTTAAGTGATGGTTTGAAAAAATGACCAGCTTTGCTCCTTCCTGTCTAACTAACCTTTAAATCTTTAAATGTGTTTTGGTAGGTACTGTGCTCTTACCTTGTCATGTCCTCCTTGCTCTTACTAAGTACTTTCCGCCTTCCCCCCTCCTCCTTTCCCCCTCCTCCCCCCAATAAATCTAGAAGAAAGGGTCTTAGAACCTGGCAGATCTGTGTTTGATTTCTGTCTTTGGTACTTCCCAACTGTGTGATCCTGGGCAAGTCACTTAAGTTTTCTTCATCTGTTAAAAAAAGGGTTTGGACTAAGATGACTTTTGAGGTCCTTTCTGGCCATAAATCCTTGATTTTATGACTATGGGCTATAGAAGGTCTTGACTTTAGTCCTTAAATACATCCTTTACACTGTCCCCTCCCCCAACTTAAATACTGTTTTGGAGTTTGTAAATTGCTTTTCATGCAACTCCCTTGTGAACCAAGTAGGAAAAGTATTATTATTGCTGACAAGAAAACTGAGACTCAAAAAGGTTGACCAGTTACCTAGACAGTAAGCATTTGAGATGAGATTAGGACTTTTTTCCATATAGAAACTCCCACCCCCTCCCCCCAGCTGTCATTGATTTTACCCTCCTTGGCCCCTTGGTCATTGCTGTGATGCTAAAAGTTGTTTTCCACTGTTAAACCATGTTCCCCTTGAGCCTGACACACGCTTTTCTTACACTAGGTGTTAACTTTGAAATGTAGGTGAGGAACCCATGAGACAAGAGTCTTGACTAGGTCATGGGAAATTGTCCAAGGTTTGAGGTGGTTTCTAAACCAGAACTTGAGGGATCATAGCTTTAGAACTGGAAGGAACCTTAGAGGCCATTTCTATTCGACTCCTTAATTTTACAAACGAAGAACCTGAGATTCAGGGAGATAAGTGACTTGCCCAAGGTCACACAGGCAGTGAGTCTGGGATTTGAACACAGGTGGGTTCTCAGATTCTCAATCCAGCATTTCACTGCTTCTTTCTTGTTACTATTTGAAAAGCTTTTCTGTAAGAATTAATCCTAGGGGTTGTTTTTTAACTGTTTTAAAACTAAAATGACCCTCAGTGATGGGAGCCCATGTAAATTACATTAAATATTTCATATTATATCATTTTAAAAGTGAAAGGGACCTTTAGTGATCATCTTGTCACAGGATCTATTCCCCCCCCCCCCACTCCCCAGTTTTACAGATGAAAGGAGTTGCTATCTTGGGAAGTGAAGTGACTTACTTGAAGGCACACTGCTAATTTGTGGCAAAATGATGAAAAGTCAACTCTCCTAAACTCCTTCTGGTTGTTGATAATTCTAGTCCTGACTCACACATGCCTCAATTGGTTATATTCCCAGATGGGAGGGGGGGAGAGGGAAGGTTCTTTGGTTCCTCAGCTGTACTCCCCCCTTCCCCCCCAAATTGTGTAGTAATTACTCTTGTACACTAGCTTGGCACACTTAATGAAAACCTACCCTATTGTCACTGTTCTCTGATTAGTTGAAGCATGTTATTGCTTCATAAACTATAGGTTTCCAGAATGTTGTCATAGCTTATCTCTGTCTTCCCATGGCATAGACTGGAGAAAACAAGAACTTGTGATTTCTCTTCTTTTTCCATTGTTTCTTTCTGTAACTATCTCTTCATTTCTTCCCTTTCTTCTTTAGATTTGTACATGGAAATATAAAGTGTAGTTTCTACCTTAATTTATAATCTCAATAGTAAAGTGTTCAGTGGTAGTCATGGCATCATAGATTTAGAACGGGAAAGGGCTTACTTGATAGATCTTCCAGTCCAACCATTTAGCAGTTGAAGAAACTGAGACCCATTTTGGTGGTAACATGCCCAGGGTCATACAGTGGGTTGGCTGAGCAAGGACTAGAACCTCAACTTCCAGCCCAATGTTCCTTCCACTAAATTATATATGTACTTACATACAAATATACCAACATATATACAAATAAATGATCATTGTTGAGGTATATATGTATAAAAGTAGATATGTATAAAATGCTAAATAGTATAATGTGGGTTACCATAGATTGTTCAGAGAAAGAGAGTATCTAGGGTTAGACTAGTTGGAAAGGTAGGGTTGAGTTGAACCTTGGGAAATAGTATAAGACTCAACTAAGTTTGGGGGAAGGTGTTTGGAGTGAGGGGGGTCTATCCTGGGTGAAGAAGGAATGAACATGTTTTCAGGACAGTGGCTTGACTAAAACTGAGAGTGCTGATGGTTGGATAGGGACAAAGGGTGACTCTATTGTAAAATTCATTTCAATTTAAATTCATTTAAACACCTTCTGCATATAGGATATGGGGGGAGGGGGAGTGGTAGCGTTAAGATAACAAGCGGTTGACAGCTGGTGGTACAGTGGACAGAGAGCAGGAAGACCTCGGGAAGAATTCAAATTCAGCCTCAGAAACTTGCCATCTTTGTGACCCTGGGCAAGTTATTTAACCTCTGCTTGTCTCAGTTTCCTGCACTGTGATATGGGAATAATAATGACATCTATCTCAAAGGGTTGTTGTGAGGGTCCAAAGAGACAACATTTGTAAAAAGGGTTTGGGGTAGTGCCTAGCAAAGAGTATGTGCTCTGTGAATGCTTATTCCTTTTCCTTCCCCCAAGACAGAGATTAGTTTGGAGGAGGAAAATTGTGTTTAGGTCTGAGGCAGACCCATCCCTTTCTTTGATTTCTTGAGAACAAAATTCTGTTGTATGTAGGTCCGACCTGTCTGGCTTTTTTCTGATGCCTTTGGGCGGCTGGCATCCTGTAACACAGGATCCAGGCTGAGACCTTTCAGTGCTTTGCATATTATGAATTCTGGGCATGGTGGTGCTTGGGACCTAATTTTCAGCAGACATCTGAGATGGATGGGTCTGGAAGATAGGGGGCTAAAAGCAGGCCCCGGACTGCAGGATCAAGGCTACGGCTGTCAGTGGGGTGCCTGGAGAAATGAAATGTTTCCTTTCTCAGGATGAGGTGTTCACAATTGTGAAGGAAAGGGAAACTTGCCCTTTGGTTTTCTGGTTGGCTTAAGGGAGGTTCCCGTCTTTGGAAATAAGACGCTTTTAATAGTGGTCTTTCAATAGTGTAGTTGGATAAGGTGATAAGTACTTGAGCACTTACATCCATGATGTCAAACTTAAAAAGAAATATGGGGACTCTAAACTATATATAAGGATCCCTGCAGGCTGCATATTAGCTTAGAACATGTTTTATTAATATATTTTAATTTGTTGTTCCAGTGTTTCAGTTGTGTCCTCCTCTTTGTGACCCCATTTGGGGTTTTCTTGGCAAAGATACTGGCGTGGTTTACCAATTCCTTCTCCAGCTCATTTTACAGATGAGGAGATTGAGGCAAGCAGGATGAAGGGACTTATCCAGGGTAACACAGCTACTAAGTATCTGAGGCTAGATTTAAACTCAGGTCCTCCTAATTCCAGAGCCAACACTGTCCACTGGACCACTTAGCTACCCATTATATTAATGGATTAATTGTGTATCAGTAATGAATATGATTAATTAATAATTAGTATAGAAATAGATTACTCTAGGGGCAGCTAGGTGGCTCAGTGAATAGAGCACCGGCCCTGGAGTCAGGAGTCCCTGAGTTCAAATCTGGCCTCAGACACTTCACACACACACACACACACACACACACACACACACACACACACAAACCTAGCTGTGTGACCTTGGGCAAATTGCCCTCCAAAAAAAAAAGCAAAAAAAAGAAATAGATTACTCTATTAATAGATTACCAGATATTAGCTTTATCTATGTATTTTTACTTATTATGTTTTCTAATTACATTTCAATCTGGTAGGCTTCATGTTTGACGCCTGATTTTTATGGTAAGAAAAGATATTTTTCTTCTCTTCCGTCCTGCTTCCCCTCCACCCCTGCCCCACTACCAAATTCTCATGCAAAATAAATTTTGAAGATTTTGACAAGGAGAATTGGACTGACTGAACAAGCAGGTGGGAATCTGTGTCTCGTAGAACTCTTGGTTTTCCAGATGGGCTAGCAAGATCTCTCTCTGGTGGCCCTGGGCAGAGGGGGAAGAAGAAAAAGTGGCATGACTTTTGCCTGATTCCCTTTCAACACAGTTTTCTGATCCAAGGCTTGATATTGATCCTAACCTTCAGATTCAGAGATGAGGAAGTGGGGAACAGGGAGTAATGCAGGCTCAGTTGTTGGCCATGAAGGCCATGTTTCTTAGATCAAAGAATAGACTATCAGCTAGTATGTGTTGGAGGCTGTGAAGTGTCCCTGAGACTCAATTGTTATACGTGGTGCTTCTCCTTTCTTATATAACTGTTTTCTTAGACCACTTGGAACATGGGCCCCCATGATGGGCCTTGGTAATCCTTACTGAAAACTTCAAGGGTTCAGGGTGGCAGGAACATATTAGAGATGGTTTGGCAAGTGAAAAGTGTTGGAACAAAGGGGAAAGCTATGTCAGAGTACCCATTATCAATTCGTGTGCTTTCTCTAAAGGAGTTGGGGGTGAAGAGGAAGGGAAGGAGGACCATATCATGCCTTAAAAAGATCAGCCGAAGGAACTTGGGATATGTACCCTGGGGCAAAAAAGACTTTTGGGGTGTATGATGTATGTCTTCAAATATTTGAAGGATTGTTTTTTTGAAGAGAGATTAGACTTGTTCTGCTTGGAACCAGAGGTCAAAATTAGGAGCGATGGGTGGATGTTAAAAAGAGATAGATTTAAGCTTGATATAAAAAAAAAGGTCTTAAAAAAAACCACTCAAAGCTGTCTCAAAGCGGGATGGGCTGTGGTGGATAGATATGAACTCTTTTAGATTAGAAGCCTTTAGGTGAGGGTAGCATGACCACTCTTGTTGGGGATGTTCTAGAGGGGATTCTTGTTCAGGTACAGACTGAATTAGATGACAGGTAAGGCCCCTTCCAACCTTCAGAACTAATTCCATAGTACTGACAGGTGTAATTTTGAGTGGTCCATTCCTGTGTCTTTGCTCCCTGAACCCATTGTGAAGTTGCAATGTGACAGCCAGGTGTCCTGGTAAGGAAGAGGTGAGACTGGATAGGGGTATCATTCTACTGGACTTTAGGCAGGAGGGGAATCTTTGACCACTTAACTCTTTCTGATTTCACTCTGGCTTAGGATTCTGCCTTGTCTTGTACCATGGAAAGATCAGTTGATGAGAGCTGTGTATGTGTGGTGTATTGACCATTTTTTTGTTGCTCTGATATCCAGATTGTTATGGGGCTCCCAGCCCACTGGACATCTGCAGTCTGGCATCATGCCCAGGGCTGAGGGACTGTCTTACTCGCCCCCTTCTGTCCCAGCCAGCTAAAAATAAATCTGCCACCACTGCAGTCTGCCCTGACAGCCTGGCCCCTGAGATTTCACTCCTGGGCCACCTCCTGCCAGGCTGCTGAATTTTATGGTTCCCTTTCCCTCTGCTTCTCTCCCTTCTCCTCCCCATTCTCCCCACCTGACCCTATGGTGTAGAGTTAGGCCAAGTCACAACCCTGAATACTGGGAAGAGAATGGTGTGGTTGGTACTCTCCTGACAAGCTTTGTTGAAAAGGCTGATTGGGTCTGCCTTGCCCCCTCGAATGCCACCAAGGAAGGGTGAGAAGAGGAAGAAGAGGAGGATGATTGGTTGGAAGGTAGGTGGAGCTTTCACCTGTGCCAGCCTCTTTGCTCCATAACTTGCATCCTTAATAAACTTCTTCTGCCAGGAAGGATTTTCTGGGGTGAGGATGAGAACCTGGGGGGCTTTCCCTCACCCTAACTGCTCCTTGGCTCAGAAGAAGCCTCCTGCTTTGACTCTTCCCGAGTCTTCTCCCAACTTTCTTCACCACTACCATGGAATGGGGCTTCAGGTTACAGGCCTCAGAGTGTGACCTCATCTTGATGACTTCCAAGAATAACTGGGCCCAGGCCTGGTGCTGCCTGATTCATGCGTCATAGGGGACTGTCAGGTCCTTGTTGCAGAGTTTTCTGAGTACCATCCCATCTGCCTGGCTTCAGAAAGCCTTGAGATCACTGGGCCAAATGCTGCTGCAGCAACCTCCTCCTTCCTCTTGACTGGGGGTCCGGGAGGCCTACACAGTCTGGACAGTGCCAGTTACAAGTGTTTAGAGTGACCTTTTGGTGCCAGGTTGGGGTACATTCTTTTTCTTTTGTTTGACTTTGCTTCTCACTGTCTTTTTGGTCCCTGGAACAGGTCTTGGTATTGTTAATTGTGGCAGACATATAGAGGTATTTTGTAGACTTGATCTCTGATTAGGGTTTTGAGTTGGTGTGGCTTGGCATGGTGTTGGTAGCCAGGAGGTAAGAATTCAGGACCCCCTGCTTTCAAAGCTAAAGTTGGAGAGTTTGTCCCTGTCTCCAGTGCTGCCCCATCACCCCTGGGGCCTCATTTCCTCTGAAGGGAGAGATTTATCTGCCAAGGCTCATTGGCCTCTGGAGGGGAGGGGCAGGGCAGGGAGTGCTAAGAGTTTATTTTTAACTCTGCCAGAAGGAGCCTGTGCACTGGCCCCTGCCCTTGGAATAGTTTTACCCTCTCTACTCTCTCCCCCAACTTGGGCCTCCTTCCCTTGTTTTTGTAGTTCTTAGAGGAAACCTCACAGGACCCAGACAGCAGGAGAAGACATCCTAAGAGTCATGGAAGGAAGGCTTCTTTGCGGAGAGTCCCTATCTACCTTTGGAAAGACAGTATTGTATGGTTCTTTGCAATCTTATACCTTCCTCCCCACCCCACCTCCACAAGTCTCAGGGCTCCCTGGAATTAGAGGTCACATTCATGGAACTTGGAGCATCCCAGGAATGCAGTTTGGTTTGAAAGGTTCTTCCAGTCCAAGCACATGCCCAGACTGAGGTACTCTTCTAGGAAGAATATTTAGGGTTCACCCCCTCCAGCTCTTCTTTTTTTCTACCTACTGTCTCTGATCAGGCACAGAGAGCCCCTGAAAGTCTCTCCCAGTTATTTTAGGATGGATGAGGAGAAAAGGGAATTTTAATTGCAAGCTCCTCATGTTCAGATTGCTGAAAAGACTCATTCCTTCCACTGGGGATCTAAGTAAGAATCTAGGTTTGAGGTCAAGACAAGCTCTCTTCTTGCTGCTTCTTTTCTATGTTCACCATTCATGTTTGGTTGGGGAAGGAATAGAATAAGTACCTCTATGCCCCTCCTCCCTCCTTTTGCCACCTTTCCTACTTTATCCCTGCAAAGATGGGGGGGTCCCTGTCTGACCAGCTGCTTGTGGTTACCTTGGCGATTACTCTGGGTCAGCTTTTAAAACATTGTCCAACTAGGGTGTGATCAGAGAAAGGGAGTGGAGCAGGCAGAGTAAGGAGTTGGGCATCAAAGGTTTGTGAAGCCATCTGGATGATTATCTGAATCAATTAGTAGGCATTTATTGGGCCTAGATGTGTAAAGGATACAAAAGAAGACCCTGCCCTCAAGGAGTTCATAATCTAGTTAGGGAAATAAACTTAACTGGTGAAACAGGAGAACATGTAAGACAGTATGTAAAAGGGGTACTGAATCAGGCATGACAAAACTATCAATGTAGGAGGAAATCATTGAAGGGTAGGACAGCCAGGGAAGGATTCATGGCAAGGACAGAGCTTGATCTGGACAGTGAGAGGATTTGGATAAGCAGGGGAAATAAGAGCAAAGGCATGGACATAGGAATCATTGTTTAGGGGCCAGTGAAGACACAAACCCAAGCAGAAAAGATGGTCCATTTAGAGGAGTCATAGGAAATAAGGTTGTTTCAGTAAGTGGAACAGATTATTCAGAGCATGAGAAGGAGGGAGTGATAGAGAGCAGTTTGGACTGGATATGGTTGGAAGTAGGGAGTCATTGAGGATTGTTGAATAGGGGATGGAAGACTAATGGACTGTCCTCCCTCTTCCCCAAGGTTTATGATCTGGATATACATCTGGTGGAGTGTGTTTCTGACTTTAGTCTCCTGAGAGGAGAGAAACAAGCCATTGGATGAGTCTGGGGGTCTAGCATCTACTTCTGTTTTGTTTCTTTGTCCCCCAGAGAGCTTTTATGCTGCCACGGTTAGCTTTGCTTTACTCTCTACTTTTTTTTGGTGGGGAGGTAGGACACACAACAGATAAAGTCTAATCTGAGGTAAAGCTGTCTGGCTTTATTAACCTTACAAAGAAAACAATTCTATAGACCTGGGAGTAGAGGCAGGTGAATATTAGGCTCAGTGTTGAGATCTAGCTTCAGGGCAAACTTTCAGCTAAAGGACTCAGTTCAGAAGTCTGCTTTTCTGGTGGGAAAAAGTGGGGTTTGCATATTTAAGGGGGCAAAAGTAGTGCAAAAAGGTAGTCTTCTAGGGGTTGGGAGTGGGGGAGGATGCCTGAAGATGATGGCCATCTTATGATGGGATCAATTCCATTGCTCCTTTTCCTTTCTGGTCAGTCCTGGAAGACTTCTCATCCTAGGGAAGAAACATCAACGTCATCAACAGCTACTTGCCAGAAGGCTGATAACTTGAGCACCGAGGTTCGGGCACTCTCCCACTTATTATATTCCTGACGAGTGTCACCTAGCTTTTGCTTTGAAGACCTTTGGTAAGAGATGCCTGCTCCCTCCCAAGGCAGCTTTGTCCGCTTTTGGGTTGCATTTGATCATTAGCAATTTTTTCATTCTATCAAACCTGTATTTCCTCTTTCATTTTTCATCCATTGTTTCTCTAGGCAAGACTGATTGTTCCTTCTGCATGATGGCTCTTTAAGATATTTAAAGATTAAAAAAAATAAAAAATATTTAAAGATTTCTCTAGGCTAAACACCCTCTCTTTCCTTCAGCCAGTTTTCATTTGGTATAGACTTAAAACCTTTCACTGTTCTGCTCATCCTGCTCCAGTTTAGCAACATCCTTCCTAAAATTTGATGCCCAGAACTGACAACAATACTCTGGTGGAACTATTGATGCTTTATTTCTAGGATCCATTCCTCTTTCATCCCAAGATTGCATTAACCTTTTTGGCCTCCATGTCACCTTATTATCATATGTGGAACTTGTGATAAACCCCTCAGACCTTTTTCAGGCAAACTACTTTCTCACTAGGCTTCCCCCATCTTGTACTTGTGATACTGATTTTTTGGAATCCAAATGTAAGACTCTATATTTACCACCATTTTGATATTCACCTGAATTTTAATTCAGGCCAATGTTCTGGTCCATTAAGATTTATATAATGGCTTTGATATTAGATTGCACATACCGTGAAGTCAGGAACTGTGTCTTCTTTCAGCGTCCTATTCTTTGAATTGAAAATGAACCACTTTCCAGAAGATTTGAGGAACACGTATGTACTGTAGCTGTGTGGATCCTTAGGAGGTTTTCTTTTTTCTCTAGGCCCCTTCAGTAAATAATACATTGTGGAATCTACTAGACTGAAATGACACTGGATTTGGCATTTGAGTCCTAGCTCCATCATGTCCTCAGCTGTCAAGATCTGGAGGATTCCAGCTTGAATACTGTCTCTGCTGTTTGTTGCCTTTGTGACCTTGGCCAAGCCATTTCGCCTCATTTGTGAAATGAAGGAGGTTCTTAAGCTTTTTTTGTGTGTCTTAGGCTCCATTGGCAATCAGGTGAAGTCTAGGGCCCCCATCTCAAAAAGAACGTTTTGTAGCTTGCATTTTTAATTGAAGGAAGTGCTAAATTTCAGTTATAGGTTAGTGGAAATAAAGGTGTAATTCCCCTCCCCCCAAGTTTGCAGAATTTATCAAATCTATCCATGGACCCCTAGTTAAGATCTTCTGTCCTAGAGGATCCTGAGGGTCTTTCCAGCTCAAAAGCTTTATGATCGATCCTCTCAGTGTGTAACGTTAGGCAAATTATCTCACCTCTGAGCCTTTCTCTATGAAATGTGTAGGTAATGCCTAGCCTGCTAGCCATTTCGTGGATGTCAGGATCCAGTGAAAGAATGGATGTAAAAATCCTTTGGAAACTTAGGTGCTGTGCTGATGAGAGGCAGCATCAGCTCGTTAAATGTCAGCTGAATGAGTTAGTCTCTTGGGCAGGGGAGGAGTACGTGGAGGTGGGAGTACTCTAGGGTAGTCTGTTGATGCTGTTCCCATGGAGGGGGTGGCTTTCGCGGGAGCATGACTCTTACTCTACGAGCGCTTCATGACAGAGCTGAGAGTTCTTTGAGGATGTACGAGGCTATGTGTGTGTGGGCACGTGCAGGCATGTGTTTCTGGGAGTTTGAAAATGGGGATAATAAAGCATCTATTTTCTGGGGTCGTTGAGAGGATCAAATGAGATGAAGTATATAAAGTACTTTGCACCTTAGAGCACTATATCCATGCTATTCTTCTTCATCACCACCACCACTGCCGTCATCCATCATCATCATCATCATCATCATCATCATTATTGAAAGTCACTCTTTCTCCCTGTGCAATACTCCCTCTGTGTTATGAGTGGATCCAGAGACTGCCCAGAAAGGAGACTTCAGAGCTGCCTCTCTTTCCTCCCCCACCCCATCTGCTGACTCAGATTGGCACCCTTGGTTTCTCTGAACTAGCTTCGTGTTCTTGTAATCGGTCCCTCACCACAAGTCCCCCTCAAGGTTTCTCCTCACCTCTCTGCTTCCTTCCAGGGCTCTTCCTTTTTTGTTTCAGCAGCAGAGACATCCTTCCTCTCCTTGGAAATCTTATACTGGAGGGAACAGACTGAGCGTCAGAATCACAAACTACCGGAACTGAGAAGGGAGCTTATGGCTGATGTAGTCCAGCAGTCTTGTTTGACAGAGGGGGAAACTGAGGCCCAGAAAAGTGAATGAACAATCATACAGCAAGTAAAGAGTGGAGCTGAGACGACTCCAGTCTATGGGCTCTGTATCTAGAGCTCTGTCCATTATACCTCTGTACTTCCCACGTCACCATTTAGTGGGTCTACCATATACTGTTTCATCCCTTGGTTGCTTCAGAGCTACCTGCTGGACCTCACTCCTGACCGTCAGGATGATGGTGCAAGAGGCTTCATGAGTAGTTCATGTGGGCAGAAAACCAAGCTATTGAGGCCAGAACTATGAGTTTCTGGATTCTCGAATGAGTGGGCTATTTCCATGCTAAGAACAGTGTCTTTTGACTCTGACAGAAGCATACCGTTGATCCCAAAGGAGCCTAGATGAGCATATAGCTCATCTGGTGTAGTGGAGAGAATAGCAGGGTTATGGGGGAGTCTGCAGACTGGGGTTCTGTCTTCTGCCGACAGCGATCGGGGTGAGTTGGGCAAATTGCTGTCATGGAGCCCTCAGTTTCCTTACTTCAAAAGTGGTAGAGTTTAGAGGTCTCTCGGGGCTCTAAAGTTTATATTCAGTGTTCAGCACGCTTTCATCCCTCCTATGGTGCATGTCTTACCTGCAGATGAGAACAAGACACCCCTGGAGGCTGGCATCATCTCTGAGACTGGGTACCCAGCCATCAGTAGGGAGCAATGATTTTTGTAATACAGGGTGACTCTATTAGTATTAACCAACTGGCAGGTTTTCACCAGTCTGTAAAATCTGTCTTCAGAGTGCTTTAGATTCTTAAAAGTAAGTAGCTAGTTGGTGCTGGAGATACAGCACTGTACCTGGGGTCAGAAAGACCTGAGTTCTCCCAAACAGCTTCCTTAGCTGTACTATACTGGGCAAGTCCCTTAACCACTTGGCCTTCGTTTCCTCATCTGTAAAATGGAGATAATATAACAGTATTCACCTCACAGGGCTGTTGTGAAATTGAAATGAAATAATGTATATACAAACCCTTGGCAAATCTCAAGGAGCTATTTAAATGCTGGCTATCATTACTATTATTAAAACCATAGCAACTTCTCCCTAGGCCCTATGCCTAAGACCATTCAGCCTTTTCCCTCACCTCTTGAACTTCAAAGACAGAATTTTGATTCCTAATCCAACTGTACCATGAATTTGTAGGATAGCAGTGGCCGAAATGACACTTGTCCTCTGTCTCAACTGGAAGTTTAGGCACGTTGGGATCAAGGCCTAACTGCCTCTTGACTTGTGTTCCAAATCTCTCTGGGCTTCTGTGAAATAGGGCTCATGGGGAGGGGAGCAGTCAATTTATCAGCTTTCTCGAGTCTTAGAGCAGGGACTTTTAACTTGGGGTCTGTGGACTTTTTTTTTTTAAAGTATTTTGACAACTGTATTTCACTGTAACTGATTTCCTTTGTTATACTATATATTTAATTTTATGCATTTAAAAGCATCATTCTGAAGAAGGGATACATGATCTTCACCAGACTATCAAAGGGGTTCACAACACAAAAAAGGTTAAGAATCCTTATCTTCAGGTAATAGATACCACGGACTTCGGAGATCTGATTTCTTATTTGACCCAAGAGAATGCTGGGCAATTAATTTGGTCTTTAAAAATTTTTACATTTAATTTAGTATTATTATTATTTACTTTAATCTTTTTTAGCTCTAATTTCTCATCTGTAGAATGAGGATAATATTTGTTGCCCTTTCACAGAAATTGTTGTGAGGATCAGAGGAGTTGATGTACGTATAAGAAACACTGTAGAAATTATTATTAATGAGATAAGGCGGGAGGAAGTTGAACTGATTTGTTTCGCCTTCCTCAGATCGGAGTAGTCAAGTTAAGTGATTGATAGGGACCTGGGCCCGGATTGGGGGCATAGTCTTCTACAAAAGAAAAGCCTCATTGTCTTGTATAAAATGTTTTGGTCTCCAGAAGGACAAAGTCTTCCTCTCCTCTGTTTTTCAGAAAGAAAAATGAGGCCTAAATAATCTCTCAGGCCTTGATGACTGAATGCCTGCATTCATGGCCTACGTGTCATCTTGATTATGTATTTAAACCTTAATTTACTTGTCTTTTATGTTGTTTCTAGGCCTTTTCTCCATCTCTGTCCTCACCTCTGGCTCTTTCCAGCTGCTTTATACACTTCTCTCTCTCCACCCCCTGCCTCCCCACCTGCATTTGGGAGAGGACATTTGTGATACTGCTACTGTATGAGATGGGAAGGATTTAGAACAACTGAGATTCAGCCTTTTCCAAAAGCTGAGCTCACAGCCCCTCTGTGCAGATTCTGGAGCAGGCCACTTAGCTAAATAATCATGATAAAAATTAATTAGCAATCCTGGGGGTTGGCAACTGCTTTGTCCCTAAGGAAGGTAGGTTGAGACTACACAATACAATGTATTTCTTCCTGCCGTCTCTGAGCTGTGTGGAGATGACACATCTAGGTTTCCCTGATTAATCCTTGCTGGTTCAATCATTGTTACGTCTTATCTCTCAGTTCTTATTTTGTTCGGTTATTTTCATTTCATTTTCATATATTTATTTACATTTACTCTGTATGAGGTGCTATGAGAAATGCCCTTCGTTCAACTGCCCCTTTCTTACTTCCCTGGGGAGACTTCCACTGTTCATCTCTGGCCTCTCAAATTCTTTTCCTACTGGTGCCTTTCCCTGATTCTGCTATACCTTGAAGGGATCATTTTATTTCTCTCTCAGTCCAAACTCCTAGAAGGACTAGCCCCCTATTGATATGTGACTTCAGACCACTTTCTTTCTACTCGGTCCCTCCTCAGCCTGTCAGAATCTGGCTTTCATTTCTAATACTCTAACACTTTTCTAATTTAGTGAAACTGCTGTTTCCAAGGAAACCAGGGATCTCCTAATTGTCAAATCTATTGGTCTTTTCTCATTCTTCCTTCTTGGTATTTCCTCCTCCTTTGAATGCTGAAACACTACACTATCCTGGTTCTCCTCCTACCACTGATAACCCATCTCCTTCTTCAGGCCCCTCTTCCTACCCTTGAAATTGGGTGTTTCCCAAGGCTCTGTCCTTGACCCTCTTCTCTTCTTGGAAATTCTACCCCTTCCCCTGGCTTTGCGTGCGTGACTCCCACATCAATATTTCTAGTCCCAAACTCCTCTGAGTCCCAGTTCTGAGTTTCTGACAGCATGAACGAGCTACCAGTACCTCACATTCAACATGTCTATAAATTAATCTCTTTTCCCTACTGAAAAAAAAGCCCCAGACTCATTCCTTCCGATTTCTCTGTTTCAGGGACTGTTTTCCTAGTTAACTCAGGAATCTAATCAGTTGACAAGTTCTGTATGGGAGAGGAGAAGACTGGACCTGTGATTTAGTTGGTATCCCCATAAGAGAATTGCTTTCGGTACTCCATGATTGGATGACTTACCCAAGGCATCACATAGCCAGGAGTGTCACATTAGGGCCTTGAACCTAGGTTTCCCCTCCTCTGCTTTGCTGTCTCTCTAGGCCTTCATTTTCTCTAGATCAGGGATTCTTAATCTGGAATAAACTTTTAAAAATTGATAGCTATATTTCAATATTACTAGTTTCCTTTTTGTCCTATGTATTTATGCTTTTGAAACATTGTTCTGAGATGGGATCCGTAGGTTTCACAAAAAGGGATCCATGACACAGAAAAATGTTAAGACCCTTGTAATAGCCATGTTTTTTGTTTTTCCGCTTTCTAATCTGTTTTATGTGTAGCTTCCAGGATGAGGTCTCTACTTTGGGTCCTTCAGGGGTTTCCCATTGCCTGCTGAATAGCATTAAGAGGTAGGAGAGAACATTTACCTTTGAGATGCTCAGGCAAGTCTGATATTTGCTATTTGAACTAGACTTTTGAAGGATGGGTAGTATTTCAGTAGGGGAGGGTAAGCAGGCAGATTCAGAGGTGGGACCTCCAAAGATGAGTAGAGTACATGATGGATAGTCCAGTTTGGCTAAGAGGAGATCAGTCAGCAAATGTTTCCTAAGAGCTTACTGTGGTGCCAAACTCTGGACCAAGTGCTAGGGATGAAAACAAACGAAACAGCAGTTATAACAACAAAAAAATCAGGCAAAAACAAACAAACAAAAAACTGCCTTCAAGGAGCTCTCATGCCAATGGAGGAAACAACATATAAATAACCAGAAGGTAAACAAAGTAGGTGGAAGGGGGAAAAGTAAGAAAATCTAGTAAAGGAGGGTGTCAAGGGATGGGGGGAGTCAAGAAAAGGCCTCTTGTCTAAGTTGGGATTTGTACTGAGATCTTGGAGGGAACTTGGGAGACCGAGAAGTCAGAGGTGAGTGGGCAGAGCATTCCAGGCATGAGGCTTAGCTAGCGTGAAGGCATGAAGACAGAAGAGGGAGTGTCCTATTTCAGGCACTGCAAGTAGGCCAATGTACTTGGATCACAGGGTTTGTGGAGGAAAGTAGTGTAAGAAAATTGGAGTAGGGCAGGAATGGTTGTTTCGCTTCAGATAATTTGAATTATAGTATTTTATCATTAGATAGACTTTCTGAGGTCAGGGATCCTTTCCTATTGCTTAGGGCTTTGCACATATAGAGACTATTTGATATGTGGTCCTGTCTGATAGGAGCCAGGGAGGGACTGGGAAAAGGGGAACTATAGGGTTAAAGTTGTGGGCTAGAGTAGTTATTTTAATCCTGGTTCTGGCCCAACAAAGCACTACTCTGTTGCATTGGAGAGTAGTTTTCTTTGAGGCAAGAGTTTCCTAGGTAGGATTAGTCTAGCTTCTGTTGGGGACCAAAGTGAGCATGCAAGCCGCTCTGAAGAGAACTCTGAGGAAGAAATTACCACCAGGCTTCCCTCTTTTCACCTTCTCTCTTGTTCTTGGGTTTTGGCATGTTTGGGAGGATTGAGTAGACTCTAGAGACTTGGAGACACATTCAACCAACCACCGGTGCAGATGGGAAAGTGAAACAGTGGGGTTATTCCTGTTTTTCCTGAGTGCTCTCTTGAGACAAAGGAAGTTGCAACACCCCTTTGTGTGTTTATATGTTGGGTTTTTTTAGTAGAGTGGAAAGGAGGAGAAAAGCCTTTCCAGTAAAGACCAGAAAAAAAATAACTGGTCTCAAAGCAGACAGTTATTATCCCTTTTCTCTTAAAATCATTCATCTTCCTTTGCTTCCCTTTTCTTCTCCACACTGCCTTACAAACCACTGCCAACACTGAGCAGACAAATTTTCTTCCTCTTGAAAAACCGAATCCCTTCAGTAGGTTAGCTGTCTCTGCAAAGTGGAAGAAGCTGTGGGACTGAAGGTACATTCTCTTTCAGGCAGGGCAATGACCAAACCAGCCCAGAAGGAAAGGTATTTTAAAAAATGTTTTTTCAAAAATAGATCTCCTCAGAAGGAGATAGCATACAGTCTTGCTTGATTATCTGTTTCTGATAGGGAAGTCTGTTTAGAGATGGAAATTGTTCCTGATATCTAATGTAAGACCCTCAGTATTTTAGTTATAACCTTTTCCTAGTTGATCTGCTGTGCAATGGTGGATCTACCATCAAATTACTAATCTGTCTGCTCAGGTCTAAGTGTGTTTCTAGTGGGCTATTGGTAAATAAACTGAGAATTCCTTCCAGAGGACCTGGACACAAATTGGGGCTCTACAGTTTATTACCGATGTAGTGTAATAAGTAGTAGGTCGAGTTAGGTCACTTTCTGATCTTCAGTTACCAGTCTTCCATGCATGGAAGATGTTGAACTAGAGCTCTTTCTTTTCCAGATCACTCTCCAGACACCATCCACCACTTCAGTGGCGACAGGAATCAGTTTATAGAATCAATAATCAAGGGCATCAGGGAGAGCAGATGAGGAGCCATCTCTAGGTTGTAGTTTGAGAGTAGAAGAGGGAAGTTTGATAAGCCATTGGTGGTTGTTATATTTTTAGCATTGGTTCTGGAGAATGTGGGGCCTATGCTGGGTAGAGACAGTGGCATTGAATATAGAATGCCCTTTGACAACAGCATTAGGTATATACTTCAGGGAAAAAAAAAAGCTGTTTTGTCAGCCAAGCTTTGGATGCTTCTGTCCCTGCCTACGTCTAGGGGCACAATGTCTAGTGAGACAAAGGGTTGATGCTGTCCTGTGGCCTCACTCCAATAACCTGGAATAGAGTGATTGAGGGTGGGGTGGTCTGTAACCAGCCCTGCAGGATATTAATTGCACTGAGAAGGGCAAAGTCCATTGGGATATAGGCTCTGTTTAGATTGTTCTGTTTTCCATAATGGATAGTTAATTATGTTGCCTATGGTGCAGTTGATAATGAGATTTCCTCTTCTGAGCAATATTTAGATTGAAGCTTGAGGAGGTTGGTCAATTGTACCAGGCAGCTCTTGTACTGGAGAAGGAATGGTCACGTGTAGGAGGAGCTGTATTAAAACTTGTTTATTTGGATACTCTGTTGAGACTGTTGAATAGGAAGTTCAGTTTTCTTGGGGATTCATTCAGCCAGCACTTACATGCCTGCTTTCTACAAAGAACTAAATTAGGCTTTTAAGACAATACAAAATTTAGTTAGGGCAACATTTCAGTCTAGTTGGAAAATACAATACAAATAACTAGAATGCCCCATATTTCTAAGTTCATTTGAGAAATAACAAAACAATACAGTCAGTTTTGCTATAATGAGTGCTTCAAAAACATGAATTTGTTCTGGTTTGACTGATAGGTTAGGGAACATTTTGAACATAACTTGAATTTTGTGTTTGCTTCTGAGAGATTTCTTCCACAAGAAACAAAGGAAGATCTCAGAAAATCGTACCACTTCATGAAAACTCACAGGCAATACTCATTTCCACAAGCAAAGTTCAGGTCTTTGTCAAGGTAAAGTGCCACCTTTATTGTATGACTTCTGGTGTAGGAGGAGCTGTGGCTAGAAGAAGACTGGTCCTCCCCCTCCCCTTCCCCCTTACCTCTGCACCCTCAGTCTTTACCCAGTTCTGCCTTTGTCTCCAATCCCGACTTGGCTCTTCAGCCCAAGGTACAGGTGGAATAGCAGTAGCCTGAGGTCTCTGATTCAGCCACTGATTATATTTTAGTAGTATTAACATATTTCTTAGCCATTTAATACATATAAAACCGTGCTACTATTTTAAAATAAGCTCCTTTTCTTTTTTTTTAATGTATCATTGGTAAAGTTTTTGAGAGTTGTTCCCCAACCCCATTTTGCCTATGTCTTGTGATTTTTATTGCTTAATTTTGTATATCGAGGTGATTTCCAGTATTTACCCCATATGGTTATTGATAACTTGGATTTCATTCTTTGAGAACTGCTATCTGTTGGGGGAATAGCTGTGATTCTTATATATTTTAACCCACTCTTTATATATCTAGGATATAAGATCTTTATCAGAGAAAATTACAGCAAAGGTGATTTGAGGACCATGATATCAGGAAGATGATGCCATGACTTGCAAGTGAATTGGATTTGCATGAGGGAGGTCTGTGGAAGGTCACAAGCCTCACTTTCTCCTCTGGAGCCATCTGGGTCCAGTAGCAAGATGTAGGCTGACGACTGGAGAGGGTACAAAGAATCAAGCACATTTAAATTCTCTTCCATCTTCAGGTAAAAACAAAACAAAAACCAAAAGAAGAAAACCCAATGCTTTCTTTGACCTTTCCACCCCATCTCTCACTTGACCTTTTAACAGCCAAACTCCCAGAAAAAGCTGTTTATACCCATTGCTTCTACTTCCTTCTTTAATGGACACTCAGTTTTCAAGCCTTTGCAATTTGGCTTTCTATCATGCCCTGTACCTGAAACTACTCTCTCTAACATTACTGGTGATGTCTTAGTTGTGAAATCTAATACTCTTTTCTCAGTCCTCAACCTTTGTGACTAATCAGTATTGTTTGACATTGGTTGCCCCTTCCTCCTGAGTACTTTTTCTTTGGATTTGGATGACACTGTTTTCTCCTGGTTCTGTTTATCTCCTCTTTCTCAGTTTGCTTTGCTTTGGATCATCATAAAGGTCCCCATTCTTTGAAAGTGGAAATTCTAAAAATTCTGTCCTGGATACTCTTTTTATCTCTTGTGCACCCTGGAAGGATCTCATAAGTTCCTGGGGTTCAGTTATTTCTATAAAGGTGACTCCCACGTATTTATATCTAGCATTAATTATTCTCCTGACCTGTTTGTTGGATGTTTCTACTTGGATGCTTTCTAGGCATCTCAAACTCCACATATCCAAAGCAGAACTCATTCTCCCCTCTTCCTCTGAAGCCCCAGACTGCCCTTCCCAATTTTCCTATTGATGTACAGGGTACCATCATCATTCTAGTCATCAAGTTTTGTCAACTCTGAGTCATCCTCTCCTCCTTGCTCTCCCTCAATGTCCAGAATCAGTCAGTTGCCAAGTCTTGTCTCTTTAATAAAACATCTCTCTTCCATTTCCTTCTGTGTGCTGATTTGTCCAGCACCCTAGATGGGAAAAGACTGGAAGCCAAGGGTGCAAGTTGACTCCATTTATACTCTTGGCTTCCAGTCTTTTCCATTCTAGCCTCTGCATAGTTGCCAAAATATAACCTTCCTAAAGAACGCCTGACCACGTCTCTTCCTGCTTCAGAAGCCTCCCTTGTTGCCTCAGGGATAAAATACAAACTTCTCACAATCTGAAGCTAGACTGCCTTTCTAGGCTTATTTTATTTACTGTAAGATCTAGCATAAAAGCCTAATGGATATTTCTCAAATATTCTGTCTTCCATCTCTGTACCTTTGCAATGGTTGTCCCAAATGCTTACAATGCATTTCTCTTAACATTTGCCTTTTAGGATTTTTAATTTCTTTTAAGACCACAGATCCCATTCCTGATCAACCCAGTTGTTAACAGTTTCTCCCTTCTCGTAGATACTTATCAGTTTAAATATTTTATCCCCTCCTCCCCTTACCCCCTTTTCTACCCAGAGTAAATGTAAATGTAAATGTAAACTCCTTACAGATAGGTACAGTTTATCATTTTGTATTTGTATTCCTAGTACTTTGCACATAGTAGACATTTGCCAATTGCTTGTTTTATTAAGGATCTTAAAAGTCATCTACTTCAGCAGCCTTCAAACAGTGGTTTAATGATCTTTTTACAAATTGTTTCAGAAACTTTTTTACAAAAGCCCTTCTCAAAACAGGAATTTAGGATGAACTCCTCTGCTTTCTTCTCCCTGCTTCTTGTTCTTCCCAATTCTGCCCCCAGTTCTTTTCTTTTCAAATAATGCCTGGTTTCTACACTCACCTAACCTATCTGTACCTTTAAAAGTGGCTCTTCGTGAAGCTTTGGAAGCGAGAGTAGTCAGTGATAGGGAATTTAAACATTTTACCAACCTAAAGTCTATTTTGGTTTGGGAAACATTCTAATCCAGTCTTCCACACAGTCCAGGAATCTCCTCCTAGACAGAAGTCTTCCCAGAAGACTTTGTTTCTTCGGTCATTGTGTTTCACCTGCTACACTAAAATTGTTCAACCTCTGAATACTTCCATTAATGGGGACTTCACTTCTTTGAGGCAATCTATGTGATTCTGAGATAGTTAAAATCATTATAGTATTTTTTAATTTTTAAAAATTAATTTTTTTGGCTTTTTTGGAGGGCAATTGGGGTCAAGTGACTTGCCCAAGGTCACACAGCTAGTTTTTGTGTTAAGTGTCTGAGGCCAGATTTTAACTCAGGTCCTCCTGACTCCAGGGCCGGTGCTTTATTTGCTGCGCCACCTAGCCACCCCATATTAGAATATTTTTTAACTGGATCGAATGCAGATTTCTCTCCCTGTAACTTACATCCCTTTGTCCTGGCTCTGCTTTCTAGAGTGTTACAGAATAAATATAATTTCTTTTTCATATTACAGCCCTGCACGTTTTTGAAAATACCTGTCTTCAGGGTGGCTAGGTGGCACAGTGAATAGAGCACTGGCCCTGGACTCAGGAAGACCTGAGTTCAAATATGACCTCAGACACTTAAAACACAAAACTAGCTGAGTGACCTTGGACAAGTCACTTAACCCTAATTGCCCTACCTTCCCCCTCCAAAAAAAAAGAAAAAAAAGAAAACACCTATCTTCTCTCCCCTATATCCCCAGATGTCCTCTTGCTAGAACAAGTGTCTGAGCTCTGGAGTAGGATAGAGAACATAGTACCTTCCTCTGCATCTTTATTCAGCAACACTTTATGAAATACCTACTTTGTGCTACCCTGGGAAATACAAAAACAAGTAGTTTCTGTCCTTGAAGAACTTACATTCTCTTGGAGGAAACAACATGTACACTAAAAATATAATAGTTTGTATTTTATATATTTTGTATCTTCTTGGATGAGGACAGTAGCAGTTGAGAGGAGGACGAGCTGGACTTCCTATGGGAGTTGGTATTTGGGCTGAGCTTTGGGAGGAAGTGAGGGCTTGATTCTGTGAGATGTGAGTTGAGTGCATTCCAGCCATGGGCAACTACTTGTGAAAAAGCATGGAGAGGGGAGATGGAATCTTTTATTTGGAGGAATTGCTAGTTGTCCATCTTAAGGGTGGACCAGACTGGGCTTAGTAGGGCTGTTTCCATTGAAAGGCAGTGAGAAGACTTTAACCTCTGGTCTAGAGTAAGGATCTTCATCATATTGTTTTCTCTGAAGCGTCCAGCTTCAAGGTATGCTAGCTTACTTTACTTCCCTCTGTATTTGGTTAAGGAAGCAAGTATTTCCAGCTTCTGTTAGTTCTCTAGCTAACATTGTCACCAGCTTGTTTTCAGTTGACTTAGCTTTGGTCTGATAAGCACTGAGTGACTGCTTGGCCAGTTCATTTCTACATACTATGGGAGAAGATAAATTTTTGGTCCGTACTTCTTCTGGGGTCTCTTTCTTTTACTGCTGCTTTGGTGGCAGACACTCCTTCCCCCACCTCCCATCCCCACATTATTTTTTGGCATTTGGGAGTCACCAGCTCTGGCAATCCTGCCTCAGAGGAGGCAGTACCCAGTGGGAAACATTTACAGAACATCTGATTATTGAGCTGTAATGAGCAGGCAGCTCCTGCTTGGGAGACAACACTGGTATTTAAACAATAAAGTTGTTTTAATCAGGAATTAAAGTGTCAGTTGCAGAACCAGCTACAGCTAAGAAATCCTGGTGGAGTAGATAAAAAGTAAAATAGTGAATGTAGCCAAGGAGTTCTTCAGCCAGCAGTCGAATCTTTAGGGAGTAGGGGCTGGGCACTGGCAAGAAATCTCTTTTACCTCCTAAGACTTGCCTGGAGAAGCTTAATTTTGTAGGCTGGATAGTTGCCTGCCTAGGGACTAGTCTCTCTGCTTGCTCTTTTATCTTCCCACTTTTTTGTAACTTAAAGTGTATTTGTTGAGGCGGGCAGGAAGCAGGTTTGGGAAACATGGGTGGGGCTAGGCCAGGATGACACCTCCACCCTTCAGATGCCACCATATATGTGAACCCTTGATTGACTCTACCTGTCAGAAGTGATCTTTCTTTCCTCGGCTTCCGGAGACCTCTGTATCTCTCTCATACACTTTTTCCTGGTGTTGTTTTGTGGTATTTGTGTATACATTCTATCCCTCTGTTGGACTGCACACCCTCTGAGGGAGGGACCTAGTGTGAGCTAAACTTTCTGTCTCCTGTAGTGCTTGACATACTGACTACTGAATGTTTGTTACTCACTGCAACCAAAATAAACTGACTCCTTTCATCATTTTGCTAGTGGCTTATTATTAATAAATATTTCTAAATGAAGGATTCTTAATTTTTACATGTGTCATGGACTCCTCTGCAGTTCAAGATTATGGACCCTTCTCAGAATAATACTTTTAAATGCATAAAATAAAATACAGGGTTACAATGGAAAGCAAAATGAAATATAGTTAGTATTTTTTTTTTACATTTACTTACCCCAGGTTAAGAACTCCAGGTTAAGAACAAACACTTTTATCATCATAGTGTAAAATTTTTTTTTTGGAAGGGGAAAGGCAGGGCAATTGGGGTTCAATGACTTGCCCTAGGTCCCACCACTACTAATAAGTATTAAATGTCAAAGGCTGGATTTGAATTCAGACCCTTTTGACTTCAGGGCTGGTGCTCTATTCACTGCGCCCCTAGCCACCCCAGCATAGTGTAAATTTTAAGGATGATAGGATGAATTATTTGAGCCAAGGTCCTGATCTGGAAGGGGCTAAAATAGAAAAAGAATAGATATGAGGTCTAAAAGATTTGGGTTCTAAGACTTAGAAATAGCAGTTGGAAGGGGGTGAGGGATCTGTACCAATGAAATTGCTGTTCTTTGGGGAAGAGCTTATGTAAGTCACATTTAATGTATGGATGAAATGGCCAGTAGGATGAAACCCAGGGTTGCTGTTAATCAGAATGCCATTTGCACAAGTGTATGTTTTGTAATTGAAACGCGAATACATCCTGATGCACTTATGGAATGTGCAATAGAAACCATTGCTTGCTATTGATGAAGAGTTAAAAATCAGAATTTTGGGGTGAGCATCCCCGATGCAAATGTATAACATTGCTACTGAGTCCTCTTATTACATGCAGAGTTGGAAAAGTGGCTTTTTTCTTACAGAGGATAATTCTGTTGCTAATATTGATATAGATCTTCCATGTTTGTAAAGCACCTTACATGCATCAACTCATGTGCATCTCACTGCAGCCTTGTGAGATTGTTGTTGCTTTATAGTAAGCAAACTGAAGCCTAGAAGTTTAATTGATTTGCCCAGGATAGCACAACTAGTAAGCATCCGAAGCAGAGGATCTGGAACCCAGGTTCTCTTGATTCCCAAGTTCTATGCTCTAACCACTATGCAATACTACCTAAGCTTTCTGGAAGGACTGAATGTTCTCCTCCCTTTAAGTCTGTGATTTTGCCAGTGTACAGTCCTAAATACAGTGTGATACAAAGGAGAAAGCATTGAATTTGGAGTCAGAAGACCTAGTTTTGAATCCCAGCTCTATTTCTTCCAGCTTGGTGGCATCATAGATAGAGAACACTGAACACAGATAGAGAACAGAGAAGATCTGAGTTCAAACATGACCTCTGACATTTACTAGCTGAGTGACCCTGGACAAGTCACTCTCTGTCTGCTTAAGTTTCCTTATCTGCAAAGTGGAGATAACAGTAGCCCCTATCTCCCAGAGATACTGGGAGGATTAAAAGAGATAATGCTCGTAAAGCCCTCTGCAGACTTTAAAGAGCTACATAAACTGTATCATTATCATCATCATTGTGACCCTTAGCAAGCCATTTCACCTCTCTGGACTTGGGTTCCCTCATTTGTAAAATTAGGGGATTGGGCTGGATTTGAAGTGTCAAGTTTGGTGCCTTTAGGCTCCAGCTCCCCACAAAACTCAGAGAGTGCTGCCCAAACCAGATTAAAATGTCCTTGGGAAATGTTGAACAAAAATCAATAAAAATGCAACACAGATAATGTTAACTTGTAGATTTCTGAGTCTCTCTCTATCTGGGTTTGACCCCATTGAAGTAGATGATCTCTTAGATATCTTCTCTCTTTATCTTAAGCCCGGAAACCAAAACTAAGCTGTGACTTTTGCTTCTTGTGACACAATAGTAGGGAGATACGGCAGATTTCTAGGGTTCTTTCCTTTGCTTGTTTAGAACTAAAGAATAAAGAAATCCCCAGGCTGCCTGTGGGAGTGACAGGTGGCCCAGCTGTTCGCTATAGTTTTTGTCTCTGCAATTACTTCAGCCAAAGAGTATTCTAGGGGAAAAAAAATGTAGGCAGGGAACTCTTTGGATAGATTGAGAAAGGGAAGTGTGTTCAGGAGGCTTCTTGGGTGAGGAAGTAGCAGGGGGATATAAGTCTCTGCCCTTGGCAGCTGGGACTCTTGTTGCACAGGTGGATGGGACAGACTGGGCTTATGATTGTAACATAAAACCCACCTGGGATGTATACAGTAGGGGAAACTGCTAGCAGTAACTTAGGGAACATTTGAGCTTGTGGTGCAGGTTGATGTGAACTCAGTGTTGGGCTTGCAAGTTCCTTCATCACTTTGATCCTTGAGTAACCTCAGGAGCATTTGTTACCCATGATTAGGCATGAGCCCAGATGGGGTGGGGGTAGGGAATTGAGTCAAAAATGTTTGCTGCCTCCTCCTTGTCAGGGTCTTCCTCACTAACCGAGTTTTCCTGTCCTCCCAATCTTAATTGCCTGTGTCTGAGTGAATGATTATGGGTGAATGATATGTCTGCCTGCCCCTGTAGGAAGATTGTGGTACTGATCTGTGGATGTGCACTTAGAGCAGCTTTTCCATCAGTAAGGGTAGATTATCCCCAGTGGGGATCAAACCCATGCAGTCTAAAGAGCACCACTGTGTGCTAACCATCTAAAGACTAGAAAAGTCTGGGTGCCCTTGCATATTTTCTCTTTCTTTAGGGACTCCCGTCCATCTAGGACAGTGGCCCAATCCTGAACTGCATTGAATAGGTAAAATATTCCAACTCCCTCTTCCTCAAATCCCTAGCATAAACTCCTTGCTGGCCTGGGACTTTCCAAAGGCTCTAGCAATCAACCTGTCCCTCAGCCTAGAGGGGTTTGAAAAGGGACGTAGGAGAGCAGGAGGTGTGGCAGGGAAGGGCCCCTGGCAGGTGGCTTCTATTGAAGCTGGTTCTGTCTTGTTCCCTGTTGGCTTTGTGTTTCTGGAGAACGCTTTTGTCTTGACCTGAAAAGGCTCAATAGTGGTTACATCTGTCATGGCCAGGAAGCAGCAGTTTGCAGTGTGGGGGGTGAACAAATACTCAGCAGACACCCTGCCTTGGGGCCCAGGTCATGGGAGACTTCTTAGCAAAGGCAAAAGTGACCAGGAGGCAGCTGCCAGCTAATCCTGGAAATGGAGAAGAGAGAGATTTAGCTTTTTAACTTCGTCCTTATCTCCCTCCGGTTGTGTTTTCTCCGCAAAGAGGCAGGCAGTTCTGAATATTAAGATAAAGGCCCTGGGTACAACAGTATTGTTAAATATTTCTCCCACCCTGCCCCCAGTCCTTGTGAATTTGGCAGTGGCACTGGCCAACATGAAGGGAGAAATGTTAGAATGTCCTGTTCACCTTGCCCCCCACACTTGTGTGTGCGCCTGGAAGGAACTGAAAAGAGGCCAGAAGGCAGCAGACATATTATAAAAGGAAAAATGCTTGCTTAGCCATTAAGTTGAGGCAGTTCTGTGGTGTGGTGGATAAAACACTGTATTCAGTCAGAAAGACCTGAGTTGGAATCTTGCCTCAGTCACTTACTAGCTCTGTGACTCGGGCAAGTCACTAGATCTCTCTGCCTCTATTTCTTCATGGATAAAATTCTGAGGATAATAATAGTACTTATGTCCTGCTGTTGTGAGGATCAGATGGGAAAGTGTATGTAAAGCTCCTTAAGATGCTATATAAATATTAGATATTGTTATTACCAGACTTTATGAAGAACTTAGAATTATAAGATGCTAAAAATCACATGTGATCTTGTTGGGATCGTTTGAACACAGACTCAGTGGGAGGGGAACAGTCTAACTGACCTGAAGCCTCCTTCTAGTCCAAGGACTACTGGGGTATCCTTTATTGTCAGAAAGGATGGCTTAGGGGTCGAGACTGAGGCAACAGATGAGGGTTCTTCTTAATATAAACCATTTTATTAATACATGTTTTGTTTTCACATCAGTTATGTTTCCCAGTATAGTCCCTCAGCCTTCTCCTATCTTTTTTTGAGGTTCCGAGTTTGGTCGTTTTAACTTCACAGCATTTAGTTTGGTTCATATGGATTGTTTCTGTGTTCATTTTTGTCGTCTATCCCTATTCCCGTAATTGAAGGATCCAAGATGCTTTGTTGTCTTTGCCTTTGGAGGACCGAAGTACATTTTATTTGACTGGGCTGGGTGCTGGTAGTTTAGGAGGTAGATGTCAGTCATTTTTACCAGAGCTATGGGACTTCTGTGTTGGAAGTTGCAACAGGATGAAGTCTCCATGGATTCCTTACCTCGGAAGGAACCCAGGCCCAGGGAAATCCCAGGATCTGTTTGTAGACCTCATCACTGGGAAGTTCAGTGAATACTGGAGTGTTTCCCAGGAAATCCAAGAGTCAGTGATGAAGGATGAGGATGAAGGATGGGGAAAGGAGCCATTGTTTATAGTTCCTGGGAATTGTTTCTCCTTAGCAGAGTATCTGCTGCCAGGATGAGGAGAGTACTAAATCTGATACTTATGATACCGTTCTTGCCTTTGCTCTATTTTCTCTCAGCTAGCTTCTGCCTCTTCTGAGGCCCCAGGGAGCTGTTGACTTTGTTGGAAGGAGTGACATCTAGAACACAATCTCCTGAGTGTGCTGTTCATCTGCCTGTGTGCCAGACTCCTTTGCCCCAACCTCTTCCCCTCTACCCACTGGAACCATTAAGCTTTGGGCTCTGCTTGACTAGTTTGACTCGGCTTGTACTTCTTCTGTGTAAGTGGAAACAGGGAAGGAAGCCTTTGAGCTCAGCTGAGTGGTGTGTTGGTAAGAGGAATACTAGACCACTTAGCTTGTATTAGCCCTTCCCCTTCCCATCATATACACTTCACATTATTTCCAAATAGGAATGTATCATCCCTGATGGCATCACACTGAAGCTGTTTTTGGACAGAATTTGTCAGTATGGAAATTGTTTTTCCCATACTTGGGCAGGACCTGTCCAGATGAATCTGCAGAAGTGACCTTTTGGGACTCACACCATGGAGGGTCTGTTTCCACATTTCTCCATTAGGACTTGTCTCATCATAGTGTTACACCAGCTAGGGGACTGTAAGACTTCTTTTTTTTTATTAACTTGTTTGTTCACTTTTAGGTTACAAGATTCTGTTCCATAGTCACTTCAGTTATAGATTTTTCTCCCCTTCCTCCCCATCCCCCACCCGACCCCCCCATGGTGGCATACAGTCATGTATAGGATCT
>CM053593.1:89854473-89950864 GCA_028646575.1 Pseudocheirus occidentalis
ATACAGTCATGTATAGGATCTGCAAACTCCTTCACATTGTACAGTCGTCTGGTTGTATAGGTGTTATAGCCAATGGAGTGAACAACGAGAAAAGAGAAACAAAAGCCAAACATCGAAAAGAATGATAGCATGCATTGCTTCAGTGTATGACTTCTTCTTAATGATCCCCTCTCTCATGGCCATTGTCTTTCCCTTCATCTAGCCATTAGAATGCATTGACTTTTCCAGTTCCTTCCCAGGTAACGTTCTGGGGTAGGAAGGGGATGACCATACTTCTGGAGTATCATGGGAATTCCAGGGAGTTAAGTGTTCATAGCTTTTCTGGGGGAGATTGGGATGGTATGGGAGGTGGTATGGCCCAACAGAAAGAACACTAGTCAGAATCCCTGACTTTACAAGCTGTCTATGATGCTTGTACTGCCTGTGTGATCTGGGCAAATCATCCCACCTCTCTCACCTGTACAATGGATTGAAATCCCATTGAACACTAGCTCCATGATCTTATGTGCTTTCAACAGTATCTTTCACAGGCCTTTTTGAAATCTGGCTTTCGTTAAGTGGTCCAGATTTATAGTTAGCCATAGGTTCCCAAAGTAGGCAATACGGCCCCTGGGGGGGTGTTGAACTGATCCAAGGGTGTGTTAGCAGTCTTAGGTTCAATTGGGGGGCATTGAATAAAAATAAAAGGGTGGTAGAAGAATAAAGAAGAGAAGAAAATTTTGAAAACCCATTTGTACATGTTTCATTTGTTGTGTAACAGAGTTAAAGTCATAGTGATTACATTACTTTACAAATAAACACACAAAGTATGAGCTATAACTGATCAGTGGTCAAGTCCACCAGCGGGTCTTAATAAGCAAGTGTTGGCAGGTAAGGGTGTTGTGCGTTGTGCAACCACTATATGGTTACATGATGCAGTGTTGCATCATCAAAATTTCAATGCAAGAAAACCCCCCACAAATTTACAACAAATTATTAAATTAAATTATTAAATTTATTAAATTAAAATTAAGGTGGCATTAAAAAAATTATACTTTTCAAAATGATGCAAATTTCCAAAAAAAAGAAAAACCCCGCTAATGGGTTAAATAAAGTAAATTGGGGGAGTTCAACCTGAGTAATTTTTTTTTAAAGGGGGCAGTAAGTAGGCTTCTGGCTAGACCATTTCTCCCTTGCCTCTGATTGACTGAAGCTAAATATGGACCAGTTTCTGTACTGGAATTTCCACTGCCAAACAAGGGGATAGGTTAAGGTGGCAGAAGAATAGAAAATTAGAAAAGGAACAAGAAATGGTTCCTTTGTTTTTGTTCCTGTGTTATCTTTGTTGCTTGTGGAGGTTTGAAGGGCCTCAGTGGTTTTGGAGGCTGCCTGACCATCTAGAGCTAGGAAGTAAGGGGCCAGGACAAATTACATATTAAAAAATCCACATTTTTCTGGGTGATGTCAGGTAGTACAGAAGGGGGAAAATTACATCAAAAGGTGTAATTTGAGGGCTGGGTGGGGGATATATTCAAATGGACTGGTAAAAATGTTGACTAATTTGCCTTGGTGTCAAAGTGGAGGATTTATGCATTGACTGTGTGAGGCCTCCATTCTTTTTAGGACTAGCTTACCAAACCATTAAATTCAACAATTACTGTCCAGGTGTTAAGAAGGTCTTTTGCTCTCCTCCTACTTCCCTTCCCTTGAGAGGCCTTGGGTGATTTCCTAGATGTATAACTTTATATCCATTGGCCAGTACCCAGCAGGTATGGCTGTCTTAAATGTCTCTGGAGAACAGGGGTCCCCAACCTGGGGTCCATGAGCGTCAAAAACTTTTTTGGAGTAACTATTTCAACATAGTTGGCTTTTTAAAAAACAATCTTGTAGATTTCATCTTTCATGTACTGAAACATTATTTTGAGAAAGTATCTGTAGGCTTCAGCAGACTGCCAAAGGAGGTCCATTGCATACTCCTGCTGTAGTAGGGAGAGTGAAAACATATCACTCCTGTGGTGGAGGGTGTGGGGTACAGCTTCTACAAGAATTGGTGATAAAGAGGCCCCTCTGAGGGCTAGGGAAAGCTTCTTCTTAAGGAGCTTGAATTTTTGCCGTGAATTCTTCAATGGCTAGGTTGGAGCTCTACTTCCTGCCCCCTAAGGCACAGTCAGCTCACTCTGCAGCTGTTGAACATCTGGACTGAGACAGGCTCTTGGAGGTAAGTCCACTGGCTTCTTCCTCAGGGGGTGGAACCCAGCTTGCACAGGCCTCTGGCCAGAGTTGAGGGGGAGGTGGAAGAATGGGATTTCCCCTGCCCCTAAGCATTTCCATGGACTTCCTCCTGCTTCTCTGCTCATATTATTTCCGAGTCTTGACCTTCCAGCAGTCTGCCTCTTCCCAGCTGGGAGAGGGAAGGGAGGAAGTGCTGCTAGGTGGCTGTTCTTGGTTTGTGGTTTTGGGAACAGATGTATGTCTTCTTTCCCCCTACCTCTGTAACTCCTTAAGGTTTGGGACCCAAGACACTATAACCACAATATACCATAAGAAAAAGAACACTCAGTAGAGAAATGAGGAAGGAGAAAGGATGCTTGTAAGGTCTTAGCTTTTTAGGAGGATGCTCCTTTGGTGAAGAAAACAGCAGTGTGCTCTTGTGGAAAGAATTTTGAACCAAGAAAGATTTCATATTTACTGTATGACCTCAGGTGAGTCACATGACTTTGGCCCAACTTTCTTGTCTGTAAAATACCTGCTTTGTCTATCTCAAAAGTTGTAAGGAGACTGAAATGAGGCAATGGGATAGGCAAGTATTTTGAAAAGTATGATATGCCGTGTAAATGTAAGGCAGTATTATTACGTGTCTGGGAAGAGAGAAATAACAGTGCTGAGATGGAACATGAGACTTAGAAGGAACCTTAGAAACGATTTGGTCAGGAGATGAAACATGCATTTTCAGGCATGGACAATGTATTGAAGGGAGGAGATAGTGGGGTTAGCCATAGAGATTAAAAAAAAAGACCATCAACAAAATATTGACAAAATACACAGTAGAAAACTAAAATTCAGAAGGAGATACAAATGAAGTGATTTTGTTACTATGTTATTAATCTGTATGTAACATAAATTCAGTTTCTTATACAAGCTTATGGCTATTAATGAATAAATTCATAGTATCATTTTTAAAGTAAGAGATGATCAGGTTCAACCCCATTTTGGTACAGGTGGGGAAAATAGGTTCTGGAGAAGATAATTGATTTTCCTAATCAATTACCTAAGGTCATGTAGCACATTAGTGACAGTCTTGACTAAAATCCCAGGTTTCCCATGAACAGAAAACAAAGGACTTGGGAGTAGAATGTCCATCAGGACCCAGCCCAGCGCTTCTGTTGTCTAAAGTCTCCATGGTCTTGTAACTGTAACTTCTGTGCCTTCTTCTAGGGAAGATGGGAGTTCTGGGTTTGACTGAAATGCTCTTAATCTTCTCCTTCCCCCTACCTTTCATTTTCACATGCCATTCTCCACCCCCTCCCCCTCCACGCTGGCCTTGGACTGATCTCTCTCCTGCTGCTTTCTGATGTTCTAGTGATTGTTGGTCTTCCTTGACTCTTTCTCTTCCCAGTAGCTCTTGCTTATGTAGCACTTTTAAGATTTTGAAAAGTGCCTCTCTCACAAGACCTCTGTGATGCAGGCAGGGCAGAGAGTCCTCTAGTCATGAGAAGTCAAGAGTTCTAAGGAAGGGAAGGTGACCTGCTCATTGTTGCCCACTGTCAGAGCTAGATCTCCAACCAGGTCTTACTACTTGAAACCAGTATTTTTTCTGTTAAACAGCATGATACTGTATCTCAACTGAAAGAATTCAAGAATTGCAACAGCACCTTTAAGGTTCTCTAGCTCAACCCTCTGCATGAAGCAGCATCCCTGAACTGGCAGCCGTCTAGCATCTCCCTTAATGCTTCTGATGTTAGGTAGGGGCTTCAGGGAAGCCAAGTCTGTTACTGGACATCTGGTCGTTTCTCTCACTTTTCTTGCTGCAGCTGTCTAGGAAATCAAAGAATATGAAAGTTGGAAGGGCCTTTTGAAGCCTTCTGGAGTATTTTCTTCTCTAGCCTCAAGCTTTCCTTCTATGTCCTTTCCCCACTTGGTTGAGGCCTCAATTCTTGAACTTATTTGAATCTCTTCCATATTTTCTGATCCTGGAAGAGGAGGTGGTCTCTTCCTTGCCAACATTTAAGCCCTTTCTCTCTTCCTTTATCTTCTATGACTGCTTCGTGGTAGGCTCTCTTTCTCTCTCTCTCTGTCTCTCTTTTCCCTCCCCTTTTTCTTTCTCTCTCTCCCTCAGTTTAATAACATCAAAATAACATCCTTTCTCTCTCCCCTCCCCCCTTAGTGCCAGACTTATAGAGAGTAATCTACACTTATGGTCTTTACTCTGTCAACACCATCTTTAACCCTTTGCATTTTGACTTCTGTTTTCACCATTCTACTGAAAAAAGATTTCTCTAATACTTTTTAGTGCATTTTTTTCTGTCCTCATCCTCTTTGATCTGTCTCTGACATTTGATATTGTATGTCATTTGTTTCTTCTGGTTACCTTCTTCTCCTTAGGTTTCCACAGTAAGAGAGCAAAGTAGCTTTCATGATTCTTCTACCTCTCTTACCACCTCCCTAGCCTCCTTTTTTTTTTTTTTGCAGACTCCGCATTCTGATGCCTGAATCTGGTTATACCCCACAGTATTTCCCTTCTCTGTCCATGGTACTCACTTGTTCTTGATCATGTGCTCCCATGACGTCAGTGATCACCTCTATACAGATGAACACTAAATCTGTGTCTCCACACCCAGAGCTCTAGTCTTATGTTTTTGTTTGATGCAGCAGCTCCATGATGCATTGGGGCAATTCAAATTCAACATTTTATTTTATTTTATTTTTGCTTTTTGGAGGGGGCAAGGCAGGGCAGTTAGGGTTAAGTGACTTGCTCAAGGTCCCACAACTAATAAGTATTAAGTGTCTGAGGTCGAATCTGAACTCAGGTCCTCCTGACTCCAGGGCTTGTGCTCTATTCACTGCACCACCTAGTGGCCCCAAAATTTGACCTTTAAAAAAACCAATTCATCTTCTACCCCAAAACTTTCTCCTCCTCTGCTTGTCTTATTTCAGTTTTAAAATATAATTTGTAAAAATTCTAATTCTTATTTTCTTTACCTCCCACAATCCTTTCCCCCTTGGAAGGAAAACAAAGCCTTTGTTAAGAAAAATTAGAATAGTCAAGCAAAATGAATTTTTGCATTGACCTCTTCCAAAAATGGGGTCTCGGTCTGTACCCTGAGTCCCTCATCCCTGTGACTTCTCTGCCATCATGGATGGTTATTACATCAGTCAGAGTTCTTAAGTCTTTCAAAATTGTTTGTCCTTACAGCGTTGTTATTGTATAAATTGTTCTGCCTCTATTCACTTCACTCTGCATTTATATCAATTTTCCTAGGCTGAAAAAGCCTCATAATTTCTTATAGCACAATATTATTTCATTATATTTTTGTATTGTAATTTGTTCAGCCATTCCCCAGTTGAAGGGAATTCTCTTAGTTTCTATTCTTTACCACCACAAAAAGAACTGGCATAAGTATTTGTGTACGTAGAATTCCCTTTCCTCCTCCTTTGACCCCTTTAGGGTATAGGCCTACAGAGATGTATCATGGGATCAAAGGATATGTACAGGTTAGTAACTTTCTGGTCATCATTCCAAATTGCTTTTCCAGATGTTTGTGTCAATTCACAGTCCACCAGATAGTACACCAAACAGGCCAGTTTCCCCATTTTTATTTCTCTTACTAGTACTGACATTCTTCCTGTTAGCCAGTTATTTATGACTCCTCTCTCTCTCAACCAATATATCCAGTTGATAAATTACCAAGTCCTGTTGTTTTATCTCAACACACTTTCTTGCTTCTGTGTCTTCTTTTCACACTGCAGCCAGCTTTAGTTCAGGACCTTCTTTTTCTTATTTAGGGATGGGGATTAAACCTTTAGCTTTTTATTTTCTTTTCTTCCCCACAACCCTTCATTCATTCTAGGTAGTTAGGTGTGACAATAGAGTACTGAACTGGGAGTCAGGAAGATCTGAGTTCAGATCCTGCCTCCACACTTCTAGGAGTGTGAAACTAGAAAAGTCATTTAATTTCTTTTACCCTGACTTTCTTAATCTGTAAAATCAGGTTAATAATAGTATCCACTTTCTAGGATTGTTGTGGAGATCCAATGAGATCATGTATGTAAAGTGCTTTGCAAAACAAACCTCAAGGTTGTGTGAATTAAAGTTCACTTTATTGATTTCTTTTGCTTTCTGAGAGATGAAATGATTCACTTATATAAGTCAGAATATTTTCAGATTACATTATTATTAGTAAAATGAAATCTCCGGCAAATGTCTAAATAGTTTAGTTGAAGCTCTCTATCATCTATGTCTAATGCCCCTGCAGTATTCTTAAAATCAGTCCTAGGCATCATCCATAACCTTTGCCTGACTGAGAGAACTACATTATATCTTTTGACAAAAATAATTAATTCTCTTTCTTTTATTTTCACCTACATGTTTTCCACCCTGCTTCTAATTTCAGGTCTGGATTTTTCACATAGGTGTATATGTTTTTGCTAGGTGGTGCTGTTCACCTTCTGTTTTTTTTGTTTTTTTTTTTTTGCACAAGACGTATTTCAGTTATGAATGTTGTTTCAGGGTTACTCAATGAAATCATATTTACCTCATTGTTTTCAAATTTCAAGTTTATATTTATTTATGGCTCATACTCTCCTTGATGATATGCAGTCACTTGAAGTTACAATTATTATTCCAGATTCTTTCCTCTCCTTGTCATGTGAGAATCGTTGGGTACCACCCCTATTATTATATTATGTCAAACTTCTTGTTGTCTTTCATGTCTGATTTTTATAATGTGTTTTGACCATTTTCTTCCTCCCCGTTCAAATTCTACTTTAAAACTCTTTTGGTCAAGTTGGTCAATGTTCTGCCAAACATTCTTTTTAATATTCCTAATCATACATTAGGTAGAGGGTTTCAGTTTTGGCAGGTTATATATTTTGTTTCAGATAGAATACCCCTTGGTGAGTTAAGTCAGATCTACTTAGGGCTTCTCTATGCCATAGCAAACCATAACCCACCACCACTATGGTTTTCTTTTGGATTAGTAGGATTCTTGGCACTTGTGAATCTTCTTAACTATACTGTGGACCAATAAATGCCATTTTCTTCAAAAGTTAAGATCCTACCTAATGGATAACTGCAGGGATATGGAGTTTGTCCTATCTTTCCTCTCCATGTTGCATTCTGATGCTCACTACCTATCTTGACATTGGTTTTGGTTCCTGCAGTCACAGGCTGGCAGAAAGGGACCTCAGAGGACATTTGGACCAACAGGAATCTTTAGTACCACTTCAACATAAAATAATCACCTTACCTCAACCTGAAGATTGTTGATGAGAATAAAAGCCTAATGCCTCTTGAGGTAGTGCATTCCACATTAAAACTTCCCTCCCCCATAGTTCTAACCTCTGATGCTAAGCAACATAAGTCCCATTTCTTTGGTAGTATAGTTATTAGAATGTGTAGGAAGGAAAGACTTATGCTGAAAGAAATATCTTTGGCATACTATTTAATGGAGCAATCGCTCTTTCCTACCCCAGTTCTCACCTATTGGAGGAAAAATTGTGTAGGAAAAAGACTGTTGGGTTGGAGTAATAAGGAGGAGGGGGCTACATTTATTTTCTGTGTACTTTTGGACTGGTAGAGTGTGGTCAATAATTACTATAACAGCTGACTCTTCTAGGACACTTCCTTTGTTACCTGATTTTATATCCATGAACTGAAGATTCCTAATCTCTCCTCCCCCACCTTTGATAAGAAGGGGGCTTGTTTACAAATATCAGCTAGTCTTGGGCATTTTTCCATCTTCACCTCTACCTGAAATTCACTGTGGTTCCCTCCTTTCACTGAGGGTTCTTCCTGTGAAAGTCACTATGGTTTCTTCATTTGGGGGACTTAGAGTTTAGGCAAAGCCTAGGAAAGCTGACATGCAAAATTACATTTACATACAAATAATTAATTGATGATTGCCTTAAGTAGGGACACAAATATAGCATAGGTCTGGCAGGTTAATAGAACAATTCACTCTTTGCCCATATCTCCTGGGTATTCTGTTGAGTTCTCTATGGTTCCTCATGTAAAAGTTCCACAGCAAATTGCCTGTTTGAGAGTTGGTACCCCATCTTTCAGCCACCCTACTAGTTCTCATCTCTTCCCTTTCCTCTCTTCAAAGATGTTAATCTCTTCTAGGTGATAAATCTGGGACAATTACTGCAGATATTTGTTCCAAGGCCAACACTCCAGTTAATATAAAGACCTTTGACCCCTCGGCAGCTGCATCTTTTTTCCTGGCCCAGGATATTCCATGTGGCAAAATTTGGCACCCTACCTGGTGGAGAAAGGAAAACTTTAATGGTCTGTTGTAATTTCTAGGTAATAGGTACCTGAGTTATTGCTTTCTTTAGAATGATACCTCATTCCAAAGAAATTTGACCTACAGAATCACCAAAGAACAATGCTTTCAAGTTCAAAATACTTAAAAATGTTGTTGAACTTAAATGAATTTTGGGTTATGTCTAATGTGTTAGATTGTCATACATACTACAATACTCTGAACTGTTAGACATACTGTGCAATGAGATATCATTGAAAGAAAATGTGTGTGTGTATGTATATGCGTAGATATATACACATATATACATATAGTTATGTGTATATATAATGTATGTGTGTATGTATATATGTATATATATATATACACACACACTGAAAAATATTTATGTGAAAAATGACCCTGAAAGTATTATTTCTTTCAATTCACTTCAAGAGATATTTTATTACATATCATTTACTTCTTACTTAATCCTCTTTACCATCAACACCATCTCACCGTCAAAAAGTGCAGTCGTCGGCCACTCTGGTTTTATACAAGCCAGGCTTGAAAGAAGAGTGGGGCCTGAATTTGGACAAATACAATAAATGCTATGTTATAGCCCATCAGGCATCCTTGCAATGACCAGGAAAAAGCGAATCAGTCATTGATTGTATTCACCACTTGAGGTCTGGGAGCTGTGGGTGCAAAGTCAGGCATTCTCTAGATGTGGGAAAAATCTTTGTAGTCTCTTGGGGTAAGGCACAAGGGCTGACTGCTCATGGCAAGAGAGAGACCTTTAGGGACAAGTGAATTGTTAAAGGAGTTTGTCACTTCCCAGCTGTTGTTCGGCTTTGTGTATGTATTACCAGGGGCTCAAAAAGCAGATCGCCATTTTTGTCCTTTTCTTACCACAAGTTTCAGCTCTGTTTATTGGGGGATTCCCCCTCCCCGTAAACACGAGTTTATAATTTTTAAAAATAGAAGTCAGTGGTAAGAATAGAAGTAGTTTGTTCACCATAGAGGCAATTCTTCTGAAGGATTTAGTTCCTATATAAGGCATGTACCTTTGTGCTACTTCCATGTGCTTTTTCTGTGAAAGGCTCATTGATTTTTGAAGACCTGTTTTATTTTGTGGTTAGTTCCGGTGGAAGGGGGAGAATCAGCAACGGTTTGAATAGGAGCCTCTGATATCATCTAGAATATGAAATTCCTCTCCAGCATCCTCTACAAGGAGCCTCATTTTTCAAATGACTTCCCCGTCTACGGGTGGGGAATTTACTCTTCCTTCTATGAGTTCCTGCCATTTTGAGAAAGTGTGGCATAGTGGAAAGAGTTGGGAGTCAAAAGACCAACATTCAAATGGTAGCTCTGCTATTAACTACTTGTATGACCTGGCACAGATCACATGACCTTTCCAGGCCTCAGTTTCTTCATTTGTAAAATAAGGAGGTTGGACCGGGTGACCTCTATGATCCCTTCTGACTCTCAACCTCAAAAGCCATTATGAGCCATCACTGGGCAGCTTTAGGTGTTAGTTCTACTTTCTATTGAGTTAGAATCTTGTCTTTCTCTAACTTTCTCCTAGCCCTGCCTTCCACAAACCAAGCAGGTTCAGTCTAATTCCTCTTCTGTGGAACAGTATTTCAGATATTTGAAAACAAAGAGAATCAGAAGGTCGTATGATATGGTAGAAAAGGCTCTGGGTTTGAAGTCGAAGGGCTCAAGTTCAAATTCTGACACTGCTGATTTCTGCCTATATGACCTTGGGCCACTCATTGAATTTCTCTAGTCTTGTTTTCTTATCTGCAGGATAACTCAGAAAGTTCTTTCAGGCTCTAAATCTGTGGCCTCGTAATCCTGAAGTTTACCTTTAACCATAGCTCACGTGGTACTATTTCTAGACCCTTAACTCTCACATTGGTGCTGAATTCCACGACATGTAGGAAGGAAAAGAGTGAGAACTTTTGGGGGGAAGGGGTAGCAAATTCTTTTTGTTGTTATTGTTAAAAATTTTTTTATTTTTCATTTTTTTCACATAATAGTATTTTATTTTTTCCAGTTATATGTAAAGATAGTTTTCATCATTCAGTTTTATAAGATTTTAATTTTCATTTTTTTTTCTCCCTCCCCAAGACGGCAAGCAATCTGATGCAGGCTATCCATGTACAATCATATTAAACATATTTCCACATAAACATGTGTGAAAGAAGCATCAGAACGAAAGGGAAAAAGTTCTTCCTTTAAAAAAAACTAACAGAGACAAAAACAAAAATTAGAGACTAACACGAAGGTTATTTTGACTAACGAGGAAATACGATGTCCTGGGCATTGAAGAATACGAGGGAATGATGAAACCCAGTCACTGCCATCAATCTTATAACTTGTTAGGGACAGTGACGTAGATGGGACAAAGAATTATGCAGTAAAATCATGTTAATTATGCAGTTCAGGCTACAAGTATTACAAAACATCCCTTGTCCTTTGCTCTTTTTTCTTTGTCTCTCTGCTCAGCTCACATCATTGTTTGGGAGCCTTGCAGAGGTCACAGATGGTAAACATTGAAGTAGCTAAACTCTCTTGCTGCGAATCTATCTCCCTTGTGAAGAGAGATGAGGCAGGGAGAGCCTTGCCAAAGTTAAGGAAGGGGTCAGGCTTGCAGGAGGGGTAACCCAAAGGACTTGGATATATCCTACTATCATTGTGGAATGAACATTGCCTCTGAAGTCTAAGGATCTGGGTTCAAATCCTGCCTCTAACCTTTACTACTTGTGTGACCTGGGGCAATCCACCTAACCTCTCTGGGCCTCAGTTTCCTGATATATAAAAATAAGTGGGTTAGACTAGATGGTCTTTGATGTTTCTTCCAACTCTGCATCTATGATCCATACGATCCCTTTCTCTTCTCCAGACTTTAGAAAGAGCTAAGCAAAAAGAACCAGAAAAATAATAATGAAATCATAAAAGGGGGTTCAGAATCTCAAGAGAAATAATAAAAAATGGGAGTAAAGGTGGGCTAGCAATGCCAGATCTCAAACTATACTGCAAAACAGTAATTTTCAAAATAATTTGATTACTGGTTAAAAATAACTTGCTCATCAGAACAAAGTAGGCAAACAGCATACACAGCGAATGAATCCAGTTGCCTAGTGTTCCATAAACCCAAAGATCCCAGCTATTGGAATAAGAACTCCCTGTTTAATTTTTATTTAAATGCTGAGGAAAATGTGCAGCAGTATGGAAGAAATTAGATTTAACATAACACCTTATGCTAAGATAACCTCTACATGGATGTTCCAAATATCAAAGGCTACATCATAAACAAAATAAAGAAACATGGAAAAAATTACCTATTAGGTCTATAGATCGATGAAAAGTGAATGACCAGACATGGACTGGTCACAGAAGATAAAATGGATCATTATGATCACATAAAATTTAGAAGTTTTTGCCTAAGCAAATCTAATAAAGCTAATATTAAAAGGGAAATAATTAACTGGGGAAATTTTTTTTGTAGCAAGTTTCTTTGAAATTCTAAAACAGATTAGAAATTGATTCAGATTTATATGAATGAAGTATTCTGTAACTTATAAATGCCCCAAGGATATAAATATAACTTCACTTCTCAAGGGAGAAAAAAAAACCTCAAGTCTATCTCTAGTCTTAAGAAAAAATGCTCCAAATCACTACTGGAGAAATGAAAATTAAAATAATTTTGAGGTCCCACCTCCCACCCATCCAATTGACAAAGGTGATTTAAAAAAAGCAAGATGACAGATGTTGGAGGGTCTGTGGGAAAACAGGCACATTAATGCACTGTTGGTGGTCCTTTGAAGCAATTTTGAAGCATATGCAAAAAGTTACTAAACAGCGAGTGCATGTCCTTTGACACAGTTATACCCCTGCTAGGCCTATACCCAAAAGAATTCAAAGAAATAGGAAAAGGTCCTACCTATATGAACAAAAACATTTATGGCAACTCATTTATTGTGGTTGCAAAAAAAAGTGGAAACTAAAGATTTGCTCATAATTTGAGGAATGACTTAAATTTTGGCACATGAATGTGATGGAATACTCTTGTGCTGTAAGAAATGAAGAGAGAGATGATTTCAAGGAGACATAGAAAGCCTTGTATGAAGTGATGCAAAATAAAGCGAGTAGAAAAGAGCAGTTTATGCTATAGCATCAGTATTATAAAAATGAATATTTTTGAAGACTTTTATAAACTGATTAGAGATAAAATGTACTGAACCAGGAGAAAAATTTATACAGTAACAGCACTGTAAAGTCAAACAACTTTGAAAGCTATAAGAACTATGAAAAAATGAAATGATTGCCCATAATTCCAGAGGACTGATCATAAAATGCACTCTCCACCTCTAGAGAGGTGACAAATTTAGGGGGGAAAATTTTTGCATACAGCTAATGAGAAATTTTGTTTTTCTTGATTCTGTGCACTGTATTTGTTACAAAAGATTTTCTTGTCTTTTCTCTCTCCTTTTAATGAGATGGAAGATGAAAGGGGGAGAAAATAGATTTCAGTTAATTAAAAAAACTTTAAGAACAGAGGTTCAGGGGTTGCAGTAGTGGAATGTTGCATGTTCTTACAGAAGAGATCACTAGAATCACAGTTAGTTTTAATGAATTGTTTTACCTGATTCCCAGAGAATTCTCGTGGGGTGGGGGTCATCTGGAAATGTTTGTAATGTAAAACCAAGTCATGTTAATAAAACTAAAAAAAAGAAAGAGCTAAATGCAAGTAGTAAGGTTAAAGCCAAGGAAACTGGAAGGAGGAGCAGAGGAGCATGGAGGAGTCTTTACTTTTCTCCTTTTTCCTTTCTTTTGGGAGAGCCTAGGATTCTCTTCCCTTTAGCTTAGTCTCCTGGAATGTATATTTTGGAAGGAGGGGGAGAAGAAGTCTGTCCATAGGGTGTCATGTTTCTTATCCCTCATCTCCCCCTCCCCCTCAACTCCCCAGACCCTGTGTTACCACCACAGGCTGAATTCTTTCCACCTGCTGTCACATCAGAAGCAGCCAGGGCCAGCTGGGCATCAGATGCTTTCTTGGATGTGTGCTTTGGCCTTCAGGTGTAGGGGAGTAGCAACTGGATCTCTGGGGTCTCTACATTTTGAAACTTGCTTATTAGCAGTGATGACTGTAGAAGCAGGGTCCTTTCTTTCTTCTCTGGCTCATTATGCTCTTAACCTTGAACACTGGTGAAGTAGGATGGGAGCCAGGGCCCCTGGAGCTTTTGGTCAGCCCCTGATCTAGACTTAGGAGAGTCGTGTGTGTTGGCTATGAGGAAGGAGTAATGTGCTGAGTTCCTGTTTCTGACTATTGTAATAAGAACTTGAAAGGGGTTCTGACAGTCAAAATTCAATGCACACTTACTGCGCATCTACTCTGTGCCATGTACTGTTTTAGGCATTTGCAGGGGAGGGGTACTGGGAACAGTCATTAAAAAAATTCCCTGCTCTCAAAGTGCCTAAAGCCTAGACAGGGACGTAAGCTCTTTGTGGATGTCTGTGTGTTCTGAGAAACAGGAGTAACTGCCTGGGTGCTGTGCTGAAGCAGAGGAGGTCTTGTTTAACAAACACAGAGCACTAATGCTTACACTCATCGTGGGTGATGTTCTCATGTCTGAATCAGAGGCCTGGAGAGGGAGGGAAGACTTGGTAGCATTTTACCTCTTTTAGACTCCTCTCTACCAGCTGTCAAAGTTAATTAGTTGGTGTGAGAAACAGAGGAGAAACCTAGCATTGGGATGCCAGAGCTGAGCTTCCTTTGGTAGCGGTCTCTAGAGTATCCCATATCTCCTCCCTCCCGAAGCTATTAATAACACCTTCTTTGCAGAGCTGTTCATCCTTGTAAAGGAAGTAGGTTGGAGCAGGCATGTTTCCCAGTGCTCCCTGCCCCACCAGAAGATTTCTGACGCCACTGGGGGTGGGGGTGGGGGTGGAGGATAACATGGGATCTGTCCTTGGTTGCCTCTCTACTCTTACTCTCACAATAGCCTAGCCAGTGGTCAGGACCTTGGACCCAGATTCCCCTTTGAACTATCTCAGATTGGGTCAGGCTTAGGGAGCAGATTCTGTGACCTCCAGCTTCTACGCTATGTGGCTTATAGTTAACAACACTGGCATCTGAAGAACTTGTCTGGTTGGATAGAGGGCTGGGGAACCTTGAATCTATTCAATCCCAACTCCAAGTCTTTATTGAACCTGAATGTCAACCTGATAATAACTTGAATTTATATAACACTTTAAGGTGTTCAAATCACTCCTCCCATGGCAAATAGGTAGTGCAAATTATTTTTTCTGTTTAATATATGGGGAAACTGAGAATCAGTTGTAGCATAGCATGACTCACTTATTGTCACATCTAATAAGCTTTAAAGCCAGAATTCAGACTCCGGTCTCCTGACCCCATGACTACTTTGGTTTGTACTGTACCACACTGGTCCTAAACAGGAGATGCCCACAAGGGTTTAATGCAGAAGTTCTTAACCTGTGGTCTATGAAATTATATTTTTAAAAAAGATTTTGATAACTATATTTTAAAATATTGGTTTCCTTTGTAATTCTCTCTTTAAAGTGTTTAAAAAACATTCTTCTGAGAAGAGATCCATAGGCATCATCAGACTGCCAAAGGGTTCTATGACATAAGAAAGGTTAAGAACCCCGTTTTGATTTTTTTGAATCCTACTGTGTTCCATCCAGGTTTTACCTGCAGAGAAAGGCATGTGGTGGAATGGAGTGTTACACTACAACACAGGACAATGACTTCATCTTGGCTGCCACACTACAAGAGTAAGAGCTGTGATGGCTCTCCTGGGCCTCTACCTTTCTCCTGCTCTTGCTGACTTCCCAGGCAGGCCATCCTGTCCTCTGTAGTCTAGCACACAATTAGTTCACTTATTATGTACGTTGTGAGGAAATAAATCATATAGGTATGTTTGTGTGTGTGTATATGTGTGTGTATATATATATATATATATATATATATATATATATATATATATACACATGCTAAATCCCTCATTATGGTGTTGTATTTTTCAGCTTGACTGAGGCTCAAAATATTTAGTACCTCTTCCTAGATTCAGCAATTACATAGCTAGCATTTATATAACTCTTTGAGGTCTGCGAAGTGTTTTACGAATATATGATCCTCACAGCAATCCTGGGAGATAGGAATTATTATTATCCCAATTTTACAGAAGAAAACCCTGAGCCAGACAGAAGGTTGACTTGCTTAGGGGTTACCCTAGTAAGGATCTGAGGCTAGATTTGAACTCATCTCCCTGACCCCAGGTCACACTGACTAGTACCTAGTACTCAGTGCTTCTTTGTACCTCAGCCAGAAGTCATTTCCTTTAGGTCTTAATGGTTCTTCTGGGCAATTCACCAGACCATAGTATTGGTCTTAATCTTTCTTTGGTTACCATTAAAAAATAAAAATAAAGTTCTTTCCTAATTGGGTGCTTTACAAAAAATTTTTGGTTGAAACTGCTGCCAATTTAGCCCTTGCCAAGTCACGTGGTCTCTGCAGAGCACTATCCTGTCCTTTCCTGCCCCTTTTTAAGCCCTCAGCCCCTGTACTTCAGCTCCATTAGAATGTACTTCTCTGTCCCTTCTTTCTATTAGCTCTGCAGTTTTCTGAAAAGATACCCTAAGCTCTTCACAACTCCAACTCATAGACTCAGTTGCCCACCTTGCCAAGTGAAGATTGCTTGTTGTTGTCGTCTCTGTTTTCAAGAGGCTTCTCCTTGTTTGTTCCTGTGTTCTTTGGAAGTCCTCTTTGACCATCCTTAATGCTTCAAAAAACCTGACCCTCCTCCCAGTTACATTTTTTTTTTAGTGCCACCATCAATGTTTGAAGAAAGGAGCACTTTTGTACAAGGGCTCATTGGATACTCAGAGAAAGGTGCCAATGACCAACAGTTGGGTCAACACCATAGAGTTTGTCACTGAATTAGATGGATCAAATGGACAGATTTACTAAAACTATACACTTTATGCAAGGAAATAATGAGAATTATAAGACATAGTCTTTGCCCTTAAGTTTATAATCTGATTGGGAAAAATAATTATACATCTGTGAAAACGAGAGAGACAGACAGAGAGAGAGAGAGGGAGAAAGAGAAAGAGAGAGACAGACAGAGGGAGAGAGGGAGAGAGACAGAGAGAGAGAGACAGAGAGACAGACAGAGGGAGAGAGAGAGAGACAGAGATGACACAATGGAAGATATTGTAGGGCAGAATATGATTCATTGCTGTATAAGCAAATTAGACTCTGAATTTGGAGAGGAGAAATTGCTATGGGCTGGACACTTCCCCTGTAGTGGTCTTGGGCAATAGTTCCTAATTTTTTAGCGCATGAAGATCTCTTTATAACACCAAAGATTGTGTGAATCATAGCACTGGTACATTTAGACTGTTAACATTAGGGTTTTTTTTGAGAAAAATATGACAAGGAGTCACTATGAATTCAGTAATTTTCTCATTTTATCAAAAACAACAGTATTTGTATAGTTTGAAAAAAAGAGTAACATATGGATAATAGGATCATGTGATAGAGTCGTGATTTACTGAAGTTCGCACCCATAGTAAGTGTTGTGTCTTTGAGATCTGTGACTTATTCAGGCTGCAAAAGTTATGTTTAATTACTGTGCCATGCTTTGGTGGTGTGCCTGTGTAGGACCTGCATTAACTCTGTGACTTTATCTAGGACCAGGAGTGTGCTGGAGCCATCTCAAACCAGCTCTTGTGAGCCAACCGTTAAATTTTTAGTGTGAGCATTTATACCTCAGAAAACACCGCGAATCAGGCTTTGATTTATTATTTTGTTGATTGTCTAGCTGTTAGAAAGTGATGGAAAAATGTTGATAATGCAGATTAAGCTTAAAAGTGTAATGATTTGTACCTCCTCCTACCTCCCACCTCTCATCCCCCAAGCTGGTTGTTTACCATCCTGGACTAGGAGCACATACCACCTACCTTAGAATGCCAGTGGCTGGACATGATGCTAAGAACTGGAGGTCCTCAAGCAGGCTCACTCATTTTGCTTTGTTTCTGGGTCTCAACCTTAACCTTAGCTAGCATCTTTCCGTTGCCTGCCATCAGTCAGCAGCAGCTCTGGCTTGTGTTTATGGACAAATTAACATAAAACCATGATGGAAGAGACTGATCTCAGTATAGGAAAGGTGTCAACCTAAGAACAGAGTGAATTTGAAGCCTGCATTGCTTCTTCTTCCCTGGCATCAGGTAGTGGTTGTTTTTTCTTCTTCTCTGTCATCGGTAGATAGTGCTGGCATTTAAAGTATTCCCCAGTGTGGCCTCCCACTGACCTTTCCAAACTCATTTCTTCTTACCCCACTTCATGCACTCTTCTTTCTAGTCGACTAAACTGGCCAGCTTGGTCCTCCCCATGTAGAACGGTCTACCTTCCCATCTTCTTTTGTTTGCACAGGCAAGGAAAAAAATAAACCCTAAATCCCTCATGTCTTAGACTCCCTCCTCCAGTTCTTAGAGTCCTTTTTTGTTATTTTCAGTCTCATCTGACTCTCCATGACCCCTTCTGGGGTTTTCTTGGCAAGCATACTAGAGCGGTTTGCCATTTCCTTCTCCAGCTCATTTTGCAGTTGAAGAAACTGAGGCAGACAGGGTTCAGTGACTTGCCGAGGGTCACACAGCTAGTAAGTGTCTGAGGCCAGATTTGAACCTAGGAAGATGAGTCTTTCTGACCATGGGCCCAGCACACTATCTCCTCTGCCACCTAGCTACCCTCTCAGAATCTTATTGTTCTTCAGATTGCTGTTCAGATGCTATATAACATGCAGAGCCTTTCCTAACCTTTCAAGTTGTTAAATTCCTTTAGTCAAGGTGGTGCAACAGATAGAGCAACTGGGCCTAGAGTCAAGAACTGAATTCAAATCTAGCCTTTGACACTTACCAGCCTTGTGACCTTGGACCAGTCATTTTCTCTCTGAATGCCTCAAGTCTCCTCATCTGTAAAATGGGGATGATGATGCTAATAGCGCCTACCTCCCAGGGTGGTTGTGAGGATCGAATGGGATCATATTTCTAAAACACAGCTTAGCAGAGTGCTAGCATGTAGAAGGTGCCTAATAAATTATTGTTTCCTTCTGTTATTTAGTACGTACGCTTTATGTTTACTTACTGGTCTGTAGGGACCCTCATCTGTGAAAGGAGATAGTCGGACTAGATGATCTTCTAAAATCCCTTCTGGGGGGCAGCTAGGTGGTGCAGTGAATAGAGCATTGACCCTGGAGTCAGGAAGACCTGAGTTCAAATCCAGCCTCAGACACTTAACCCAAAAACTAGCCCTGTGACCTTGGGCAAGTCACTTAACCCCAACTGTCCTCCGAAAAAAGCAAAAAAAAAAAAAAAAAAAAAAGACCTACTCAGCAAAAATGAGTTTAAAATATCCTTCAAGTAAAATCCCTTCTGGCTCCAAACCTGTGATCCAGTGCTGTGCATTGCATCCCTCCCCCCACCATCCCCCTCCCCCACCTCTCCAATGGAATTTCCTAGAGCACCGGGACTGTCTGGTCCTTTTAACTCCTAGCATACTGGATGTTCTTCAAAATGTTTGCTGAATTGAAGAGTGAAGATTCCTCTCTCCTGCTTGGTGCCACTGGAGAAGTTTGTAATGGGTGGACAGATTAGTGTCAGCCCATTGTACATATTCTTCCCTGGAGTGTTAGAAAGGAAAATTCACCTTTATTTCTGACTTGGGCTAGTAATCTAGTGGAAGGGTAGGACCGACTGACAATTTGTGCAGTATTTCAACATAGCCGTTAGGTGGCAGTGTGGCTCCATAGCAATATTTCATTTCTTTTGAATAGGATTGTGGATTTACTCCAACCCCCCTTATTTTACAGATGCCCAAGTTCAGGCAGGTCATAAGTGACAGGAGGCAGGTTGGGAATGCTCTTATGGCTTCCAAGGAAGTCACAGGATCATCTATCTAAAGTATCTTCTGGAAGACCATCCCCAGCATTTACTCAAAAGGTCATGAGATTTAGAGCTAGAAGAGACCTTGGAAATTCCAGTCCAACTCTCTTAATTTACAGATGAAGAAACTCAGGTCTAGATGGGTAATAATCTGTCCAGCGTAACACAGAGAACACGTGTGGCACAGCCTGGATTCAGCCAGGCCCTTTGACTGCAAAGTATACCAAGTGTACCAAGCTTCATTCTCTTGGATACTCTCTGTTTTTCAGGTTGAAAACACATCTTCCTGGCTCCCAAAGCCCTCCACGATCAGTCTCCAGCCCTGCCTATCGAATTTTAATTCCTTCTCTTCCCTCCTTCCGTTCCCCCATCACTTATCTTTCTTTCTAATCCTGTCATTCCCTTAGTCTCCCACATGTCTCAAGCATTCTTCCTCTCCTGTCTGCACCTTTGTTTCTCCCCATCCCGAATGCCCTCCCTTCTCTCCTTCATCTGGTCATAGCCTGTCTATCCTTCAAAGATCAGTTCACATCCTGCCTCTTTCCAGTAGCCTTTCCTGACCCCAGCCCTCACCACTCACTCCCTAAGTCTAGGATACTATGAATGAGTCACTGCTCATTTGCATGCTGTCTGGTCTTCTTGGTTGTCTTTTGCAGGGAATCTCTTTTTTTTCTATGAGACTGTAAGATTTTTGATGATGAAGATCTTGTCTTCAGTCCTTTGTGTCCCTTCAGAGTGCCTGGCATTGTACTAGGTCTTTTGGTGGGTGCTCAATAACTACTTATTAGTTGGCTAAGGAGAAAGGGGGTGACCTGAGTGGACAGAAAAGTGGAATGGATTTGGACCTATGGGTCCTAAAGTATATTCTGGGGCTGTAGCTAGATGACCCTTGGAGGTACCTCCAATTTTTCCTCTATTTAAGCTCCTTCCACCTCCCTCTATGTTTTGGTTTAAACATTCTATCAAATACTTCCATCCCCTGAGCCTGTATATCCCAGCTCCTTAGGCAGATGGGCTCATTGGGTAACTGTAACCTAAGGAACTGTTAGGAAGCTCTCTGTGGTGGTTGCCAATTCCAAAATATCCCAGAGAGATCAGGTTGGGTTTCTTTCTGAGCTCACAATAATTATGAGAGAGACAGGGTGGTGAAGTGGTAGGCACCTTAGACACGGAGTCCGATCCAGGCTCTTACGGTTAACAGGTGTGTGACTTTGAATAAGCGACTTCATCTTGCCAAGTCCGTTATTCCATCTGAAAAACAGGCTTGATAATGCTTGTACCAAGAAGGTGATATCAGTGAATGGAGAGCTGGTCTTAGAAAAGGAAAAGCTGAGTTCAAATTCTGCTTCAAATGATGCCTTTTGGGCACCCACAGCAAATCACCTCCCTACTCAGTGCTGCACACAACTGTTGAAGGAACGAGCATTTCCCAATAGTTAGGTGACTTGTACAAGGACACACAGGGAGTGACATTGCCAAGATTCAAACATCAGTCTTCTCACTCCAAGTGCCTGGCACTGTTAAGGATTTTACAAATATTACCTCCTTCAGTCCACATAAGACTCTTAGAAGCTCTTATCATCCCCTTTATACAGTTGAGGAAACAGAGGCAGACTGAGGTTAAGTGACTTGCCCAAGGTCACATGACTAGTAGGTGTTTGAGGTCGAATTTGAACTCAGGTCCTCCTGACTCCTCCTGACTCTAGCTTATAGTTTAGGACCTCAAATTGCAGAGCATTGGTAATGGGAATTCCACTCCTAGGAGTGAAACTGCAAGTCTTGTCCAAAAATGCTTGCTGTTCTGCCCCTGTCATAGAACCATTGTGAGGAGAGGACCGAAGTGTTCTGGGTAACTGTGAGCTATTAATAGTTTGATGCCTCGTTGTGCTGCAGACACGCTCCAGACTCTGGTTTTCAAAGGCTATGCTGTCAAACATTGACAGGTCCCATCATAGAGGAAAGGCCTCAGGCCCAGGCCTGGGGAGCAGGGTTGTTCAAGGACCCTTCTAACTGATTTTTGAAGAGGCTCATTGCCAAACCGTTTACACAGAGTGATGATTTTCCCGCGTGATATGAATAAATAAATGAATGGATGGGAAAGCATTAAACTCTTTTTGTTGCTCAGTCTTGTCTGACTCTTTATGACCCTATTTGAGGTTTTCTTGGCACAGACACTGGAGTGGTTTGCCATTTCCTTCTCCAGCTCATTTTATAGAGGAGGAACCTGAGGCTAACAGGTTTAAGTGACTTGCCCAAGGTCACACAGCTAGTAAGTGTCTGAGGCTAGATTTGAACTCAGCCAGCTGAGTCCTCCTTACTTCAGACCCTTCTGTCTATCCACTGTATCACTTAGCTGCCTTAAATTCTTATTATGTGCAGAGTATTCTGCTAAGTACTGAGAATACAGATAAAACAGTAAGTTGGCCCCTCCTATCATGGAGCTTTCATTCAGATAGGAGCAGACTAAGTATACAGAAGCTTTCAGCTGCAAGCTGCATTCACGAAACATATGATAATGCCTTTTCTTTAATGAATGACATTTCTGCTGATAAAATCCTATAATTCTTTTGTGGCAGGAAGTTTCTTTTCTGGTTCCTCAGTAGCTGTGACTGTAACACCCACAGAAGCAGTTGCTAGGCCACATCTCCAAGAGGTTGTACTCTCAGGATGGTGGCTGCGCTGCCTGGGCTGGAAGCAGGATCAGTGGCTGTGGGGGTAGAAGGGTGGGGTGATGCCCCTCCCCGGAGCCCTTGGGCTCACCTGCCTGATGGTGGTAAGTGGTCACTGGTGAATTGCTCCCTCCAATGTAGGGTCTGGTCAAGAAGCAGAATGAGGTATCAGGAGGGCACTTCTATTCCTGAGGGTCTAAAATTCAGGGTCCTGCACTGTCTCTAGCTGCATTTCTTGGGAGGTCATGGTTGGGTAGTGTTTGACTCACCTGGTAATTTGCCTTCTGTGTCTTCTCCAGGGTACTTTACTGGTTCATGTGGTTTGGCCATTCATTTGTGGGATCTGTTTCTTTTTGCAGATGCTTCAGGACTGCCCTAAGGCCCGAAGGGAGGTGGATTTGCATTGGAGAGCCTCTCAATGCCCACATATTGTCAAGATAGTGGATGTCTATGAGAACCTATATGCTGGAAGGAAGTGTCTCCTGATTATCATGGAATGGTGAGCAACAATTCCTGCACGCCCCTCCCCCCACGTCCCCCTCAAAATCCTCATTCCCTGCTCATTCCTTCGGCCCAGCCTTTGGCTCCTTCCAGCTCCATTCCCTGCTCAACCCTTCTACTTCTCTGTTCCTCTCTACCATTTCCTTTAGCCCCATTCAGTCCAGTTATCCAGTGTTCAGTTCATTCTCATAGCACTCTTGGTAGTAAGAGGGAAATCTTCACATGTAAATGCTATTTTTTTTAAGGATGGTACATGATTATATTGGTGGGAAATAACTGGAGGCTCCATTTTCAAAAAACCATCACTTCTCTGTTGCCTTTTGTTTCAGCATGGATGGTGGAGAGCTCTTCAGTCGCATCCAAGACCGGGGAGACCAGGCCTTCACCGAGAGAGGTAAGCAAGCCCTCCTGGGAGAGGCAGAAAGGTCTGAATAAATTCTCTAGAAACTATAATTCCAAAGGGAGACTTTCTGTAGTAGGGTGAAGGGGCTACTCTATTAGCTATGGCTCCCCTTCCACCCATAAAACCCAGTTCTAGAATCCTGCCAGGCTGGGGTCATGACTGACCTTGCTGACATCATTCTTGGACAGTGTTCTTAAACTTGTTTGTATCATGGATAGCTTTGGCAGTCTGGTGTGGCTCATGGATTCCTTCTCAGAATAATGATTTTAAATGCATAAAATAAAATACCTAAGATTACAAAGAAAGCCAAAAGTTAATGAAAATAAAGAAGTAACATTTTTCCTATCCAAATTCATAGACCCCTTCCAATTTTGACACGGACACCTTGGAGGAGGGTTATCTTTGGATCCCAAGTGAAGGACCCCAGTTCTAGGGATGGCATCATTAGAATATAAGCTCCTTCAAAGCAGAGACTGTTTATTTCTTCTTACCCTAGTGCTGGGGGTCTGTCCTTGTTGATTGATGCTGTCTAAGGGCTCCTACCTGTGAGGTTCAAGGCTTCCAACGCTGAACACCACTCTACTCTATTGCAGTTCCATATTGAGGTTAGGGCCCCTCAGTAAGGAGATGGAGCTATGTTAGCGTTGCTTCAGGCTTCAAGGCTCAACTTCAAGACTCCTCTTTCTTATTCCTTCCCCCAGAGGCTTCAGACATCATGAAAAGCATTGGTGAAGCAATTCAGTACTTACACTCAATCAACATTGCACACAGGGATGTCAAGGTAATTGTTGCAACCTCTCTCATCCTCCCTTCTGTCTGTCTATCTGTCTCTGTGTCTTTGTGTCCCTCTCTCTTTCCCTCTCTCTCTTTCCTCCCTCCCTCCCACTGTCTGGGAACTATGGAATGGCTAGAAAGGATGGGTAGCAATGTAGTGGAAAGACCATAGGATTGGGAGTGAGAAGACTGGTGTTTGAATCTTGGCAGTGCCACTGCCTGTGTGTCCTTGTACAGGTCATCTGACTATGGGGAGCCTCAGGTTCTTCCTCCATGAAATATAGATAATGCATGCTGATATCAGCCTCCTAGGCTGTTGTGGGGCTAACATGAGATAATTCATGTCAAGTGCTTTGCAAACTCTAAAGCCGTATATGTAACATGGGTTATTGTTTTTGGAGTTTCAATGACCCCATCTACAAAACGGGGCTGATAGCTGTAAAATCACAGGGTTGTTATAAGGATCAAGCAAGCTAATGCATGTCAGGTACTTGTAAACTGTCAGCTGATTTGTCCTGGATGGATATCAGCAGTGATGATGAGTGCTCTGGTTCATTTCCCTATACCAGCTCCTTCAGCCTGAGACAGCCTCTCCCCATGCTCAGCCAGGTCCACACTGACTTCTGTTAGGGCTTTTGCTTGCTGGATTTTGTGGAGAAGCATTTGCCTATTCCTCCCCTCCCTTCTTATCCTTGCCTATCCAGACCAACCCAGGTCTGCCTCCCCCATGAAGCCTTCCCTTCCCCCTCCAGCCCACAGGAATATCTCCTTCTTTGTACTTCTGCAGGCGTGAATGCTATTAATTATCTTGTTGTTTTCTCACTGCTCTTGTATGTATCTTTTCTCCCTAACTTGATTTTATAAACTGAAGGATAAACTCCTTCAGTTTGAAGACTATATTGCTTTTATATTCTCCCACAGCATCTAGAAGAGTTCTAAGCTTTTAAGATGCATTCAGTACTTGTTGATTGATTGACTGATTCATTGATTGATTGAATGAATGAATGAATAAATGAGTGAATGAGTGAGTGAGTGAGCAAGTGAAGCTACAGTTTACTGTTTCAAGCCCTTCACTATCTGGTTGTCATATACCTTTACAGATTTATTATGTGTTACTACCTTTCACTTGCTCTCCAGTCCAACCTACTTGGCCTAAGTAGGCCAAATAGTAAATACTGTTTTCTGTACATAACATTCTACCTTCTGTTTCTCTGCTGGTGCACAGGCTATTACACACGCCAAATGAACTCCCTTCACCCTTGGGACCTTTGACATGATCTCTGGCTTCCTTCATGGCTGAGCTCAGGTGTAGCCTCTGACATGAGATCTTTCTTGATTTCCTGGTCACCACCCCTCTCCCTTTCCTCTTGTGTCCCCAGTACCTGAGGTGTAGCAGACCCTTAATAAATGGACATTGAATGGATGAATTGGCTGTCCTCATGGCTTAGTTTTGGTTCCACAGGCTCATTGAGGCCTTGACTTCTCTCTTTTTTGTTTGTGTGCAGCCTGAGAATCTCTTATATTCCTCCAAACGGCCCAATGCTATCCTGAAACTCACTGACTTTGGCTTTGCCAAGGAAACCACCAGCCATAATTCCCTCACTACTCCTTGCTACACACCATACTATGTGGGTAAGTTCCAAGAGCTGATGCAGAGGATTCATTCCTCCCCTGCCTCTCCCCTTCTTCACTGAGCTCAGGTTGCCTGCAACTCAAACAAAATCATGTGTTTTGAGCCTCATTCTGGGATGGGTTTTAATAAATAGTTATGACCAGAAGCGAGGGCGTATTCAAAATGGCTTAGTAAGGCTTATAGCTCACATATTTTATAGTCTGGGGACCTTGGTTGGACAGGTCATTTTGCCCCTAGGAGCCCACTGAGGCTAACTGTTCTTCCACACCCCTAAAATGACAGAGTTGAACTAGATGCTACTTAAGATTCCTTTCCACCTCTAAATTCTAGAATCAAATGACTGGTAACTATAGCCGGGGGGTAACTGTGGAGAATGGCAGCTGTTTCTTCTCCTTCTAGGAAAAAGGAGGGTCTACAGCATTTTCCATATGGGTTTTTCTAGTATGAGTCTTTTCTGTGGGGCTTGGGGTGGATATAGAGGTATACCTATACGAGAGAATGAGGATGTGAAGATAACCCCCGCTGTCCATTGGACCTCTCCCATGCTTCTGGGAATATATCCCAATCCCAGTAACTTCTTCTCCTCTACAGCTCCAGAGGTCTTGGGCCCCGAGAAATATGATAAATCCTGTGACATGTGGTCTTTGGGTGTCATCATGTATATCCTGTGAGTGCTGTGGGAAGGGAGTGGGCAGGCACTGTTTTCTCATAGGCAAGAGCTTGGATGAGTATTGTGGGGTGGGGTAGGAGGATACCACCATTATTTTTCCGGTTAGATGTGAATTTCTTTGTAAATAATCTTTCCTCTCTCCTCTATATCTGTCCTTGAAACTAAAAAGGAGTTTGGAACTGTCCACATGGACAGGTACTTAGTGCACAGGATTCCTGATTACTGTTGTGGGCTTACTTTTTATAGTGAGACCAAATTGTCCAAATCCCTTCTTCTACGGATGGGACAAGGGAAGAAGCAGTCTTTCCCCCTTTTTCCTGGTATATGTCTCTCAAGTAAAGCTCTCATATCCTTCCCTCCTTTTCCTCTTCTTTTTCTCTGGGTCTAGACTGTGTGGTTACCCTCCATTCTATTCCAACCATGGCCTTGCCATCTCTCCTGGCATGAAGACACGTATCCGAATGGGCCAGTATGAGTTTCCCAATCCAGAGTGGTCAGAGGTGTCAGAAGAAGGTAAGAGACCCCAGCCTTCTGGCGCACATAAAGTGCACCTATGTGGGGATTGTATTTATCTGTGGATGTATAAAGCTACATATTTTGCGTGTGTGTGTGTGTGTGTGTGTATGTGTACGTGTGTGTGTGTATATGTGTACGTGTGTGTATGTGTGTGTGTGTGTGTAATAGCTTCATTGTGTATGAAGGATTTGGGAGAATGTCTGGTTAGGATATCAGGACTTGTGGTGGCTTCAGAAAGCTTAGATGTGGTCATGGCTTAGAGAATCTTATCCCAAGTGGGATCTCTCTTTTTAAGAGCTATTTGTAGTGGGTGGTGGTGGTAGGGGAGCATGGAGCTTGAATTCTGAAATCAGTTTCTTTTTCCTCTCGTATAGTCAAAATGCTTATCCGGAATCTGCTAAAGACAGAACCAACTCAAAGAATGACCATCACTGAGTTTATGAATCACCCTTGGATTATGGTGAGATGGGTTTGCTGGGAGGACCCCAAACCCAGGAGAAGCCTCTCTAGGGATTGGGAGACCAGAAGTCAGCTCCTGTCCAGGGGGAGCCTCCTGTCTTTAATCTGATCCTAAATCCCCTTTTCTCTCCTCCAAGCAATCGATGCAGGTCCCTCAGACTCCACTGCACACAAGCAGAGTCCTGAAGGAAGACAAGGAGAGGTGGGAGGATGTGAAGGTGAGGAAAAGGCGTTGCCTTTGGAGTTGGGGTGGAGAGGAAAGGGTGGGTCCTGGCTACTGAGAAGGGATGGGAATCAGCATTTAGATAGAACCTACTGTTGGCCAAGCAGCGTGCTAAGTGCTTTACAAATATTATCTCATTTGATAATAAAGGAGAGAGAGGGAAGATGCTATAAAACCTGGTGTCTTTAGCCTTTTGTTGTCTCAGAGCATACATGTGAAAGAAATAGCACTCCTGGTCATCCCTACACAAAGTCCAGTCCATACTATGGGGCAAGGATCTGATTTTCTCAAAGGTTCTGTTGCTACCCCTCACCATGATGAATCCTCACTTTATTTAGTGTCATAAAATGTTAGAGTTGGAAGAGACCCTGTAGTTCATCTAAGGACAGAAGCAAAAATCACATAGAAGCATCATACCCTAGACTCAAACCCAGATCTGACTGTGCCTTATATATGGACAGTCAGGCAACAAGCATTTATTAAACACCTACTGTATGCCAGGTACCTCCAGTTAAAAGTTGGAGATTCAAAGAAAGCCAAAAATACAGTCCCTGCCTTTGAGGGGCTCAACCCGGGGGGGGGGGGGAGACAGCGTACAAATAGTCACCTACAAACAAACCACATACATGATAAACACAGGAAGTGATCAATAGAGAGAAGGAACTAGGGTTAAGAGTGATTGGGAGGGGTGGCTAGGTGGCGCAGTGAAGAGAGCACCGGCCCTAGAGTCAGGAGTACCTGAGTTCAAATCCGGCCTTAGACACTTAACACAAAAAACTAGCCATGTGACCTTGGGCAAGTCACTTAACCCTAACTGCCCTCCAAAAAAACAAAACAAAACAAAACAAAAAAAGAGTGATTGAGGAAGGCTTCCTGGGCACTTAGTGAATGTTTACTGGGTTGGGTTATTGAGCTTCTCCAATGGTCCTTCTTCCATCCTTGCTGTCCTTTCCTCTGCCGCCTTGGGAGAGTTGCCTAACACGGTGGTGGTGTCCACTTGACAGCCAAACTCAGTGTACTGACTGCCATGTTCTCTTACCCCTTTTCTTTGTTCCTTTGTTCCTTTGTTTCTTTGTTTCTTTCTCTTTCTTTCTTTCTTTCTTTCTTTCTTTCTTTCTTTCTTTCTTTCTTTCTTTGTTCTGCTTATTATCTTTGTACTTCATTGGGGTCTTCCCTTCTCATTCTTTCCTCATCTGGCCCCGTGTCTTCTCCTTATACTCACCCTTGCTGTTATCCTTCTCAGGAAGAGATGACCAGTGCCTTGGCCACCATGCGTGTTGACTATGAGCAAATCAAAATTAAGAAGATCGAGGACGCTACCAACCCTCTGCTCCTCAAGAGGCGGAAGAAAGCCCGGGCTTTGGAGGCAGCTGCCCTTGCTCACTGAGCCACCCTCAGCCCTCCTCCCGTCCTGATGGAGGGAAAGCAATAACTCTCTAAGTATATTTTTTTAAAAGCAGAGACACAGAACTGTACTCCCACAGCTCCCACTTGCACGGAGCCCAGAAATGTGTCAGCGGATGAATTCTGATTCTTTAACTGCCCCCTTCCCTGGAGCTCCTGGACCTGACTCCTGGGATGTTGGGAGGGTGGGGACAAGGGGGCAGGTTGCTCTCAAGATCTTCCTCATTGTGCAGTTTTTCTTGGCTGATTTAGCCTTGAATTTTTATAAAATTTCTATTTTTTTCTCCTCCTTCCCCCCTTTTCCCTCCCAAGTCACAGGATGATTTTTTAAAAGGTGTTATGGGGAACTCTTTCAGGGAGGTGATTCAGTGTTTGTCATCTTGTTTGCTCTGCCCTCCCCTCACCCCACTCTGAGGCTTCAGTAGACTTGGGTGCCAAGTAACTGGGAAGCTGAGCCCTGTAGAGGGCAGGGTCTTTGTGGTGTGGGATCTGGGGGGCTTGGCATCAGGGGTGGGGGCCCGGAAGCTTCCCCTGCCTTAACTCAGAGGCTTTGGACAACTGGAGCTGTGGCCAAGGGGTAGGCATGGCATACGGGGTTGGATGTGTGAGTGTGTGGACAAGGGGATATGAATCAGTGTGCAGATAGAGTATGTTCTTGGTGGGTAGGGGACCCTGATGTGACTCAGGCTTTCCAGTTTGGATCGGACACAGCCCAGGGAAAGGTCCACATATCTATCTGCATGGGAAACTGGCTCATGGTCTTTCTCTCTAGCAGGCAGGGCTCTGAGTGCAGGGATAAGGGCTTCCCTAATATTGGCACTGAGATAAAAGGGACAGGAGCCTTCCTCATCCTCCCTCCAAATCTTAGCATTTAGTGCAGGATTTCAGAGCCCTCCCTTCCCTCCTCGGTGAATGGGAAGGCAGTACTATCCTGAGGAGGAGGGAGCAGCCAAAGCTTCAGAATGATCCCTCTTTCCCCACTTTCCCTGAACACTATGTGTTTGGAAAAAAAAACAACTTCCCTTTCCTTTGTAACTAGAGGTATAGAGGGCAAGGGAGTGGGGAGGATAGTGTCCAGGGCCCTGGTTTTGTTTTGTTTTGTTCTGTTTTTGCACACCTTGCTGCATTCTCTCCCTCCCCATCCCCCCTGCCCAGATCTAGAGCCAGTCGGAGCCCACAATATCTGCTACCTTAAGCTGGGAGCAGACATAGAACCTCACTCTGCAACACGAGTGGGAGATAAGATCCTTTGGGCCTCTGTGGTTAGGGCCATCTAACTCATCCCATTTGCCTCCCTCCCTTATTTTAAAACTATCCTGGTTTTATATTTCCTGGATTTTAGCCTTTTTTGTTGTTCTTCTTGAGCCGCCTTTTAGCCCCCTACCCTGAGGGGATGAGCCTGGGCTTTTTGCTGTGACCTCTCTCCAGCTGTGGACCCTCCTTTCCTCCCTCCTGTTCCCCTTCCCTAGGCTTGCTTTCTCTGGGTCCTCCTTCCTTTCCTTCTTTGAATGATCTGGAGAACAGAGAGGGAGCCTTCTCACCAAAGATGCCCCACCTCTACCCGCTTCTTCACTGATGGCTCTCTTAGCCCCTCCATGACTTCTCTGACTGGCCAATGGGGTGGAGAGATAAGTCCTCCCCCTTCTTCCTAGTATTAAGTAGGAGTGGAATTGGGGGAGACCCCTGTACTGGTGTCTTAGGCCTCCCCCCTGAACAATGCAGAGGAGGGAGCAGGGTAAAGGAGTTGGGAGCAGCTCTTTAGTCCTTCATCTCCCTCAGGGGCATACGGGGAGGGGCATTGGGGGATTGGGTTGAGTGCCTGCCAAGCCTCCTGACCTCCCCTCCCCTCACACAATGGTATGTCTGGCCCTCGGATTATTGTTAACTTGTTGTTTTGTATGATCAAAACTGTCTTTACTAAACAGATTTAATAGTTGAAAGTTTTTCTTCTTTCTCTTCCTGCATTGAGTTTTCTTCTGGTTCCTCATACATCTCTGACTGGTAGAGCATCTTTCCCTCTCCCTTCCAGATAGCTTTTAGGGGATTGTGGGAGAGGGTGAATTGAATCCATAGTTTAGGGAAGTCTGTTTGCAAGGTTCTTGGGGGTGGGTGGTGGAATGGGAAAGAAAATAACCGTTAAGGTGGTGGGAATCCTCTATGATGAGCTCTTACTTAATTGGATCAGAGAAGCTGTGAAGACCCAGATGGGCACCAAGCCTGCAGCCCACAGTATGTGTTTACTGGGGTGTGATTCTCCTCTGGATTTAGTGAGGGGAGGGTTTGTGGCTGGTAGTGTTGTATTTGGGAATCCCTGCCACCCCTCCGTATGATGAAGAAGATGTTGGGGAATGGAAGAATGGAACCAAGCTTCACCAAGCACATTTTCCTTTGGTGAGGAATAGAGCGGGGCAGGACCCCTTGCCATCTTTGCCATCGGATCCTAGGATTATCTTAAATGACTTCCATTTTCGTAGAAGGTAACCTAAGCCAGGTAGGTAGGACAACTGCCATCTTAATGCAAGTGTCATTTACTTGAAAGAGTAGATGCAGATGGAGCTGCCACTCTGGTCGGGAAATATGAAGTGGGCATGTAGTAACAAGATAGTCCAGCAGAGGGAGGTGGGAATTCAGCATTCACACCACCAGCAATTAAACAAATTGATCAAATGCACGTATTGTGTGTAGAGCTGGAAGAAATAGAAAGTTGAGGTAAGATATGACACCTGTCCTCATGAGGCTAGTATCAGTTCACAAAAAATCATAACCACTCATTTCTATAATGTTTTACAAGGTACTTTATTTCTAGTGACCCAATGAGGTATGTGTAAAGGGAAGAAGGCTGGGCAGGAATATGGCATGTGTAAGAATAACTGTACTAATGATCAGAGAGTACATGAGAAGCACAAATCAAACGAATGGGAGGTTGGCTCGGTGCATTGGGGATGGGGTCCAGGGAAGATCGTTACTAATTCAGAGATTTGGGAATCTTCCTGGAGGAGGGGGTGGCCATTGTGATGGCCTTAAAAGGATAATGTATGGATCATCTAGTCCACTCCAGTCTCTCCTTCCTCCCAGTTTTTCAAATGAGGAAACCAAGGCTCGGAGGAATTAGGTGATTTGGTTATGGTCATACAAATAAGCAGCTTCTGAATCAGGATTTGAATCCATCTCCCAACAACAGATATAACTCTTCTTTTACCATACCCACTGCCTCTGATGGGTTAATATTAAATTGGTAGACTAAGGCCTGGAGAACCATGAACCTCAGAGTAACATGGAAGCAGTAGAGGTTGGTTTAGGCTGAAAAGGTAGGTTAGCAACAGATTATGGGGACTTGAATACCAAGCAAAGCAAATAGACACTTAACAGCTACTGTATTCTACCATGTGGCATGGTGGTACCTCAGCACACAGAACACTGGTCCTGGAATCTGGAAGACCTGACTTCAAATCCAGCCTCAGACATTGCTTAGCTCTGTGACCCTTAGCAAGTCACTCATCTTCTGTTGATGCTCACTTTAATTCATTCTCCTCCCCTCTCCCTAAAGGAAATATTTAAACTTCTCAACTGTCCCACACTGTCTTCTCCCCTCATCCTTAAAGCTGAATCATACTTGATTGAGAAATTAGAGACAATTCACTGTGAACCTATTCTTTCCCCCCACCTTTTTCCTATCTACTGATTTCCCCCTATCTATTGATTCCTGTACTCTGCAGATGTGCTTGTCTCCCCTGTTCTGGGAAGAAAGCTCAGGAGGTCCTACTGTCCCTCTCAAGCTCTCATCCTATAGTTCTCCTCTCTTTTATAGCCAAAGTCCTAAAAAAAACCCAACCCAACCCCTGTCTACAGCTGTTGTCATCACTTGTCTCACTCATTCCTCAACCCTTTGCCATTGGCATCTGGCTTCCAATCTCATCCCTCAACTGAAATGGCTCTCTCCAAAGTTACCTGTGTTCTTTTTTGTCAAGTTGCATGATCTTGCCTTCATACTTATTCTTCTCAACCTCCCTCTGTAGCACTGGGAAGTCCTGCAGGCTCTTCCTGGGGTTTTCATGACACTGCTTTCTCTTGGTTTTCTTACCTGGGTGATTGCTCCTCAAACCTCCTTTGCTGGTTCAGCCATATCATGCTCCCTAATTGAGAAAAGCAGTTTGTGTGAAAAAAGATCTTGGGGTTTTAGCAGATTGTGACTCCAATTGACTTGGCAGCCAAAAAAAACTAATGTTATCCTAGACTCCATTTAGATAGGAATAGTGTGGTCCTGGGCTTTGTCGTCTCTCTATACTCTGTGACTTATTGAGAGACTCTCTCCTGAGCTTATTGTGTATCTCCACATTCCTTGTGAATATTTTAAATTGGCATGGCTCTGGGCATCTCAAATTCATCATGTCTAAAACTGACCTCCATTTCACCCCCTCTCAACCAACACTCACAATTTCTGTTGAGGACACCACCATCCTTTACTTACTGAGGATTTCGACATGGGTGTTATCCCCAACACCTCATACTTACTCACCCCACATAACCAATTAGTTGCCAAATCTTGTTATTTCTTACTCAACACATCCACCCCCTTTCTGCTCACAGGGTAGTCACTTTACTTTAAGTCCTCATCACCTTTTAGACGTTATTGGCATTGTCTTCTGATTGGTCTCCCTGATCCAACTCAACCCCATTCCATTCTATCTTCCATTTAGCTACCTAAGTGCTTTTCATAAAGTGAAGGTCATCCCTCTACTCAGTAAACGGTGCTGGCTTCCTGTTGCTTCCAGCATCAAGTATAGGCTCCTCTGTTTGACTTCCAAGGCCCTTCACAATCTGGCATTAACTTGCTTCTCCAACTTGATTTTGTATTACCCTTCTTCCTGCACTCACTGACTCAATCAAATCGATCTATTGTTCTTCAGTATAACACCCTATTACCCAGGCTCCCACTGGTAGCTACTCCTACCTGGAAGGCTCTCCCTCCTCACCTCTGTCTCTTAGAATCCCTTGTTTCCTTCAAAACAGTGTTCTAACTCCTATGTGAAGCATCTCCTGATTTCCACCATCCAGCTGCTAGTTCCTCCTCTCTCCCCTCCCCTCATTTATGTGATAATTTATTTTGTCTATACTTTGTTTAGGTGGTGTAACAGTGGATAGCATTAGCTTAGGAGTCAGTGAGTTCAAGTCTTCCTCCTGACACATGCTGGCCATGTGTGACCCTGAGAAACTCACCCTTTCAGTGTTCAGGGTTGCTCTTGAAGATTAAAATTCATAGAAGAAGTGTCACCCTGCAGTGGGAGCAGGTGTTCCCTTGACCAGCGATGTCAATGTTTCAGCTTATGCAGTTCTGTGCTGCTTTACATGGCTCTAGTATAGAAGAGGATGGGATCATAAATGAGGTCTAAAATGCCACGGGAATGCAGGAAGCTGACTTCTCCTTGGAGGAGGAGGGAGGGAAAACTTCTTGGAGCTGATGCCATTTGAGCTGGACCTTACTGTTGAGTCCTTTTCAGTCATGTCCAACTTTTCATCATCCCTTTTGTGGTGTCTTGGCAAAGATATTGGAGCAGTTTTTCATTTCCTTCTCCGTGTCCCCATTTTACAGATGAAGAACTGAGGCAAATGTGTTAAGTGACTTCCCCAGGGTCACATAGTAAGTGTGCGAGGTCAAATTTAAACTCAGGTCTTCCTGACTTTCAGGACCAGCGCTCTATCCATTGAGCCACCTTGCTTCCTTAAATGGTCTCAAAAGTTCCATTAGGCTCTGACATTCAGCATTCTTTATTCTGTGTCTTAAACACCCTCTTCTAAAGCCCCTTCCAGCTATCTCTTAATGGTGTAGCCTCAAACAACTTCTTGTTCTAAGACCTAGTAAATTTAACATGATTCTGTAGCCCTCGGCGTAGGTGGTGTTTGGGGTGGGCACGGGTCTCATAGCCTGGAAACTGAGCCTGTCCCTGGAGTGGATTTTTCTCGAGCACATGGAGAGACTTAGACCAGCAGGTAGGTTGAATTTTCATCACAATGTCATTTACTCAACACATTTATTTAGTACCTACTATGTGTAAATTGCTTAAGATGCAAAGGAAAACAAAAAACACAGTCCTGCTTTCTGAGGAGCTCATGGTGTGAGGTGTGACCAAGGAGACAAAGATGTACAAACATGCCGCAGGCAGAATATTTAGACTTAGTATGCAAAAAAGCTCACTAGCAGCTGGAACTGACCAAAACCAGAATGGACCCTCAGCGTGGTGGGTTCAATCACCTGAAGCCGTCTGGTAGAGATTGGAAGCAACAGATGGAGAAGACGTTTTAGGGCTGAAGTCTGAGGTCCCTTTCAGCTCCGTGAGAGGGAGAAGGAGCCAAGCTGAGGAGGGATGAGGAGTGGATTCCGGTGGAAGAACTCTGGGAAGAATTGCCCTGGTCTTCCACATGGTTACAGGAGAGACTGCATTTGACTTAGTCATCTGATGTTGGGGCCAGAAGGGGCTTCAGAAGAGGGGATTTGACTGGTCCAGTGTCATGAAGCCATCTCCTGGCAAACCAGGACTGGAACCAGTTTTCTCACTCCTCAGTCAGCAGGTCAGCCTCCTTTTGTTTCCCTGAGCCATAGGGTTTCCTTCCCTCACTGTAACAATTGAAGTCTACCTCTAGCAAAGAACACTTAAAATCAAAGGACCTGGGGCAGGGGTGGGGCTGCATTTGAGGACCTAGAGGGCCATGGGTGACTTCAAGGCCCCAGGTTCTCAGCCCTGACCTGGGGTTTGGGTTCTGTCATTTCCCAGATGTGTGACCTTAGGCAAGTCATTGAATTTCTGGTTTCTTGATCTATCAAATGGGCATAATAAATGTGTGCTACCTGCCTTTTGCATGCTGTAAGAAAGGCTGCTTTGCAAGGTTGAAAGTACTATAGATGTGAGGGAAACCTGTTAAGGGAGGTGAATGAGGGACCCTGGACTCTGAGAAACGATAGGTGGGTTGCTGAGCTTGAGTTCCTAGTCAGAACCCTTACTCATTGCTTTTGGGAACTGTAGGTTCCAAATAAGCCAGCTTGAGGTTTTGTGTTCAAAGAAATCCAGTGCGCTTATTTGGGCCTTCGGGAAATGTCAGAAATGATAAGAACTTAATAGAAATGAGAAATGGGAGGGGAAGGGGAACGTGGCTGGAGGGGTGGTTGAGGCCTGGGGACCCTAGCACTTTGGCCTCTTCTGTCCATACCCAGATTTCATTCTTCTTCATGCCACCCTCCTCTCCCACTTTGGCCAGCCCAGCTGGGCAGGGGACATTGGCTAATAGGGGTAGTATGAGGTTTGGGGTCTGGAAGGAAGGAGAGACAAGGGCTGTGATGGGCTTTTCTCTTGTGGACTTCCAGGCTCCCTTTTTTCTTGCTTTGAGGCCTCCCAATCCCTAGGCCTCCAGGAATACACCCTAAAGGAGAAGATGCTGGCTTGGGACTACCTGAGGAACCTAGAGACCATGAGGCTTAACCCTCTCGATGTTCCAGGCCCTCCAGAGTACTAGAGCTGCTCATGCCAAGACAGAGGATTTTTTGAGGGGTGGGTAGGGGTGCTTGGTTTTTTTTTTGTTTTTCTTTTTTGTTTCTTTTTTTGCTAATCCATGGTCATATACTGATTTGCAGTTTGCAAAGTACTTTGCTTACAACAGCCCTGAGAAGTAGGTGTAGTGCACAGATTATCCCCATTTTACAGAGGATAAGACTGAGGGTCAGATAGGTGAGGCCACTTGCCCAAGGTGACATAGTCTGGAAGTGGTAGGGACAAAACCTGTACCCTGGCTCCTTGGAGGACCATTCAAGGCCATGGGCATATAGCCAAGGGATGGAATGACTCGTTCAGGGTGTCTTACAATTTCTATGCACTTCATAGTATTCAAGAGGAGAAGGGGAGGGAATCAGCATTATTAAATTCCCACTATATTGAAGGAGCTTATTAGTATTGGAAGGGAATTAGCATGTCTAAAACTCCTGTTATGTGCCAGGTACTGTACTAAAAGCTTTACAAATAGGCAAGACATGGTGTTGGGGGGCAGAGCACTGGATTTGGGGTCAGAGGCCCTGTGTTAGAATTCTGGATACCTTCTTGACCCATTCACCTCTAAATTCTCTGTTCCTCGAAGGTAGAGGTGGTGTACCAAGGCCTCTGCACTATCACTGCATAAATCAGGCCCAGAGAAAAGAGTTCTGTTTTTTTTTTTTAGAGCATGAGGACATTTCTTAATGGAGCTCCTCTAGAACTCTGCCCCTCACTAAACCTCTAAAGCCTCTGCTTGTTATCTAGATGACTCGAAGTGCCTGATAGTTCCTGATCCTGAGATCTTTTATCTTTTTTTTTTTTTTATCTGGAGGCTACCCAAATGCATAGAAGGCCTAAAGAGGGCTGGTTCATCTAGCCCTCCTAGCCTCCTAAACCACTGCTGCCACTGGGAGCCAGTGTGAGCTTATTGCTCTCATACTCTGTGGGTAATTTGGTGGTTGAGGTGGTAAACAATAACAGTAAATTGTTTGGGGTTTCCTTTGAATTGGTAGGCAGCAGGAAGTACTGGGGGTGTATGAGTAAAAGAATAGTACTGGGCTTATGAAGGAAATACATTTTGGGTACTGAGTGGGGGTGGAGTGGTGAGGCCAGGGGAAAGTTGTTGATGAATGTCAACAAAATTCTGAATGAGGGCCTAGGGCAGGCCATTTCATAGGATTATAGATTTAGAGGCCACTGAGATCAAGGGCCACTAAGATCCAGCCCCTTCGTTTTATAGATGTGGAAACTGAGGCAGAGGTTTATCTACTGGCCTATGGTCATACAGCTGGTAAGTATCTGATGTGGGATTTGAACCTGGATCTTTCTGACTTCCTATTCCATATGTTTTCCCTAGTCTGTGCTGCCTTTCAGAAAGGGAAGCACCAGAAGATTGTGACTTGCCTAAGGGGGCATGAGAAGCAAATCTCAGGTATGAATTGAACCCAGCATTCCTCTGTACCAGGCCAAGTCCTAAAGAATATCAAATTGTGGGACGGCTAGTGAATAGAGCACTGGCCCTAGAGTCAGGAGGACCTGAGTTCAAATGTGACCTCAGACACTTAACACTTACTAGCTGTGTGACTTTGGGCAAATCACTTAACCCCAGTTGTCCTGCCTTCCCCCCTCCAAAAAGCCAAAAAAAAAAAAAAAAAGACTAAGAATATCAAATTATGTCCAGATAGGGTCTGGGTGGATACTCCAGATGCCTGTGGCGGTCCAAAAGGTTGAATACATCTATGACTGTCTTCAGGCCTTGTCCATACAAGACCAACATTTTCTCTTAGAAGGGAGAGTTCAGACCTTATATTTATTTCAATATCCTTTCAATGAGGCATATTGTCTTGGGTGTTTCAGAATTGCCTTGGTCAAAAAAATTCCCTTGTGACCAACATTGGTGATGAACTTCTTTGAACAAGCCAGTCCCAGGAAGGCCCATGCTGGGAACCTTTCCAAGCTGATGGGATTTGCTGGAGTTTGCCAGCCACTGACATAGGGATCACCGCCAGTCCATAAGGAGGCAACAGAGAGCATAGCCACTTGTTCACAAGCATCAGAGTTCCTATGTGCTTGTAAAGACAAGCACTAGCAGATTCCCAAAAGAATGCTACTGTGTACAGCTAATGTAATAGTAATCAGTTTATCAGATACTTAGTAACTTAGGGCTAAGTATCTGATAAACTGATTACTATTACAGTGCCCAGCCCTAGGCAAGGTTCTTTAGAGAATCCCGGAAAAGCTCCCTGCTCTAAAGGAGAGCTTACAGTTGTATGGAGGACTCTACTTATCCTCCCTGGGTTTCTCCATCTATAAAACAGAAAATAATACCTGTTCTGAATACTATCCATGGTTGTGAAGATCAGAAACTAAGAGAGAAAGAATAAGAAAGTCAAGGCTCCCCAGGGAAAGTGAGGTTTGCTAGGATTTATTTTGCTGGCATCGCCCCCATGTAGAGATTTCTCTATTAGAATTGACCCCAGGGTCAAAGCCTTTCCCTGATCTCTCCTATTGTGGGTACACCCTTCTTCCCCTGCCCTATTCACAAAGTAGTAAGTACAATTTCAAATTCACTTTAGTGTGAGGAAGTTGCTGGCTACAAATTATATCCTGCTGAGGGAGATCATGGACAGCTGAAGCTAAAAAGGGTCTGGGAGACTGATCCGTTATCTCTTATGACCCCCTCATCTGGGGGTGGAAAGAGAATTTAAGTAGCAAAACTCAGAAACTAACAGTCCCCCAACTCCAAATCCAGCATACTTTGCATTCAAGTTTCTCATTCCTTAGTGAGGCAGAGCATTAAAGCATTTAACCAGCTCTCCCTTTCCAGTTCAGAGATCAGAAATTAAGAGTTAACTGTTCTTCCAGCTTGTATCTCTGTTTCCTCTCTCCAGTCCAAGATGAAGTTAATTTTCTTTCGAGCCCAGAAGAAGCAAGGCCATTTATTTGTTTGGTCCAATCCCTTTTGATGCCTGACCAAAATCTTTGTTTTGACAATCGCCAGTTTTATCTAGTAGTCACCTGCCTGGACTGTGCAGCTTAGGAAAGACCTGACTACCGTTTCTGCGTTTATTCTTTCTTTTTATTTAATTTTTATGCACCCTTAATATCTTCCTTTAAGCCATCATTTAAGCCTTACTTTAGGTCTTACTTACTTACATTTAGGCCTTACTAATTTCAAAATGTGTTTTTTTCAATTAAAACTATTTTGCATTCCTCCCACTATTTTCACCTCCATTGGAAAAAAAAATGAAACCCTTGTAACAAATATGCAGAGTCAAGCAATGGATTCTGGGTGTAGATTGAGAGATAATTTTTCAAAGCGGTCAAGGCTGGAAGTTGTTTGACTTGACTATGCATGCATATTTGTTGCAAGAATTTTGTTTTACTTTCTTTTTCAATGGGAGTTGTGGTAGGAAGGAAAGAAGGCGGATTTTTGTTAATGGAAAAAATAAAATAAAACTTAAAACTCATCACTCGGTCAAAATTCTAAGGGTAAGGTTAAAATGATAGATTTAGAATGGGAATGGGACATAGAGGTCATTTAGTCAAGCCTATTTCTTTTACAGCTGGTGAGACTGAGGCCCAAAGAGGTTTAGTGATTTGCTCAGAACCATGTAACTACTTAAATAGTATAGATGGGATTTGAAGTCAGGTCCCTTGACTCCAAATACAGTGGCCTCTCCTTTGCATTATGATTTCTCTCATACTTAACGCCACACTTATATTTTAACACACAAGCTTCCTTCCTCCTGCCTAGGATTCTTCAGTGCCTTTGGAGGGGAGGTTATTTTTGCCACAAAAAGTGGAATCATAAGAACTGGAAGGAATGAGAGGGCTGATTTTCCAGATGAGGAAACTGAGGGGCAAAGGGATTGACATTCCCTAAATCTTTTCTTCCCCAGGCAAAACTTCCTCTGTTCCCTTAAGTAGCATGATCTTGAGGCCCTTCACTAGCCTTCTGGTCCCCCTTAGATGCTCTTCAGCCTCCCCAATGTCTTTTCTAAAATGTGGCACCTACAACACAATACTCCAGGTGTGGGCCAGGGCTCTTGGATCCTGTACCTGACTTAACTGATTGGCTACCCTTTCATGCCGTTAACTCATTAAGCTTGCAGGCCACTAAACCTTAGCTCTTTCCCAAACAAATTGCTTTTTCCACTCATTTCTTCAGCTCAAAAAGTTTCTTCTTTCTGTGTCTAGCCTAGAGACCAGCTTGAGTCAAATAGAAATGAATGAGGTGCAGAGGAAGATTTGAACCTTCCTGGGGCAAGTTATTTTGAGGGGCAAGGGTAGTAATGCAAATCTCCTCATTTGCATAACCTTCCTGCTTTAAGGGACAAGGAAAATCTTCACTGCCCTTATCCTGGCACTGACCTCCACCCAGAAAGGATTTGCAAGTAAAATACTGGGACTGACTTCCCCACCTTTGCTTTCCTATTCTCCCTGTCCCACAACTCTTTAGGGTGACCTTTCTTCCCCATGCAATTTTGGTTTTGTTCTCATATGATCTTAGACTTTTACAACTTCAGAACGGAAGGGGCCCTAAAGAATATGACCTGTTACCCAGCATATTCATCTTAATTTTTCTAGTACTCTGGAAGAGAGGATTCCCCAGTGCTTCTGATACTAAATGATATGCAAATTATATGGAAAATGAATATTTACAGCTTCTGGGCCCCTGCTGAGTGTGCTCTACATTGTATCACGTCTGTGAATGAGTCCCTTGGCAGGCAGGACTACAAGGGGCCCTGAGGGTCTGAGCTTCCCAAAAATCTGCTCCCAAAAAGCCTGACATCTTACCATTGGTCAAAACAGTGATTACAAACTCACCCTTTGTTATAAATTTATTCTTAAATTAATAAAGTAAGAAACAGCTCTAGCCTTTAGATTGCTGCATAGTGTCTTCTGAATGAGGAGATAGTCTGCTGAATTCCAAGAGAATGGATTCCAAAGCCCTATCCGTGAGCTTGAAAAAAACAAGCCATTAAATACATCCTGAGCACTGTGGTTGGAGGGGAATGAAGATTAAAGAGGGCACAGCCCCCTGACCTCATGGATTCTGTAATCTGATAGGGGTACACAACACATACACACAGTTACCAAATGGAATAAACTGTGCCTGTTCATATAAGTGCTAATCCAGATTGGAGGGGTGAAGGTGAGTTACTGAGAGGGCAGAGATGAGGCAAGCCTTCCTGGGTGGCATTGGTGGGCAGTTGGGTTTGAAAAATGGCTAAGCTTTCAATAGATTTTAGAATTTCCAAGTAGTGGTCAGGAACCTCAGAGGTCATCCAATCTACCTCAGACCTGAAGAGGAATTATGTCTATAACATTCCCCACAAATAGCCATCTAGTTTCCCCTGGAAGATTTCCAGAGAAGAATCCACTTCAGTACCTCCACAGGCAATCTGTTTCACTCTTGCTCCTCTAATTGATCATTGATTTTTTCCCTCTTTACAATTAAACCTAAACCTACCTCTTTGCAACTTCCTTCATGGATTCTGGTTTGGCTCTCTGGGGATAAGCAGAACAAAGTTAATATTGCTTCCACAGGACAGCCTTACGAATACCAGAAGGCAACTAACACATTCCCTCCAAGCCTATTCCAGTCCAGATACTGAATTCCTTCCCCTCAAGGTATGTTCTATAGGTGCTCCGTAAAGCATTATGGTCATCCTCCACTGTATATATCCCAGTTTATCAATAACCTTCCTAAACAATGGTGCCCATCACTGAAGACAGAATTCTTGGAGTGTGGCCTGATTAGGGGAGAATTGAGGGGAAAGTCATCCCCCCTGTTTTGGATGCTGTGCCTCTCAAAGAAGCCTAAGCTCCTGTTGCTGCTGTTGCTTCTTCTTCTTCTTCTTCTTCTTCTTCTTCTTCTTCTTCTTCTTCCTTCTTCTTCCTTCTTCTTCCTTCTTCTTCTTCCTTCTTCTTCCTTCTTCTTCCTTCTTCTTCTTCCTTCTTCTTCCTTCTTCTTCTTCCTTCTTCTTCCTTCTTCTTCCTTCTTCTTCCTTCTTTTCCTTCTTCTTCCTTCTTTCTTCTTCTTGTCTGTTTTTTTGGAAGGGGGAAGGCAGGGCAATTAAGGTTAAGTGACTTGCCCAAGGTCACACAGCTAGTGTTAAATGTCTGAGGTCAGATTTGAACTAAGGTCCTCCTGACTCCAAGGCTGGTGCCCTAGCTGGCCCCTCCCTTTTTTTTTTTTTTTTTAAAGTAGCCAAGTTATATGAGTTGTTGGACCTGGACTCTGCTAAAATGCCAGGATTTTTATTTTTATTTCAAGCAAATGATAAGAGGTGGGAAAAACATTTCAGTTTTGTGAAACATTCTGAACAGAGGCTCAGAGGGGTTATACTTCCAGAAAAATGCAAATATCTTTAAGCCTTCAGACCCAGTTAATGTAACAAGTTGAAGCACAGAGTTTTTGAGGATACTAACTGACCAGTTAAAAAGAATGAAAATGAACCCCTTTAATTCAAAGTGAAATCATCCTATAAATGCCCAGTGAACTGACAGGGAATCCAGTTCTGACTATCTCAAGCACTGAATCACTGATATTAATTTTTCTAGTCATCTAAATGGAAAATCACCTTAATACAGAACATCCTGTAATATTGGCTATAAGTTTTGACCCATTAGACATCTAAGCATAATTATGAGATTAGGTAGTGTGAAAGTTATAAATAGAGTTGAAGTTAGATATGGAATTAGGGACAGAAAGTACCTTCTTCCTACTAAGGAGTTCCAGCTCTGGACTCAAGTGAAATGAGTTCAGACCAGGTTACTCCACTGATTACATTCATTATACAGTTGCATATAAAATAGGTATACAGGTTACATACGAAACACATATAAAGCAGATCCAGTGTAATCTTGGAGAGCAAGACACCGGTGGCTGGCAAAACCAGGAAAAGCCTTAAATCATCAACACAATTGCAACTTATAATTTCTTGGTGACGACTGAATGGTTAAGTTATTTAAGCACTTGGAGTTGCACAGTCAGATCCTAAAAGGGAAAGGAAAGAATCAAGTATTCATTTTAACCCTAAACATCTCATATCATCCTCACAACAACTCTGTGAAGTAGGTAGTATTATTACCCCCATTTTACAGTTGGGAAAACTGAGGCAGACAAGTGACTTCCCCAGGGTCACACAGCTAGTATCTGGATTTGAATGCAGTGTCTCTAGTCTCAGTGCTCTGAGCTACCTAGTTGCCTCCTAAAAATGGTTTAAGCACTTGGTGTCATTGGTCACTTGGAGTTTGTAGTGGATATTTATTGCATCACTGTGATCATTAGGAGTGTTATGAGCTGTCTCTTAAACAGAGTTCTTAATTTTGGGCACCTCTACTGGGTGGATTTGGATATAGCCAGATGCCTAAGTGACAGCTCTTTAGCTTTTAACTAGGTGATGAGGTACAGATTTTAAATAGTTTAACCACCTAAACTCTTTGTTGCTAGAGCATTGCACATTTTTGCTCATTTCAGCAGCCTGAAAACCTGGGCTCTGAGCAGTGTGAAGAAAATGTGAAACAGGGAACTAGCACTATGAATTCTCTGGTACCACTTTGCTACTGAAAATGGGTTGTATGATCTGATAATCGCTAGTGTGAAATTCTGCATTTACTTTGTAAACTCGTTTTTCTTATGTTTCAATTGGTTTCAGCAGACATTTCCAGGGCATGTTTTTAATAAAATATTTAAATTCCTTGACATGATTGTAGAATGAATATAAAAAGAAGACATAATTTTTATTTAAATTAAGCAGTATCTTTTAATTTTGTTGCTGCTATTCTTAATTCTTCTAAGTTAAAAAATTATAATAAACTTTTCATGTTAATGAATTTGAGCTTTCCAGAAAGCATGTAATCAAAAGGGAATGTTCAGTGCGTAATGGAAGCAAGGGACTTTATGGCCCTGCATGCATCAGTGAAGAAATGGCTCTGTGGTTTTTTCAGTTTTGTTTTTCTAGCACATTTTCTTCCACTCTGGGCCTCAGTTCCCTTTTACGTAAAAATGAGGGTGCTGGATTAGCTGAGCTATAAATTATCTTCTAGTTGTAAATCTATGATTATGACCTGTTACTTTGGAGGTCACTGTTGAGTTTTCCAAATGTACGGGCATATAGAGTGCAGCACTTTAACAGAATCATCTTTTAGGATTTTAAATAACTAAACTGGAATTCTATCACCTCCGCTAGCCTTCTTGTTAGCAATGCTTCCAAAGGCTCGCTTGACTTTCTTCTTCGGGATGTCTGGCTCTAGATCAGTAACCACACCATTGTGGTTATGGATGACATTAAGATCTTTCTTGTACGGTCATTCTGTGTATTCTTGCCATCTCTTCTTAATCTCTTTTACTACTATTAAGTCCTTACCATTTTTGTCTTTTATATGCCCATTTTCTGTATGAAATGTTACCTTGATATCTCTAATTTTCTTGAAGAAATGAATCTCTTGTTTTTCCCATTCTATTGTGGGTTGTTTTTCTATTTCTTTTCATTGCTTATTTAAGAACATCTTCTTATTTCTCCCTGCTATTCTCTGGAATTCTACATTCATGCACATATATTTTTCCCTTTCCTTCTTTTCTCAGGTATTTGTAAAGCTTTCTCAGCCATTTTGCTTTCTCAGTCTCCTTTTTCTTCGGATGTTTCTTGTTGCCGCTTCTTATACGATATTGTGAACTTCTGTCCATAATTCTTCAGGCAGTCTACCAGAATGAATCCCTCAAATCTATTCGTCACTTCCACTTCATATTCATATGGGATGTTATTTTGTTTATGCCTATATGGTCTGATGGTTTTCCCTACTTTCTTCCATTTAAGTTTGAGTTTCACAATAAGAAACTCATGATCTGAACCGCAGTCAGCTCCAGGTCTTGTTTTAAATGACTGCATCAAGCTTTAGCATTCCAATTCCCTATGGTGAATGTGACTCCTCTCTTTCTTTGGTGTTATTTCTAGATCTGATTAACTCTGGCCTCTTTGGCATCAGTGGTTGGGGCATAAACTTGCCTTACTGTGATGCTGAATGGTTTGCTTTGGATTTGAACAGATATCATTCTGTCATTTTTGATATTATACCCCAGTACTGCTTTTCTCACTTTTTTATTGACCATGAGGGCTACTCCATTTCTTCTAAGGGATTCTTGCCCCCAGTAGTATATGTGGTGATCATCTGAATTAAATCAACCTTTCCCACCCACTTAAACTCACTAACGTGCAAGATGTCAACGTTTGATCTATCTTCTATGTGACCACATCCAGTTTACCTTGGTTCATAAATGTTATTCTTAAATGCCCAGAATTTAACTCACTTCTCCTGATGCTGTCTGACTAGAGCAGAGTACAGAAGGACTATCAATTTCTTATTCCTGGAAACTAAACCTCTCAAAGCAACCAAAGATTGAATTAGCATTTTTGGTGGCCACATCAAACTGCTTACTCATATTGAATTTACAGTTACTCAACCCCCAGATCTTTTTCAAACAAATTGACAACTAATTCTACCTCCCCTATTCTGTATGTGTGAAGTTGACTTTTTTTTTCTGAACTTGAATGTAAGAATTGGCATCTATCCCTATTAAGTTGTAAAGAGAATTATTTAGTCTTGATGTTGGGAAACATTTCCTGTCAGCAAGGGCTGTCAGAAAGTAGAATGGACTGCCTTGGAAAGTAACTGATTGCCCTTTCTTTGGAGGTCTTCAAGCAGAGGCAGAATGACTACAGCAGGCGCCCATTGGAAGGGTGATTCTTTTTTGAGTTGAGCTAGTTGCTCCTTGAGGTTCTTTCCAACTCAAAAATTCTGTGAAAACGAAGAATTTCCTGATTGTTCAGGGGATTAAATAAAACTTATTCTATACTGAATGTCTCATTATCTTTTTAAAAATTCAACTTTATTTTCAGTTCAAAATTCTCTCCCTCCTTCTTCCCCTTCCTCTACCTATTGAGAAGGAAAGAAAAACAAAAACCATTATAAGTATGTTTAATCATGCAAAACAAATTCCTGCATTAGCTATACACCATTCCTTCCAAAAACAGAAAAAGAAGGAAAAGAGTATGTTTCAATTTGTACTCTGAGTTCATCAACTTTCTATAGGGAGATAGCATGTTTATCAGGAGTTTTTTGTAATTAAGGTTGATCATTTGTTGATCAGAGTTGCTAAGTATTTCAAAGTTTGTCATGTTTACAATATTGTTACTGTATAAATAGTTTTTCTGGTTCTGTTCACTTCACTTTGCGTCGTTGATGTGTCTTCCCAGGTTTCTCTGAAACCATCCACTTCATTATTTCTTATACCACATTAGTATTCCATCACATTCATATGCCATAATTTGTTTAGCCATTCCTTAATTGATAGGCATCCTCTCAGTTTCCAATTCTTTGCCTCCTAACCCCTAAAAGCTGTCATAAATATTTTTGCACAAATGGATCCCTTTTGAAAAAAATTTCTTTGGAGTATAAAGCTAGTAGTGATATTACTGAGTATTTTGTTTCCATTTCTTAACCACATCCAGGTTCTGTAATAGATCTTCAAATGGCCTCAAGACCCCTCACCATCCTATGTATGCACAGTTTAATAACTTTTTGAGTAGAGTTTCAAATTTCTGTACGGAATGGTTATTAGTTCACAGCTCTACCAAGGAGTGCATTCATGTTCTTCCTCCATTGCCCTCCAGTGACTCATTATCTTTTTTTTTTTTTTGGAAGGGGGAAAGCAGGGCAATTGGGGTTAAGTGATTTGCCCAAGGTTTAAGTGTTTAAGTGTCTGAGGCCAGATTTGAACTCAGGTCCTCCTAATTCCAGGGTTGGTGCTCTATTCACTGTGCCACCTAGCTGCTTCAAGTGTCTCATTATCTTCAGTGTTAATTGGGAAGATTAAAAATCCTTAGAGAGACAAGTCTAATTTTGATGGTCCCAGGAGCTGGTGGGGAGCAAAGTGAAACATAGAGACTAATATCCAATGAGGCACCTGACATGTTCCTTCCTGCCTTCCAAATTTCTCTATTATTGAGTTACTACCATCTTCCTAGTCATCCAGGTTTGAAACATAAGTGATATCCTCAACTCGTTTCTCCCACCCTGCACATCCAATCTATTGTCAAGATTTATCATTTACTTTTGTGACATCTCTTCAATACACTCTCTTCTCTGACACTGCCACCACCATGGTGCAGGCCTTTATCACTCCACTTCTGAACTAATATAATAGCCTGCCGGTGGGTCTGTCTGCCACAAGTCTCTCTCTACCCCAGGCCATCCTCCACTCAGCTGTCAAGATGATCTTCCTAAAGTGCATGTCCGACTATGTCATGTAACTAATCCTTCATACCTTCCCCCCAACTCAATAAACACCAGTGGCTTCCTATCCCCTCCAGGATTCAAAAAATCTATTGTTTGATGTTCAAAAACCTTTATAAGCTGCCTCCTCCCTTCCCTTCCCCCATCTTTCTAGTCTTAATAATAAAACATAGAGATTCATAGCTAGTTGAATGATTGTTCTTCAGTTTTTTAAGTTGTGTCCAACTCTTTGTGACCCTCCTTGGAGTTTTCTTAGCAAAGATATTGGAGTGGTTTGCCATTTCCTTTTCCAGCTCATTTTACAGATGAAGAAACTAAAGCAAACAGGGCTAAGGGACTGGCCCACGGTCACACAGCTAGTAACCGTCTGAGGCTGGATTTGAACTCAGGTCTTCCTGACTCCAAACCTGGCACTCTATCCACTGTACCACCTAGCCTTCCCCATGTACAGATTAGTGGCCCCATTTCTATCTGAGTTTGATACCACTACCCTATGGTATCAGTCAGTTAATTAAAAAGCATTTACGAGGAACTTACTATGTACTAGGCACTGTGCTAAGCTCTGGAGATACAAAGAAAGTAAAAATGTATTGCCCCCACCCTCAAGGAACTCTTCCTCTAATGGAGGAAGCAACATACAAAAAACTTGATATATGCTATTTACAAAATAATAGGTTTGAAAATTTGGACTTTTTTTAATCTTTAAGATGAGAGGAAGCTGGCAGCTACAGAGCTTGTGAATGTGGATATTTTGATCTTACAAGAGATCCTAACCACACACATGTGATTCTTCACCACTTTGCTTCCTAAGAAATAGCTTTTAAGGACTACTGAGCAGACTTCTGCTGCCAAGATGGCAGAGTGAGGAAGGACCCCTCTGAAGAATTTCCCAAATTCTCCTCCAAACAGATAGAAAACCACCTCAGGATTGATCTAGGAGCAGGAAAGGTTTGTTTTACTGGGGTGTATGTGGCAGAGGTGGTGGGGGAAGGTCCAGGAGCAGCCTCACAGCAGTGGTCTGCAACATAACTCCAAGCCTGGGGCAATCCAATGAGGCCCCGCCCTCCTATAAACAGTAGCCCACTAGATGAGAGAGCACTCTATGCAACACAGCAAAGCCCCACCCCAGTGACCCCACAACTGGCACAAGCCACTAACTAGGCCTTGACCCCAATGTTGACTAGTAGTGAAGCCCCACCCCAGGAATGGCCAACAGTAAGTCCCTGCCTCTGGAGCCTGCCAGCCTAGAGACCCTGTTTCTATTGCTATGTAGCAGCAGGGCCCCACTCCTGGGGCAGGCCAGCAGCTAAACTCTACACCCAGGGGAGGCCAACAGGGAGGCCCCACCATCCAGTGAAAGCCAGCAGTAGGAGCCTGCAGCCCAGTATAAAAAGCTTGGGACTATGCAAACACTAAGTCACAAAAAAGGCAGAAAACAAATGATCAAAAATAAAAAAAAGCTCAAGTACAGAAAGTTACTATGGTGACAAGCAGGATCAAGGCATAAAATTAAAAAGAGGATGGTGTCAAAATGACTACATATAAGGCTCAAAGAAAACTGCAATTTGGTCTCAGGTTCAAAAAGAATTACTGAAAGATCTTTAAAAAGGATTTTAAAAAGCAAGGTAGAAAAGTAGAAGAAAAACTGGGAAAAGAAATTAGAGTAATACAAGAGAATCATGAAAGAAGAATTAATATTTTGGGAAAAGATATACAAAAATTCACTAGGAAAATAACTCCCTAAAAAATAAAATTGGCCAAATAGAAAAGGAAATACAAAAGTTCACTGAAGAAAATAATTCCTTAAAAATTACAGTTGAGGGGGTGGCTAGGTGGCGCAGTGAATAGAGCACCGGCCCTGGAATCAGGAGTACCTGAGTTCAAATCCGGCCTAAGACACTTAACACAAAAACTAGCCGTGTGACCTTGGGCAAGTCACTTAACCCCAACTGCCCTCCAAAAAGCAAAAAAAAAAAAAATTACAGTTGAGTAAGTGAAGGTAATGACTCCATGAGACATCAAGATATGATAAAACAAAATTTAAAAAATCTGAAAACATAGAGGAAAATGTGAGATTTCTCATCAGAAAAACAACTGACCTAGAAAATAGACCTGAGAAAGATAATACAAGAATTATTGATCTACCTGAAAACCATGATCAAAAAAAAAAAAAAAGGAAAAGCCTGGAAAAGTATCTTTCAAGATATTATATTAAAAAAACTTCCCCAATATATTAGACCCAGAGGTCAAAGCAGAAACTGGAAGAATCTGCCAATCACCATCTGAAAGATATCCCCAAATGAAAACTCCCAGGGGCTTCATAAACAAATTCTAGAACTCGCAGATCAACAAGAATGCACTGCAAGTTGCCAAAAAGAAACAATTCAAACATTTTGGAGCTACAGCCAGGATTACACAGCATTTGACAGCTTCCATATTAAAGAACTGGAGAGATTGCAATATGATGTACTGGAAGGCAAAGAAGTAGTTTCACAACTATGAACCACCTACCGAGAAAATTTTAATATAATCTTTCAGGGAAACAAATTGACATTTAATGAAATAGAGGATGTTCAAGCTTTTCTAATTAAAGGACCAGAGCTAAATAAAAAAATTTGACCTCCAAATACAAGGCTCAAGGGAAAACGTAAAAAGATAAAAAAGAAACAAGAAAAGGAAAATGTAAGAAATTCAATAAGGTTAAACTGTTTATATTTCTGTATGGCAAGACACTATTTGTAACTCTTAAGAACTTTATTACTATGAAAGCAATTAGAAGGAGTATATATAGATGGAGGGTGTCGATATAAGGTGACTTTAATTTGACGATAAACCCCACCTCCCAGCCCCCACAAAACGAAATAGAGGGATGAGAATGAAAAATTGCATTGCTATTCTAACCATTTTTCTGGAGGGGGAGAATGAATGGGATAAATTACCCCACAAAAAAGAGTCATGAAAGAGCTATTATAATGGAGAGGAAGATGAAGGATGGGGGTGGCCCACAAAGCTTAAACCTTACTCTCATCAAAATTGACTCAGAGAAGTAATAATATACACACTCAGCTGGATATAGAAATATATCTTACCCTATAAAGAAGTAAAAAGGGATGGCAATAATAAAAGGGGGGAAGGGACTAATAAAAAGGGCAAATTGAGGAGGGCAGTGAACAGAAGTAAAACACTTATAAGGAGGGAAAAGATGGGGGGGGGAAATAAGAGAGAAAGTGGGATAAACCAGTGAAAAATAGTATGGAGGGAAACACACAATTAACATAACTAATAAACGTGAATGGGATGAACTCACCCATTAAACAGAAGTGGATAGCAGAATGGATTAAAAACCAGAATCCTGCAATATGTTGTTTACAAGAAACACACACACAAAGCAGAGAGATACACACAGGGTAAAGGGAAGGGACGGGATCAGAATTTATTATGTTTCAGATGGAGCAAAGAAAGCAGGGGTAGCAATCATGATTACAGACAATGCAGAAGCAAAAATAGATCTAATTAAAAGAGATAAGGAAAGAAACTATTATTGTGCTGAAAGATACTAGAGGCAATGAAGTCATATCAATTCTAAACATATATGCACCGAATGGTATAGTGTCTAAATTTTTGAAGAAGTTGAATGAGTTACAGGAGGAAATAAATAATAAAATTATACTAGTGGGGACCTCAACTTTCTCCTCTCAGAACTAGATAAATCTAACCAAAAAATAAGCAAGAATTTAAGTAGATGAATAAAAATCTGGAGAAGTTAGATATGGTAGATCTCTAGAGAAAACTGGATGGGAGTAGAAAGGAACATACCTTTTTCTCAGTAGTAAGTGGCACCTACACAAAAAAACTAATCATGTATTACAACATAAAAACCTTCCAACCAAATATAGAAAAGCAGAAATAGTAAGTGCATCCTTTTCAGATCATAATGCAATAAATTACTTTCAATAATGGACAATGGAAAGATAGATTAAATAATCTAATTCTAAAATAATAAGTGGGTCAGAGAACAAATCATAGAAACTGTTGATAATTTCATTAAAGAAAATGGCAACAATGAGACAACATACCAAAATTTACAGAGGATGCAGCCAAAGCGGTACTTAGGGGAAAACATACATCTTTAATTGCTTACATGAATAAAGAAAAAGCAGATCAATGAATTGGGCATGCAAGTAAAAAAACTAGAAAAAGAACAACTTTAAAATCCCCAATTAAACACCAAATTGGAAATCCTGAAACATCAAAGGTAAAAATTAATAAAATTGAAAATAAGGAAGCTATTGAGCTAATAAATAAAATTAGAAATCGGTTTTATGAAAACAATCAATAAAATAGATAAACACTGGTTAATTCAATTTAAAAAAGGAAAGAAGACTAAATTACTAGTGTCAAAAATGAAAGTGTGAATTAGCCACCAGTGAAGAGGAAATCTACAATTATTAGGAGCTATTTTTCTCAATTATTTGCCAATATATTTGGCAATCTAAATGAAATGGATGAATATCTACAAAAATATAAACTACCCAGATTAACAGAAAAAGAAATAAAATGTTTAACCCACTCTTAAAAAAATTTTTTTTGAATAAGCCATCAATGAATTTCCTAAGAAAAAATCCCCAGAACGAGATGAATTCATAAGGTAACTCTATCAAACATTCAGAGAACAATTTATCCCAATACTAATTAAACTATTTGGGAAAATAGGTGGAGTCCTACCAAATTCCTTTTATGATACAAATATAGTGCTGATGCCTAAATCAGGAAGAGGCAAAACAAAGAAAGAAAATTATAGACCAATTTCCCTAATGTATATTGATGCAAAAATTTTAAATAAAATAATAGCTAAAGGATTATAGTAAGATATCACAAGGATCATACACTATGACCAGTTGGGATTTATACCAGGAATGTAGGACTGGTTCAGTGTTAAGAAAACTGTCAACATAATTGACCATATCAATAACAAAACCAACAGAAATCATATAATTAATAGAGGCAGAAAAAGTCTTTGACAAAATACAGCACCCCTTTCTATTAAAAACACTAGAGAGCATAGGAAAAAAATGGAGCTTAACTTAAAATGACATGAATTATTTATCCATAACCATCAGCAAGCATTATTTGTAAATGGAGATAAACTAGAAGTCTTGCCAATAGAATCAGGGATGAAGCAAGGATGCCCATTATCACCTCTATTGTTTAACAGTACTAGAAAAGTTGATTATAGCAGTAATAGAAGAAAGAAAAATTAAAGGAGTTAGACAATGAGGAAGTAAAACTATCACCTTTTGCAAATGATATGATGCTATACTTAGAAAATCCTAGAGAATCAACTAAAAATTACTTGAAATTATAAACAATTTTAGCAAAGTTGCAGTATACAAAATAAACCCACATAAATCAACAAATGTTTCTACCAACAAAGTTTAGCAGCAAGAAATAGAAAGGAAAATTCCACTTAAAATAACTGTAGACAATATAAAATACTTGGGAGTCTACCTGCCAAGACAAGCCCAGAAACTATATGAACACAACTATAAAGCACTTTTCACACAAATATAATAAGATCCTAACAATTGGAAAAAATGTTAATGGGTAGGCCAAGCCAATATAATAAAATGGCAATTCTACCTAAATTAATCTATTTGGTGCCATACCAATCAAACTATCAAAGAATATTTTGTAGAGTAGAAAAATAGAAAAAAAATCATCTGAAAGAACAAAAGTTCAAGGATATCAAGGGAATCAATGAAAACAAAATGCGAAAGAAGGTGATGTAGCTGTACTAGATCTCAAACTGTATCATAAAGTGGTAATTATCAAAACAATCTGATACTAGCTAAAAAATAGAGTGGTCAATCAGCGGAATGGATTAAGTACAAAGTACATTACAGTAAATAACCATAGCCACCTAGTAGATCTTAAACCCAAAGATTCAAACTTTTGGAACAAAATCATATTACTTGATAAAAACTTCTAGGAAAACAATATGGCAGAAACTAGGTATAGATCAACATCTCACACCATACACCAAGATAAGGACAAAAAGGGCACATGATTTACCCATAAAGGGTGATACCATAAACAAATTAAGAGAGCGTGAAATAGTTTATTTGTCTGATTTATGGATAAAGGAAGAATTTAGAATCAAAGAAGATATTTAGAGCATTACAAAAATGTAAAACAGATAATTTCAATTATATAACATTAAAAAGTTTTCACAGAAACAAAACCAATGTGACCAAAATGATAAAGAAAGCAGAAAACTGAGAAAATAATTTTTGCAACAAGTACCTCTCATCAAAGGTCTCATTTTTCAAATATATAGAGAATTGATTCACATTTGTAAAACTACAAGTCATTCCCCAACTGATAAGTGGTCAAAGGATATGAACAGGCACTTTTCAGATGAAGAAATCAAAATTATACAGTCATATGAAAAAGTGCTCTAAATCACTATTGACTAGAGAAATGCAATTTAAGAGACCTTTGAGGTACCACTTTATACTTCTCAGAATGGCTAATATACCAAAAAAGGAAAATGTTGGATATTGGACAGGATGTGGGAAAACTGGGACACTAATGCACTATTGGTGGGGTTGCGAACTAATCCAACCATTTTGGAGAGCAATTTAGAACTATGCCCAAAGGTCTGTAAAACTGTGTATACCCTTTGATCCAGGTCTATATCCCAAAGGTCCACTGCTTGGTCTATATCCCAAAGACATTTAAAAAAAAGGAGGGAAAGGACCTATTTGTACAAAAATATTTATAGCAACTTTTTGTGGCGGCTAAGAATTGTAAATCAAAGGGATGCCCATCAATAGGGAATGACTAAACATGTTGTAGTATGATTATAATGGAGTATTACAGTGTTATAAGAAATGACAAGCAGGCAGACTTCAGAAAAACCTGGAAAGACTTACATGAACTGATACATAGTGAAGTGACAGAACTAGAAGAACATTGTACACAGTAACAGCAATATTGTTCAGTGAAGAATTGTGAATTCTATTCTCATTAAATACAATGATCCAAGACAATCCCAAAGGACTAACGATGAAGCACACTATCTTTCTCTAGAGAAAGAACTGATATTGTTTGAATATAGACTGAAGCATGCTATTTTCACTTTCTTTCATTTTATTATTTGAGTCTTCTTGAACAAAATGACTAAAATGGAAATGTTTTACATAATTACAAATGTATAACTATATCTGATTTCTTACCATCTCAAGAAGGAGGGGAGAGAGAGGGAGGAATAGAATTTGGAACTCAAAACTGCGAATAAAAAATCTTATAAAAATTAAAAAAGAAGCAGACAGCTAGGTGGCATAGCGAATAGAGCAGCGACCCTGGAGTCAGGAGGACCTGAGTTCAAATCCAACCTTAGATGCTTAACATTTACTAGCTCTGCGACCTCGGGCAAGTCATTTAACCCCAATTGCCTGCCTCCCCCCTCAAAAAAAAAGACCAAAACATTTTTAAAAGAAAAAAGAACTACTAAATTTAACATTATTTGGGCGTGTGGTGCCTCAAGCAAAGCTTCAAAATGCCGTTGAAACAGAGTTGGTTTTGAACAATGGTTTGTTGAATTGAATGAGCTGAGAGGGACCATTTAAGCCCACAGCAGGTTCTCAACCGTTGGGTCATGCCCCTTTGGGGGTGGAACGACCCTTTCACAGGGGTGACAGGGGTCGCCCAAGACCGTTGGAAAACACATATTTCCAGTGGTCTTGGGAACCGAGACACGGCTCCTCTATCCGTCTCCAGGCGGGTCCGCCCACATGCAGATACACCCACATGCGAGTATTAAAGGGTCGTGGCATTAGGAAAGTTGAGAACCACTGGACTTTAAGGGAAGGATTCTTCTGGGTAACCTGAAATGCTACCCAATTGAAAACTCATTTGGATTCATCACCAAGCAGCCTTACAAGCGTCCTCATTCACAGAGCAGTGGAGATTGGCTTAATTAGACTGCTTTCTTGACTGTGATGAGCCGGTGGAGCAGAGGAGAGGAGGCAAGCAGGTAGAAAGAACCCAGAGCACCTCCAGCCTGGGCTAGAGAGGAAGGTGGGTAGAGGATAACCAGGTCCATTCCTGGCTTTGCCACTCACTAGGTGTGGGGCTTAGATAAGCTGCTTGACCTCTTTAGGCCTCAGTTTCTTCATTTGTAAAATGAAAAATGTACTATCTCCCCCAGAAGATTGTTGTGAGTGTATCATATGAAATGGAAAAACTTTACATGTCAGCAGTTGTTTGGAGGACTTTGGGTAGCATGAAGGCATTGGGTTCCTGGAAAGAAGGAAAAGGGCAGAGGCCCAGAAAGAGGGGTAGCAGGGTCCCACAGGCAGACTTTGCTTACTTTGAAATTAATCTATGATCTTCGATATTGCCCTCATCATCACTACATTTCTCTTCATCTTGCCTTCTCTTTCTTTCCTCTTTCTCACCCTGTCCCAGAGCCTAATGCTGCCCACGGCACCCCGGACAGGGCCTATGAGTCTTTGTACCCTCTCCCCTCCACCTTTCTGTGCCCTTCCCTCACCTCACTCTGCCTGGAGTGGTGAGGTGGCAGGAAGCGTGCCAGGTGCTGTGCCCTTTACAGTAAGCTGACACCGGAATGAAATACCTAGAAACCTGGAGATCAGCTGTACACAGTAAACAGAAGCATGTGTGCTGTGGGTGGGTGGAAGGGGGTGCTATTTTATGGGTTGTACCTACTGCTGGGCCTTACTCAGGAGAACTCTCCATGGTGATCAGGGTGAGGTGGGAAGCACATGCTTCATGTAGACTGTGAGGGGGGAAAAGGCTCACTGGATGAAAGGTGAGTCAGAAGGAGTCATGAGTAACACCTCTTCCTGGCTTCTGTTTTAGGGGAGGCTCTGGAGGAAGCATTTACCTTTGAGGAAGTCTTTTACTTTTTCCTCTTCTACCAGTTGTCAGACGGGGGTAACCACAGCAGCTTCCGCTGGTGGGTTCCAGAGTCCCCGCCCTAACTCTCAGGGGACTAGAGAACCTGTATTTCTCTCTCCAACCTTTCAGGTTTTTCACACCTGAGTGCTAAAATGGGAATGGAAGAGAAGGAATCATGCCAGGTAATCATGATTGATGTCAGGAGAATTTCTTCTGACCAAGGTCTCCTTCTCTTTGAGACAACAGAAGGGTCTCCTTAGCTTTCCCTTGAGCCTTCCCTCTGAGATCTTCTTAAGAGTAAATTACTAGCACTGGATGAATAGTGTCTCATTTGATCAATTATTATCCCCATTTTATAGACAAGGAAACTGACAAAGAGATGAAGTGACTTGCCCAGGATTATATAATTAAGTGTCTGAAGCTGGATTTGAACTCAGGTCTTCTTGATTCCAGACCCAATACTCTATCTATGGAGAACTGCTGCAATCTTTTGTATTTTGCAACACAGAGTAGGCCTCAGTGCCTAGGGCCAGGTTGATCCTGAAAGAGGCTGAACTGTGAGCAGAGCATGTGCAGAAAAAACGCTACTTTATTTTCATTACTAATCAACCAATTGTTATTGAGATTGACTAATTGATTGAAAATGTGACTGTTGTTTTCATTTTCAATAAATCTAATCACTTTTCTCCAAAGGCTTCTGGGCTTTTTCCAGATGTTTCTTAGATAACCCGTGGAAAAAGTCATTTGTTGACTTTGTTAACACTTACCTCCCTAGTTTGGTGTGAGGACAAAATAGGATAATATTTGGAAAGTGCTTTTTACATAGTAGGCAATTAATAAATGCTTGTTCCAGCTTGTTCCCCTGCAGGCTGAATACAATATATCCACCCACAGGTGAAACAATCTAACAAGAGGAAGACGTTGCTTTCATATCAATAAAATTATGACTGGATAGTGGGCCATGCAAAACTACTGAGAACTGTATTCGAAGCATTTCCACAAAATGATGATAACGATCGTTTATGTTTCTGTAACATTTTAAGGTTTTTAGATCATTTTTCTCTGAACAGTCCTGAGAGATACGGAGCGCAAGTGTTATCATGCCCATTTTCCTTATGAGGAAACTTGAGATAAACAGAATCACTTGCCCGTAATTATTCTGCTAATCAATATCAGAACAGATTTGAATAAGGATCAAAAAAGGTCATCTTTCTAGTTTACCACACTGTCCCAGGACAGCCTTATATGGGGTCTGCCTATAAAGTCAACTCGCTTCTTTACACATGACTTATTGTACAACTTTGTGGGTTATCTGTGATGAACTGTTGTGTCTCAGGCTAACCTCTCACCTTTACCCAGTGCCAACCCCAATTATCAATGGGTGTTTATTGCCTTGGCTAGCTAACTCTTATCAGTTAACACTGATATCAAAAGTGTATAACGAATGCCTTAGACTCCTCGAAGTATTTATTATGGACTTGAAAAAAAGTGCACGTGCAGGCATAAAATCACATATACATGCATATGTATATATGCATACACACATTGTTCTCAGTTGGTGATGTCCATGGGATTTTTAGAAGTTATTAATATGAGAAGAATGGACCACAGAGATGTCATAAGAATGCCACCCAGCTATCACTGAAAAGCCTTAGATCCTTTATGCAACATTGACTATCAGGCCATAAGCATGTATTATGTACTGGGAACCATGCTAAGAGCAGAGAATATACCAAAAAAAAATGGCAAAAGAAAGCCCCTGCCCTTCAGGAGCTTACAATCTAATGAGGGAGACAATAAGCAAATAAATTACGTACACACACATAGAAACACACATATGTATATGTATGTATGTTTATATAAACACACATATATGTGTATAGGACAAATGCAGCCATTTGTCCTTTGTTTCAAAGAGGACCATGACATCAGGAAGGTGATGTCATGATGTGCAACTGAATTGTATTTAAATGTAGGAGGGTTGTACAAGGTCTCCAGCCTCACTTTCTCCTCCAAAGCCATCTGGGTGCAGTGGCCAGATATAGAAAGGACAACTGGGGATGACCCAGAATGCGGTGGAACATAGGATAAATAGGATGTAATCAACAGAGGGAAGGCCCTACAATTAAGGGGGTTTAGGAAAGGTTTCCTATAGTAGGTGGGATTTTAATCTGGGCCTTGAAGGAAGCCAGGGAATCCTGGAGGTGATGAGGAGGGAGAGAATTCCAGGCATGGGAGTCAGCCAGAAAAAGCACTGGAAGCCAACATGTTAAAAGGATTCTGCTTACAATGTGTGATTGTAAGGTTGACGATTTCTTCTGTAGTCTAGTGATATCTTGATGGTCCTCAGCTGGGATTCTTGAACAGCTGTCCTTAGACTCTGGTCAGCCAGCTTGTCTCTGAAGCCAAAGTAAATTTTGGGTCATTTGGGTCACCACACAGGCCGGGGATCATTAGCTGAATTGCTTCCCAGGGCTATTATGGACCCTGGACCAATATAGTCTTCCTGGTGGCCACTGACGATGCTCAATTAGTCCTTTGGGATATTGCCTTTACTCATTTGTTGACCTAGTTTATGAGGTCGTAGATTCAGAGCTGTAAGGGACAATCTAGGGTGCCCCTTTCACTTTATAGATGAGAACACTGAGCCCAGTGGGTTCAATAACTCGTTCAGCCATATAGATAATAAGTGGCAAAGCTGGGATTTGAACTCATGTCCTCTGACTATAAATCCAATGTTCTTTCCACGTCTTCATGTTGCCATACCCATAGGAACAAACCAGTCAATTAGTTGAGTGAATTCATAATGATAAGCTACATCAATTCAGGTTAGTGGCAATGGTGGGGGTGAGGAATACAGAGGGTATTCTTGGGTGGGATTCCTCCACTGGCAATAGTTGATTATGAATAAAATGGCAACAAAATCTATGTGCTGAGCATTTGTGTATATCATATGCCTGCCTAGTTTATCGACCAGGACATTCCTTACCTGGAGTGAGGAAGGGGAGGTGGCTTCAGGATGACTGGTACGAGGAGCCCAAGACCAAGGAAGTCAATGGCCTTAGATGACTGGCCTGTTCTGCCCTTTTTTGTCTTCCCTGGATTAACCTAGAACCTGGAAGAGTCTTAGTTCCTTGTTCTATTTACAATTCCTCCATCAATCCCCAGTTGCTACCCAAAGCCCTAGTCAAAACTTTTAATGTCAGAATAGTCCCTTTGATGATTTCCACTTCCTTCTGAGGGTTACTTTAAGCAAAATGAGTCAGGTCTTACTGAGAAACTGACCCTGCAGTCACAACCAGGCTGGGTTTATTCTAAAAATACTCAATTTGTTCTTATTTCCTCTCCTTCCATCTAAGTCATAGTCGGTCCTCTGGCTCCCTCAAAAGCCAAAGAAGAATGAAAAGGGTAAGAATGGCTTGAGTTTTTGGGATACCCTAGCCAGTGGCCTGACATTATAGCTGTATGCTCAGCCTGCTTTGAAAGGTTGGGTCATTCTTGCCTCTTGCTCCAGCCCTAGGGTGGCTTTGATGGGAATTCTGACCAGGAACAATAATGTCAGCACTGTCATGTAGAGATTGGTATAGGGGGATTTTGAGAGGGAAGATGCAATCTTTCAGCGTCAAAAGAGGAATATTTATGCAAATTAATGCCTACCCACATACCTCTGGGCAAAACATTTTGTCAAATCTCTTTGTCTTTCATGTGCCAATTAAGGATAAACAGATTGAGTTTAATCTTGGGGAATTTCTCTTTAATAATTTAAAATTTAAACTTAATAAATTTAAAACATTAAAATTTAATAATTTTAATTTCTTTCTAATAGATAGCATGGTTCATGTTTGCCCTTATCCAGAAGTATCTCTGGGAATATCTTAATTTGTCTTGTTTCTAACTATCCCCTGAGATTGCTCAGTAGTTTCCCTGAAAGCACAAAGCTCTTAAGCTGTTCAAAATTTTCTCTTCTCTTCTCCAGTCTCCTACATCTCCCTCTTCCCCTCACTTTCTCTGCTGAAGACTTTGCCTTTTTTATTTATTAAGGGAATTGAACTCATCTCTCTTTATTTCAAAACCCCTTGATGTCACCTCCCACACACCCCCAACTTTTTTGTCTATTCTCCCAATTTTTGATGAGATGGCCTTTCTCTTTTCCAAAGTCAGTTCCTCAACACATGCCTTTTCTTAATCCCATTCCCTCCAGCAGACTGATCCCTCAAACGCTCCTGTTTTCTCCAACCTCCAACTTTTCCCTCTCTCCGGGTGCCTTCCCTACTGATTTCAAACATACCCATGCCCCCTTATCTTTGAAAAACCTTTATGAGACCCCACCATATCATCAAGCTGGAGTCCTTTATCCTTCCTTTCTCAGCCTAACTCCTTGGAAAAAATATTTCTACTCTACCATCACCTACTCTCCTCTCACAGACTGCTCAGCCCTCTGAAATACAGCTTCTGATCTCATCACTCACCTGAAACTTTTTTCTTTTTTAAAATTATTCATTTATTTTTAGTTTTTAACATTCATTTCCACAAGATTTTGAGTTACAATTTTCTCCCCATCTTTCCTCTACACCCCACCCCAAGATATCAAGCCTACTGAATACCACTTTCCCCAGTCTGTTCTCTTTTATATCCTCCCCCATTCCCCCCAGTTTTCTAGTAGGGCAAGATGGATTTCTAAACCCTAGTGCTTATATATCTTATTTCCCAGTTGCATGTAAAAAAACCCCCAATTTTTTTAAACATTTGTAAAACTTTGATTTCCAGATTCTTTCCCTTCTTCCCTCCTCATCCACCCCACTGGGAAGACAAGCAATTCAACATAGGTTGTACATGTAGTTATGCAAAACATTTCCATTGTAGTTATATTGTGCAAGACTAACTATATTTCTCTCCATCCTATCCTGTCCCCCACTTATTCTATTTTCTGCTTTGTCCCTGTTCCTTTTCCAAAGTGTTTGCTTCTAACTACCATCTCCCCCAATCTGCCCTCCTTTCTATCATTCCCCCTCTTGTCCCCTTCCCCCCTACTTTCCTGTAGGGTAAGATATTCAATTGAGTGTGTATGTTATTCTCTCCTTAAGCCAAATCCAATGTGAGCAAGGTTAACCCCATTTCCTTTCACCTTCCTGCTCTTCCACTCCATAATAACAGTTTTGCCTCTTTCATATGAGATAATTTACCCTATTCTATCTCTCTCTTTCTTCTTCTCCCAATATATTCCTCTCTCACCTCTTAATTTTAATTTTTAGATATCATCCTTTCTTATTCCACTCATCCTGTGCCCTCTGTCTATGTATACATGTACATACATATACACACACTCACACTTATATTTATGTACACATATACCCTCTTATATATACATATATATGTATGTGTACACACACACATATATTCCTTTCAACTATCCTCATACTGAGAAAAAGTCTCATGAGTTACAATGATCATTTTTCCATGTAGGAATGTAAATAGTTCAACTTTAATAAGTTTCTTATGATTTCTTTTTCCACTTTATCTTCTCATCCTTCTCTTGCTTCTTGTATTTGAAAGTCAAATTTTCTGTTCGGCTCTGGTTTTTTCATCAAGAATGCTTGAAAGTCCTCTATTTCATTGAATAACCATATTTTTCCTTAAAGCATTTGTAATGCCATGCACAAGCAGCTTCCCAAAAGAATGCTACTGTGAGCAGCTTAAAATCAAAGGAAAACATTTACAACAAATCAAGATACAACATTCACAACATTACATCTTATCACAGAAAATCACAATATAGTATTTACAACAGCTTATCATTAAAATGGCCACATAGTTTTCACCAAGGTGGTCACAGTATTTAGAACAAAGGACAAAAGAACAATCATCTGGGATCCCTGAGGAGGTTTGCCTCCCTACTTAATCATTCAATCATCTCAGAATATAAGTCAGTCTTCCACTCACTGGGCAATTAGATTAACTTAATCAGTCATTTATTTAGCAATCAGTTACTAAGTATCACTAATCACTAAATAAAATCATTAGAAAATACACAACTCTCCCACCCCTAGGTCCCTAGTAAACCACGTTATCATCACAGCATTCAATATCCAAGGAGAGATCTTTTCTTCATCTTTCTGTGGTTTCTCAGATTCCCTGGATCCCCTTCCATGGTCCCAGCTCCTACCTGAATCCACCAGTCCCCTGGATTCAGAGGCAGACAGCTACCAGGTCCTTGTCCAGTCCTCTGGACAGTTCCTGCTACACACTGAAGTTCACAGGGTCCAGTATATCTCAAAACCATCACAATTTCTGTTCCCTGGAATTCAAGGATCAACCAAGCCACAAACAAACAAAGTATTAGCATCCTGGTCATGCTTCCTCAGTCTTCCAGCTGCCTTACAGGTAGTAGCAGCCACTTTGGTCTTCCAGGCAGCCTTCTCCACAGCAACTCCAGCCTTCATCAGATTCTGATCTCAAGAAAATCCTCTCTCAGTTCTCAGTCAGCTTCCAGATGCTCACTGAGAGAAATTCTCTCTCTCTCTCTCTCTCCCTCTCTCTCTCTCTCTCTCTCTCTCTCTCTCTCTCTCTCTCTCTCTCCCTCCCTTCCTCTCCCTCTCTCCCTCCCTCCCTCTCCCTCTCTCTTCCTTTTCCTCTCCCTCTCCCTCTCTCTTCCTTTTCCTCTCCCTCTCCCTCCTCCCCCCCTTTCTCTCTCTCTCTCTCTCTCTCTCTCTCTCTCCCCAGCAAAACAGTTTATTCCACCAGGATCTTGTCAGGAGAAAATTCTGTCTGTCTCTCTCTCTGGGGCTTTTCTTATATACACACACAGCATTGGCTTCCTGTTTCAGCCAACTTCTTCCTGTTACGTCAGCAACAGGAGACAGAGTTCACACCTTGTGTTTCCTTCACAGAGATTTGATTAATTACTAAGGACTAAGTACCTGCTTACTTGACATAACAAAAAGGGGTCTTCAAATTTAAATTAATTACCATTACAGCATTATATTCAGTTTTGCTGGGTAGGTGATTCTTGGTTTTAATCCTAGCTCCTTTGATCTCTGGAATATCATATTCCAAGCCCTTCAATCCCTTAATATAGAAGCTTCTAGAGCTTGTGTTATCCTGATTGTGTTTCCATAATACTCAAATTGTTTCTTCCTGATTGCTTGTAATATTTTCTCCTTGACTTGGGAACTCTGGCATTTGGCTATAATATTCCAAGGAGTTTTCTTTTGGTGATCTTTTTCAAGAGACAAGTGGTAAATTCTTTCAATTTCTATTTTGCCCTCTGGTTCTAGAATATCAGGGCAATTTTCCTTGAGAATTTCTTGAAGGATGATTTCTAGGCTCTTTTTTGATGATGGCTTTCAGGTAGTCCAATAATTTTTAAATGATCTCTCCTAAATCTATTTTCTAGGTCAGTGGTTTTTCCAATGAGATATTTCACATTGCCTTCTATTTTTCATTTGTTTGGATCTGTTTTATAGTATCTTGATTTCTCATAAAGTCATTAGCTTCCATTTGCTCCAATCTAATTTTGAAGGAATTATTCTCTTCAGTGAGCTTTTAAAATTTCTTTTCCATCTGGCCAATTCATTTTTTTTAAAGACATTCTTTTCCTCATTGACTTTTTGTACCTCTTTTGCCACTTGAGTTAGTCTATTTTTTAAGGTGTTATTTTCTTCAGTAATTTTTTTGGGTCTCCTTTAGCAGGCTGTGACTTACTTTTCATTATTTTCTTGCATCATTTTTATTTCTCTTCTCAATTTTTCCTCCATTTCTCTTACTTGATTTTCAAAATCCTTCTTGAGCTCCTCCATGGCTTGTAACCAGTTCATATTTTTCTCAGAAGCTTTTGATGCAGGAGTTTTGACTTTGTTTTCTTCTTCTGGTTCTATGTTTTGATCCTTTTTGTCCCCCAAAAAGGATTCTATGGGCTGATTGTGCTTCCTCTGCTTGCTCATCTTGTCAGCCAATTACTTGACTTTTGAGCTCTTTGCCATGGTAGAACTCTCCTTCCAGAGTGGAGAGAGTTGTATCCCAGATCGCTGGGGTTTTCACAGTTGCCAGAGCTATGAGGCAGGCGCCCTCTCTGCAGCCCCCACAGACTTTGGCACACTGGAAATTCTCACCCCAGGACCACCACCCAAGACTGTGACCCAGATCCAAGCAGGTCAAAGCAAGAGTGATTACCCTCTGAATGGTTGCTAGGTCTCCCTATGATCTGCAGGCCAGAAGCTCCAGAGGTAGCTGTGTGGCAGCAGGTGGAGCCACTGAGCTTCTGCTGCCTTTTGCCTGGGACCAGGGTCCAATCATGCTCCTCCATCACCCGGTTCCAACAGAGTTCCCCTTTTACTTTCTCTTTGGTGTTTATGGGTTGAGAAGTCTGGAAACAGCCACAGCTGCTGGTGATTCACTCTCCTGAAGTCTGCTCTGGCTGGTCTGTGCCACTGGTCAGGGCCACCCTGGGTCTAGGACTGTTCTTGGCTTCCAGTCTGGTGCAATAGACCCTTCCTGTTAGCCTGCTAGGCTGCCTTCAGCGGGAGATTTATTTCTCTCCATCACTTTGTGGGTTCTGTAGCTCAAAAATTTGTTTAGATTTTTTTTACCCAAATTCAAGGTGGTGGGAACAGGTGCTGAAACAAGTTCCTCCACCATTTGGCTCCCCTGAAACTTTTTTCTATAGTTACAAACGATCTCTTCATTGCCAAGACTCTTCCAACTCCAGTCTGTCCTCCACACCACTGCCAATGTGTCTCTATGCACAATTTTCTTTGGCTTGGTAAAGGTCAGTGGCTACCCATCACTCCTAGGACAAAGGAAAAATGCTCCTGGCTTTTAAAGTCCCTCATAACCTGGCCCTGACTTCTCTTTCTAGACTCATTAGACATTATTTCTCTTCCTCTACTCTATGCTTTTTAGATGAGCTGGTCTTCTAGCTTAGCACCTATCTTTTGCCACCATGTTTTTGCACTGGCCAAACTTAGAATGTCCATTTTTCGCCTTTGCTTCATAGGATCTCTTTCTTTAAGAAGCAATTCATGCTTCTGTATGATTCATGCCCCAACTTCTAATGTCCTCTGTCCAACTTCACTTTGCATTGATTTATATATGTGCGTATTGTCTCCCATACTAATATGTATATAGACATGCAAACACACATACATACATACATGTAAGTTCCTTGAGAGCAGAAATTGTTTCAGTCTTTGCATTTGTATCCCCAGAACCCAGTGTAGTGCCTAATGTGTTGTAGATGCTTAACAAATGTTTGTTAATTAATCACTAAGTTAATAAAACCTTGACCCAAAGCATATTTATTTCCAGCAGACATAGGACTTGCTTTGGAATCAAGCAACCATGGAATAGGATTCTTTTCCTTCCTTCTGTGGAGCGTAAAGACCCCATCTCTATAGAACAAGTTTTAGAAAACTAAGGAGGAAGTAGCATGCATAAATTTAGGAACTCTGCTGATGGCAATGTTCGTGTACTATCTTGTGGCAACACCCGCTTCCCTTAGAGTCTTGGTTTCCACCCCTGGCTTAAGCATTTACATGCCTGAATTATGCCTGTTTCAGCTCTAGGTCCTACAACACTGTTCATGGCACCATCAGCTTGTTGTATCTCCTATCTTCTGCTAGGCTTGGGTGTCCTTTGCTGCCCAGTCCTCAGCCTACTTGTCCTGCTCTGGGGGTTATGTGTTTCTAATTGCTACTCCCAGGTCATTGTCATTTGGTATTTAAGGTCTTTCACAGCCTGTCTCCTTCCCACTTTTCTAATCTTCTTCCACTTTACTCCCTCCCTTCCACACACTCGGCAATCCAGCCACATTTCTTGTTCCTCATAAATTCTTCTCCATCTTTGACCTCTGTTCTTTTTGCTAGCATGCCTGAAATGTATTCCATCCTCATTTCTGCCTACTGCCTTCTCTGGCTTCCTCCAGGACTCAGCCTAAAGCCCACTTCCTGCAGGAGGCATTTCCTGGTTTTCCCCTACCCTGTCAATGTCTAGTATAAGCAATTTTGGGGGGGGGCATGTTGTCTTCTCCCTTAGAATGTGAGCCTCTTGAGGGCAGTAACTATGATTTTGCTTTTCTGTGTATTCCCAGGACTCAGCACAGTTACTGGTACAATGTAAATGGGTAGTAAATGCTTATTGGCTGCCTGCCACTCCCATGGATAGCTGGTCTCTTCATCTCAAGAATCCTCTATTTCCTCCTCATTTCATATATACCCCGGCCAGACTGGGTGTGCTAGGGAGTCAGGTTCATGAGAACCTATTGGTAAATTTTCAGAATGAGCACTGACTGTGCTCATTCCAAGGCATTTATAGCGTTGACTCAAAAAATGTCAAGGTTTCATTTGTTGTTTTGTTGATTGTTAAATGTTGATAGTACAGATTAAACTTATAAGTGTGTTGTGAGTACATTTTGTCCCATAGAGAGCCAGTTATTAAACATTTAGCAGCATATTCCTGTCCTGGGCCCATAAAATAATGAGAAATTAAGTTTTTTGCTTTAGACCTATGTTGACTATATGTTCATTACAGGAGCCTTTGCATTCTGTTGGAATCTATGTCTAAGAATCTATCTCCAATGAAGCCACCCACATGTTTTGTTATTGTTCTGTCATTTCAGTTATGTCCAACTCTCTATGACCCCATTTGGGGTTATTTTGGCAAAGATACTGGACTGGTTTACCATTTCCTTCTCCAGATCATTGAATAGATGAGGGAACTGAGACAAATGGGGTTAAGTGACTTGCCCAGGGTCACTCAGCTAGTAAATCTCTGAGGTCAGGGAGATGAATATTCCTGACCCTAAGCTTGGCACTCTTTGCCAACTCACCTGTTCCTGGCCCTTAAAAGAGAGATCATAAATTGTTGGATATTCACTTGAAAATTTCCTCTGTCTGTCTTAGAACCTGAAAGCTCAAAGACCTGTAGTCTGACACCTTACTTAGTACATAAATTCCCACTCTAGCGGTGGGCTAAACTAAACAAAACAAAATTGAGTTGGAATAAATAACATTCCTTCACTTAGATTCATAAGATAATAGATTTAAGAGTGGAAGCCACCTTTGAGATCATTTATTCCCACCTCTTGATTTCACAGAGGAAAATGAGGTCCAGAGAGGTTAAAGGTGATTGGTCCAAGGTCACACAGGTAGTGAACGACAGAGGCAGAATTAACAATAGCAGCAAAAACTCCACCACCACCAACACCCCCAGCCACATGAGGACAGGAGTAGGGGCGGGGCAGGAATGTTAGAAGTTTACTAGAAAAATACTGTGGTGGGTACTGAAAGCTGCAAGTTAATGATGGTGCAACAGTTTAAAAATTAATGTGCATTTTCCCCTTACTCTAATGTTCCTGTGATATCATTGCTATATATAGCTATTCCTTTCAGGTAATCTGTTCATACCCACCAATGCTGGGTGAATTTTGTCCACATTCTAGCAAATGCAAACCTATGATGGGCGGGGTGGGTGGGAGAGCATTGAAAGGTTCACTGAAAGATTTAACAACACTTGCTTACTTTGTTCATCCACCTTCTGATTGTTAGTATCAAGTGAACAATAAACCAGGGATATGTGTGCTCATAGATTTAACGGAGGAAGTCCCGTGCAGGGTCCAAACCCAAAAGGGATTCCCTTTAGAGGGTGAAGTCCTCCAGATGTTGCTCCAGCATCCAGATGTTTGCAGATGGTATTGTGCCTGTTTAATTATTAAGCCCTTGAACTTTGGAGAGTTACCTGTGTTGAGCTTAGATCACATTCGTGAGGGGGGATCATATACAATGAGGGAGGTGGCCATCCCACTGAATTCTATCCTGATCCAGCAACATCTGAAAATTCATATTTAGCTCTGGGTGTCACCTTTAAGAAGAGAAGTTAATAAGAGAACACATTGTGGAGATAATCATCAGGATGGTGAGAAGAGCACAAAACATGACATGAGGAACTGAGAATGTCTAGTTTGGAGAAGAGGAATGAGACATGACAGCTGTTTTCAATTATTTTCAGAGTTGCATAAAACAGAGATTAGCTTTCTTCTTCTTGGCCTCAGAAAGTGGAATTAGGAATAATGGATGTGAACTAAACCTCTATATTTGGATATAATATTAAGATACAAATCTTCGATTATTAGCACCATCTAGAAAAGGAATAAATCTGCCATGGGAATGAGAGCTTGAGTAGGGGACAGAGTAGAAGTCTCTGAAGTTTCTTCTAACTTTTAAAGTGTATAATGAGCATTTCAGTCAACCAGATCTGACTCAGGTTGAACTAGCAACAAACTAAAATTTCTTGTTTCTTTTTTTTTTTAATTATAGCACATTGTTTCCTAGTTAAGTCTCTCTCATTCCATATTTGCAGTTTTCTTTTTTAAGCTAAGGATTTTATATGTAAACATATTAAACATGTTAGTATATAACATATTAAATTTAATCTTATTAGTTTTAGTCTATCCTTCCAGCCAGTTGAGTTGATTTTGAATCTTGTTTAATTATTAAGCCCTTGAACTTTGATTTGAATCTTGATTCCCTCCCTTAAGGGATGGTCAGTGTGTCATCTGATAATTTGATAAATACGTAAGCCATCCATGTCATCATCTAGGTCACTGGTAAAAATGCTAAACAGATTAGAACAGTGGTTCTCAACCTGTGGGTTGTGACCCCTTTGGGGGTCGAACAACCCTTTCACAGGGGTCACTTAAGACCATCGGAAAACACATATTTCTAATGGTCTTAGGAACCAAGACACCACACCTTTATCTGTTCCGCCCACATGCAGATACGCCCACATACAAGCATTAAAGGGTCACAGCATTAGGAAGGTTGAGAACCACTGGATTAGAGCCAAGAATAACCTTGGGTCACTCCAGCAGAGATCTTCCCTCCTAGTTGACATTTATCCATCAATGAATACTTTGGTTCTAACCAATCAACTAGACAGCTAGGTGGCTCAGTGGATAGAGTGCTGGGCCTAGAGTCAGGAAGACTCTTCTTCCTGAGTTCAAATATGACCTCAGGCACTCACTAGCTGTGTGACCCTAGACAAGTCACTTAACCCTGTTTGTCTCAGTTTCCTCATCTGTAAAATGAGCTGGAGAAGGAAATGACAAACCATTCTAGTACCTTTGGGGTCATGAAGAGTCAGACACAACTGAAATGCCTGAACAACAATCATTTAGCAAGTTAAGAATCCTTATAATGTTTTGTTATCTAGCCCATATCTCTTCATCTGGCCAACAAGTATATCACAAGAGACTTAGTAAAGCAGTTTCAATAAAGATTGCAATTTAGGTGCTGTAACTCTGCCCACATGATCTCTTGGTCCAGAACTCCTTCCAGAAATGGGAGTGATGTAGGAAATCCATGATGAAGAGAGGCGAGACAGATCAGAGCAGGGCAAATGCATCTCTCCCATAGTGGGAACTGCTGTCATGCCAATCTGAGTGAAATAAAAGTTACAGAACCATAATTTGGGAATTGGAAGGATCCTCAAGAGCCATTCAATCCATTCCAATCATACCTAAAAAAAAAAGTTTCTTTAGCTTTTCCAAAAAGCGATCATTCAACTTCTTCTTGAAAACCTTTAATGATAGGCAACTTAGTACCACCTAAGACAGCCCTTTCCACTTTTGAAGAATTCTAATTATGAGTAAGTTTTTCCTGGTATCAAGCCCGAATTGACCTCTTTTAACACTCCTGTACATAGTTGCTGGTTCTGTCCTACGCTGTCAAACAAGACAAGTCCAGTCACTCTTTTATATGATACCCCTTCAGATACTTGGGTACAAGCATCATGTTTGTCTTGTGTTTTTGCTTCTCCAGGCTTCACATTCCTAGATCTTCCAAATGGTTCTTATATGGTATGAACTCTCAAGGTCCTTCACCAATCTGGTTGTTTTCCTATAGCCAGCTTATCATTTTACTTAAACTGTAACATTCAGAACTGAATATAATACTCTAGACGTGGTTTGACCAGGAAAGAGTGTGGCTGGACCGTTTCCTCTTTATTCAAACAGCCCAAGATCACTAAAGACTTTTTAATTGCTCTATGTTGACTTGAAGTCCACTAAACTCCCCCAGATCTTTTTCAGACCAGCTGATGTTTACCCACATTTCCCTCAGTTTATGTCAATGACATACATTTCATGAATGTTCTTTCTTTTTTTATTACAAAATAAAATTCTGATACAAAATTATACCCTGCAATTCCCAGAGGAATTTTATAGCTCTTAAAGTAAAATTGAGTTCTATTAGAACCAAAATCAGGTCATTTAAAATAAAATACAGTCTGTGGCCTCCAAGAATGAAGAATGTAGCACATGTGAATGGGGTATGATAAAGGGGATTTGTGGTGTGATGGGATTTCAAGATAATTAGGGGGGAAAAAAAACCCTGAAGTCCCTCTTGAGCATGAATCAGATCATTGGTACAATTGCCTAAGGCACTTGTTAGTTCCCCTTTCTGAAGGAGGAGGAAAAAGAAGTCATGATGACAGAAGGTCCACGAGGCTGATACATGGTACTATGGAACTCATGCTGGACTTGGTGTTAGAGGCTCTGGGTTGAAATTCTTACTCTGCCATATACTAATTCTGTGACTGTGGGTAAATCAATTAAGCCTCTTGCATTACAGTTTCTTTCTCCATAAAATGTAGGGGTTGGATTAGTTAACCCCTAAACTCCGTTCTAGCTTAGCTTCGAGGATCCTGAAATTGTAGGTGAGGGGACCCAGAAAAGGGACAAAAATTTGACTAGTGAGAAAGTAGAATCTATTAGTCTTGAAAAAAAAGCTAAATACATGTACATGTGTATATATACATACACATATACATACATACAGTCCATAACCTGTTTTAAAAAATACACAGGATGTCATCCTATGGATATGCAATTTAACCCATACAAACAATAAATAGTTCAAAAAATAAAAAAGATAATTTTCTTTCTAAATAGTTCAAAGAGAAGTTTGATAAATAAATATAGAGGCTAAATGAGGTATTGAATGAAGGTAATAAATAATCCAGGGGGTGAGGGGAAGAGTTGTCACTGGGATTTTCAAATCCTGGCTCAGCTCTCATGGAACCCTGGCATGTAAATGTGGAGGTGCCTCATTCTGTTCCACAGTTTCTAACAGGCACAATTTTGGTTTTCCTGGTCTGAGGGATCTCTCAGTTTCCGATATGCATAGTCAAATATTCCTCCATGTAGCCGATGAATATGTCAAAATCCCCCATTGCTTTATAGACTCCTTGTTCCTTGAGCTGTACAAGGAAGAAAGAAACATTTGGTCAGAATCCAGACCTCTCACCTTCTAACTGGGTTAGAGAGGTCATGCAGCAGTTGAAATATTGGACCTACAGTCAGTAAGACCTGAGTTCACATATGGAACTCAGACATTTCCCTGGACAAGTCACTTAAATGCAAAGTATGGCAGTATGACTATTTGGTGACCTATGTATAATTTCCCTAGGAGGAGAGGTTATAGCTGTAGCCCCAGTCCTTGCAAATCATGGGCACTTGTCTGGCTTTCTCTGAGGGAAGTTTTTGTGCCCCCTTCATCTCACCCCTCATAAAACTAGTTTGTGAGGAAAAGATTCGTCTCTCTGGGGCTCAGTTTCCTCTTCTGTAAAATGAAAGAGTCATCTTAGTGCATACGTACAGAACTGAAAGTGACATCATTGTCCATCCAATCCAAAGTCTTTATTTTACAGAGAAGAAATCTGAGGACCACAGACTTTCCCAAGCAGTGTATTAGAGAGAACATCTGAGCCTTCTGAATCTATATCTGTCCTTCTTTCCTGTGCAGTGGGCTGTATATTCTACCAACTTTAAATTGTAGGATTTCTGGCAGTCGGATGAATTAATTATGAGCTGGAGCTTTCTTTGTCAGAGAGAAGGAGGTATCAACCTCCCCTCACCCTTCAAACTATGCCAGCAATGGCTAAGGTAAGTGTAGGTGGCAGACAGAATGAACTCAGGGCTGAAGCAATGACTGCTGTGGGCTTGACTAAGCCCAGGGAGCCTGTGTCACTTTTCACGTCTGTTCCCAGCACACAGTGTGTGATCATCATCAGTGTGATCATTCTCCTTTCACAGCTAGTCTGTAAATGCTTCTGGAAGAGAGGAGCTGTCTTGCACTGCCCCCACTGCTCAGTCTGAAGTGTTCACCAGCTGGTGCATTAACCGACTGTACCGACTTGTGAAAAACTTGAGGAGTCATTTAGAAACCCTCAAAGACACTTCACAGAGAACAAAATGTAACCAAGACAGCAACTCCTATCTGACACCATTTACTGAGTTCCCACACTTGCCTAGGGTGGCGAGGGGCAGAGGGGACTGTTGGGCCAAGCAGGAAAATTAGGACAGTTTGGGAACAGCAGAAACAAATGCCCTGCTCAATGTCCCTTTCACCTTCATCACCTCCCACTCAGCAGGACTCACCTCCTTATAGGTCCTCCTGACTTGCTTGACAACTTTGCTCTTCTCTTCACAGGGGAGGAATCTGTGCTGTAAAGAGAAGCAAGGTGGGGTGAGCGAAGTCTTCTAGCGTGCTTTGTAATCTCAAAGGCTGAGGGTCAGATAAAGGAAGGGGCCCCCTCTCTTCCTGCTTCAGAGTGGGGCACTTAGCCAACATCACTCTGATTTCTTCATGTCCTGTAGACCTCTGAGCCCTGCATACCTATCACCCCGTCCTTGCTTAGGAAGGGGTAAGGAATATTCCCCTTTTTTTAAATAGTGGGAGATAATTTAGGCCCAGAAAGGATGAAGTGGTCACACGGAGAATATATAGGGAATCTTTGACGAAATTGGGATTATAACTCAGATCTATTGGCTCTCTGCCTTGGGGTGGGACCCTCTAACCACCACTAAACATCTACTGTTAAGACAGTAGAACCAGGTCTTAAAATTTAGCCAGCAGTCATACTGGACACAATCTGCCTAGGTTCATATTTTGATTTCTCTGGACGAGTATATGGAAACGACCAAGCAAAGGACGTGTGTATGTGGTTGGAGGGTGGATGGGGAGAGGAGGGGATTCCTTTATAATTTCAGTCAGATAAACAAGAAAATTCAATATTTATCTATGGGCACAGAAACTCATTGAAAGACCCAGTCTTGGGCTTTTCTGAAGTGAAGTGGATTGACTTCTCACCCTATACACTTCCACTTTGAGAGCTGCTCCAGAATAACTTAGAAATGATAGGTCACTAGGAACAATGAGGATGCTATTGGTCCTTGTTTGGGTTACTTTCCTAGGAGCTTGAGGAACTCAGACTCTTCTCAGTCTCCTCCTCCTTCTTGCCCAGGGCCTCTTATCCAGAATATTAAGAAATCAGTTTCCTAGTGGAGCTCAGCGATTCCTAATTGTACACAGTGGTGGTGGGGGAGTCCCAGGGGAAGAAACTAGGGGAGGTGGAAGGAGAAGATGAAGGGGAGTTGTTAATAAACACACTAATGACTCAGAAATGACAGGAAAGCTTTTTGCAAATTGCCAATGCTATGTAAATGCTCAACTGTTTCCCTTCCCTTCCACCACCCCCAGTGAGAAGCAAAGAGCTGATCTGTCTCTCTGGATGGATATGTTTGTGTATTGAGGTCTACATGTGTATATGATTGTGAGTCTCTTTGTGTCTGTCTCTCCATGTGTGGTTGTGTGACTCTCTGTGTGGTTGTGTAGTTAAGTCTCTGTTATTGAATGCCTTTCTGTGTCTGTTGTTGCCTATGTGGCTTGTGAGTCTTTTTGTGTCTGTCTCTGTGTGTGCAGTTGTATGTTTCTGTGTATCATTATGTCTCTGTGTGTGAGTGTGTTCTTCTCTATGTGGGTGGTTGTGGTTATGTGGTTGTATATCTGTGTATATTGGTGTGCATATGGTTGGATATACATCTCCTTGTGTAGGTCTCTATATGTATATACTTGTGAGTTTCTCTGTGTTTTTCTGTAGATGTCTTATTGTGTGGTTATATGTTTGCACAGGTCTTTCTGCATGCATGTGGTAGTGTATGTTTTGCATGCATATGTGTGGTTGCATGTGTTATTTGTGTGTGTGTGTGTGTGTGTGTGTGTGTGTGTGTGTGTGTGTAGTGCCAAGAGGGCTGTACCATATATCCTTTCCTACTCACACAGCGCTTGAGCTTTAGTTTCAGAGCCTTCAATTTCTCTCCTAAGGAGCCCACATCTTCTTTGATGCTCTGCTTATTCTTCTCTGCCTGGGGCATCACTTCATCCACATAAAACTGAATCATCTCTGTCAAGGCTTGGCAGCCCAGGTAACTCTGTGAGGATGCAGTCAGAGGGGTTGTGAGGGAAGGGAAAAGGGAAAGGGCAGGCTGGATAAACTCTGCTTTGAATTCTCTACCCCTACGGTCTCCTGGGGCAATGCTGAAAGCCCCACTCCCAACCACTTTTCCAGCCGTTAGCAGAGACTGTGGCCTCCCTCGGTGGCCAGGCTGTGGGTGAGTGTTTCCTTTGCAGTTTCCCCTTTTTGGTACCAAGGAAGCAGACAGACCTCCCTACAGCCATTAAGTGAATTCCAATTTTTGAGCCCTGAGATGTTTTACCTAGAACATGGTAAGGTCCTCACCTTTAATTCTTCCAGCAAAGATTCGTCTATCAATTTGGTGTCCAAGTTGTCTCTTTTTTGCTGTAAGAAGCAGAGTTAGAATGTACCTGCAGTCACCATGCACCCCTGATACTGCTGTCTCTTGGGTCCCCCATTTTATGTCTAGAGGTTGAAGATATATTTCAGGGGTTGCTGCCTTGGAGGGCCCTGGCTTCACCAAATAGGAACTCCAAACGATTGGGTTTGGTGGAAAATCAGTAGGAATCAGTACTTTCTTTGCATATTTATTTGCAGAGCACATTCTCTCTCTCTCTCTCTCTCTCTGTCTCTCTGTCTCTCTCTGTCTCTCTCTCCTGTCTCTCTCTCTGTCTCTCTGTCTCTCTGTCTCTGTCTCTCTCTGTCTCTGTCTCTCTCTGTCTCTGTCTCTCTGTCTCTCTGTCTCTCTCTCTCTCTCACACACACACACACACACACACACACACACACACAGAGTAGGCGCTTAATAAATTGATTGACCCAGCATGGCTGGATACGCAAATTAAGCTAAGCCCGGTCCTCTTGCTGGCCCTCTCCCCACCCCACGACCTATAGATTTCTGTGTCAAGACAAAGTCCTGACTCAGCACTAGGGAAGGGCTTCCCAGGCTTGACTGTCCAATGACTCTCTGTTGCTGTTGACTTCAGCAAAACCATGAGCCACTCTGGTTAAAAGGGCCACACTGGTCTCAATGTTCTTTTGCCTTCAGCCTCCAGGGCTTTCTTCCCTCCTCTGCCATAGACACCCAGTCCCAAGTTCTTAAAGATCACAGGGAAGGGAAAGTATCACTTGGTATAGATTTTCTGAACAAGTGCCATAAGATCATAGAATTTGAGACTGTGGAAGAGATCTCAGAGGTCATTTAATCCAACCTGTGCTTGAAAATATCTGCTGCTAGACATCTCTCAGAGCCTATCAATCGATCTTCAGGACAAGGGTAGTCCTTAAAGGAGAACTCTGCAGCAGGTTGCATTGAGAGAAACCCAGGCACTTCAGATCAGATGTGGGGGAACCATGGGAGGAAAACCCACCAGGAGGAATACCAAAAATCCCTTGCACTAGGAATCAAAAATAGGTTGGAATCTCAGCTTAGCCGTCCCTACAGCTGTGTCCTTGACCTCTTCAGGCCTCAATTTCTTCCTCTGTAAAATTCAGGGATTGTCCTAGTGAGCTATAACATCCCTTCCCAGGTTTAATAGTCTATGATTCTATAAATTTACAAGATTGCCTTTTTGGTGGATCCCAATAGATAAAGCAGTGGGTGGGTGTGTTACAAAGCTTGGAAATATCTTAGAAATTGTCTATCTATCCATTCATCCATGTATGTATGTGTGTGAGCATATGTATATGTGTATGTATGTATCTATCTATTGATAGGGCTTTGCCCAACTCACTGAACTGATGGTGAAGCATGGGCAGCAGGGTTAGCCCCAGTAGGGATCTCGTTCAGGACAAGGACTCAAAACAGGGAAAGGAAAGGCAGGTGGGTGTACTTACAAAGTATGTCTTCACGCTTTGGAAGGCTGCTCGAAGTTCTCGGAGCATGTTGGGCAATGTGGTGGAGAAAGTCTTGCAGTTGTCCTCTGAGGCAGAACTGAAGCTGGAGCCAGTCAGACAAAGCAAACAGAGCAGCAGCATCAAGGTAGGCATGGTAGGGCTTTGGTTTGTCTTCTGGGGGCTGGCTGGTGGCTGTTTTGCAAGAGCAAGCCCTGCTGGTACTGTCCTTCACTTGGCTGGTCCTCATTTATACTCAATGGGGACTATCCCCCATTCATAAAAACCACAGAACTCATTTCCGGGGAAGAGATTTTTTTTAAGTACAGTCCCTCCCTTTCCCTGCCCCACCCCCATCCACCCCCACCCCCTCCACTGAATTGGAGTAGAATCTCTAATGCTTTGAGTTTATGTGAGTATGTATTAACAAAAAAAATTCTACATTGCAAGCATGTTCTTTATCTGTACACTTCTCCATGAGGGCTTTTTTTAGGGCTTGGGTTGACAGTGGGGGTGGGGGTGAGATAAGCTCTCTCTTCTTTTTTTTTTTTGACACTTCTGTACTGTACTGCTTACATAATATGCAGTTTTTACCTCAAACATTGCAGGCCTGAGGCTGTCATAGAGGCAATGTTCCTTGCCTATGGTGACGTGGATGTGAACCCATTTCAGGATGCTGTCTGTTGAGAAATTTTTTGTTGTATACTGTTTGAACAGTCAAGGTTTTAAATCTATTTAGTTCAGAAAGTAGCCATGTCCTCTCCTTGACTCTAACAAGAGAACTTTCAACCAGTTTTCCAGTATGCAAGTACAGGTATCCAAACTTGTGTATTAGTCATGCCTCAAACTAAAGCTTATGATCTTTTGAAGCCTATGGACCTCTTCAGGAAAACGCTTTTAAATATATAAAATAAAGAAGTCATTTTTTTTTCCCATCCAAGTTTTTGAACCCTCTGAAATCTGCCTAGAGATTCCTCCAGGGTCCATGAACCCTGTGCTGAGATCTGCTCTGTCACAAGCCTGGAAAAACCAATGGATTCTATGCCCATTCTATGTCTCTGCTTTATTGAATGTCTCTAACTTGGAGGAGTTTTGAGTAGCGTATCACTTACAGAATTGTACAGACCTAGGCTAGTTATCCTCCAACCTTCTGCAAGACCACACCTAATTGAGCTTGAGTGAGATGGGTGCCTCTTGTCTTAAACCCCATTGAAATCAGGCTGGCAATCAACAAAGCATTCATTGAACATCTGATGCATGTGAGGCACCACACTAATTAAGCATTTAAAAGTATTAAGTACTGAAATTAAATTAAATAATTAAGTATTGAAATTAAGCATTAAGTATTGAAAAATACCCAACCGGGTATTTAGTTTTCTGGGACATGGACGTTGGACTTGGCTTTCTCTTCTAAAGGTTTAACTCAAAAGGGTTATGTGACTATAGAAATTAAGGGATTTGGCAGAGTAGGTAAAAGGCTAGACCTGAGTTCAAATCCTGCCTCAGACACTAGCCGTATGACCCCAGGCAGGTCACTTAACTTTCCTGTGCTTCAGTTTTCTCATTGAGAATGATGAAAAAGGGAAGAATAATATCACTTACCTTAAAGGGTTGTGATCTTCAAATAAGCTAACATTAACAAATTGTTCTACACATCTTAAAGCACTATAGAATTCCTGGACATTATTATGAGAATAAATACTAGCTAGAGGTGATTATAGAAAGGAATTGCATGGGAGTTACCTGGGTAGAAGCGCCCCTCTGATTCTAGGAACAGAAGTGATCTCTCCTATCTGTTCTGGGGAATTTTCTCTCCCTGACTCAACCTTCACCTTAGAAACTAAATTTCCCTCCACTTCAGAGGGAATTCCATGCTGGATAGGAGTTACATAGGAGAACTATTTAAAGACAGAGAAGCAGAGTTGTAATAGGAAGATTTGGGGAGAGAAAAGGGAAAGAGAGAAATAGTGACATGCGTGATGCCGATGGAGAAGCCTATGACTCGTGAGCACGTGGCAGCCTTCTTCCACTTGTCATGCCACCCTGGTGCTAGGCTTAGGCTGGCTGGCTAATGCCTTTTCTTTTTGATTCCTTGCAGTTTATCCTGCCTCTATCTTGCTTGTACGTAGCTGTTTGCATGTTGTTTCCGCTATGAGTACTATTGCAGTACACAGCCAGGCACTGTGCTAAGCACTCAGGATAAAAAAAGAGATGAAAGACCATCTCTGCCTTCAGGGAGCTCATAATCTAACCGGGGAGACAAGAAGCAAACAAGTATTTACCAACAAGTCAAATATAGGTTAAAAAGGAAATAAGAGCAGGAAAGCACTAGAATTAAGAGGCGTTGAAAATCTTCCTGTAGACAAAAGGGGAGGGAGAGCATTCCAGGCATGGGAGATAGAGAAAATGCCAGGAGACTGTGAGCCTTGAGAATAGGGACTTTGTGTTCTGTTTTTTTTTTTTTTTGCCTTTATGTCCCCAACATTTAATACAGGGCCAGACATGCAGGAAATGCTTAATAAATGCTTGTTGACCTGTTGGCATGAAAATTAGAGGCAGGAAAGATGGTAATTTCAAGTCAGGGAGGGCAGAAGAATGTCCCACAGCTCTCTAGGACTATTAGGATTTGAAGTCAGTGAGAACAGTTTAATTTCAATATTTTCCCCTCCCTCTTCTTTCCTGGAGGGGTGTCTTCTCTCTATTCCAATGATCCTTCTCTGCCTCTCATCCAGGATCTCCTGGAGAAGGAAGTGTGATGTACTGGGAGAAATAATGAATTGGTTTCAGTTCCTGGCTCTGTGACAAATAGTTATATACCTACCCTTGGGAAGTCACTTTGCTTATATACTTCAAATTCCCCAACTGCCAAATTAGGATTATAATACCTGTATTATACACTTGCTCTAAACAATTTCATAAGGCAGCAAGTTCGTACAGTGAATGGAGCACCAGCTCTGGAATCAGGAGAACCTGAGTTCAAATCCAGCCTCAGGCACTTACTAGCAGTATGACCGTGGGCAAGTCACTAACCCTGTTTGCCTCAGTTTCCTCATCTGTAAAATGGACTGGAGAAGGAAATGATAAATTGCTGCAGTATCTCTGCCAAGAAAACTCCAAATGGGATCACAGTCAGACATAACTGAACAACCACAAGCTATTTCATAGTGTTATGTTGAAGACCAGTTGGAATAATGCATATGGAAGTATTCTACAAATATATGAAGGGAAAAATTATAACTCCATGTCCTTAGGATTTTAAGATGTATCAAGTACTTTCCTCACTACAAACCTGTGATGCATGTGGCACGTGCATTACTATTCCCATTTTACAGATGAGGAAACTGAAACTGTAGCTTAGTGCCTCTTGCTCAAGATCACAGAATTAGTAAGTTTCAGAGTGGTGAGATATTGACCAACTTATTCATGGAGGAAACAACATGTAAACATTTATGTGCAGGGTTAGGGTTGTACAACAAGATACAGGCAGGATAAATTGCAGAGAATCAGCAAAGAAAGACCCTCGCATACCAGACCAGACCTAGGACTGCTGTGGTGTAGCAAGCACGGTTCTTCCTCATTCCAGCTTTAAAGTTTTCTCCACCATCCATGCCATGCTCTCACACCAACTGGATGACCTTGACAAGTTACGTCACTTCCCTGGGTCTTGGTTTCCTTATCTGTAAAATGAGAGGATTCACTCCCTAAGTTTCCTCCCAGACCCCTCTGTTTGACTCTAAGGTATTACACCGGTTCTTGTTGCAATTTGCACTTGTTGGACCTGTGTGGAGGGAACAGAACTGAGGCTTGAGTTATAAGAACGTGTCATTTTGCTAAAGCGACACAGCAGCTAAACCAAGGCATGGGCAGGAGGGGGGAGCAAGATGTAGGGCACTCCTGCCTCTCAAGTCTACAGACTTAGTTAAACTGCTACAAAGACTGAGTTCAGGACCTGTGAACTTCCATCATTGCCCTCAGCATTCTGGGAACCTAGAAGGAGTCAGACATCTGAATGCCTCTAGGAAATGGGATGGGACAGATAGAGAAGTCACTCCCAGGCCAGATTTTGGATGTTGATGTGGAATGTGAAAGAGGACTTGCTTATGTCAGCAGAGAGGGGTAAGAGACCTGGACTTCTTCCACTAGTTACTCTTCTCTTTTCAACTTGGGTCCACTGTTTGTGCTGCTCTTGGGAATCTATGGTTTAGATCATAGGGCAGATGCCCCTCTAGGGGCAAATGGTGTTTCTGCAGAACTCACGTCTGCTAAGATTGACCCTTAGCCATGCTGTGATGTGTGGTGGGCTCCTCTCCTTTCCAGCATCACCTTTGCTTCTAGGAGGCCATGTGTTGTTCCTCTGCCATCCAGTCCCCATTCTCCTGAGGGAACAAGTTGGATAAGCTTACTCACACTAAAGTGTTGGGTGTGTTAGCCCTCCTAGGGATACTTGCAATTTAAAAGAGGTCCAGAGGGAAAGTGCTTGGTTGAACTCCAAAGATGTTAGTGGGGGTGTTGGAGACAGAACCCAAGAACTGGAGTTAGAAGACCTATGTTTAAATCATTTATTCCCTTTATGAACTTGCTCAAGACATTAGGGGAAAAAACACTTGTTTGTCCTTCATTTTGGAAGACCAATGACATCATGAAGGAGTAACGTCTAGACTTGTACTCAAATTGGATTTAAGTAAGTTGGAGGTGTGCAAATTGTCATCCTCTCTCTCTCCTCCAGAGTCACAGAAGTCTAGAGACAAGACAAAAGTAGGATGACTGGTGATGGCTTGGGATGCAGTGGATGATTTGGCGCTGAACTAGGAGTGAAGACAGAAAACCTCGATTGAACTCCAACTGCCACTGACTAAGTGACCTTAGGGAAGTTGCCTTCTTCCTCCTCTGAGCCATTGGCCTTATCTTTAATATTGAGTGGGTTGTGCTAGAAAGTCTCTGAATTCCTTCTGGTTCTCAATCCCATTATAATGGAATGTAAAGAACTGGGTAATTGGGGGAGTTATTTTAGGGGACAAAGAGGAACTCACATCACTCATATTACCTACTGGCAAGGCTAAGCAGGATGCCTGCCCACAAAACTGGTCCATTAGGAGAGAACTCTGGTATATTGGAAAGGGTGCTAGCTATAGAGTCAGAGAACCTCAATTCAAATTCCACCTCTGACATTCAGAACCTGCACAACAATGGACAAGCTATCTCACCTCCCTGGGCCGTAGTTCCTTCGTTTATAAAATGAGGGGCTTGGACTACTGAACCTTTGAGGGCCTTCATTGCTCTAGACCTGTTGTATGTATGTGAATCATCATAGGCTTTTGAATGGAAGGGGCATTATGAAGTTGGGGGTGGGGTTAACATTTGCTTCACACTTTACAAAGGATAAAAGAATGCTCTCTGAAATTTTAGCTAGGCTAGAACTCAGAGTATAGTATCATTTTTCTGAGAATCAATGAGTTATATAACCCAGTCCCTTCCCCTACAACCTGGGATACCCTAAATAAGGCTGTGATTGCCTAATAGTTAGAGGGTATTGGTGCCTTAGTGAGAACTGCAATATCCGGGGTTAATAAGACTAGTAATTCACTTTAGTCAAAGAAGAAAGAGAACTTGCTCCATATTCTGCTGTAGTAAGAGAATGAATATTCTTGCGTGTTTATGTTTCCTAGAATGATGTCTGATTAAAGAGATGAGTGGGATACTCTCTCACACACCCTTGTCTCCCAGCAAAACCATACTTAATCATTCCCAACCAATGGTGCTCTCCTCTTTTTGATACGGATTTCTGGAAAAGACTCCCTAGTTTGGCCCTTGGAGATTCGTCCTAGATTTGAGTTACTTCCCCAGATCCTTCAGTTATCCCATGAGCATGTCTCAGATTACACCTGCCTTCTGTGGATTAAACTGATTCATTTCCTCTTGCTTTGCTATTGGTAGAGGTGGAGACGGTCAGTTTTGCGTCAGATTGTCACCATTGTTCTGTAACAGGGGAGTAGACCCAGATGGAAGAAGTTTAGCTCAGGATAGGAGGTGAGTCTTACAGTCAGAAAGACTCGAGTTCAAGCCCCTTTTCTGACTGATCCTCACTGTATGATCATGGCTGAGTCACGTGTCCTCAACTGTAAAATGAGGGAAAATGGATTAGATGGTTTCTGAGACTCTTCACTATGATATCACCTAACTTTGATGTTTCTCTAATGCCCTAGGCAACTATGTAAAACTCTACATAACAGAAAAGTCCTGACAAAGAAAGTGAGGAGGTGTTTCTTTAAAATCCTAGATCCGAGCCAAAAGAGAAACAAAAAGCTCTGAGGAATGCTCAAAGGCAAATGTTTTTCCAAACATGGAAAGAGATGCCCATTACATGGCACTTAAAATGGCCACTTTCTTATGCGAAATGGACCATACACTTAGATAGCCCAAGATAGCCCAAAATGGGTAGCTTTTTAGTAAAAGAACTAATCTTTCTGGATCCTAGATTGGTCCCCTGTCAAATGGAGCTCAAAACAATCTATTTCTCTACTTCACTGGGTTGGTTTGAGGATGAAGTGAGAGACCGGCTAGAAAGGACTTCAGGAAGGTAGAAGTATCATGCAAAATGTAAGGTATTCTGAATATTTAATCCATCAACAAGCATTTATTAAGTGCCTACTGCACACCAGGCACTGTGCTAGGTGCTAGGGATGCAGATACAAAAACGGAACAATCCCTGATTTTAAGGAGTTCACATCTATCTGGAGAAACCAAGCAGGTACACACACACACACACACACACACAAAACCACACATACATACACATACATACATATACACACAACACACACATATATACATACACAACACACACATACACACATGCATACACATACATGCACAATATTTTGTCAGGGAAGTTACTAATGTCTAGCAGGATCCAGAAAGGCTTTAAATAAAAACTGCTGCTTGGATGGTTTGAGGGAAAATCAGAATTTTCCAATGGTGAAGAGGGAGTACGTGGAGGGTAGCCAGTGTAAATATAGAGATGACAACAATAATTCATAGCTTACATTTATAAAATGATTTAAGGTCTCATTTGAACCTCGTAACAACCTTGGGAGATGGGTGCTATTATTATCCTTATTTTCCATATGATGAAACTGAGGCAGGTTAAGTGATTTTAGTAGCTACTAAATGCAGGAAATCAGATTTGAACACAGGTCTTCTTGACTACAAGTCCAGCTCTTGAAAGTATGCAGTCTTGCTGCCTTTATAATAGGAGATTGGGTGTCATGTATAAGGATATATATAGTAAGAATATTGGTAATATTAGTGATGATAATAAACAATAATTTCTATTTATTCAGATTGTGAAAAAATGCCATCAACAAAAATAATCCTTTCATTTCTTTAAAAAATAGTTGCTCAGCCCTGAAAGTCCCATGTCCTCAGTTTGTATGAGCGAATGAGGCAGGTCATCCACTTTTCAGGAACTTTGAGGTTGAGTTACAGTTGCTGGAACAGTAGGATATTGTGTGAGTCACAGGACACCATCTATCTAGGTACTCCCTTTCAAGAAAATGTAAATACCGTTCTTAAGACGTAGACCTTGAAGTGACTCACTAAGGAAAGAGGGGGAAGCTGAAAGGAAAGGGAATCCCCCTTCTCCCTTGGATACCCTTTCAAAATGCCTTGTTGTTTCTGACAAAGAATTGATCTCATTCATTTGAGTTCTAAGTAGGGAGCTATGAAATTCTTTCTCAGCAAAGTACTGGAAGATGATTATGTCCCATTCCCTTGGAGCTATCCAGGAGTGTTCTCACCCCTCACTGGCAGATTTCTTGAAACTCAAGCCTTCAGAATGCTTTCTGACCTAGATTGAAGGGTATTCCTTCAGCTTAAGATACCTCCTATGTTGGGGTCAACTTGCTTCTTAGGTTGATGCTTATGTTTTTGGCTGATGATAGAGTTTCACTTCTCCTTCTCTAGGACATTCACTTTGACAGCGATCTTTGCTTGAAATCTCATTGCTCACTTCTACAACCTTCCTTGACCTTGATAATACTCAGAATTTCTCAGTAGTTGTTCTGCAATAGAATTTAGTGAAAGACAAGACCCTGGAAAGGAAGGGTGGGGGAGAAGGATAGGCAGAATGAGGAAATCTCTGGCACTAAATTGCTTGCACTTGACTGTCTTCCTTCCTTCTTTGGTATATCTCAGGTCAAAAGTGAAACACATTCTCTGGAATCATAAAGGAGCTAAGCCAGAGCGGTCTTTTTGCCAAACCAGGCAAGGACTGGGAAAACTGGACTATGGTTCCATTTGTGGAATTAAGCCAGTGAAGAGGAATGCAAGCCACAGCGGAAGAGCTGGTCTTTGGACAGCCAAAGTGGAGTTCCCCTTTATGCAACTGTGGTGCCAGCTTTCTTCCTTAAGTAGACAATTGGATTTTTCTTGGGGAACTCATTGACCTCTAATTTCTTGTACTCAGAGGTCTTGAGCCGGCAGCATCCTAGATACTGGACTGTGTCATGAGAGGCAAGGAAAGAAGGATCAGAGAACTTAGGAACTTTTCCACAGGGGACAGTCCCTCCTTCAATTCAACAACAACAAAAATAGCAACTTGCATTTATATGGTATTTTAAAGTTTGAAAATTACTTTCTTTACAAGAACATTATGAAGAGTGTTGTGCAAATATTATCAATTCTCTTTTATGGGAGAAGCTCTAAGAGTTTAAGTGATGTGCCCATAACTATATCCTTAGTCAACTTTTATGGTAGAGTTTGAATTCAAGTCCCAAACTCTTTACTTGTTGCTTCCCAATAAGCTTTTATTAAGCATATAACATCTGTAGAGCATTGATCTAAGCATCTGGAGTGAGTTGAAAGTTCAGATAAAACATGGTCCCTGACCTCATGGCCCTTGTAGTCTAGCCATCCAATTTCTTTTCCTGCAGAGCCAATCCTCTGTCTGTTGCTTGGAAGATGTGAACTGGTCTTGAGCCTAAGATAAGACCAGGTAGTTAGTGTAGTAAGTTATGTACCACAGTCTCCCACCAAGTGGGCTGGGTTAGTAGTTCTTTTCCTTAAAAGGTATAGAAATGATTCTCAAGACTCAATTTGTTCAGAGGACTATAGGCTTGGGCCACTGATGTTTCTTGGTCACATGAGCACCACAATCCATAAAGATCTCCAACTCCTCCCAGAAACTGACTGGCAGGTTGCTATGATCAACAACACAGAGGCAAGATAGTGTAGCTCAACTCTATCAATGTGGAGTCTTTGAAGAACAACTTTATTAAATATCCTTTCCCTGCCGTGGTTAAGTAAATGTTTTGCTAACCATCACATCTCCTATGAGTGCTTCTTTTCATTTCAGTATGGAAACTCAGGCTAGGGGACTGGCCTAAGGAGGCCTTTCCTTCCTTAATTGGCATAACAATCCAGGATTAGTTCAGAATGATCTTGTCAAAATCAGAGGTGGGCAGTGCTGAGGAAGGAGAGCCCCCTTGGTGTTTCTAGGCATGCTTCTGATGAAGCCTCTAGTGAAGTGTTTATGGGAGATTAGAATGTAAACTGTGTGTAGCCATTTAAGAGATACATGTCAATATTCTCTGTGTCTTGAAGAACTGTACTTTGAAGGTAATTGTAGTAACTTAACTTCATTTAATTTACATGCTTTTTTTTTTTAATTAGGGCAGTGACAGTGATAGACCTGGGCCTCCATTCCCTCCCACTATCATTTTGGGATCGTTTGGAAGATTGTGATAACTAAAGAAATTGCTTGGGACTTTTGGGAAGACTGTTGTGAACCATGCCATGTAGACTTTGTTGGGACTATGATGCAGAATACTGAGAGCAGCATTTAGGAGGATCTTTCTTAGTCTTCCCTAGGACCCCAGAGAGTTTTCTGGGGTTGGGCATACAGATCAATGCTCTCAGGAGGGTGGAGCACTGCATGAGTTTAAAAGGTTTAGGAGGAGAAACAGCTTCCTGTCTTGCTGTGGATCTGGCAACTACAACTTTGTCTGTCTCTCTCAGATTTCTAGTAGAGGTTTGATTAGAGCCTCCTATGGATCTCAAGTCAGAAATGCTGATTATTTGCAGATGACAGATAGAGCACGTGTACTGGCCTAGAGGTGTCTTGGACTTTGTGTCTTTTTGTTCATGTTCTTGTTTTCCTTTGTGTCTTCTCCTGAGCATAGGTGAGCATTTTGAACCTGGACATGTTTAGTGTTGAGGACAACTTTGTTAGTTGGGGTCGTCAGATGTTAGTTGGTCCCTTGTTGGAGTCAACTGGAAGTAGAAGGGATTTCTTGCATTGGAGAGCATGATCAATGCCAGAAAGAGGAGCTCAATGTCTCCTTGATTGACCAGATTCCCCTGTGAGTTTCCTGAGCCATCCTATGGGATCTCATCAACATGATGGGTCAAGAAGGGGCAATGATGCCCTGGCCTGTAGCAATAACAGTCCTGAAAGGAAATGAGGAGAGAAAGGGTTTGAATTAACCTGGGGAAATAAGTAGGTATTCTCCTAAATCCTGTCCTATTTGTCAGTCTGATTCCTACAATCTACTTTTACTGGATTCAATAATTAACCTACATTTTTTCCAGAATTGTATCTCCCTAAAGTCTGCTCAATTCCCTTATATGTTGGGGAGTTGAGATGTACCTTGTATCCCAGCAAGAGATGTCATTGTTGGAATTTGGCAACAAACGGTTCAAGAGAAAAGGGCTTCACAGTGGCTTTTGTTTTCCCAAATTTGACTGCAATAGTATAAAACCATTGGGCTAGATTTTTACATAAATGCATCTTACTGCTTCAGTGAAATTCTTATATTGATGAGAGAAATGACTTTCTGTTTACCCCATCCAAGCTAATGTCTACTCAAATTATACAGTCATTCTTGTCTTCTACCACTGAAATTCTTTCTCAACATTTGGCTTCTAATGATACAAATACCTAGCTGTTGATCTCTTTCTATGATTAGCATTTATGTTCTGAATTCTGTTTATGTGTCTTTCCAATGTGAAACCTTTTCTGACTCCTTCCCTACCCACCCCAAATGCTAGTACTTCCTCTCCCAATTACATACATTTTAATATTTATAAGTGTGTGCATGTATGTACATGTGTATATGTATGCATATTATACATGCATGTGTATTTATTTTTAGATGTGTATATATTATTTTCCCCATAGAATGCAAGCTCCTTGAAGGCAGGATTATTTTTTTTTCTGTATTTCTCCTCAGCTTAATAAAATATTTTAGGTTGATAGATTAGATGACAAGTTTTCTTTGGGCAGGAACTATCTCTCCTAAAAGTATCCAAGCGTCATGCACAATTAGGTGATGAAGAAGAAGAAGAAGATGTTTTGGTGATGACAATTAAATTGGACCTGGGATTTCATTGGTATAATAGCTTCCATTGAGGAACGTTCTTTACCAATGCAGCTTTGCCTCTACTCTTTAACATGCAGTCTTAGAGACTTGCTTCACATCACTGAGAGTTTCATTGACTTGCCCAGGGTCACACAACCTGTATGAATCAGAAGAGCCACTTGAACTCATCTTTTTCATTCTAAAGTCATCTCCTTATCTTCCACTGCTAATGCCTCCTCATTGAAATTCTATTCCTCCCCTTTCTCTGGGTCTCTCCCTCTACACACACACACACACACACACACACACACACACACACACACTCTCTCTCTCTCTCTCTCTCTCTCTCTCTGTATATACAATATATATATGTATACCTATTTACAGATATGTACATATATACACATACATATTCTGGTATGTAACTAGTAATTTACATGTGTTCTCCCCATTCTGTGAGCTCCTTGAAGGCAGGGAAAGTTTTTGCCTTTCTTTGTATCCCTGGGGCTTTTTATACTACTTGGCATATAACAGGTGCTTAATAAGTGCTTATTGATTGATTGACTATGTCATACCCCTTCTCCCAATATTGTATTTATTTTTACTACTAAAAAAGTGACATTTGTTTGCGGAAGCTATGTAGCATAGCAGAATCAGAGGGCCTAGGTTCACATCCTGTTTCTGATGCTTATTATCTTTGTAAACTTGGGCATCTCAATCAGGTTCTTTGAACCCCAGTTTCCTCCCCTGAACAATGAGGGGGGGCTGGGCTAGAGGACCTCTGGGTTTCTTTTCAGCTCGAAATCTCTGCTCTCTGATAGAACTTCACATACATTCTCTCTTTTAAGACTTATAATAATCTTGAAAAGTAGGTAGTAAAAATATTATCTCTATTTTAAAGATGAGTAAAGATGGGCCTAGAGAAAGGAAACTGTCTGCCCAGATTTGCTCAAATGGTATAATGGACGGTAGGGTCAGGATTAGAATTCATATCTACTTCTAGGTCCAGTGCTCTTTTCGACTCAGCTTATCAACCAATTAGTCAGTAGTGGATGAAATTGAGGACGAGAGAAGAGCATGAAAGGAAAAGCCAGGGATGTATCCACAGGTACACTCATTGCCAGGTGAGCATGAGGTAGGTCCAAGCAACAACCCATAGCTGGAGTCTGTTAATCAGAGTTTCCAAGTGGCCGATTCAGCAGCTGTTGTGAACACAATGTGTGTCATGGAAGCGAATGTGCTTCACACTCAGGGTTTTTGTGGTTTCAGAACAGAAAGAGGCTGGGAGTTTCTGGGTGAGCCCTAAGGTCTTGCCTATTCCCAGAAATGACTTCCTGTGACAGTTCCCATGATGGTACCAGATTGGGAGCCAGTCTCTGGCTTGGGTTTGGAGCTGGGCCTGGGTTGGGAATCCAAATGGTAAAGATCAGCTTGGTTTTCCCTCCTTATTCTGGGTGCTGGTGTTCCTTTTGTTTTCATTCTCTGTTCTTTCTTCGGTCAACTTTCATATCCCCAAATGAACGCCAAGGACTCTGGTCAGTTCTGGTCGGGCTATGTCCACACCAATAAAAGCCAAACATTTCCTAACCTTTCCTACCAGGGCTTACTCATGCTGAGCAAGCAAATGTTTTCCCTAGTCAAGCTGATTTTGCAGCTACCAAGAGAAGTTGGGTGCTTTGATAAAAGAGGCTTTTGTGCCAGGAAAAAAGGCATCAAGGCAACCAGAAGTAGATCCTAGATCTTAGTTCAATCCCTGGCTTGCCCATCTGCTTATGACAGGAACTCCATCCTGGTGAGGTACTCGGTTTCCCCATCTGTAAAATGGGGAAAGCAAAGGCTTTTTACTTCCCATTCTCCACTTCTAGGACAGTTTTCTATAAGCCCCTTAAGGGAAGAAATCACATTTGTATTTATCTTCTGTTGTTAGGGACTATCTTGGAGATGGTAAAATCTGGAAGGAAACTTTTAGAATCCCATCTGGTCCTACTCCACTGGAGAAGTAGCAAAGAATTATGGAAAGCTTGAGACTGAGAGAAGCTGGTTTAAATCCCTGTTTAGCTCTTGACTGAGTAAGTGTGTGACTTTGGATCAGTCACTGAACTTTAACTTCCTTATTTGTAAAATGAGATGTTTGGAATAGGTGTTTCTGCTGCTCACTTTTAGCTCTAAAGTAACAAATAATCCCAGGATTTTATAATTTAGGTTCAGAGAAATTTGTGATCTATAAGGTCAAAGAAGCTGTAAGTGACAGAGAACAAGGTTCTCACACTTGAACCTGGCTCCTCAGACTCCAGTTCCACTGCTCTTTCCACCATACCAATCTGTTTCTACTCTATCCCCACAATACTTTTTATATGCGTAGAGGTAGGTGGCACAGTGGATAGAGTGCTGGACCTGGAGCCAGGAAGACCTGAGTTCAAATCCAACCTCAGACACTTACTAGCTGGGGTTCTCTGGGCAAATCCTCCCTCTGCCTCAGTTTCCTCACATGCACAAAGCAAGGAAGGGTTTGACTTGACGAGTTCTTGAATCTAGTTCTAAATCTATGATCCTGTGATGGGAGAGATGCTACATTTAGCTAAAAAACACTCTCTACCCTCAAGGAATTTAAAGTCTTAGTAGGGGAATGGGAGACCACACAGAAACCTGTAATGTAGGGTGCATAGTTAGTTCATTTGAAAGTTACAAGGCTGTGACCAATCCAGGGGCCAGGGAAGATTTCCTAGAGGAAGTGATGATTTGGGGATGGTGAGGCATTTCAGCCTCTGGGACCAACCTGAGCAGAGGCGAGGAGTCACAGCAGTAAAGTCTGTGTTTGAGGGGCAGAGGGTGGTCTCTTTAGGTTACAATTATCTGGTCAAGTTGGAAAGACAGTGTGTTGTCAGCTTATAGAAGCCAGACCAAGAAGTCTGACTTTTCCTTGCAAAGTCACGGGGAACCACAGACAATGTCTTTACAGAAGAATGACATGACCACATTAATGGGGAAGAAAGAATGTACTTGGCAGTGGTTTGGAATCCAGGTCAAAGGCATCTCTCTCTTCTGGACCTGTCAACTTCTGAAAAGAAGGCTTCTCAGGAAAAGGACTTTAAGATTTAAAGCCAGCAGAGATGTTGGAGCTCATCTGGTCCATTTTATACAGAAGGAACCTGAGGGCCAGAGAAAGTGACTTGTCCTAGGTCACACAGGCAGAGGTCCTAGATCTGAATCCAGATTTTCTGGCTCCAGATCCAGCACTCAGTTCACCACTTAAGATCTCTACCCCAATCATTTGGTCAAGAAACATTTATTAAGCACCTACTGCGTGCCAGTAATGTGTGTGTGTGTGTGTGTGCGTGCGCATGTGCATGCGTAGCAATTGGGGTTAAGTGACTTTCCCAGGGTCACATGGCTAGTAAGTGTCAAGTGTATGAAGCCATATTTGAGCTCAGGCCCTTTTGACTCCAGGGCCGGTGCTCTATTCACTGTGCCACCTAGCCACCCCTGCGCCAGTAACTTTGCTAAGTACTTGGGATACCAAGAAAGTCAAATAGCAGTCCCTTCCCTCAAGAAATTCACAGACCATCCAGAAGAATTGGGGGGATGGGGTAAGGGAGACTTAGCAACAATGGGATGGGGTGGCTGGGTGGTGCAGTGAATAGAGCACCGGCCCTGGAATCAGGAGGACCTGAGTTCAAATATGACCTCAGACACTTAACACTTACTGGCTTGTGACCTTGGGCAAGTCATTTAACCCCAATTGCCCTGCCCTGTCCCTCCAAAAAAAAAAAAAAAAGAAACAATGAGATATAATGGAAAAGGTACAGGGATAAAAGGAGGGAAACTTGGATTCTTGTCCCTCCTTTGGTACTATTTTAATGTGTGACCTTGGGCTGAACTTCTCTGGCTTCAATTTCCTCATCTCTATGGCAAAATGATACAGTCAGCATGGCAGATCCTGGTGTTCACCCCCAATTCTGCCTGCCTGGCATCACGCCTACCTCTACTCTGCCCCTTCCAGTTAATTCTCCCTTCCCCTTCTCTGGAGGTGCCCATTCTGTAAGGGAAATTTGAACCTGTTCTTCACTCCACCATGGTATGTTCACCTGTATTTCCTTTTCGTGGCCTCGGCTTCAGCACCCTTGAGGTTAGAGTTTCGGTCTGAGTCAGCCCTGCTGAGAGCAGTGGAAAGCAGAGGGACCGGGCAGCTGGCAGTAGGATGTGATGTGGCCTTTTCCTCAAGAGTGTTCAGGGTGGGGGCTGGACGGGGAGTAGGGAGTAGGAGGTGATTGCCTTTCAGAAGCTAAGAGTTCACATTTGCTGACAAGAGCCAATTTCAGACAGGAAAGAATATTACTGGAAAGCTCTGTCCAATCTCACCATCTTTGTCATTGAAGACTCTCTGTTCTCATTAAATGATCCTCATCCTGTGGTTTAAAAACAACAACAAAACCACCCCCGGACCTGTGTAATTGTTGTGCCGTGGGGTGAGCTAGTGAAATGTCATGTAGGAGCGCTTGGCTCATGCCCTGAGACTTGTGTGATGCAGCTTCCTCAGTAGAGAATGTGGTGGTTGTACCCTAGATGGCAAGAGGCATTGGCAAAATGGGCAGAACGATCGATTCCTGTCCTGGAAAGGACAATTTCTCGTGACCAGTCTGCACATACTGTCCAACAACCACTTGGATTTGGGTCAACAGACATGGGCTAAGACCTTGCTACTGTGTGACCTTGAGCAAATAACTCCCCCTCCTTTGCCTTGGTTTCTTCATCTATAAAACAAGAAGGTTAGACTAGAAGAGATCTAAAGTCTCCTCTAGCTCTCTGTCCCAAGATCCTTCTCCTTAGGACCCATTATTTTCAGAGATTTATGAAGAGATGAATTGTTAGACTAGATAGCATCTGAATTTTTTTTGAGATCTAGGTCTTATGGTTATGGGATTTCACGATACTATGGGACTGTCTAGGGAGAAAGCAAGGAAAGACTGAAAAAAAAATGCTGTGAGCTAGAAATAATCAGTTAGTTCCATGGATTGAGACTCACTGTAAATAGAATCTTGAACCTGCCACTGTATTTACCTTGGATCTAAAGGCTGTTCCTGCCCTCTGGGATCCTTTAGTCTGATGGAGCAAACAGAGTGGGGAGCTCTCAGTCTGATAGAGATAGAGTACAGAGCAAACAGACACATGGCCCCTAAAAAGGACCAAATGATCATATGTACATACACATATAGACACATAGGTACACACATATATGCATATATAGAGTGTGTAAGTGGGCTTTCATTCAAGACTGGGGCATTTGCATGTTGTTGCATTTGCAGAGGGGGTCATGACTCCTAATATGATTCCTAATTTGACCTGTTGAAACAACTTTGCATGCTTGTGTGAGGGGCACAGTTGATGCCAGAGTTTTTAGAGAAAGAGAGCTGTGATCCCAGATGCTTTTCAGAAGAGGACACACTAGGAGGAGAGGCAAGAACCTTTGGAAGCTATAAATATGTTAAAGAAGCTGGCTTCTTAACATGCCCCTGATTTCCACCTCGATTCTTTTAGAGACTTGGGAGACTTTCCCCTTAGGTGAGATTGGGGCCTCTCTCAGTTGAGCTGAGATCTTATCTCCCGTCCATCTAAAGAGCTCATTCATTGTCATGTGCTTTCTGGTGTATTCTAATCTGACTTTTATGATTCTTTTTTTTATTTTACTTGTATAAGTGAATTTATTCACTCTTTGTTACTGGTGATGGTCTTTTATATAACTTAACAATTATAAGCTAAAAGTGAATGACCGGTGAAGACACTTTGTTCTGAACGAGGATCATACCCTTACACTGGCACTATTTAAAAGGAGCATAGAGATATAATTCTAGTGTGGCACTCCTTACCAAGACTAGAGAAAAGAATACCCACCCTTGTAGTGTTCCCTTGTAGAGAATCTGCTTGCCTCTCTACCCCACTAGCCTGCCAGGGTAGTATGGTATGGCCTGACCTGACCTCTCCTCCTCTTGTCAGAAGTAGGCCTGACCTCAGAGATACTTTAAACCACTTGTGAGCCACAGTTTAGGTAACTCCATGTGGAAGTACATATATTATAGGAGTACACACAGATATACACGTTGCAGCCATTAACTCAGAGATAGTACTCTCTTGAATTAAAGGAATTTGCATATCTGGGATTTTCTATATCAATGAAATCACAGACCTAGTGCTCTTAAATGGGTTTATCCATTTGTGTATGTGTGTATGTACACAGTCTTCCTGGACTCAGGCTTCCTTCAGGTGCCTCATTCTGATGTAGAAATGGTCACCCTTTCTTAGAGGCTAAGAAATACAGACTGAAACTCTAGAAGGTCCTATAAACTTGAAATACTTCAGGGCTAGATGGCTCTGGCAACTGCCATTTTCCTATAGGGAAGAAGAGAGATTAGGAGATTTTTTGACATTAAGCTAATCCCTTCATTTCCCACTCCCTAGGTCTTCTTGACCTTGCCTTCAGGAAACTCATCATTGGGAAATCTTATCATCCTGCATGATGCAACCAGCTTTGGTAATTACACCTCATAAGTACCATGGATCCAGGTGAAGTGATGAATTCCACCCCCCCCCCATTTGGGGAGGGGGCTCAGGATAACCAATCATTTCATTTCCCACCCAGCTACACTCCTTTGACTTCTCCATCCTTTCTATACTGAGGAGATGATACATTCTTCATGTATATGTTTGTGTGTATGTGTGTATACATGCACATATATGTGCACATGTATACATATAGAACATTTATAAATCAGTTAAGAGAACTATATAGAGATATAATCATATAGATGGTATGGCCACATATACACATGTAAATATGTATACTCTAACCACCATGTATGACATTATTTCTATGAGAAGAATACATCCTGCATTACAGAGGTTGACCCTTCCCAAGATAGCATTTGACTATAAAATAGTGGGTAACATATTTATATAAGAGATGTTCCTGTGTCCCTGACCAGGGATGATGCTATTATGTTCCCCTTGAAAACAACACCCCCCAAATTCTGAGTTTGACAAGTGAGGACATTGCCCAGGAAGTCATTCAAGAGGTGAGCGGATGAGAAATGTGGATGTTGAAGCAGAGAGCCTCCAGGGTTAAAGTACAGGTAATGTTCTTTACCATAATATATCAGTTTCTAGAATCTGTTCCAAGTCTGCTGGTCTATTGTTCAGGAATAACTACCATGAGTGGTTAAATGAGCAACTAGAGTCTCTTCTGCTATCTCTCTGTCTCTGTCTCTCACACACATCTGAGAGGTATACACATGTGCTCCCACTTGGGTAGCAAGGGTTCTATCTATACTTCATCTGAGCAGCACAGACATCATGTTTCAGGTCAGTTCCACCGAAGCTTTGGTTGATAGCTCAAATGACATAGGGTCATTCGATGAGATTTTAAAAATACATTTTATTAATACCTTTTGTCTTTCCGTCACAGACAAATCAACCTCTTCTTCCAGATCAAACCTTCTCTTGTGACAAAAGACATTCAACGCAATGACTGCATCTGATAATATGTACACACAACATTCTCTCTTGGTAGCTCTCTGTCTGACTGTCTTGATGGGGCCAGTTTGTTTCATTATTTTTTTTCTGGGCTGCGCATTGGTTTTTACTCATAGCACGACTTGTTCCAGTCATATTTTCATTATTGTAGTTATTTTGTTTGTTCTCCTCTTAGTTCTACTTATTTTATTCTTTATCAGTTCATAAAATCTTCCCATGTTCCTCTGAATTCCTCACATTCATCATTTTTTACTGTACAATCTTCTTCCTTTACATTTACCATAGTTTTTTTAACCACTACTGATTTGATGGACACCTACTTTGTTCCTAGTACTTCGCTACCACAAAGAGGGCTGGTATGAATATTCTGATCAAAGCAGACTTTTGTTCCTATCTTTGACTTCCTTGGGAGGATTACAGAGTTTGAAGAGACCTGAGACACGACATAATCCAATGCTTTCATTTTACAGGTGAGGAAATTGGAGCCCAGAGAAGTCATGCAACCTGTAAATGCCAAAGCCAGGGTTTGAACTCACATACTCTCCTTCTCAAACTCAGTGATCTTTTCACCACACAACGACATCTGATGCCAGAGCGTAAAGGTTGGGACAAGAAGAGTCAAAAAGAAGAAAAAATTACCCTGCCGTGCTGTTGACTCCACTCTCCCAGTTGACTAGGGATGGATGAAAAGACAGCATGGGTTGACTCTAGTCAGTCAATAGTCAATAAACATTTAGTAAACGCCTATTATGTGTCAGGCACCATGCTGAGGGCTAATCAGCTCCCAAGTTCCTCCAGCCATCTGAATAATGATCCTGTTTCTTAGCCTAGCATTGGGAACATTTTCTGAACAGTGTTCAAAGATACTTGAGTTGTGGTATGCCTATAGACTGGTTAAAAGCTCCACCCAGTTGTGGGAAGTGACCTTTGTGCCCACATAGGAGTTATTTTAATATTCCCTCTCTCTCTCTCTCTCTCTCTCCCTCTCTCTCTCCCTCCCTCCCTCCCCCCT
>CM053593.1:89951364-89979724 GCA_028646575.1 Pseudocheirus occidentalis
AATGAAAAAATAGAAAGCAGTGTGAAATATCTCCTTGAAAAAACCACTGACCTGGAAAATAGATCCAGGAGAGACAATTTGAAAATTATTGGTCTACATGAAACCCATGACCAAAAAAAGAACTTGGAAAGCATCCTTCAAGAACAAAGGACAAACACAAGTCCCTTCCCTAAAGAATTCCTAAAATCCCACCTTCTATAGGAAGCCTTACATACAACCTCTTAATTCTAGTGCCTTCCCTCTGATAATTAATTCCTATTTATCCTGTATATATCTTGCATGTATGTATGTATGTAAATTTGCCCGCATATCATCTCCCCCATCAAATTGTAAGCTCCTTGAGAGGACTGTCTTTGCCTCTTTTTGTACTCCCAGAATTTAGCACAGTGCCTGGCACATAGTAGGCATTTAAGAAATGCTTACTGATTGATTTATTGGTTGATTCTTTGGGTGGCCTCAGAGCCCCATGGTTTTCACTGTAGGACAAAGAAGGTTGGTTTTACCCCAGTCTTTGTCCAGTTACACAGGATAAGTCATACAAGTGTCTACATAAAAGCTTTTGGAGGCGGGGAAGAGGATGCTATGGAAATTGGGGAGAGGAGCCAAAAGATAGAATGAAATAGGGAAGAAGGAAGGGAGGTTTGGGAGTTCCACAGTTTAGGGACACAGTTCAATAATTCCTCCAACAAGAATGAAACACCTACTACATACAAAACACCCTCTGCCCTCAAGGATTTCATAGATTGCTATGAGGCTATAGTATTGAAACAAGGAGATAAATAGATACTAGATAGTCCAAGGAAGGAAAGAGCATTTTGAACTAGGGTGATCAGAAAAGACTTCCTATAGGAGTTGGCATTAGACCCTTAAAGATTCAAAGAGTCAGAGGTGAGGAGAGGAATGCATTCCTAGTATAGAGACCTATCTTTGCAAAAAGCTTGGAGGTGAAGTGTTTTCCCCACTAGTACCACACCTTCGAAACCCCAAGCTAGGGTGCCTAGTTAGTCTGTGCACCTATTAGTGATGCAACTAATCAAAGCCTATGGGCCTTGCTCAGTAAATCTGGGTGAGAGAAAAGCTTCCTGGGTGGCTGAAGGCAGAGCAGCTATCTCCCTTGATACTGGAATACAATCCTTGCAAATCCTAGAATGAATCTATCTCTTACAGTTCATTGCCAAAGAAGGGGACCTCATAGCATAGGAAAGCTCATTGCAACTAAGACAATCCACGAGTATAATTTGTGTGCATATGTGTTTGTGTATGTTTGTATATACACATTGTCCTAACTCTGCCTTGACCCCAAGCAAGTCACTGAACACCCTCATTTCTCGTTTTCCTCCTCTTTAAAGGAAAGAATGTCAAATTAGATGATGTCGCAGTTCCCTTCCAGCTCTGACTCTCTACAGTTTCAGGGTATAGAGACCCACCCACAAGGCTATGTATGGATTCCCAGAAGGAAGCCACCTGAATTATGTAAACCTCAAACTGGGAGAAATCATGTAGAGAGTCATTGTTACAAAGAAAACCCAACAAACTCCAACCATGGTGGCTTTGAGGTCAGCGAACAAGCTCACATTGAAACCTCTACAAAAAAATCAGCAATTCTCAGTCACAAGGAGTTAAACTGGCTTCACTTAAGCTTCACAGTGGGAGGCAGGGTAAGACTCATCATTTCCCAGTGTGAGAAGGGAACCTCATATTTGATGGCCTTAGGTAGGGTTGCTGAGCTTTGATTTAGGAGTCTTCCTTTTTTCATGTCAAATCATGCAAGTTGGGAGCCACAAGAAGCCATGGCAGGACAGGAAGAGCACTGAATTTGGGTTCAAATCCTGACTCTGCCATTTACTACCTGGGTTACCTTGTGCATGGCGTGTAAGTCTTATTTCTTTATCTCAAAAAGGAAGGGACTGGATTTAATGACTTCCTTCCGAGGTCCCTCCCAGCTTTTCTTTGGTCTGGTCCACTGGAGCCTGGATCGGAGATCTTTTTAACCTGGAAGGCCTAGGAAGGCAGTGGGAGCTTAATAAATATTTGGTTGGACTTTTAGTATGATGGCACATCATTGGGAATTCAAAGAGGTGTAAATGGGTGACATTAGAATGAACTTTCATCTTCTAGTCTGTTGGTTGGTTGTTCAGATGGTTGGCTGCTGTCCTTCATCCTTGAAGAAGGCAAAATCTTGAAGAAGACATGTTTGAGTCAAGTTACATTGTGCCCCATTGTGGTTGATCAGACCAATATGAGCTCAGAAGACACAATCAGTTCCAAAGTTCTTTGAACTTCCAAAGTACCTGTCCCAGGACCTGCCTTGGTCCCTACGTGTAGTTTCAGAAATAGCACCAGAATTACATGGGTTCAAATTCTGGCTCTGTTTTCTATTATAAAGTTGACCTTGAGAAAGCCATTCAGCATCTCTCTAAAATGAAGCAGTTGGACTAAGGGAATCTCAGGGTATTTTCTAGTTCTAAATCCTATAAATAAACCTCTGGGTTTGGTTGGACCTGGTAGATATTTTCTATTCCCTATGTTATTCTAGGTGGTGGTTCTCAAATTGTCTTCCCCAGTCCTTTGTTTTCCAATCCTGTCTGGCTTATCAACCCTGCTCTCCTTGTCCCCCCCCCCTCTACCTCTACCCTCACTCCAACCTCAACCAAAAAGGAATCTCTCAGTTCATCTTACAGACAGCTCCATCCAAGAGGAAACTAGTGTTTCACAGCTTTAGTTTATGTTTAGTGCTGGAATGTTTTGCCATTTCTTCCCTAGTGGATTAAGGCAAACAGAAGTTAAGTGACCTGCCCAGGGTCACACTGCTAGTGAGTATCTGAGGTCAGATTTGAACTCAGGTCTTCCTACCTCTAGGTCAGCTCTCTCTCTCCATTGAGCTTGACTCTAACAGTGATGTCATTTTGGTTCTTTTCAAGAACAAAGGACAACGACCAACCAACTTATGGTTGGTACAGTAAATGTAAGGAACATGGGGAGAAGAAAGGAAGGGAAAGATGGAGAGAAAGGATGAAAAGAAGGCTCAAGAAGCATGGTCATTTTCCCCAAGTAGAGACCAAGAAAAATAGCTGAGAACTTGAAGTCAGAAGACTGTTTCTTTTCTTTTATCCAGTGCTTGCTGACTGACAAGCTGCTTGATTAGGCAAGACTCTTCTCTCACTTTGCTCATCTGCTAAAGGAAAGAGTGGGAGAGTGCAGTCTCTAGATCCCTTATGGCCCCAAACCCTCTGAAACTCTCTGGGTCTTAGCTTCTTCTTCTGTAGACATGCGGGCCTTCCTCCTGGGCTTGGTGGAAAGAAAGCATGTGGCATTCTGAAAATATTGCTGTTATTTGTGATCCACAATATCTCATTTCTGTTGAGCATTGTTATGGTCCAGCAACTTCTAGAGCTTGGCAGCTCTATTCTCTTTTACTCTCTGGGGGTTTGCAAACCCCTGTTTGAAAATTTCCTTCAGTCTTTTTTTTGAGGCAACCAGGGTTAAGTGACTTGCCTAGGATCACATAGCTAGTGTCTGAGGCAGGATTTGAACTCAAGTTCCTCCTGACTCCAGGGCTAGTGCTTTATCCACTGTGCCACCTACATATCCCTATAGCCCCTATTTCTGACGAGCTCTAAGCACTTTTCTGACATCTTGTCCTCTAACCTCAACTATTCCTCAGAGTGATAGAAGATAGACCAGGTACCTACCATTCTGCTTGCTCTTATAGAGGGAGAAAGCAAAACTCAGAAGGGATATAGGACTTGCCCAGAGCCTCACAGCAAATCACGGGCAGAGCAAGGATTGCTGAAGCATCTCAGGACCTTGGGGCTAGACATGTGCCTTCTCTCTACTGTGCTGGTTCTTATCAGTCAAGCAGGATGATGCTTGAGGAAGAAGAGGCTTCAGCTCTGTCTGGAGTCTGGCTAGGGGAGTGAAAACAAAGGGCCGAGTGGCTTTGGAGAGGGACACAAGGGCCCAGGGATCTAGAAGGAAGGCCCCTGCTCTCTAGGACTAGCCACAAATATTCTCTGCCTCCCTCCTCCAGTCTAAGCACAAATGAATCTAGAAAAGTGCTTTTGGGATTCTTTGCTGCTGCTGCTGCTGTTGCTGCTTCAGAAATGACTGGGTCTCAAAGAGCCACCAGAAAGCCAAACCTCAGAGACAGGTCTGCCCCTCACTCACTCGAAGCCCCATGCCGTCCTGCCTCAGACAGCACTGACACTGGAGAACCCCAGCCTCCAAAGTGTTGGGGGTGCAGTGGGAGAGGAGAGGGAAGGCAAGCTGGAGTCTTTACCCTGGGGAAGATAACAGAATGGAACTGTCTAAGCTAAGGAAGAGAAAAGGAAAAATTGTAGAAAACATCGGATGGGCATCTGGCCCCATTGTACATGGAAAGGAACAAGAGGAATTCACTTCAAATTGGTGCTAAGGGGTCTTGAGATCACAGAGATCCTGGAATTTAGAGCTGGAATGTCCCTTGAGATTATCTAGTCCAGTTCTTGGACAGGTAATTTCAACTTTCTGAGACTCAACTTCTTCATCTATATGAGTGCTTTAAAGCAAGTGATCCAGAAGATCCTCACCAGCCCTGAATCTGAGGATTTTCTTTATTTTACAGATGAGGAAACTGAGTCCCAAGAAAAAAAGACACCTTGCCCAAGACCACACAGTAAGTGGTAGAGCTGTAATTCAAGCCCAGACCTTCTGATTCAAGGTTCAACATGAAGAACTTCCTACAATTATCACATTGTAAAACTGGAAGAAATCTTAGAGATCACAGCTAGGGGATCTTAGAAGCCATCAGATCCAATCACCTCATTTTACAAATGAGGAAACTCATCTGTAAAGACCCAGAGAAGTCACATGACTTGCCTAGGATTACATATGTAGCAAATGTCTAAGGGTGAAAGTGGAAGCTAGTTCTTCCTGATTCCAGTGTCAGTGCCTTATTCATTATACCTTTTAGGTTATATTATATCATATCATATTATATTGTATTACATTGTATTATATCATATTATATTGTATTGTATTGTATTACATTATATCATATTATATTACATTATATCATATCGTATCGTATATTATATCATATTATATTGTGTTATATTATGTTGTGTTGTGTTGTTATGTTATGTTATGTCACATTATATTACATTACATTATATTATATTATATTACATTACGTTATATTATATTACATTACATTACATTGTATTACATTACTCTACATTATATTATATTACATTATATTATATTTTATATCGTGTTGTGTTGTGTTACACTAATATTACATTATATTATATTACATTATATTATATTATATTATATTATGTTATGTTATATTATGTTATGTTATGTTATGTTATGTTATGTTACATTACGTTACGTCACATCACGTCACATCACGTCATATCACATTATATCATATTATATCATAGTATATCATAGTATATTATATTATATTATGTTATATTTTTCATTCTGCCTTTTGCTATAGAAAAGGGCAATTGGGTGAGCCAGAGAACCTCCTTCCCTGAAGAGACTCTCCTCTGTCCAATATGGTTTTGGCATTGTCTTGCCTATAGGAAGAGGCGGTATGACCCCTAGAGAGACCTTCTAGCCCAAGGTTTCTAAGATTCTCTAAGAGTTAAGCCTTTAGAGGCTGCCCAGAGGACTGACTATCAAGATCTTCAGAGTCTAAATCCCATCACGAAGTCAGGGAAGCCTCACTCTTCTCCTTCCCAGCTGGCTTCATCCACCCAAGGAGAAGGGAATTTCAGACCTTGAGCCCCTGGGTATCACACCTGAACAGAGTGCCACCGATTAAAGAGCCTTGTACCTAAGGAAGGACCCAGTACCCCAAGGGGACATAGGATGGGCAAAGGGAAAAGAAAAGGGAAGAAAAAGAGCAAACATTTATTAAGCTCCTACTACATACTTGGTGGTGTAGTTAGTGCTTTCCATCTATTTTGTCTGATACTCACAACAACCCTGGGAGATAGGTGCTGTTATTATGCTCATCTTATAGTTGAGGAATCTGAGGAACAGAGAGGTTGTGACTTATGCATGGTCACACAGCTAAGAAGGCTCTAGGTCAAATTTGAACTCAGATCTTCCTGACTCCCGGGTCTAGCTGCACCACCTAGTGGTGAAAAGTGGTATACACAGAGAAACAGAATTAACTCCACATGAAGAAACCTAAAGTAAGTGAAAATTTGCATCGTGTAGATTATAAAAAAAAGTAATTGGGATAAAATAGGACCCATCAGGAAAGACTTCCTGGAAAAGGTAAGCTTTGAAGCAGGGATTGGGAGGTAGTGAGAGCCAAGGATTTATTCTCTCTTTGATCCTGGGTTGGTTAAAAGGGCGTAGCAAAGAGTGAGGCGAGTGTGATTGGGTGGGCTGCATTGCCCTACAACCAACCCAGACTTCTGTGACAAATCTTTCCAAGCCTAGGAAGATACCGCCCTACACTCCCCCTAGAATCAGTATCAATGCTGTGAGCCCAACATGCAGCCCAAGGACTATTCACAGTCTGTAGAGATGGCAGCGGATGAGCAAAAAGCTGTGAGGGGTAAGGACAAGAAGAGGCAGGGTCATCCCCCCTGAGAACTCTGCTGGGTACCAGAGTGGACTTATTCCTACCACTAACAGAACTTTTCCAAGAGCAGATGATCCCTAAATATTTAACTTTCTGTATAACAAACTGTGGGTTCAAATTCCCATCTCAGACATTTACAAGTTATGTAACCTTGATCATCAGTAAAACAAGGAGGTTGGACTCAACGACCTTTCCGGTCCTTTTTCCTTCCATCATCCTATTGTAATGGGGGCCTGGTTAAAGAAGCCCTTTCCATAGAGGAGGAGGAGCGTATTCTGCCTGCTGCTAACATAGGTGGAAGAGACCAAAAAGCCTGCTTTATGTAATTTTGTTCAGTTGTTTTTCAGTCATATCTGCCTCTTCATGACCCCATTTGGGGTTTTCTTGGCAAAGATACTGGAGTGATTTGCATTTCCTTCTCCAGTTCATTTTATAGATGAGGAAACCGAGGCAAACAGGGTGAAGTGACTTGCCCAGGGTCACACAGCTAGCAAGTGTCTGAGGCCAGAATTGAAATGAAGATGAGTCTTCCTGACTCCAGCTCCAGAATTCTATTCACTTTACCATCTAGCTGCCAAGACTCTTGCTCTGTCTCGCCCAGCCATGTTCAAGTGAGTTGGCAAAGATTGTTGTAGATTCAGGCTTTTATCTCCCCACTTGGGGCTGCTGTCATGAAGCCAGTGAGCAGCATGGTCTTGTTGTTGCTTCTGTCCCTATAGTGTCTACTATTTTTGTTTTTAGGTGGAGTGTTGGGGTTAGAAAGCTTGGAATAGCAAGGCCAGCTGGATGCTGAGTTTGAGGTCAAACAAGCCATGTCCACCAGTGCAGTTCAGCAGTGGATTTACTCCTCACTCACTCCCCACCTCTTCCAGCCCACAAGGAAGGCAAGATGACAGTGACTTCAATCAAGGGAATGACTCAATACATGAGATATTCCAAATTCGGAAGTGAACTTAGTGGGACAGGTGCTTTGTAAAACCTGCTTTGAGTTCATCCTCTCCAGGGAGAGTGATAGAAAGGATAATGTGTCCTCAGGTTTGGACTAGAATATTCTGTAATATCTGTTCTTAAATCTTCACAGTAAAAGTTGATTGATGTTAATTATAAATTTGTAAAAGTTGATTGGTATTAATTGGTTAAATGAAACAGGGAACTAATCATCAGTGGTTAACACTGGGGAGGACACATCTGAATGGGGGAATCAAGGTACCTTAGAGAAGGTACCTAACCATTCAGAGATACCCCAAAACCATGAGTGAGAAAGATTTCCAGAATTGCTCTGGGTGACCTGACTCTACTATGAAAGTGGGAGTTAAAATAAGGTTTCCCACAATATAGAAGAGACTTACACAATAGTGCAAGTCTCAGCTGTCAAATTGCTCTGTACATCAAGAATCCAAAATTCAACCTCAAAGTTTCCTTTATGTTTCCCTGTTTTATCCCTTAACACAGACAAAGAGGTAGCATATGTACACTAGAAGTGAGAAGCATGGCTGGGCAGCATCTGCTATGGGGGCCCTGGCACAGGCTGAATACATTCACAAGAATCCTAGAATGCTAGCACAGAAAAGTGTATGGAAGATTATATAACCCAACCTGACTATTTTGCAGGTGACGGGCTTTGGGTCAAGAAAACCTGGGTTCAAATCCTACTTCAGATATTTGCTATGTATGTGACTTTGGGCAACTATTTTTAATCTCTTTGGGTCTTAGTTTTCACATCTGTAAAATCATGGTAGAAACTCTCCAACCTCTGAGATCCCTTCCATTACCTATGAGCCTATAGTCTATGAAAATGAGGCCCAGAGAGATGCCCAGGGTCATGAATCTATCTGAAGGCAAAGCTGGGACTCTTTTTACTCTTGGGATTCTTTCCATTAAGAATATAGCAAGTCCCACACTTACCCAACTTTGGAAATGGATTGGCTTATGGCAAAGGAGTTGGAGGAAACTGAACGGTCCAGAAGGGAAAAACCAGGAATGATACAATGCTAGGCATACCCGAGGAATAAAGCCTAAGATGGTGCCAACCAGACATCTCTGTATCTAGCTTTGCTGTTGTCTGGGAAACTTTCTACCAATACAATTCAGGAGAGCAATCAGTCATGCATTAACTTAACAAAACACTTGTGGCCTATTCTAGCTCTTGTATGAAAAAGAAAGAAAAACAAGACACTATCCCTGTCCTCCAGCCATTCATGACTTAGCAGGAAGAAGATGACTCCTACATCAATCTGTTCAAAGAAATTAGTGGGAATGCATAGGAGTACAAGAACCAAAGAGACAAGGCAGTGGTAGATCAGGGAATCTCCTTCCAATGTGCCTATTACGTACTTGGTGAATTCCAAATTTCATTTAGTGAATACTTCTTTGAGAAAAAGAAATCTTCAGGGCAGGACATCCTCAGAAACTGGCAACTTCATTGGCAAATCAATTGACTGATCAAAGAATAAGCATTTATTATAAGCATTATTAATTATGGTTGGATTAAATGGCCCGTGAGACCCCTTATAGCTCCAGACCTGTGATTCTATGAAACTATGCACCAAACACTATGTTAGGCACAGAGGATCTGACAATAAAATTAAAACAATCCTTACCTTCAAGGAAGTTACACGATTGCACATGTGTATACACAAAGATACAAAATAAAAGCCAGGTAATGTTGGCCAGAAGGTGTTAGCAGGTGGGGGTCTCAGGAAAGGCCTTAACTAGATGATGGCATTGGAGCCAAGCTGCTAGGTGATGCAGTGGATAGAATGCAGAGCCTGGAGTCAGGAAAACTCCTCTTCTTGAATTCAACTGTGACCTCAGACACTTACTAGCCCTGTGACTCTGGGCAAGTCATTTAACCCTATATGCCTCAGTTTCCTCATCTGTAAAATGAATCGGAGAAGGAAATGACAAACTTCTCAGGTATCTTTGGCAAGAAACCCCAAATTGGTTCACAAAGAGTAGGACATGATTGAAGCAACTACAAAGGGATTCTAAGATGTGGAAAAGCACACCAGACTTGGAGGACAGCTAGTGCAAAGACAGAAAAACTGGGGAATGGAGTGTCACAGGTGAGAAACAGCAAGAAAAGCAATTTGACTGGATTAAAGAGTGTGTGAAGGGAAATGACGTATGAGTCTGGAAAGAGAAGTTGGGGTCAGCTTTGGAAGGGCTATAAAGGACAAAGAGGAGTTTGAATTTAATTCTAGAGGTAACTGGGGGCTACTAGTCTGTCTGAGGAGGGGAATGGCATGATCAGACCAAGGGCATTGACATCTACATAGAGGACAAATTAGAAGGAAGGATTCTAAGGCAGACTAATTCACCAGGGGAAAAAAGGAGGACATGGTAGACAACTGATAAGATGTTAAATCGTTTGGGGGTAGACTTGCAAGTCTACATGAAAAAAGGAAGATCTGTGAGGGGGGAACAATCATGGAAGACTTCACAGAAGAAACAGGCCTAAAAATCACAGGTTCATAAGATTCTAAAGCAAGACAAGACTTTAGAATTTTTCTAGTATGATTCACTCACTCTAGAATTGAGAAAAGGTGAAGGCCAAGGCTATGCAGCTCAGAATCCTACCACCATATTTTTAACACTTGTACCTTAAATAATGAGAATTCAAGAAGTCTGAGAGGGGTCAAAGTGGGCAGAAAATTCTATAGGCAGATTCTGAGGTTGTTTCCAATTCTGAAATTCCGAGATTCTATGAATAGTATGAGTTTTTATGTTGTGTGTCTTGTGTTGTGGTTTGTCCTTCATTCTTGAAGAGGACCATGACATCAGGGAGATGATGACATGACTTGCAGTTGACTTTGATTTGAGGGAGGGAGGGCTGCGCAAGGTCACCAGCCTCACTTTCTCCACCTGAGCTATCTGGATCCAGTGACCAGATACCCATCAGGACAACTATAGATGGCACAGGATGCAGTGGGAGACTTTGGCCCTTGTTGGCTAAGGTCTTTTCAGGTTTTCATTTTAAGTGAGGCAACACCCATTCATTGAATAGGCCTCTTTAAGAAGTGAGTTGAGGGATGGCCCCTTTATTAAAAAAAAAAATCAAACTAAGAGAGGAAGACCCTGAGGGTTGCTGACCAAAAGAGAAGCAGTTACTATTTACGTTAACTCTGAGCCAGGAGGGCCCAAAATATAATAATTAAGTGGTATGAAGACATCAGCACCTTTAGTTATGGAATTCGGTGGAAAAGCTTTATTAGTCAAAGAGCCCAAAGGAAGGAAGGTATGGTGTTTGGGTAAAGCAATGAGGACAACAATCTGACCAAAGTAGAGGGTGCCTTCCCCTCCACATAGAAGTGGGAAATGAAGTTAAATGTGTAGCACAGGACTAGATTGAGAAAATAATGATAATAGCCAACATTGACATTCAGCTTCAAGGTTTACCAAGAGCTTTATGTACAATATTGAATCCCCAGTTTTATGAGGTAGGTGCTCCTTACCCTCCCCATTTTACAAATGAATAAACAGACCGAGAACAAGTAAGTGACTTGCCTAAAACCACATAGCTAGGAGGTGTCTGATGCTGGGATTGGAACCTGAATTTTCCTGCCTCCACATGCATCATGTTATTTGCTATGCCACTTAGTTACCTTGAGACCTGAAAAGCCAGACAGAAACTTAACTTTGATTCCACAATGGGGAATCCATTGTAGATTCTTCTTAAGCAGGAAAAGGACATTGAAACATAGAACCAGAAGGAACTTTGGGGGTCATTTAGTCCAGGGATGACAAACTCGAATAGAAACTGATTTCTGCTACCAGCATATTGCCTTAGAAAGTCGCAAATGAACATGATCTTTGTTGAATTCTATTTTTATTTATTTTGTTAAACATCCCCCAGTTACATTTTAATGTGCTTGGGGCCACACTCTAGAGTTTTAATGGCTACAAGGCCCAGGGGAGGGAGGCAGCTTGATATCATAAAGTCCACTCCCCTGATTTTACAGAAGAGACCAAGGTCATGAGGAGAAAAGTGACTTGCCCAGTCACACAAGGATTCAAGGACAGCAGGAAGTCAAATTCAAGTGCACTGGCTCCAAATCCAATTATTTTTTTGTTTGCACCACCCAAAAGGAGAGTTGTGTTTGGAAGATTAACTTGCCAGGGGTATAACAGTAATAATTCTAAAGCTAATACTTGGATAGCACTTTAATGTTTAAAAGGGCCAGGGTCTCCCACTGCTTCCTGGGCCATCTCTAGTCATCCTGATGGATATCTGGCCACTGGACCCAGATGGCTCTGGAGGAGAAAGTGAGACTGGTGACCTTGCACAGCCCTCCCTCCCTCAAATCAAAGTCAACTGCAAGTCATGTCATCATCTCCCCGATGTCATGGTCCTCTTTGAGAATGAAGGACAAACCACAACACACACACACACACACACACACACACACACACACACACACACTATTCACAGAATCCAAGAATTTCCAAGTTGGAAGGAACCTCAGAAGTGCTCTACATATATGATATCATTTGATTTGCTCCTTACAACAATCCTAGGAAATAGGTAGTATTATTATTCCTCAATTTACAGATGTGAAAACTGAGTTGGAGAGAGAGGTTTAGTGCCTGGCCCAGGGTCATACAGAAGTAAATTCTCCTGGAGCATTTGAACATGGGGGTGAAGAGGATAGATAGAGCTCTGAGCCTGAAGTCAGCAAGATTCAGCTTCCTGAGTTCAAATCTGGTCTCAAATACTTACTAGCTGTGTGATCCTGGACAAGTCACTTAACTCAGTTTGCCACAGTTTCCTCATCTGTGAAATGAGCTAGAGAAGAAAATGGCAAAGCACTCCAGCATCTCTGCCAAGAAAACCCAGTTGGACATGACTGATCAACTTCTTGACTACAAACTCAGCACTCAGTATCAAACCATGCTACAAATCCCCTTTTTTTTTTTTTTTTTTTTGCTTTTTGGAAGGGGGGAAGGTAGGGCAATTGGGGTTGCCAAGTGATTTGCCCAAAGTCACATGGCTAGTTTTTGTGTTGTGTCTGAGGCTGGATTTGAACTCAGGTCCTCCTGACTCCAGGGCCAGTGCTCTATTCACTGAGCCATCTAGCTCCCCCACTACATATTCTCAATACTGGATGCTTGCAGTATCTTTGCACCCAAAGCGGGGAGTGGACAGGGTGGAAGGATGAAGGGAGGAAAGCCTGTAGCTTTTGCTACTTAGGGGTAGGAGACCTTGGCCCTAGTGATTCACATTAAAAAAACTGGAGTACTAAATCTCAATCTCTGTGAAACGGGACCTGTTGCAATATACATAATGGGCTTTCACTCCACCAATTCTGGCAGGCAAAACCTGGTGGCCTTCACCTGAGGAGGGCCCCTAAAGTCTAGTTTCTTCTTCCTGTCAAATGAGAGAAACTTACCTCCAAGCCTTTCAACGGGTGGGAAAATGGTGCAATCACCGCCAAATGTTATTAGGTCACCAAGGTGTTATCAGTCTACACCTCCTGAAGGCAAGCACTATGACTAATCGGGTACTATTGGAACCACAAAGCATTTATTAATTTTTTTTTTGGTTCATTGAAGGCCTTTTTTTCTCTCCTGTTCTGAGGGCCTGATCAATGAGGGGGAAGGACAGAAAAGAAAGGACAAGGCTTTCCCGGAATTGAGAACATTCAGCCTTTCTTTCCAGACCATGGGGGTGGGGGATAGCCCTTTAGGGTCCCATTTGACTATCTCAGCAGCCCCATAATGGAGGTCTATGTATCGCTGAGTAATTGAAAGGCCCTACTGAATCAGGACAGACACAAACTTGAACCGCGTGCCAGAGCACAGTGGCAAAGAAAGATGAATGGGGAATCCCTGTGGGGAATCTTGTTCCCTGCCTTAACAGACATGTGCCAGGAAGAAAATCCTGTCTTGCTACATGACTCCTGATTCACTACTTTCCCAGGCTGAGGTTCAGCTGGCTATTTCCAAGACTTCTCATCCTCACGTGTGAGTGACACCCTCACCACAGGTCCTACCAGGCTTCCAGAGACTCAACCTACTCACTGCTTATTTAAGAAAAAAAAGTTCTAATAAGTAAGCCCTGCTTCGCCCAAGAGTGAGTGAGGGAAGGAAGGAAAAAAAAAAGCAAAGCTAGTTCCTGTGCTCAGGAAGCTTACATTCTAATGGGGAAACAGTGCCTATAGATGAGTGGTGATCAAGGAGGAAAATTTGGGTTTGGAAAGTCACAGGGATGTTGAATGGAGGTATAGGAGAGTAGATTGACACATCATGTCCATCTGAGTTTAAGTTCCAGCTCTGCTACAAGGTCACTTAACCACCACAAGTCTAAGTTCTATAAAATGAGAGATAATCTTGAAGCTTGTTCTATCTCTAAATGATCTTTGATCCCATGATCCTGGAGTAATGACAACAATGATTTCATTATGGACCTAGAATAGGAAAGTGATGGGGAAGTGGGAGGAAGGGGTCCTTGTCAATCAACCTTTTTGGGCCCCACTCCCACGGCCCCAAACAGGTCTGCTATCAGGTTGTTCAGATGAGTAGATCTAGTCAAAGATTAGGTTCCCTGTGATGAGACAGGACTGGCCTACTTGGCCCACTTTCTATATGCACCCACAAAATGCCCATTGCCCAAAACACAGCCTACTAGCTAACCCCGAAAGTCATTGATTAAAGAATTTCAAAGTTGGAAAGGACCTGAGCTTCTAGTCCAAAACTGACACCTCCCCCCCAAAAAAAGATCTCCTGCATCCTAACCAAAAAGTTGTGGGTACAAGGGCAGCTAGGTAGCGCAGTGAATAGAGCACCAGCCTTGGAGTCAGGAGGACCCAAGTTCAAATGTGACCTCCAAGACTTAACACTTGCTAGCCGTGTAACCCTGGGCAAGTCACTTAACCTCAGGTGCCTTGCCTTCCCCCCTCAAAAAGAAATGAATGTTAAAAGTTATGGGTGCACCTGTGCCTGAAGATCTATAATGGGGAGGAGGGAGCAGTACCCTAGCACTCAGGAAGGCTGGTCCATTCTTATGTGTATCTAAGCAGCTTCCACAGCCCTCATTCTCACTTTTGCCTGCTGCCCCTAGTTCTGACTTCTGAGGCCAAACAGAATGGCCCCCTTCCACAGACTTGAAGAGGGGCTACCATGTCCTTCTGGGGGTTCTCTTCTTGGGGCCAACCATTCTCAGTGCCAATAGCCAGTCCTTATGCAGCAAGAAGGCAAGGTCCTTCATGAGCTATGCCATCCTTCTCTGGGGTCTCTCTAGCTAGGGGGACCATTACTTCCATATTCCTAGAAATTAGGACTTACTTTAATGCTGCTCAAAATAAATTTCACTGGAAAGAAAAAAAACTGTAAAATCCTTTTTTAAAATGAGCTACTTTTATCAATAAGATAAGATAAATATAATTGATGTAGCAAATAGAACATTTTAGTTAGGGAGGGGAGAGATGGTTTTATAGACAGGACACAAAGTTCTTCATTTAACAATCACTGATAGTCATTGATGAGTGCAGGATTTGGACCCAGGAGACCTAGGCCTCAATCCCAGCTCTGATATTTACTATCTATGTGGCCCTGGACAAGTTATTTGACTTCTCTGAGTTTCAGTTTCCCCATCTGTGAAATGGGGACAGTAATACCTTCACTACCATCCTGACAGAATTATTGTAAAGAAAGGGTTTGGTAAACCTCAAAGTGCTGATACGTGCATTATTGTTATTATTACAGTTCAGAATGACTTAAAATGCAAATGCTCCTGAGAGGGGGTAATAAGCTGACTTAAATACACACTAAGTTAGGAATGACTGACATTAGATCCTCTCCTAAGTACTTTGAGCATGAGTACCCTGAGTATCTCTGGGTGTTGGTGTGTTGATGAGTGGGTGCCCCACAAGGGAAGTTGAGCCACCATATGGTCAGCCATTGGCTAACTTTTCCTGGCACTAGTCCCTCTAGGTCTAGAAGAAGGACCTTTTCTTTCTGGTTTGAAGTAAGGACTGAGGCTGGAGCTAAGGTTAGGACTAGGGAATAGATGTGGGACAGGGCCATAGATACCCAAGAGCACTGCTCTATTGGGAGACATCTGAAACCCCACCATACACTCCCCTTCCCCTGAAATGAGTTTTTTGCAGTTACCTAATTATTTCTGGGACCCCATTAATGCAAAGTTCCTGTACACTATGTTCCTATGCTGAAGAACCTAGTCTTTCCCCAGATCAAAATAGTCAAGTCACAGCATTGGTTAATTCAGCAATGGCTGAAGTTTTCAGAGAAAACTTCAAGAATGAAGAGAGAAGAGAAACCAACAAAGTTTTGTAACCCTTAAGAGGTTAAGGAAATAAATGGGACAGAACAACTCCAGAGATCAAGTGCCCACGTGCCTATGTGGCTGGTGACCTGTGTTGCTTGTTGGGTGCACCCTCTGCGCATAAGCAACTTCTACTCTGCCTGAAATTCTGCCCTGGGAAGGTCCCTGCTGCCCCAAGATACTTTCCTCACACTTCCTAAAATAATTTAGTCCATTTAGTCACTGGCTGCCTAAAATATCATCAATTAAAGATAGAGGTTGGGAAATTAACAATCATCCTCAGTAAAATGCAAACAATAGGGGGAGATTAAATTAGTTATGGATCTTTGACTGCTTGATATGAATCAGCTCAGTAAAACTGCTCTCCTATTGACACCTCCCAAAGCCGAAAGGGTTGATTTTCAAAATGGGGTACTTGAAAGAGGGCAAGTTAGATTGGGAGGAAGCACTTTGATGTAGGATTTTAGGGGACTGGATGCCTGAAGGAGGGAGTTCTAGGAAATGAGAGGGAGGGGCATGGAAAGGGAGGGAAGAAAACAGCCATCACTTACATCTGAGGCTGGATTTGAACTTGGATCTTCTTGACTCCAGGTCTGGCACTGTATCCACTACCCTACCTAGCTGTCTTTGGAAACAAGGAGGGACCTGATGTTTATCTCTTCATTTAAACTCCACTAAAATCCTAGGAGAAAGTTTTTGAATGCTATCAGCTAGCCCAGACATCACTATCCATTCTACATCACAGCCCGTAACACATACCAAAAGAAACTCTGGAAAAACACCAGTAAACATAAATAGTTTGTAACTCTAACTTAGCCCTGGTGCCTTTTTTCATCCTCCTCCTGTCTCAGGCAATCAAAGCAGCAGAGGCCAGGGTGGTATGGGGCTTTGGATCACTGTGCTGGGAAACAGGAAGAAGCCAGTTTCATCCCACCTCACACACTCACTGACTCTTGAGTCAATCTGATCAAAATGGGGATAATTATAGCATCTTCCTCCCAGGATCATTGTGAAGACCAAATGAGTTAACAAGTGGAAAGCTTTCTGCAAACCTTAATGAATTCTAAAAATGATAGCTGTCATCTTATAATGAGATTATCTTATGATTACATCTTCATAATATAAAGGAGGCAAGAGGTCATTTCTACACCTCTGGCTTTGACCTCCCCAGCCTGACTCAGAAGCCAGCCCCATCAGATGAAATCACAGCAGGAAGAGTGGAAAGGGAAGCTCTGACAGGGGAACTTTTACTGGGGGAAACTTCTGTTAATGAGCTATATTGGGTTTTGGGGTTGTTTGTCCTTCACGGGTTGTCAGGGCTCGGGGGTTTTCTCTCTGGGCACCTGTGGAGTGTGCGTAAGTGTGACTTTTCCCCTTCACTGCTGCTGTTGTGGTGGCTTTTTTGCTGCTCAGTGTGCAGGTGGGGTCCCAGGCAGGGGTAGACATTCAGAATGTTTGAATGTCTGTGGTAAAGTAGAGGAAGGAGCAGAATAGCTTGGGAGGGGGGTGTTGGGGAAGAAATCACCTCAGAGAATGTCTAGTCCAACCCACAAATAAATAAGAATCCTCCTTTATGGTATCACTACCCAACCCTGCATTCAAGATCTCTAGGGAGGGAGAAAATATGTTACTTCCAGAAGCAGCAGCTTCCATATTTGTATAGCTTAGGGTCCTAGGAGGCATGATGGATAGAGAGATGGACCCGGAGTTAGAAAAATCACAGTTCAAATCTAGCTTCTGACACTAACTATGCTACCTTGGGTAAGTCATTTAACCCTGTTTGCCTTGGTTTCTTTACCTGTAAAATGAAGATGAGAATCTTACAATTAGAATGATATAAAATAATGTATTATTTGTAAAGTGTTTTGTAAATCATAAAGCACTAAAAGCTAGCTATCATTATTTTTCCTTTCATCAAACCATGGAATGTCACCAGCCATCAAGTTTCTCTTGGATGCCAGGAAAAGTTCAGCACAAGGAGTTTTTAACTAATATGAAGAGATAAGCAGGACTTTGTTTGGTTTGGTAGTGAAAATGAAAATGTCATTTTTTTCCCATCTCAGTTCACGAATCTCTTTGAAATCTGACTATGGTGTCCATCAGTGCCAAGTTAAGCACCCCTGCACTGAAACTGGTAATCCCATTGGTGTGAGTACTCTCCTCCAGCAGTGCAGGTTATGAACCTTCTGTAATTTAGCATGTTGTCCAAAAGTAATTGGGATGGGAAAATCCATCACCCAGCTGTCAATGTGGCTTCCCCATCTGTAAAATGGAGATAATAACACCACCTACATCATTGGGCTATTGTGAGGACCATACGGCTGGAAAAGGACCTTAAAGGTCGTCTAGTCCAATCCCTTTGTTCTATAGATGAAGAAACTGAGGATATAAGTGAGATGAAGTGATTGTTCCCAGCAACCAGGTACTAAGTGATAGAACCAAGACTCAAGTTTGGAAGCTCTCACCCCACATTTTGGGCACCATGCTGCATCATCTGAGAAATGCTAGGCTTCAGACAAAGCACAAAGTACAATCTATCACAAGACCCCTCTCTGTATATCTGTATATCTGAGACCTCTCCAGATGGGTGAGTCCTGAAGAGCTTGTGTTCTGCTGGCATAGTCTTTGAAAGCCTAGGACTGTGTCTATGGCGAGCCACTAAAGAGAGTAAAGAGTGTCTGAGGTGGACAGCTAGGATGTTGAGACTAGAAACCAGTATCTAAGAGGCTTTTTCCAAGGAACTGGGGAAGGTGAAACTAGAAGAGCAAAAAGTTTCCTTTATTAAGTGCCCATTGTATGCTGGACACTGTACTGGAGATGCAAAGACAAAAAAAGTTTCTTCCCTCAAAAAACTTAAATTCTACTATGTAGGGCGGCTAGGTGGAGCAGTGAATAGAGCACCGGCCCCGGAGTCAGGAGTACCTGAGTTCAAATCCGGCCTCAGACACTTAACACAAAAACTAGCCGTGTGACCTTGGGCAAGTCACTTAACCCCAACTGCCCTCCAAAAAGCAAAAAAAAAAAATTCTACTATGTAGAAATAATATGTGCACAGATCAGTAAATACAAACTATGTAATAAGCAAATACAGAGGAGAAGATAACTAACAACCATGGGAGATATGAATGGGAGATATCATTTGAGATGAGCTTTGAAGTGAGCAAGAGATTCCAAGAGGAGGAGAGTTTCCAATCATGGAAGGCAGCCCATGCAAAAACATGGAGACAGGAGATTGGAAACCCAGCCCAACCACAACTGCTTATCCTATATGACTCCTCTTGACATCATAATCAGTGAATACATGAGAGTCCATACAAAGTGCTTTTTCAATTTCTCTTGACATTGCAAAGCTATCATCAGAGTGTGTCAACTGTCTCCCTGTCAGCTCTCAACCTTGCCACATGGTTATCATAATAATGTTGATGATGATAGTTGGATGAAAATAATAGGCATATTCTCAGTCTATTTTTATATAGGCTTATTTTTAATATACATATATTATAATATAAATACATACACATATACATATTTATATAACCCCATCAAAAGGATGAGAAAAAAGGAGCCAATACCAGCTGTAATAATAGCTCATATTTGTACACTGTTTTCTAGTTTACACATCTCATTTAACCCTCACAGTGAGCTTGTGAGGTAGCTATTTTCTTCGTTCTGCAAATGTGAATGCCATAACTAGGCACAAATACCAAAAGAACACAAACTGATTTCCTATGATCTCAAATTACCCCCTCAAAGGTCACAAAGACTTCTCCAGCCTCCGCTCTATCCTTGAACCAAGAACCTCCTCCTCTTTGAAGCTCATTCTCGATTTCCATAGCATCCTTCACTCCTCTACATTCCAATAGTCCCCCAATAAGAATAAGACCTTTATTTTTTAGCACCATAAGGCTGGCATAGCACTTGACATACATGTCATTTGACTATCATAACTCTGTGAGATAGATACCATTTTTATCCCCATTATGAAGATATGAAAGCTAAGACTCAAAGTTAGATCCAAACCAAAGTCTTCCTGACTCCAAGTAGAGCACTCTATCTACTTTGTCATGCTGCCTCTAATAAAGTTTTCTTTTATTTTTAAGTTTGTGAATGCCATTGTTTCTCTTTGGTATTGACATGACATTCAGTCATGTCAGTCATGTCCAACTCTTCATGACCCCATTTGGGATTTTCTTGGCAAAAATACTAGAGTAGTTTGCTATTTCGTTGTCCAGCTCATTTTTAGAAATGAGGAACCGAAGCAAGCAGTATCAAGTGACTTGCCCAGGGCCACATAGTTAGTAAGTACCTAAGGTTGGATTTGAACTCATGAAGATGTCTTCCTGATTCCACCTAGCTGCCCCTTCTTAAAAATTAGAGCTGACCCAAAGTAGAATGGGCTACTTCCCAAGGTTCTGGGTTCTCCTTGATTGGCAGGCAGTTAATGAACACTGGTTGAATGGATGCTCATTTGTTGCAGACTGGATTACTTTCATGTATGAGTTGTACTGAATGACCATTGAAGCTATTGCCCAAATTCTGTAACTCTGCATCTGGTGCAGAAGACTGAGAGTTGGAAAGAGGCTTGGGGTTTCTCAGTTCAAACTGATAGCTTTAGAGACAGCTGACATTTAGAGACAGGGATGACTTACCATGGGCTGACAGGGAATTTGAGCAAGACTCTGAGAAGCAGTGATTCCCACCGCTGTGAAACTAACTTGTGGAAAGTCAAGATCTTCCTGTGCTAAGTTCCTCACTCAGAAATACATTGGGATAAGGATCTCAGTTCTTCCTTCAACAAATAGGTTTCTTGAGTCAGAGCCAGGATTAAGACACAGGAGTTTCCTGTGCTCTCTCTTGCCACAAATCAAATGGCTCCAAATGTATTCTTGGAATGCATTAATCACTTTTATGGGCACAAGGCAGCCCACACAGAGAGGTCCTCACTTACCACAAGACATTTCAAGTCCAGAGAATTGTTGCCACTCAGTGAGACTTCTAAATTTCCCATCTCCCCAGGACCTTGCTGGGCTCTAGCCTCATTCGCTCATTGTGACATGTCCGGGGAAACACCTACAGACTACAGGCTCATTATTCATCAACTTGCTCCTGGGAATGACAAATTTAAGCAATCACCTATGTTGTGTGTATATGTGTGTGTGTGCTTGTATACCTCTGTACGTATGTGTGTTTGTGGTTTGCCACTTTCTTGTGACTAAGGGATATTGAGGGGGAAAAATACAGATTCTTTCTGGCAGCTCTCTATCCTAGTTGAGCTAGGGAGAGAAACGCTGGGCTTGATAAACTTCAAGATGAATCTACTTAATAGAGACCAACTAAGAGGTCCCTTTCCCCCACGCCTCCCACCCCCCAAAAATGATGTGTCAGTCCCAGCACTGGGCCTCTGGTATTATCATGTGACTTGAGTTCCAGGGTCCCAGAAGTTCAGATTTGGAGGGGGCCTCAGAACCATGTAGTCCAACCCATATCCTTTTGTCTTCATGCTGACACCCATTTGCCATGCTAATAAAGTGAGCCAGATCAGCTTTAATGTGGCTGGCTGGATTGCTCCTAGAGTTTCATTATTTGTGTTTATTCCTTCTTTGAAGTAATAGAATCTGAGTCAGAAGACCTTTTTGAGATCATTGTCTTTGCATCTCCAGTACCTAGCACAGTGTCCAGCATACAATGGGCACTTAATAAAGGAAACTTTCTTCCTTTCTGGAGATTTCCCACATAAGAGAACTTCTAAATGTGTTCTCTGTCCTGGAAGTCTCAGAAATAAGCAGGACCTGAGCTTGGATCTCCTATATTTGGTGGCAAAGGTGGAATTTTTATGGATCTTGGAGTTGGACTGTATTCCAACTGAATATTCCAAGCTGAAGTATGGCAGAAAAGTCCAAACTGTAAGAAACCTAGTCTCCTTAAAGGTTCATAATGACTCAGAGATCCATTAGATATATAGATAGATTCACATAGGTGGAGAAAAGAAAGGACATGCCCTCAGGCTGGAAGACAGATAAGCATGAGAAAATTCCACAGCTTCTTTGGCTGTTATTAAGCCATAGTCCCACCACGAAGGGTCCTGTGCCCAAAAAAATACATTGATTCCCTCCCCCTACCAGCTTTTGACGGCACAAAGTAGGCATGATAGTTAGACTACACAAGTGAGTTAAGAAATCTCAGGTTCACCAGCACATATGGAGGAGACATCACAGGCCTCCTAATTTACCCTCATCCATGGGAAACACAATGTCAAGAGTAATACATATAGGTTCCCCATCAATGAGTCTCAACGAGTATTTTTTAAGCATTTATCCCTTGACAGACACTATGTTAAGCCTTGAGAATACAACAAAAGTAAAAAAACATAGATCTATTCTTACGCACTCATATTCTCATGTGGGAGATAAACATCCAAATAACTCTATAGATATATAATGCTGACCTCCCTAGCCCTGACTGCTTGAAGGTCAGGTTTGTTAACATTTCACTCTTCCCCTCCAGCATTCTCTGGTGCCCTTAAGCTGGTTGGGAGTGTCTCAGCTCTCAGTTAAAGGAAAAACAATTCCTACATCTTAATGCAGCAGTTCTCAACCTGTGGGTCACAATCCCTTTGGGGATCAAACAGGGTCACCTAAGACCATCAGAAAACACATATTTCCAGTGGTCTTAGGAAGTGAGACACTGCTCCTCTATCAGTCTCCAGGCAGTCCACCCACATGCAGGTACACCCACATATGAGTATTAAAGGGTAGCAGCATTAGGAAAGAGAACCACTGTCTTAATGGATGAAGGTAACACATAAGGGAGGGGGGGCGGCGGGAGGGAAATAGTGTCCAAATCTGGAAAGGCAGAAGCACCTGGAAGAGGAATGAAATGGGGCCAACCTGGGAACCTCCTCAATATGGAGGTCCCGGGAGGAAGTCACTAGTGGGAGATGTGGGCCAAGGAGTTAAAGTTAGAGGAGTTTAAGGATAAGAAGGAAGCTGAAGTATGGCAGAAAAGTCCAAACGGCAAGAAACCTAGTCTCCTTAAAGGTTCATAATGACTCAGAGATCCATTAGATATATAGATAGATTCACATAGGTGGAGAAAAGAAAGGACATGCCCTCAGGCTGGAAGACAGAAAAGAGGGATGTTCTGGGTCATAGAAATAGACTAGGTGGAGTGAATAGTTTATGTAAGGGAATTGTAGGAAATAAGGCTGGAATATAGCCCACATTCCATCCTCTCTGGTTTCATATTAACTTTTGAGTTCAACATGGGGTTGGTTTAAGCCCCTATCCCAAATCAGCTGGGAACCTTCAAAACCTCTGCTCCACTGGAATGCAGATTCTTGTCCCATGGATCCCTGAGTTCTGGTAGGATAGCTTTCACCTTACTTGGCATGGAGATCTGGAACCAGGCCAACTCCAAACCATATCGCCTATATCCTGTCCTATCCTCTTGATCAGAAGAAGTGATACAAGGACACTCTCAAGATCTCTTTGAAGAACTTTGGAATCAATTGCTTGACATTGGTAAAGAACAGCACAGTGTGGAGTGCCTGACTCAAAGAATTGCAGTAGCTCAAAAGAAATTAAGATGTGCAGATTTAAAGACATCTGCCATCCAAATGTTCATATGGACTATTAGTGCCTGACCTGTGGTAGAGCATTCCAAGCTTGTATGGCTCTGATCAGCCAGCCACAGTCAGACACACTGTACCCTAAAAAGTGACATCATTCTGGTCCTCTTTGAAAACCAAGGACAAAACCAACCAATATCTAGCTTCCCACATGTGTTGCTTCCCCTACTGGAATTTAAGCTTTTTAAGAACAAGGGCCATTTTGCTTGATTTTTTTTTTACCTGCAACATAGCACACTGCCAGGCACATAGTGAGAGCTTTTAATAAATAAACAATAATATAATAATAATAACAAATAATTTAATAAATAAAATCCTTTCATTCATCAAAATTCAGGTTGCGCTTCACTGCAGTTCCAGACAGAGAACAAGAATTTTAGGACTAAAACATTTAATGGAAATTAGAAACAGTTAAGTGAAAAGCACGTAGGAAATTAGAGTCTTCTCCCTGGTAGTTAAAAACAAAAAGCAACCCAAACTGGAGAACAATCCCTGGAAAAGTTCATATTCTGAAGTGACAGCAAAGCCTCTGAAGAGGATGGACCTGGCTTGGTCAATTCCACCTATGCAACACCAAGCTCTTCCATCTCTGAGACCACCTTTCTGCAAAATGGATGTCTCCTCTCCTTGCTAGGTGAAGTATAAAGGAGGAAGCTTTTCACCTGAAAGAACTTGCCCCTGGGCTCCTGGAAACCAATGCATTCTCTTTCCATGAAGCTCCCCTTCTTCCTCCAACCCAGAAGCCTCCATAGCATTCCTGATCTAATCAGCATTCACCATTAGCATAGCATCCCCGGAGAAATGGAGTCCTAGGAACTTCAATCAGTCCTGCCTTTCAAACCCAGTCTCATGAAATGTAGCCCCCTTTTAAACTAAATAACTTGCCTATTATAGTAAGGTATATGAGAGTCAAACTGCATAATGCTTCAAATACCAGACACAAGAGTTTGGAATTTTGTCTTCTAGGTAAAGGGAAGTCACTGGAGGCTTTTAGGCAGAGGAGTGATGAAGGCTCATGGGATTTTAGATATGGAAGGAAACAGACATCATTTGGTCCAAATTTCTCATTTTACAGGTGAGGAAACAGATCTAGAAAGGTAGACTCAAAATAAGTAAGAGTGCAAGGATTTGTACCCAAATCCTTCTAACTTCAAATCAAGCTGTATTTTTGTTTTCTTTTGTCCCTTTTTTAAAAAGATTAATTTAATCAGCAACACTGTGTGATGATCAACTATGAATGACTCAGATCTCCTCAGCAATATCCAAGACAAGTACAAAGGGCTCACAAAGGAAAATGTTACCCACATCCAGATAAAGAATTGACAAACTCCAAATGCAGATTGAAGCATGTTTTTTTCACTTGCTTTATCCTTTCTGATCTGTTTCTTCTTTGACAACTGTGACTAATATGGAAATATTTTTACATGACTGCACATATATAAACAATATCAAACTGCCTACCATTTTTGGAAGAGGGGAGGGAACAGAGAGGAGAAACGTTCGGAACTCAAAATCTTGTAAAAATGAATGCTAAAAATTTTCTTGACATGTAATTGTGCAAAAAAAAAGTTATAAAAAGGGAAAAAAAGATTCATTTCCCAGCAGTGTATAAGATGGACTTTAGGTTGTGGTAAGAGATTCAGAATCTAAAACCATTTTGCAAGCATTGAGGGACCCCAGAATCTCTCAGTTTATGTTCTCAGGACTATTAATAGCTGTCATCACCAGCATCATCTGAGCCCTTAGTCAGTCACGTGTGTTTCTGCTCATTAAGCAAATTCTAACTTTGTAGGGGAAGAGAGCCTGGTTCAGTGGTCAGGTCAGAGTTCACTAGGACCCTCACACAAGTTTCTCAGTCTAAAATCCCAGCTACAGCAGCAGCCCTTGGGCCTCGGCTTTTCCTGTAAATTCAGAGGTTGCCTGCTTCATCCCTCACACTCCACACCCACCCCACCCCCAGCCCCATTTCTGGGACACTTGTGGGATCCTCTTCTAGCTTAGTCGGGTCTAGTGCAGCCCTGGCCTCCTATCCTTGCCTACCAGTTTACTTGCAAACTAAAAGCTTTTATGTGAAATGACGTGTAGTCTCCTTGACATGGTTGTCACCAAAGACCAGAAGCAAGCCTGCAAACCTCCTGTGGTCAGAGACACTAGAAATAAAAATCTCAAGACTTTCTAGGTCCTGATCCCCACCTCTCCTGCTTTTTCCTCTTCTCCTTCACACCCAGGGGTCCTTGCTACATCAAGTGTAGCAGTACATTTTCCCACACCCTCCTGTGATTGACTGAAATGTCACTTCCTATCTGTATTGGAAGACCAAAGGGTTAAATAGGAGACAGCAGAAATTGTATAGTTCTTTCTCCGATTATGCTAAACACACAAGCTGAGTAGAGAGATGCCGGACCTAGGGTTGAGAAGAAAGCTTTTTGTGGTGGTGACATTTAGTCAATAAACAATTCTTAAATGCCTATTATGTGCCAGGCACTGGACTAGGTACTTGGGATAGAATGAGTAGCAAAAGGCAATGCCTCCTCTCAAGGTACTCACAGTCTAATCAGAGAGACAGTCTGCAAAAAACCATGACCCTTGGTTCAAAGGCTGTTTCACGGGGCTCTCTCCTCATTGGGGAGTGCTTATTTCTCAATGACCCCTGTCTTTATGAGGACTGGGTAGAGTTGGTAAGAGATGAAGAGAAGTAAGATGAAGTCTTCTGGGCTTTGAGCTTGGAAAGGGAAGGTGCTTGGTGCCAACCTCTTTTCAGGTCCTGAAGAGAGAGAATCTAAAAAGAAGCAGATATGTAAAGGAACCAGTCATTTGTTCACGACCCTATTCCCAGATCACTACATTAGAGACTTTAAGGAATTTCCCTCGAGTGAGATCTTTTGATGAGCTGAGTTACTTGGCTTTACATGGGAGGATTGAGTATTGTCCTATACTCTCCTATGTATACTCTCTGATTTCTGTTTTGCTAATAGCTTGAATAAGTGGATTTATTTGCTATTTGCAATGTATGCTCATTGCGGAATTGGTAGGAAGTCTCTTGTATACAGCATCTTGTATGTAGGAAGGAGGTCAAGCCTCAGATATGCTTTCCCCACTATGAAAGAGTGTTCAGGAGTGAGACTGAACCTAAAAATGATTTCTCCTATACTTTAAAGGAGCAGATAGGTAATCATTCTAGCCTAGTACCCCTTCTCTCTGAGGAGAGCAGAGTGGCCAGCCTCTGGTCCCAACCTCCTGACAAGAATCCTGGAGAAGAATAGGGTGAGAAAACTCTGGAGATATCTATTTTTGCATCCCTGCATGCCATATCTACACAGACCTAAGTGGTAATGATGGGGTGCTTGGGTGCCTGCCCTTGAACCCCAGTTCCAAAATCACATCCAGTTCCAAAATCACATCCTCCCTAGCCTCAAAACACTGTGTGCAGCCTGAGGACAGCAAGTCCTAGCAAAACATTTATCTCTCTTTCTGATACAGTAGCCAGCTGCACCTATAGAAGTAATTAGTTTGAACCAGCTGTGTACTGACTGAATTGGCTGAGTACTGGGTCATAAAGATATTTACTACTCACTGACCTATCATATGTATCCTAGACTTAGATATATGTATACTCCCTTATGTTTATCTTGTCCAACAGGACATTGATGGGGGTAGCCTGGGTATTTCTTAGTCAGCCCTGACTGTTAGTTGATTTAGTGAGGTTTCAGGCCTAAAACCACACCTCCATGTAGGCCCCCCCCTTGGGCTATTTCCCAGTGAACTCTGGGTAAAATACCTGTGCAGTAGATACTAAAAGTGCATGTTCCTTTAAGAACTGACCACTCTTTAACCACTCCATAATACTGCCCTGAATCACCTAGTTAGCATATTTGGCACATGTTTTACCATACTTTAACCTATATAAACTTTAACTGTACCCCTCTAAGGTTGTGGGTTCCCTAGGAATTCTTGCCCACTGAAAAGTGTAACAATAAATCTTTGCCACCTAGACTTAAAGAATGCTTGAGTCTGTGAATTCATTCCAGATGACCCCCTCCAGTATTCTGCTCCTTGAAGGGTACCCTCCCCTTCAATGACCCTGTCTGGGAACTCCAGTCTTGGGGTGCCTGGACTTTGTCAACCCCTATTAGTCATGGTAACTAAAAAACACAGTGTACCCATATGCATAGTCCTAGATGCAGAACAAGCTATATTTAGTATATATTGGAAATAGTCAACAGAGGGAAGGCATTAGAATTGAGGGAAATTGGGAAAGCCTTCTTGTAAGAGCTTGGCTTTTAGCTGGGACTTAAAGAAATCCAGGGAAACCAGAAGACAAAAATGAGGAGGGAAAGCATTTCAGGCATGGAACATAGCCATTGAAAATGCAGGGGGTTGGGAGATAATTCGAGAGTGTTTGCTGTTTATCATACATTCATATTATTTGATTTATGTTTCTATTTTAAATAAATCATTCTCCTTTTTTGCATTACTCTTAAACTCGCCGAGGGGTGGTACTGGCCACTAGCCTGATCTTGTTAAATGTCAAGAAAAGGCACAGCACAGTTTCACACTGACTCCACCAGTACTAAGGAGAAAACACTAAATTGTCTGTGGTTCTCAGGGAATAGCTACAGCTACCTCTATTCCCAGCTCCAGCTCTTTGATGGGTTCCAGAATTCATTTCATTAACCTAGAAATGTGACCTATGTGTATTTATTTGATTAACTTCTTGCCCTGGCTTCCACCCACTAGGAAATTCTATTCTTCTATGCTGTTTTCAGTGAACCCTGATCATGTGGCTATGATATAATGAAAATGACCACAAGAACACAGTGTGTTTGGGTAGTTTATTTATAAACAAAAACAAAAAGGGAGA
>CM053593.1:89980224-90007781 GCA_028646575.1 Pseudocheirus occidentalis
TCTATTCTTTAAAGTGCTGTTTTCTTCAGTCAGGTTGTTGACTCTCTTTTCATGATTTTCTCGCATCATTCTCATTTCTCTTCCCCATTTTTCCTCCACTTCTCTTATTTAGTTTTCAAAGTCCTTTTTAAGTTGATGTATAGTTTCTAGGCATTCTTCAAGTGTCTTGGAAGCATTTGGTGTGGGAGTTCTGACTGGGTTGTCTTCCTCCCGTTCCATGCTTTTATCCTTTTTGTCCACAAAAAGGAATTCTAGAGTTTTATTGCTGTTCTTATTTTGCTTCCTTTTCCTCATGTTGGCCAGTCAGTTAATTGGTTGGTTTTTTTTTTAGCTCTGTGAAACTCTGCTTCCAGGGGGGAAAACTCTGTTCCAATTCGCTGGGGTTTTCCCAGCTGCTGGAGCTATCAGGGGGGTGTTGCAGCTCCCCCCCCCAACTTTGGCTTGCTGAAAGCACACCCTAGGACCACTACCCAAGACCATGATCCAGATCCAGGCCACTCAACACAAGAGCATTTGGCCCTGATCAATTGATTCAGACCCCCTGTGGAGTCTGCAGGCCAGGGGCTCTGAAGCAGCCCAGCGGGGGGCCTCCGCTGGTTCCAGCAGTTCCTCTCCCCCACTGCTTCCTTGCCCTGGGGGCAGATTGGCTGAACTGCTTTTCCTCCCCCAAATTAAGTTTCAAAGTTTCACTTTCACTGATCGTCTAATCCTGGTTTGGTGGATGTGAAGATTCCCTCAGGTGCAGTAGATCTTCTCTGAAGCAGATTCAAGCTACGGCTTGTGAGGCTCAGCTCCTCCTGACCACCCTGGGGCCTGGCCTGGCCGTGGCTGTGGTTTTGGGCTGGTCCGGTCTCTGCTCCAGGCCTGCAGGCCTGCTGGACGAGCCCCTTCTGCCGAGCTGCCCCTCTCCAGTCCCTGTTCCTCACACCTTGGCAGATGTGGAGATGCTGGAGGCTGTAGATCCTGTCCTCTGAAGACTGGCTGTGGCGTGGCTTGGCTCAGCTCAGCCCGGCTCCTTCCCACCTCCCTGGGTCTGGCTGTGGTCTCAGCTTCAGGCTGGGCCAGCCTCCGCTTCCAGCCTCCGCGATGAGCCTCTGCTGTCAAGCTGCCTTCAGCGAGAGATGTGTTTTCTATATTTTTGTGAGTCTGAGAGTCCTAGACTTTGTCTGGGCTCATATTTTATGGGTGTTTAGGGTGACAGTGTGGGAGCTGCGGGACCTTACTGCTTCTATGCCACCATCTTCTGTCCTTCGTACTCAAAGAGGACCATGGCATCAGGGAAATGATGACATGACTTGCAGTTGACTTGGATTTGAGTGCATGAGGGCTGTGCAAAGTGAGCAGCCCCACTTTTTCCTCCAGAGTCATCTGGATCCAGTGGCCAGGTGCCCATCAGGATGACTGGAGATGATCCTGGATGCAGAAAACCAGGGAGGTCAGTAGTCAGAGCAGAGGAGGAAAGCATTCCCAGCATGGAAGGCAGGCAGAGAAAAATGCCCTGAGCCAAGAGATGGAAGGCCAAGGCTCTAAGGTTTATAAAGGACTCTTCATAGCAACTCTGAGAATGACCATCTCCTGCAGGAAACCTTTCCTAGTCTCCTCAGTGCCGGTGCCTTCTCCTCTAAGGCTGCCTTCCACTCACTCCACATTTATCTTGTACTGATTTTTCTACATGTTATCTCTCCCATTAGAATACCTGTTCCTTGTAGGAGCTTTTTTTTTTCTTTTTCTTTGTAACTCCAGTATCTACCACACAGGGAGCACTTAATAAATGCTTGTTGGTTATTAATGCAAATATCATTATCTTCGTTTCAGAGAGTAGGAGACAGAGACAGAGACAGTGACAAAAAGACAGAGACAAAGAGACAGAGATACGAAGTGACTTGAGTATGGTGACTCAACCAATAAGAGTGCAACCTGGGACTCAAACCAAACCAATCAAACCAGGGCTTCTGGTTGCAAATCCATTTTTCTTTCTACCATAGAAGATTTCAGAGAAGAGTTTCTCATTGGAAAAGGTGTCACTTCTAGTTTTCATCAGCCATAAGTCATCTTTCTTACCTGAGGACATGATATGGGCTTTGATAGGCTATAGAATTGGAATCCAAGGGACAAGGAACGGGGAGGGTTGGGTACCGTATGTACCTCTTCTGATTGCCTAAATGTAATTGCAAAACTATGAAAATTCCTCTTCTCTTCTACCCCCTCCCCCTCCCCCTTGCCATGATGGAGTGAAAGTCAGGAGTCTTGTGAAGTCTGCAATTTTGTGATGACAATTTCACAAGAGTCTGACCATTTCACCAATTCTTGTGAACTGGAGGTCAATGCCCTGAGGATTAGGACCACACCTTATATCTCTTTTTGTCAGAGCTTAGCGTAGTGTTTGTACATAGCTTTGATACAACAAATGAATTGTAGTCTATTGGAAAGTGCATTGGACTTAGGGTGGGTTAACTGGAGCTTTGTCTCAGGGTGCTGAGTTTGGGAATCACTGAGAACACTTGAAATCCTTTACCAGCAGTGAAACAATGACCCTTCATATGTTTCCTCCTTCTGACACTTGTATACCAAGGTTTCTCCTTTCTCTTTTATATGTTGTGCTATTCCTCCTTGTTGTTTGGGACCTTGGGGGTCTCTACTGTAGAAAAAGACAAGAAATGTAGAACTATGAGGGGACTGTGTGGTATCTATCAGCTTTGCTGGATGCTAAGAGTGGTGAGGCCATAGGGTCTCCTAGTTTGGTACAATTTTGAGGCTATGTATCAATGGTCTTGTAGGGACAGAGTCAGCAGGTTTGGAGAGTATGAGGTCTAATATCCCCTACCCATTCTACCTACCTTTCCCCTTCACTCTCTCTGTGATGCTAGAAATCTCCAACACCTACCATACCCTCTTCAAGGTAAAAGCAGGTGAAATTCAGCCCCAGGCAAGGGGTGTCAAAGGGCCAGGTGCTTAGAGGTTGTCAGACATTCAAGACACCAAGGTCAATCGGCTGCATTCCAGGCCATCACCGGTCATTCTGACTTTGGTCTTGCCACTGGACTTTGATGATTCTGTAAGTGAGAGTGAGGCTGACAACTTTGTGCAACTCTGTCTCGCTTAAATTCAATTCACGCATAAGTCAAGACATCACCCTGTGATGTCACTGGTTCTCTTTAAAATGAAGGATAGGGGAGGCTAGGTGGCATAGTGAATAGAGCACCCCCCTGGAGTCAAGAGGACCTGAGTTCAAATCCTGCCTCAGACACTTAACACAAAAACTAGCTGTGTGACCTTGGCAAATCACTTGACCCCAATTGCCCACAAAAAAATTAAAAAAAAAAATGAAGGATAAATAACAACAGCAACAATGACAACCCTCTGCCAAAGTGTGAAGGTGTTGGGAGTGGGTGCTTATGGTGGTGGTCAAGTAGATCCCCTGACACTAGCGACATGCACATACTCATACACACACATGCGCACACATATCCATTTGTATCCCCCACTTCTCTCTGTGCTCCCCCTCCGTGGAAGGGAGAAAGAAGTATCCACACCATGACTGTGGGGAGGAACACCGGACTGCAAGACCACTGGCTTTGACTGAGTAAAGATCCCAGCCTCCATCGCTGACATTGCCTTCCTCCTACCCAGCACCCCTCCTTTCAATAAGTTGGTTTGGGGGCAGGTTTGATGCCATTTGCCCTGAGCATGATTTGTGTTCCTTTGGGCACAAAAATCCCTTGTTCCAGCTCTGAAATCAGACAATGAATCGTGTGATGGAAAGAGCATTGCATTTGAAATCAGGGGACCTCTATTGTCATCTCATTTGTGTCATTTGTCATATGTAAACTTGGGTAGATTGTTTAAATCTCTGTGTATCTCAGTTTCCTCATCTGTAAAATGAGCATTCTGTTATTTACCTCATGGGGCTTTGGGGCTAGTTACCAGGGAGCCTCCATTACCAGAGAGGGCACAGACTCACTCAGGCTTGATCTAACTTCTACCAAGTTGGCAGGGGAGAGAGACTCAGTAGATTTTAAGACCTATATTGGAAATGTGGCAGATCCCACAACCCTCCCGCACCATTAGTAAAACTTTAAAAAGGAAAGAAAAGCACACATTGTCTTTCTGCTCCTCTCCTATCTTCACCCCACTGGACTCTGCTCCCTAGCTCTACTTCATTCCCAACTCTTGGTGATCTCACTTGGGGTTTTCTTGGCCAATGATACTAGAGTAGTTTGCCATTTCCTTCTCAAGCTCATTTTATAGATAAAGAAACCGAGGCACATAGGGTTAAGTGACTTTCCCAGGATCACACGGCTTGTAAGTGTCTCAGGTCAGATTTGAACTCAGGCTCTATTCACTGTCTCACCAGCTGCCCTCTTCCCCGTATACAGATTTAAACTCCTTCCTCAAAGCTCGATAAACTTAAGCCACCAAAATTCTAGTGAGTCAGTAGAATTTGCTGAGGGTGGATATTCTGTTTAGGTCTCTCTAGGGGCCATGCAGGAAGGTAGAAGAATAGGAAACCTGAGGAGGCTTGAGAAAGGCTTTGACCATGAGGACAAAGACGATATGTTCACAAGCACCTGGCAGGGCAAGGATTGTCCCAAAGCCCCTCTGATATTGAGCCTTGTGGTCTAGAGCCCCTCCTACATATGCAGTTGTGCTCTTGGGCTGAAGGCGGGTCTGATTAAGGCGATTTGGGAGGAAGAAAGCTAGTAATAAGAAAAAAGTCCCTAGGTACTCCAAAATATTTATAGCAGCATTTTTTGGTGATAACTAAGAATTGAAACTAGATCCCCATCAATCGGGGAATGTGGTACACCAATGTAATGGAATATTACTGTATTGTAAGAAATGATGTGTGTCATAAAAAAGAGAAGTGCGGAAAGATCTACATGAACTGATGCAGAGCGCAGGTAGTAGAGCCCAGAGAACGATATGCGCAATGACAAGAGCAATGTAGATGGAAAGAACAGCCACACTCTAAAAAAGTCAAGACTAAATGCAACAAAATTATAAAGATCAAGTGGTATGCAAATGAAGAAAGATGAGAACATAGCCCCAAGCCACCCATTTGTGGAGGCAGGAGATCCACAGGTACCATGCATTGCACTTTTAGGGGGAGGGGGACTTTTTCAACATATTTGTCAATTAGGCTGACTTTTTTTTTCCTTTCCAAAATATACTTGTTGTCATATGGGATGGGATGTCTCTGGGAGGGGAATACTTACAATACTCTCATGATGCAAGAAGCAGAAAATATCAATAAAAACTTATTAAAAAGAAAAAATAAAAAAGATGACTTGGGAGGGAGAAGAGATGAAAACATGTTTCTTCCTTCCTTCTTTTCAGAGGCAGGAGAACATTGGTTTAATGTGTTGGTTGGTTTTGCTGAACTCATATTGTTTCCCTCTTTGGGTTTTTATTTATTGTTACAAGGGATGACTTGATGAAAGAGGAGGAGAAATATGTTCAGAAATGAAGTTGATGTAAAAACAATAGATCAATTAAAACCAGTAGTAGCAGCAGCAGGAGGAGGAGGAGGAAAGAAGAAGAAGAAGAAGAAGAAGAAGAAGAAGAAGAAGAAGAAGAAGAAGAAGAAGAAGGAGAAGAAGGAGAAGAAGAAGAAGAAGGAGGAGGAGGAGGAGGAGAAGGAGGAGGAGGAGGAGGAGGAGAACGAGAAGGAGAAGAAGAAGAAGAAGAGGAAGAAAGAGGAGGAGGAGGAGGAGGAAGAGGAGGGGAGGAGGAGGGGGGAGGAGAAAAAGAAGACATGAGAGACTGACAGTTTTAGAAGCAGTATAGAAGAATTGAAAGTCTAGAAGTTTCTGTTTTGCTTTGTTTCCTTTTCATTTAGGTGGAGGGAAGAAAGAAGGAAGGAAAAGGAAACAGAGGGAGATAGAAATTAAATGCTTGTTAATTTTTTAAAATTAATTTAAAACAAGTCTAGCTGCTGGACTTGAAAAAATTAGAAATCTGGGTTCACATTCTTGCTCCAACACAGACTAGCTATGTGGCCACAAGCAAGTCACTTTTTCTCTTAGAGCTCGTTTTCTTCATCTGTAAAATGGGAACACTCATACTTGTACTAACTACTCATAGGAGTGTTGTGAACTTTCTAGTGTTTTAGAAATTTGAATTGTTGTTGTTATTGTAATCCCCGCTGAAAGGTAGAAAGAAGCCCAACCTCCCCTCCCATGGGCCTCCTACTTGTGTGATGGAGGAACCCGGGCTTTCGGAATTATCTGTGTGGTTAGAGTTCTGAACGTGACTGTCTGTAGACGGAAGGAGGTGAGGCGTACCCAAGGCTCTTTTTCAACTTGTATATGTGCGTCATTTGAGTCATAGCTGGTGTCTACTTTCAAAAACAAGTTTATGTTGATGTCAGCGTCTTCTTTTGGCAAGGAACAAAGCAGGTAAGTGGGATGGATGCTTGAGTGACTTGGAAGTGGTCCTGAACCAGAAATGCCTTGGTGTCAAGGCCCTGTTGCTCCCTCCTGGGCATGCCTGGGTATTTATTTGTGCATGGTGGAGGGGAGAGGGGCAAGGAAAGTAGGAGAAAGGTAGCCCTATCATATAGACTAATAGGAGCTGCCCTCTGACATTTTCAAAGAGAACTATACAAAGTACCTAAACCAAAAAGTAGATAAGTGATTTTATGTGCAAGACTTTTCAGGTCTTTGTCATCCTTGGCTACCAGAAAGAGAGTGATCTAAGCCAAAATGTTCTAAGCTGACCAAAATTTCCCTTTTCTAAGTTTGAATTTCATAGTATTGGTTTTCTCTTTTGTCACCCCTTCTAACTTTCCCCCTTTGTTTCTACATAAAGTGGTAGAAAGTGCTTCCTAATTTGCCTAGTAAAGTCAAGGCATATCCAGTTATGGGACCAAAGGGGAAGGGCTGAAACAATTTGCATGCAGTTTATGTGTCATTTACACAGGCCTGCAGAGTCTCAGTTAGTCACTTATAATCTTTAAGGCAAAGGCTGGATAAGAATCTTTAAGGGACTTCTACATTGGGTAGAAGATTGTGTTGGAGGTCTTAATATCACTTTCCCCTCTGAGAGTTCACTATCCTATGTTTTGTTTCACTTTGAGACTGGGTGGTCCCTTCCGTCCTGCCCAGACTGGAAGTGCGTCAGGAGCTCACTGGCCCACTCCTGTTGCTGATCTATTATGGAGGCTTTGACTTGTTCTTTTCCAACCTGGGCAGTTTTGTCCCACCTCGTGTAGCCTTGTGACCCTCCTCTCCTAAGGACTCTCCATTTTGGTGCTGGATCTAGGACATACACCATAGGCTTCAGTTCGACTACAGCTCAGAACTCCTGAACTCAGGAGATCCACCAGCTGCAGCCTCCCTCAGGAGCAGGTATTATAGGCACAGTACCACAATGCCTGGCTACTAGTCCAATATTCAGGTTAATTGCTTATTATAGCTCCATACAAAGTTTATAGATCCATAGAAATGTTAGAGCTAGAAGTTAAAGGATCGCAAAGTCCCATTGCCTTGCTTTATGGATATCCAAACTGGTGGGTTAAATAAGAAGCAATATAGGACAGGGCATAGGACTGGAGAGAGGAAAACCGGGCTTGAGTCCTAGTTTGGCCATTTATTCTTTGGGATCTTGTGTGATATCATGTGTGACAGCACATTGTGCTGCTTCTCTGCACCTTGGTTACAGTAAATGCTTCACAACTGGCTCTCTGTAGAAAACTGGGGGGAAATTATAGCAAGCGTCTCTGATAAAAACCTCATCTCTCAAATACATACTGGATTGAGTCAAATTTATAATAATGAGTCATTACCCAATTGATAAATGATCAAATGATATGAACAGGTAGTTTTCAGATGAAACAATCAAAGCTTATCTATAGTCATATGAAAAAATACTGTAAATCACTCTTGATTTTTTGTTGTTTAGTTGCTATAGTCCTATCTGTCTCTTCATGATTCCATTTGGTTTTTTCTTGGCAGAGATACTGGAGTGGTTCACCATTGCCTTCTCCAGATCATTATTATTCATGTGTAATGCACATGAAGAAACTGAAGTGTCTGAGACTGGATTTGCACTCAGAAAGATGAGCCTTCCTGACTTCAAGCCTGGCACTCTATCCACTGTGCCACCTCAATGCCCACTATTCATTACTGACTTCAAGCCTGGCACTCTATCCACTGTGCCACCTCAATGACCACTATTCATTAGATAAATACAAATTAAAATGGCTCTCAGGGACTGCCTCAAATCTATCAGATTAGCTAATATGACAGAAAAGGAAAATGACAAATGCTAGAATGTGGGAAAATTGGGACACTAAAGCACTGTTAGTTGAGTTGTGAACTAATCCAACCATCCTAGAGAACAGTTTAGAACTATGTCCAAAGGGCTATTAAACTGTGCATACCATTTGACCCAGCAATATCATTACTAGATCTGTATCCAAAAGAGATTTTTTTTTTAAAGAAAAGGACCTATATGCACAAAAATACTTATTGCAGCTCTTTTTGTGGTGGCAAAGAATTGGAAATTGAGGGGACACCCATCAACTGGGGAATGACTGAACAAGTTGTGTATATTATTGTGATGGAATATTATTATGCTTTAAGTAATGATGAGCAGGAGGCTTTCAGGAAAGCCTGGACTTACATGAACTGCTGCAAAATGAAATGAGCAGAACAAAAAGAACATTGCCCATAGTAGTGGCAACATTGTGTAACTTAGCTCCTCCCAGCAACACAAAGATCCAAGAGAATTCTGAAAGAAAGACCTGTGATGGATAATAATGTCTACCTCCAGAGAAAAAATTGGTGAAATCTGAATACAGATTGAAGCATACTGTTTATTTTACTTTCTTTATATTGCTTGGTTTTTAAAAATTTATGCTTTCTTTCACAACATGACTAATATGGAAATCATGTTTTGCATGAGTGCATGCATAACTCTTATCAAACTGCTTGCCTTCTCAATGACGGAGGAGGGGAGGGAGGGTGGGAGAGAGCTGGGAACTCAAAATTGTGAAAATAAATGTTAAAAATTATTTTTACATGCAATTTGGAAAAAGAAAGCATTGAAGTAAAAAATATAAATGCAAAAAATTTTAACTCTTTGGAAGAACATTGTACACAAGATGTACCTTTTGGTTTAATATGCATTATTCATGTTTTCTCCATCACTTTATTAAAATCAAGCCCTGATTTTGTTTTTTTGTTTTTTGCTTTTTGGAGGGCAGTTGGGGTTAAGTGACTTGCCCAAGGTCACACGGCTAATTTTTTGTGTTAAGTGTCTGAGGCTGGATTTGAACTCAGGTACTTCTGACTCCAGGGCCGGTGCTCTATTCACCGCACCACCTAGCCGCCCCATCAAGCCCTGATTTTGTAGTGCAAATTTCCAAGGTGTAAATGCTGAGCCTGAATGTTAAATAATCCACTCTCCCAGACCACATGAACTGGGTCTAGCACACATCTGGCTATAAATCATAAAATGGGAAGAATCATCTTTATACTAATAGTCAAATCTTACAGAGTTGTGGGGGAAATACCTTGGATGTCTTCAGATTCCATGGAAATGTGAATTTTAAGACCTGGGTTTAGTTCTTGCCCCTGTTACTTTCTACCTGGGTGATAGGGATTTGAACTTGGGTCCTCTAATACAAAAGCTAGGGCATTTTCTCCTATACATCTCTGCCTTTAGCCTTAAAGAGGTTTCTGAGCCAAACTTTCTTCGCTAAGAGTAATTTTCAGAGGCTGCTGCCACCACCTGGACAGGTTGTGGGATAAGGCAGGGAGAAGAGCCAGGATTTCAGCTCCAAGAACTTATCTGTGCTTTCAAAATTCTTGACTTTTCCTTCTTCTCAATTATTCCTGTGAAAACTTGCCCCCACTACTGCTCAATAGCATCCATTCAAATTTATAGCTCTTTCTCTAGAGAGTAAATTCCAGTCCTAATCTTAGGATCTTGTGGGGCAAACAATTTTTGGAACACATACAATGTCATCTGATTTTTACCACAACCTAGTGACATAGACGTTATTAGGAACCCCATTCTACAGATGAGGAAATTGAGGAGGAGGGAAGTAATGTGTCTGGCTCATGGTCACACACCTAGTTAACATCAGAGATAGAATATAAACCCCAGGTCCAGGCTTCTTTTCACCATGCTGCATGTCTGTAACTCATCTCAGCTTACATACAATGGAGGTGAATTACATTCAGAATCTCCTGTTACTTTCATATCTTGACTCAAGTATAAAGAGTTACTTTGTTTGAAAAAGGTAGCAAGAACACTGGATTTGAAGTCAGTTCTGTGTTTGAATCCTGGTTCTGATTCCTTCCAGTCATACGGCCTGGAGCAAGTTAATCCGCCTCTCTGAGCCCAAAAGTATAAAATGAGGGGATTTTCCTCATCTATAAAACGAGGAAGTTGGACAAGATGACCTCTAGCTCTGGCAATCTGTGATTTTTTTTTTTAGGCTGTGGTCACTCCTATTCCTGACAATAGTTCTTTTATTTTTCTGCCTCCAGTCTTACCACTTCCAAGCTGTCATTTACACCACAACCACATTCCTCTCCCTAAACAGTTTTCATCATGTGATCCCATTGCTTCTTCTCTCATAACTTCCAGGGGGCCATTTCCAGTCTTTATGATTTATATCTGGCCACTGGACCCAAATGGCTCCAGAGACAAAAGTGAGGCTGATGACCTTGCACAGCCCTCTCTCACTTCAATCTGATTCATTGGCAAGCCACAGCATCATCTTTCTGATGTCATGGTCCTCTTTGAGAATGACGGACAAACAACAGTCCCATCAATCATAGCTCCCTATTTCCCATCACATTACACTCAATCTCTTATGAGCAACTTGAAGGCACTTCACAGTTGGACTTCACTCTACCTATCCAACCAATTTTCTACTGCAGTCCAATGAATATTGCATATTTTGATCATATCAGTTTTACTGTCTCTTGGTTGATTGTCTGACTAACTAATAGGAAATACTAAGTAACTATATATAGAAGGGCTAAGTAAGTACCAATATGGTTGGTTTCAGCTTATGTATTTTGTATATCTCTTTCCATTTGGCCAATTCTGCTGTTTGTGCCTCTTTTACCATTTAGCCCATTCTGTTTGTTAAGGTGTTATTTTCTTCAGTGTTTTGTTTTTGGCAGCTAGGTGGTTCATTTGGATAGAGCACTGGCCCTGAAGTCAGGAAGACCTCAGTCCAAATCCAGCCTGAGACTTTTACTAGCTTTGTGCCCCATGATAAATCACCTAATGTCTATCTGCCTTAATTTCCTCAACTATAAAATGGGGATCATAATAGCACCTACCTCCCAAGGTTATATGGGTAGCTAGGTAACATAGTGCTGGACCTGGCATTAGAAATATTCACCTTCCTGAGTTCAAATCTGGCCCCAGACACTTACTAGCTGTGAGATCCTGGGCAAGGTGCTTAACCCTGTTTGCCTCAGTTTCCTCATCTGTAAAATGGGCTGGAGAAGGAAATGGCAATCCAGTCTCTTTGCCAAGAAAACCCCAAATGGGGTCACAAAGAATTGGACATGACTGAAACAACTGAACAACAAATCCAGGGTTGTTGTGAGAATCAAAGGAGAAAATATTGGTAAAGCATTTTTTTTTTTGCTTTTTGGAAGGCAATTGGGGTTAAGTAAGGTCACATGGCTAGTTTTGGTGTTAAGTGTCTGAGGCTGGATTTGAACTCAGGTCCTCCTGACTCCAGGGCCAGTGTTCTATTCACTGCGCCACCTAGCTGCCCCGATTGGTAAAGCATTTATCATAGTGCCTAGCACATAGTAGGAGCTTAATAAAGGTTTGCTTCCCTTCTCCCTTTCTCTCCTCCTTTAAATAGTAACTGCAGTAAGAGGTCAGAGGACTTCGAAGTTGCTACAGAATGAAGCCACTGGGAAATTCTTTCTGCAGGAGTAAGACTTCAGCAGTTGCCTTGAACAACAATTAGGATTTGGATAATCAATGAGTAAAGTGTAGAAGGTAACAGCAGAAGTATGGATCTGAGACTGATCATGCAGTGTGAGGGGAAGCATCAAAACACCCACTGGCCAGACCTTCCTTTTAACTGAGGAGGGGATTGAGGAACCTGAAGCGAAGATTCTGATTTTAGAAGGAAATGACTTCCTCAGCAGCATGGGACTTTCTCCCTGGGTGAGGCAGCAGAAACAAAACTCAAGACAAGGCTGGAGGAGCAGCTTCTACCCTCAAGGACATCTGGGTCTCATATGCCTCCCGCCTGGGCTTATGGAAGCATAAATAGGAAGTTATTGCATAGGCAGGAACCTCTGTGTCTCTTCTGATTGTGGCCTGAGAATCTGAGGAAATTCTGAGGTCCTAGCATTGGAATGCTCAGTTGAGAATAGGCAATCAATAGGAGGTATAAAGGAAAAAAAAAATCACAGGACCAGAAATCGGGAGGCCTGAGTTCAGTTTTCAGCTCTGCAACTAACTAATTTGTTGTTCAGTCATGTCTGACTCATTGTGACTCCACTTGAGGTTTTTTTTGGCTAAGATACTAAAGTAGTTTTGGCTAAGATACTAAAGTAGTTTTGCCATTTCCTTCTCCAGCTCGTTTGACATATGAGAAAACCGAGGCAAACAGGGTTAAGTGACTTGCCCAAGGTCACACAGCTATTGAGTATCTAAGACTGGATTTGAACCAAGGAAGATAGATGAATCTTTCCGACTCCAAACCTGGCGCTCTATGTACTATGGCGCCACCTAGCTGCCCTACTTTGTAACTTTGGTCAAACCACATACCTCAGAGAAATTGTTTCCTTACCCCTCCTTGCCTTTTACTTGGACTATTTTAGTAGCTTTCTTAGTTGGTCTCCTTGTCTCATGTCTCTTCCCACATCAGTACCTCTTCCACTCAGCTGCCAAAGAGATTTTCCTTAAGTGTGGATGTGACTACATCATTCCCCTACTCAATAAACTCCAGTGGCTCCCTATTACCAAAAGGATCAAATATAAACTCCTCTATTGGGCATTTAAAGCCCTTCACAACCTGATCCCAACCTCATTACCCATTAATAATAATAATGACACCTATAGAGTATATCCGTGTGGCTCTTTCTCAACCCTGAGTAGCAGAGAAGGAGCAGAGGTCTTTGGCTTTCAGGGCATCATAGAAGTGATTTGAATTGTGACCAATGTAAAATTGAATCTTATTTGCCTTCTTACCCAGCCAAGACTCCTGCACTTCTCCAGGTTTTGCTCACACTTTACTTTTGATGGAGTTAAATACTGACTTCTTAGAGACAGATGAACTGTCCATCTGGTAAACCCTGTGAAGTTCTTATTTTTTTCTTCAGCACCTTCTGAATTTCCCTGTCATTTTTATCAAACCAATCTTTTTCTTTTTCTTTTTGGAGGGGGGAAGGCAGGGCAATTGGGTTTAAGTGACTTGCCCAAGGTTACATGGCTAGTAAGCGTTAAGTGTCTGAGGTCATATTTGAACTCAGGTCCTCCTGACTCCAGGGCTGGTGCTCTATTCACTGAGCCACCTAACCACTCCTTATCAAACCAGTCTTGATGTTTGAGAGTGTTCTGGCTGAGATGAACAAAAGTGGTGCTATGCCCAATGCCTTTGATACTATAAGTCATGAGAGTTCATGGAAGATCATGGTGAAGTTTGGTCTCCTCAGGAAGTTCATCAGTACTGTATACCAGTGTCATGATGGCATGCTTGCATGAGTTCTGGGTAGAAGGATGATGCTCTCATACTTTTCCCGTCATCAGTGGAATGAAGCAGGAGCATGTGCTTGTTCCTATGCTTTTTAGCACTGTTTGTCACATTGTTGTCAGATGTCCTCAACAAGGATGAAAAAGGCATCAGATCAGTTACCATACTGATGGTAAACTATTTAACTTGAAAAGGCTACCAGCCAAGACCAAAGTGGAGGGAGGATTGGTGCTTGTTTTTTTTTCTTTTCAAAAAGATGATTGTGCATTCAGTCTTTGAGGATGAGATGCAACAGAATATAGCTCAATTCTCTGCTGCTTTTGCTAATTTTGGCTTGATAATAAGCACCAAGAAAAACAGAGGTTATCCACCAACCAGCATGGCACCATCCATATGTGGAACCATTAGTTATAGTAAATGGAGAAATTCTCAATGCTGTGGGTAAGTTCACTTACCTTGGCAGCATACTTTCTAGAGATGTCCACATAGATGATGAGATTGATACATGGGTTACCAGAGCTAGCTCAGAGTTTGTGAAACCCAAAGCAAAGTATGGGAGAGAAGAGGTATTAGTTTGCCAACCGAACTGAAGGTCTATAGAGTCATTGTGCTGACTTTATTGTTGTATGCCTGTGAAACCTAGACAGTCAATAAGTGCCATGCCAGAAAATTGAACTGCTTCCATTTGAATTGTCTTAGGAAGATTCCAAAGATCACCTGGCAAGATTTAAGATATGGGACACTGAGGTTCTCTCTTGAGCTGAACTGCCAAAGAATCAAGCTACTTTAGAGTGCAACTCTGGTGGGCTGGCCACATACCCAAACATATATTTACCCAAAAGAATATTTAATGGAGAACTCACACAAGGCAAGTGCTCACATGGGGGTCAGAAGAAACAATACAAGGTTACTCTTAAAGTCTCTCTGAAGAACTTTAGCATTGATTGTGAGAAATGGGAGAAGCTAGCATACGACCATACAGCATGGTGTGTTCACATCAAGGAAGGTTCTGAACTTCATGAGCAAAACAGAATCTCAGAGCGCAGAGGAAACGTGAGATATACAAATCTAGAGAAATCTCCTTCCCAAATGTTCAAATGGACTCCTTGTGCTAGAACTGTGGCAGTCTTTTGAGCTCATATTGGACTTAGTCAACAGAGTTGATGTCATTGGTCCTCTTCAAGTACGAAGGAAGAATAGTGTTTCTATCTCTTTCTTTCCTTTCACAAAGCCATCACCCCAGGGGAGGCACCCATCACTTCATTCCTGGGCTGGTGTAATAGCCTGCTCATTCATTTCCATACTTCAATTCTCTCCTTCTTCCATTACATTCTCCACTCAGCCGCCAAAGTGATTTTACTAAAGCACAAGTTTGACCATGTTACCTCCCCTCTACTTAATAAACTCCTATAACTCCTTATGACCTCCAGGATCAAATATAAAATGCTCTGTTTAGCTTTTAAAACCCTTCATAAACTGCTCTTCCTCACAAAGGACACTCTACTTCCCATCTCTGTGCTCTTGCATTGGCTCTCTCTGATACCTGGAATGCATTCTTTCCTCACTTCTACCCTTAAAAGGCCTTGTTTCCTTCAAAATTTAGTGCATGTTCCATCCACATGCAGCTTTTCAGATCCCCCAACTGATAAGGTCTTTCCTGCCCTATTACCTTGCATTTACTCTGAGGCCAAGCAGAACAAGTAAAATCTCTTCCTGAAAATATCTTAAGAAGTGATGCTTTTTCAGATATGGGAAGGTAATTTTTATATTTCCTTCAGTCTTCTTTTGCAGGCTGAATGTTCCCAGTTCTTTTAACCAATCTTTCTATGGCATGATTAAGAGGCCTTAACTATAACAATCATCTCTCTCTAGATGCTCTGCCTCTTGTTCATGTCCTTCATGGAATGTGGTGGCCAAGACACGCTACTCCAGGTGTGGTCTGACTAGGGCAGAATGCCAGGAGAAGATCACTTCCCTCATTTTGGGCACTACCCCTTCTAACATAGGCTAAGATCACATTAAAATTTATCTTTGCTGTCATACCACAACATGACTTATATAAATATATATAATATAAATATGATAAAACTACTATATACTTTTTAATTTTAGAAGACTTGTTTAAATTTAGCCTTATCTCTTCTATTCTGTACTTATCAACTTAATTTTTTGGTCCCAAGTGTAAAATGTGACATTCTGTTATCATCTTTAGCTCATTCTGAACTTTAGAGTTCTCGAAACTATTTCACACATACCCACACCCACTCATACACGCCCCCACACCCCCACACCTTCCCCCCACATAATGGTGTCTTTTGGCTTTACGCTATCTTTATTTATGAATTTATTCTCCTCTATTCAATTAGTCTTCTCTTGTAATAAAGATTTTTTAAAAGCTCATCAGAAACAATGAACACACTGTCTATATATGATGGTAGGTACAATATTGTACTCCCATAGTCTTCCACCTCTGTAAGGTAATATTTTTAACCATTTATTATGTGCCAGGCACTGTGCACTGGGGAAATACAAGAAAATAGAAAAGACAGTCCTTGCCCTTGGGGAAATTTACATTCAAGGGGCAGCTAGGTAGCACAGTGAATAGAGCACTGGCCCTGAAGTCAGGAGGATCTGAGTTCAAATTTGACCTCAGACACTTAACACTACTAGCCATGTGACCTTGGGCAAGTCACTTAACCCCAATTGCCCTGCCTTCCCCTCTCCAAAAAGCAAAAAGAAAGAAAGAAGGAAAGAAAGAAAGAAAGGAAAGAGAGAGAAAGAAACAGAAAGAAAGAAAGAAAGAAAGAAAGAAAGAAAGAAAGAAAGAAAGAAAGAAAGAAAGAAAGAAAGAAAGAAAGAAAGAAAGAAAGAAAGAAAAATTTACATTCAAAAGGGGAAGACAACACAGAAAATGGGATTGAGCAACAGGAAGGATGGAGGAGGTTACAGGTAGAGGCACAGGTGTCAAAATCTAGAAAGTTGGAAGCAGCGCCAGGTGGTCAATGTAGGCCTCACCCCCTTCCTGGGAGAGGCCTCAGAGAAAACTCGCCAGCAGGAGAAGGGGGCTGGCACAGCCCAGTGATGTTCCTGGGCAAGGAAGCCCCAACACTAAGAGTAGCCCCGGGGTGAAACAGCAATTGAAACATGGTGGCAAACTGTGGAACACGAAGTGTTTCTGTTCATTTAATTGTTACACTCCCAACAGGTTTTGTTTCTGCTTCTGTTTCTCTTACTTTGTATCCTTTATACCCATTTTCTCATGTTTCTCTGAATCTTCGCATTTACTTTTTCTTTATGGGGTAATATTCCATTGCATTCACGTACCACGGTTTGTATAGTCATTTCCTGATGAGTACCTCTTCTGTTTCCAGCTCTTCGATACCACAAAAAAGAAATACTTCTATGAATATTTTGGCATATCATAGTCATCATCCACAACAGCAACAACCACAAACGTATTAAACACTTACTATGTGGCAGGCTAAGCTTAGGGGACACAAAGAAAGACAAAAACATGGTCCCTGCCCTCAAGGAACTTCCCTTCTAATGGAGAAGACAACATGCAAACAAATACAGTATCCACATACAAGATATATCTATATATACATATAGATATAGATATGGAGAGATAGATAGATAGATAGATAGATAGATAGATAGATAGATAGATAGATAGAGACAGAGATATATAGATAGGAGTAGATGGAAAAAAATCTCAAAGTGAAGGTATTAGCAGTTGTGGGGAAGGATGGTAGGATTGGGAAAATTATTATTGTTCATCTATAGTTTTCCTCAGTTTTCCAAGGCCAATGACACGATGGGGTGATGACTTGCCTGTGAATTGGATTTAAATGAGGCAGAGTGGAACAAAGGACCTGAGTTCAAATTTGACCTTAAGACATTTACTGGCTGTATGACTTTGGGCAAGTCACTTAACCCCTATTGCCCCCCCCAACCTCACCATCTTTTATATTAAAAACAATCCTTCTGAGCCATGTCACCTCCTTACTTAATAAGCTTTAGTGGCTCCCTATTATCACTAGGTTCCATATAAAATCCTCTGACTTTTAAAGCTCTTCACAACCTGGCCCCTTTTCTACTTGTTTCACTCTCCCTAACTTTACTCCTTTCCATGAGCCCTATCATTCAGCTACACTAGTTACTTACTATTTCTCACACATGGCATCCCATCGACCATCTCCATGCTTTAGTACCAACTGTCCCCCATGTCTGTGTAGTGGTACTCTGGATTTACTCTGACTCTCAACTTCTCTCCTTGGATTCTCAGAGCTAGAGGGACTACATCCCTCTCTCTGGGTCCTACAGGGTTTGGGGATAAGTTTTTGATGCCATCTACTTGAGTTTGATTATTATTTAGTCAGATATAATGAGTTTTCACTAAGGTGGTAGGATAGGAAGTCCACATCTTCTGGATCTTTAGAGGATTTTTCAAAGCCAAAAGGCCATGGGTGTGAGGGATATTGAGGAGGTTAAATGGGGGAAATGAATGCTCTTGGAGAATATTGGAGAGGAGTGAAGCAGACCTAAGCCAAGGCAAGCACTAAGGTCTCTACTCTCTCCTCTTCCAATACTCTCCCTCCCCAAGTTGTTGTTCTTCCTTACCTCCTGATATCATGAGTAGTTTTTTTCTCAAAGTGTTTAGCTAGAATGCCATTTTGAAATGGCCCTAGTTTTAAAAACTAGCTTGATAATTTATAGATGACCCCTAGAACCTGACTAATTCCCCTCCACCTATCCGGATAGCCTATCTGTATAATATTATTCTGGTTCCAAGTACTTTTTGACCTTCATCTATAGTCTCTGATTGTATGACTAAGTAATAATCAACCTCAAGTAGATGGCATTAAAAACTTATCCTCGGGCGGCTAGGTGGCACAGTGAATAGAGCACCGGCCCTGGAGTCAGGAGTACCTGAGTTCAAATCCGGCCTCAGACACTTAACACGAAAAACTAGCAGTGTGACCTTGGGCAAGTTGCGTAACCCCAACCTGCCCTCCAAAAAGCAAAAAAAACCCAAAAAAACAAAAACCAAAAAAAAAACTTATCCTCAAATCCTGTAGAGCCCAGAGGGAGGGATGTGTACACTCTAGCTCTGAGAATCCAAGAAGAGCATGTTCTCACTTTGTCAAAGTAACATAGCCATCCTATCACTTATTTTAAGTGGGATAGAGTAAAGGGATGTGATACATCAAAATCAATCATATCCTATCCTTACCTGGTGTATTCTCTCTCCTCACTTCAAATTGTCTCCAGGCTTCTCTGATTGCCTTCAAGACTCAACTCAAATCCCACCTTCTGAAGGAGACTTTTTTCTGGTATTCCCCAGCCCCCATGTTGGCACCTTCCTTATAAGGTTACAAGTATCTTATATGTGTATAGCTGTTTGCACTTAGTTTCCCTTTCTTTATCTTTGTTTTGCTTAGCACAGTACCTGAAACATAGCAAATACTAATTAAACACGTGTTGATCAACTGGCTAGTATGCTTTCGGATGTTCAATTCACTTTCTTTTGTTTTTAAGGAAAAAGAAAATTTTATTAACATACAGACCAACCTTTTACTCTGCCACCTTAGCTCTGCCTCCAGCCTTTATTTTGCAAACCAGTCTTTAATGTAAAATAAAAATGTGCTAATCCTAATTCTTTTTCAACCATTGATCTTTTTTCCTTTTATGATCCATTCAACCCACTATCTTCCTCAATTAAGCACTCTAAGAAAAATAAAGCACTCAATATATAAAGAAAAAAATCCTGACATTCTCCATGTCTGCAAAAAGGATATTTCTTTCTTCATTTTAAGATCATCACCTCTCTGGCAGTAGAGAGCAGGTGTTTCCTCTTGGTTCTCTCGGAATCAGGGTCTGTCAGGATTCTAAAGTCTTTCCAAATGATTTTTCTCAATAATGTTGTTATCACTATATAGACTATACCCCAAGTTCTACCCACCTTGTTCTATGTCACTTCTTAGTTCTCGCAGTGTTCTCTAAAGCCCTCCATTTCATCATGTCTTCTGGCAAAATAAGACTACATCTCTATGACATAATTTGTTTGGCCATTTCCCCAATAGAAGAACACCTGCTTAGTTTCTCATTTTTGGCTACTGTAAAAAGAGTTGCCAGGGATAGTTTTGTACATATAGATCCTTTTTCTCTTTCTTTGATTTATTTGGAGATGTAGGCATAGTAATGATATAGAGCTGGCACATGTGTAAGTAAAGGGCATTCTTCATCCCCAGAATGTCTATTTATAGAAATAGGTGCCACCTTCCACTCTCCTCCCATGCCCCCTTTTACCCCACTGACTTATATGTGGGTCTACTATATGAATCCTGAATCATGCAATGTGTTCATATGTTAAAACTCTACCTCCTGATCATTCCTGAACCCTCACAGCATCAGATGAAATGAAGGAAGGCACTGTGAGGGTTCAGGAATGACCAGGAGGCAGAGTTTTCTATTTGCTGCTCTGGTGGTCAGACTAGGAATATATTCCAAGGAAGCATTAACTTTGGCTTTGTCCTCTATGTACAGACTGAAGGGCTGGGGGGAAACAGAGTGAGGTCATTGGCACACAGACAGGGCTTCTAAGACATAAAGGGCTCTATCCCTCCTCTTAGTGGAACTGCCAAAACCCCTCAAAGATTTCCTAGCTTTGTTATCTACTAACCTGTACACCCTTGGTCAAAGTATTTCACCTCTCCAGGGTTTAGCGCTTTTCTCTAAAATTAGGAGGTTGTATGAGATGACTTCTAATGTCTTCTGCGCCAAACCTTACTTAACTTTGATATAAATGGAAAAATATAGGGAAATAGTAATGTGTTGTGGCCACTAGAGGGCAAACCAAAAGCCTGGTTATGTTTGGGCAAATGTATGCTTTAGTGTTTGCTCTGACTCTTTGGGACTCCATTTGAAGAAACATAGGAGACAAGAGTGGGGGCACCTTAGATATATGGAATGATCTGTGAGACCCTTTTCACAGGGCCATAGAATCTAAAAAGTCACGGATTAATTGCAGCATCTTCCTTGAGCTGTTTCTCTATTTCCCTTTCAGGACCCAATTGTTTTTTATAATCATAGGATTGGGGGTTTAGAGCCCATCTTATCCGATTTCCTCATTTTACAAATGGATACAAGTAGATAGAGCACTGGGCCTGGAGTCAGGAAGACTTAAGTTCAAATCCAGCCTCAGATGCTTATTCGTTTTGAGATCCTGGGCAAGGCTTTAACTCTGTTTGCCTCAGTTTCCTCATTTGTAAAATGAGCTGGAAAAGGAAATAGTTATAAGCCATTCCACCATCTTTGCCAAGAAAAACCCAGATGGAATCACAAAGAGTGGGGCACAAATGAAATGGCTGAATGACAAAGCAGAGTCAGGAAGATCTGAGTTCAGATATAGCATCATGCACCTACTTAACCACTCTCTAGTCTCAGTTTCCTCAACTGAAAATGGATAATAACAACACCTACCTACCTACCTACCTACCTACCTACCTACCAGCCTACCTGCCTACCTACCTATTTACCTACCTACCTACCTACTCACCTACCCACCTACCCACCTACCTACCTGCCTACCTACCTACCTATCAGGGTTGTTGTGAAGGTAAAAGTGAGATAGTTGTAAAGTGCTTTGAAAACCTTAAATAACTGCCAGCTATTATTATTATTAAGTTTCTGAGGTGGGCATGGAATCTTGATTCCCAAGCTGGAGTTGTTTTCTCTGTAGCACACTATTTCCCCAGTCATTGTATTTTAAGACATTTTAAAATCTGCTAGGATAAGCCCTTTTTACCCACTCTCTTTTTTGCAATTCCTATGACCTGCAAAACCTTAGTGTTAGAGAGAAGGTTGGAGCACATCAGGTCCAGTCCTTCCCTCTACAACCTCTACAGAAAGACATGAGAGATCTCTAGGGAGATAGATGCACCCCCTCCAAATCCCCCAGTATCTCATTCTGCTTTTGAATAACTCTTACTGTTCAGAAGATTTTTCTTACATTAAGCAGAAATGTCCCTCTTTGCTGTAATATCCCTCTCCACTCCACATCTGCCCTTTGGGGACAAGTAGAACTAGTTTAATTTCACTTTCTCTAAAAAAGTCTTGTATGTAAGGACTTGAAAACATCTATCTATCATTTATCTGTCTATCTGTCTGTCTGTCTATCGGTCTGTCTGTCTGTCTGATCTTTCTTTCTATCTATCACAACTATCTTCAAGAATTCTCCTTTCAACACAGAATGTCTCTAGCTTTCTTGGTTTCCCTGTATCCCAATACTAGCACCCTCCTTGGCATCCTGAACCGTTTCCAGCAAAGCTGACATTAGGGGTTGTCTCTATCCTGAGAGGTGGGTCCTTGACCAAGAGAGAGCATGGAGAGTTTATGGAGTCTGCTGGTAGCTTCTGAGAGCAAAGATGTCCAGAGCCTTCTTCAGTTCTCCACTTCTTCTTTCACTGTGCCTATGGAAACGAACTCTCAACCACACTATGGCTTTGGTTCCCTACCAGGTCAGGGCTTGTGGGCTCTGGCCAAAAGCAGATGATACCCTCTGCTCCTTTCTCTGTGCAGATATGAACAAGTTTTAATGAATAACCAAGGGGTCCTAGAACAGAAAGTAGAGCTATCAAGAACAGGGCTCAGGGGTATTGTGGCTAGGAGTCAGTGAGTTGATAAGCATTTATTAAGCGTAAGCGTGTGCTAAGAGCTGTGTTGAATGCTAGGGATTCATAGAAGGGCAAAAACAATGGAGTGTATGTTCTAATGTGAGAGACAACATGTAAATAACTACATATGTATAATATGTACTATACATATAGACATATATGTATGTATATATAGATGTATATGTGTGTCTATATGGATATACTTATATACCAGTGTGTATAGCCATTAGTGTGTCTTACTTAACTATACACCTCTATAACATATACGAGACACAATGACTGCATGTGTAACACATACATGATATATACATAATTATTGTTGTTCAGTCCTGTCTGACTCTTCATGACCCTATTTGGTATTTTCTTGGCAAAGATACTGGAGTGATTGGCCATTTCCTTCTCCAGCTCATTTTACAGATGAGGAAACTGAGGCAAACAAGGTTAAGTGACTTGTCCAGAGTCACACATCTAGTAAGTGTCTGAGTCTGGATTTGAATTCAGGAATACTCATCTTCCTGAATTCAAACCCAATGCTCTGTCTACTACATGATGGAAAGTGATCTGAGAAAAGAAAGTTGTGGTGGGACCAGGAAAGGACTCCTGTAGAAGGTAGGATTTGGTTTGACTCTTAAAGAAAGTCAGGAGACTAAGAGGCAGAAGAGAGGAGGAACAGCATCCAGGATACAGTCAGTGCAAAGGGATAGATGGAGACCTGGGTTAGAGTGTGTTGTTAGAAGAACTACCAAGAGGTCTCCCATGTAACTAAACTGTAGAATGTGTAGAGGAGAATGACATGTAGGAAGGCTGGAAAGTGATAAAGAGCTTTAAATGCCAAAGAGAAGGCTTTGTATTGGATTCTGGAGGAAACAGGAAGCCAACGAAGCTCATTGAGCAGATGGCTCAGTCAGACCTAATGACCTGGATGATAAAGGCTGCCCACTGGAGCACAGAGAAATCTGAGGCAGAAAGGCCAGCTAGGCCTATTGCAATGGTCCAGGCAAGAGTTGCCTTAAGTTTCCAATTACATTGATATTTTTTGTTTTTCATTGCAAATATCTGCAGATCATTCCCCCTCTGTGAGAGGTCTCTTATAACAAAATAAAATAATTAGGTAAAACTAATACTGCGGTAGTTTCAACTGAGAGTTCATGCAAGAGTTCATATCTGCTACAACCTTCCCCGCATGCCTCTCTAGTTGTTTTTAAATTAATAGAAACCTGTTTTTCTGTGCTTCCCATTCAAGTGAAAAAAGAAAAAGCACATTGCTTGTAACAAATGTGTATTCTCGACTTCAGAAGTATTGGAGAAAATGTTAATAAAAAGATTAAAGTGTGTGGTGGTTATGTATGTATGTGTATATATATATATGTATATGTGCATGTATGTATGTATGCATGTGTGTCTGGATACATATTCATTTATTTATTTATTTTTGGAAAGCCCGCTATTAAATATTTACCAGCGTATCCTTGAGTAAATTGCCCAATTAACAGGGTGGTCATATACTCCTACCACCACCAGAGGGAACTCCAAGGAAGATCACCTAGGATACAGATTAGATTTAGTGCGGACAGGGACCTTAGAGTCGGGCCTCTCTAGTCCAAATCGTTTACTTTACAAGTGAAGAAACTGAGACCCAGAAAAGTAACGTGTGTTGCTCAAGGGAATATGTAGGAGCTGATCTTAGGTCCTCTGACTCCAAAGCCAGTCTATTTCCCACCTGAATCTGCCAAACTCAGAGAAATTCTCTGATGCTCAGAGAATGGGTGACCTTCTGCCTCTTTGTTTTGCCTTTCCATGGGTAACCATGCCCACATAGTCAGTCAAGGGTTGTAGTTAATCTAGCCTTGCCCAGTCAGAACAGTTCTGAATCCTTCCCTTGCCTGGAAAGCTTTCTTCTCAGAATCCTGAGCATGCCTCACCACCTGACCATGCAGTAATGGTTCCCACCACCGGGCCTAGATGTGTATGTAGTGTTTTTACTCTTAGACATGGAATTAATCAGAAGAGTCAAACAATACAGACTAGAAATTTACTTTACCCACAAACTTTGGCCACTTTTAATCAGTCCACAGATATGCTCCAAATTCAAGAATTCTATGAAAAATGCAGTTCAGTTGTTGGGCCTCTGGGGTTGCTTTCCCTCCTCCCCAGAATAAGAGAGTCCAAACAATAAACACCAACTTATTCATCAGTAGTGGAGTGGTGGGCTACAGGCAATAGAAGGTTAAACATGGAATCTTTACACCATTATCATTTTCTTTTCTCTGTCCCTTTGAGAGGTTTCTTAACCTAGGGTCCATGAATTTAAAAAAAATTGATAACTGTACTTCAATATAATTGTTATCTATCTAATCCTATGTACTTTATTTTATGTATTTAAAAACATCCCTTTGAGAAGGGGGGTCCGTTGATTTCCTTAGCCTGCCAAAGAGTTCTGTGATGCACAGAAATGGGAAGAACCCCTTTTCTATGACTTTTAATTCCTTCGTCTCTCTTTACCTGCAGGTTTTGTCCAGTCTACAATTATGTAATACTTCCACCTCTGTTTCCATGATTCTTGGCTGCTCAGCTTGGCCACATCCTGCTGAGGTGGTGAGGCTGAAAAATGAAGAGTGCTACATAGACTATGGGGTTTGTGTGGGGCAGAGAGAGAGAGAGAGAGAGAGAGAGAGAGAGAGAGAGAGAGAGAGAGAGAGAGAGAGGATCTCTGCCCAGTCGTCCTCAAAGGCATAGTGTAAGAGAGTTTTTAAAGTCAAGTGTAGTGAATGGGCAATTAGACATTGTGTGGGAATGAGTGAAAACTTCTCAATTTGGGGTTGTTAACCTTCCCTTCCTCCCCCCCCTCCATTGCTGCTGTCAATCACTTTTACCTTCCTTTGTCTGTTTTCCTGCTTTGATGGGACCCTCCCCCCTCTCTTCTCTAGCTGTCCCAGTTGGGAAGAATTTGGTGAGGTCTGCTTCTCCACCAAGGAGAGAGGAAACAGTCGGGAAAGGGGGCTTGACTAAGTTAAGTTATAAATTCTGGTTCTGCCCTCTTCTCCCGGGGAAGAAAATAAATTTCTGTTCTTATCTTAAGACATCTCTGTGTTTACTTTTTTTTTTTTTTTTTGCTAAATTAAGGATGAAGGGTATTTTTCAACTCAAACAACATGAAACTAGTTTTTCATTTTGGGGGCTTAAAAAAAAATAATTTGTTCCTTTCTGCTGCTGACTGTGGATTTCCTTGGGTGATCCTGCTACATTTCTGTTTTGTTCCTCCCTTTCCTTGGGCTCTGGGAATTTCCTAGGTTAGAATTTCCCAGTGAGAAAATGTGAGAATTGTTGGAGGCCTATAGAAGCCTAGGTCGTTTTGTAGACTGCAGAGCATAGTCCTCTCCCTATTCTTTGGGGCTCCTCTTCTCTTCCCTCCATGTACCAGGGGATTACATTTTCAGAGCCTGACCAATCTCCAGGGTGGATATGTCCATGGTTCTCACTCCATTCTCTCAATTCTTGGTACTAACTGATGATATCTAGGGCCTGGCTATTGCTTCTTTGCAGGCTTATCTTCGGTAAGTTTTGTTATGCTCCATTGTTAAGACACCTGACAACTAGGTGGCACAGCAAATAGAGTGCTAGGCCTGCAGACAGCAAGGATCTTCCTGAGTTTGAATATGACCTCAGACATTTACTAGCTGTATGACCTTGGGCAAGTCACTTAACCCTGCTTGCCTCAGTTTCCTCATCTGTCAAATGAGCTAGAGAAGGAAATGACAAACCACTCTGGTGTCTTTGCCAAGAAAACCCCAAAGGGGGTCACAAAGAATCAAACACCACTGAATAACAAGATACCTGGTATATGGGTGCTCAGCCAGTAGGAAAACTCCCTGGGAATTTTCTTTACGTTCTCTGGGGAGGGGGAGATGGGAACTTGGTATTGCTCAGTTCTTTCTACTGCAATTGAATAAGTTTTTATTATATTATAGGAACTAGACCAGAAATTTCACTGGCATAGGCTACTCCCAGATGAGAAAACTCTCTCTCTTAAGGCAGAGCAGTAGCTTCTCCACAAATTACACCCTTAGAGATCTGCCTAAAATACTGAGAGGTTAACTGACTTCTGAATTCTTCCTCTTTGTGTCTGAATTCTTCCTCTTTGTCTACCATGCCACTGTGCATCTTGTATTTGGGCATATGAGACAGAGCTATGGCATAAGCCACTGCCTCCCAGCTTCTACATGGGGCATCACTAAGAGAAATGCAGGTGAAGTGTCTATCCAGTACATTCTTTATCAAAAGACCAAGAAGTGGGAATCACATAACAAAAATTCTAATTGGGATTAAATAGCAAGATAAATATCCCATGGCAGAGCATCCCATAAGATACTGGAATGGTTTTCCATTTCCTTCTTCAGCTCATTTTACAGATGAGGAAACTGAGGCAGATAGTGTTAAGTGACTTGTCCAGGGTCACACAGCTAGTCTGAGGCTAGTTTTGAACTCAGGAAGATGACTCTAGGCTGGTGCTCTATCCACATCACTTAGCTGTGCTTACACACACACACACACACACACACACACACACACACACACACACTGAAATAGCACTTTATAGTTGGCAAAGTATTTTCTTCCCCATCACTCTTTGAGGAAGGTGTTGTTATAGCTTGTTCTTGTATACTCATTTGCATGCTACCTCTCCTATGAGACTGTGGGTTCCCCATTTTATAAATGACTTCAGAGTTGGGGGGAGAGGGGAAATCACTGACCAGTGTTCAGCCATCTCCTTCTTACTGATTTTTTTCTGAACCTTATCCCTCTCTCCCCCCCCCCCCACCGTGTACAGATCTCAGGCAAGGGGAGAGGGGCTGATCAGGTGGCTAGGCACTGTAGAAGGAAGAAGCACCTCACCCCAGTTTGTCACCTGGGGCATGGTTCTAGGTGCCCTGTGCTAGTTCTGGCTCTGACTAGAACACCTCTCATAGCTTGGTTTCCCAGCAATCAATCAGCCGTGATTGATGTGGTTCCATGAGGGTCTCCTTCATCTCCATAGCTGCTTCACCTCTGGATCTCCAGGCTGTTGCCAGCTGCTTGGCTGTGGAGCTGCAGCTGACGTTTCCAGTAAGGGCTTCTTTTCACTCAAAAGGAGCATTACTTCTCTTTAGAAAAAGAAAAAAAAACTACCCCATGCCCAGGGCTAATTGACT